>JAWWEM010000044.1:18583995-18608564 GCA_035582935.1 Ormyrus thymus
ATATCTATATATAAATTTCACCAATGTTAAATTGTGTACAATGTTCACGTGTACGATTCTTATGTGTACAAAACGCATCTTACCTTAAAAACCCGTTATTGAAAAGCCGGTTCACTTTACAATAATTAAATTCTTACAAATCTAATATAAGTAAAAAACTTATTTGTGTATTAATCAAATATTTTTTAATATTTGCGTTAATATGAGTGTGAATCTGTATTATATTTTAACTGTAGAAAAATGTATAAAACAGCGATTAAAAGTTTAAAGATTAAAAGTATTATCTATAGATACGAATAATTTTGATAATAAATTTATTCAGGAAATAATATTAATTTTACTACTGATATACATAATGTACTTAATTAATAATGCATTAAGGAACACAATCAAAGGTTTTAAATCAGAACATTTAAACAATTTTTTAAGGGTGCCAACGAAAGTATTGCATTGCATGCCAAATAAAATTATAAGTACGATGTAATTGGATTTTACTATATATAATAAAATGTGTTACAATTATTTATAATTAAAATATTTAAAATAACTTGAAATGTTCAACTTTATTTTTAACTCCATACATATTTGAACCTCCAATATTATCCTAATTTCCCAAAAATATTATGCATTTGTCGATGGTTTTTTTTACATCGAAATAAAGTTGCTAAAAGCTATATTTTAAATTAAATTTTTCTGTTAATACTTCAGTAAATTTATGTCGTGTTAATAGTTTTTACTGAATTTTAAAATAAATCAAATTCATTTTAAAGTACATTTTAGTATATAGAGATAACTGTTTTGAACAATTTTTATTATTATGTCGAACTTTGAATGGTTATAATTTTTATATCAATTTAATACTATTTACTCATTCTGTTTAATTAATACATTTAAGTACTATAAAATTGATTATTTAATTATCTTATCTTATCTTATGTTTGATTAATTATTGCAATGGACCTCGTTCTTTCGTCCCACTTTAAGCAGAAAATCAAATGAGTCCTGAAATATTTCACTTGTTCTAACGATATCTTTTAGATAAGAATATATATATGTAAATTTTAGACTTCCTCGATGTACAATAAATCTGTTCTCTTAAACGGAACCTCGTTAGTACATCCACTTTGTAAAGGTACAGCCCATTTGAATATATTAAAAGAATCTGTAATTCTTATCTAAAGTTTTTCTAAACGGACACCCATAAGCGGCTGATGAAAAAAAGAAACTCACGAGCTGTAATGTAGTGTAATGAATTGAAGTTCAATTGGCTGTTGACGTGTGATTTGACGTATTAACACGCCCTACTAGAATTCTAATACGCCTTGCGATTATACCGACAAAATTTTAGACGTACCGTTATAATTCTGCGCCAAATTAAATGGTAACCCAGAAGGCAAAACTATCCCAAATGAATTCTTTTTAAGTCAATGCTGCTTAAAAGAATTCATTTGGAATAGTTTTGCCGTCTGGGTAAGTAATATAAAAAAAATCAATAATGATTCATGAATATCTTAAGTAAATCATACTTCGTAAAAGATTTCATTCCTATTTTATTGATTGCTGAGCCTGGCCACCTGATATGTTATGGACAATAAGTTTGCTTGGTGTTTAGTATATAATCCTCACATAAGTAATGAAAAACAAACGGGCTAAAATTACAGCAAGAGTTACCTACGCGGCTCACTTAAAAAAAGTTTCCGCAAAATCGATCGCGAGTCAATTCCCGTGCACGTTTACGCGAACCTCCGCCCCCAGCCATCGAGAAATCGTCCTCCTTCCGAGCGCACGTCGAAATTTCGCCTAGGCCAAAGAAGCAAAAAAAGAACAAAGTGCCTGAACTCGGTCCTCGCCTCGCGGCTTCCTCGACGGGGAGAAGAGAGGGCCTCGGCGATCGGTCCTCGAGGACATCGGCGCGGCATTGAGTCGGTCGTAAATCAAGCGCGGCTCTCTCGGTCCTGCTGCCCTCGCGCTCCCCGAGACGGCGGAGGGAACCGGTGACTTGCGGCCGGCGCGCGGGTGACTTATGGAAATCGTGAGTGGTTCGTGCAATTACCGTTACGTCGCCGATGTGTCCCTGTGTGCGCCACCGCCGGCGCGCGACTTATCAAAGCGCGCGCGCGCGGGCCCCCACGGATGTAGCATACATATATAAAATGGGAACGAGGGCCTGACTTATATGCCCGCTGACGGCTCTCTCTCTCTCTCTCGCCTTTTTCCCGCTCTTTAATTGTGGAGGAGCGCGATGTCCCGGGAGATCGATCGGCCGCGGCGAGCGCCGTCGGTGCCATTAATATGCGCTAAGTATGCGATACACGTGCGCGCGCGCTCTTTTTCCCCGCGAGTCGTTTGCATGCGAACGAGAGCTGCCGCGACGCGGTGTACGCTGAATTTCGCCGCGCGGCCGGAGATCGCGGCTGCAGCTTCTACATCGGCGTAAGCTACGCGCGCGCGGTGCGGCCTCGTCCCGACGGGCGTACCGTTACTTTACAACGAGGAAGATGCTGCTTCTCTCCCTTTTTTCCCCGGCGGCCGGCCGCTTCTTCTCTCCCTGTCCTCGAGTTCACGGCGCCGCGAGTAGCTATTTATATACACCTGCGCTGCTGACAAATATCTGTGCGTATATGCATGCATGTACGAGCGGCGGACTGGATTTTCCGAAAAGTGAAGGAACGTCGCCGCGTCCTTTGATCGATGAAAAAGAATTTCGAGCCGAAAAAAGGCGCGCGCAATAAATCAACGCGGCTGCGAAACCTCTCCCGGGATGTTTTCGTACACGCCTTGGCGCAAACGTGCATAAATTAATATTTTTATCTTCTATTTCGAGTCTAACGCGTCGAGCGGCGCGTCAGCCGGCAAGCATTTCGCGAAATCAATATTTACCTTAACCTTTTCTCTCGCGCCGGCACTAAACGTCTCGTTTTAAGAAGTCCCTCGGCGTTTCCCTTTTCGCCACTGTCAGCACTTAATCTCGTCCGAAACGCGTCTTAATAATACTACCAGATTAAGCCGTCAAAGTGACACGCTCGCTCGGACGGAGCCTGCGAAACGTATATATATGCGAGGCTCGCGCGAGAGGAGACTAGGACAAAATTATGATAAGCCACATCGGAACGGAACAAGATGACGTACGAAAGATTTGCGGTGTACTTGATGATCCTCCGCGTTATCCTCCGTGTTTATTTCTCGCTTCTTGTCCTCTTCATTCTTCTTCGATCTTCGTCCTTTTATGGGCCGTCTTGTTTTTCTGCGTTTTATTTCAAATAAATTTGTATATCAATATATTCGATTTTAATTACATTACATTGTTAAATATTATGATCTCTGAGTGGGAGCACAATTCATTATTATAAGTAACTAGAAAACGCCAGTATTTATTTTTATTTATTTATTTATTCTGATTATTTCTCTTTAATGAAGATGAAAACCGTAGATGAAGATTTCTATGATAAAGCTGTGGGTTTTCTTGAAATTGAAATTTATTCAAATCTTGTGTTTTATTGGGGCCTAAATTATGGCTAAAGTATTAGCTCTCAAATATGATTCATTTGAAATAGGATCCATTTGAAAGGAATTATTAGCTTTATCAATAAAGCATACTTGCCTTATTTTATACTTTCGAAGAAAGTAATATAAACTCGAAATTGCCTAATCGATTTTGCTACGACTCGAAGTTTGAAGATAACGAAATCCAGTGAGAAATCCCGAGCATGTATAACCCGGAGCACATGAAGCGCTAGGAGCTGTCTGATCTGATTATCTTGTCAATATTGGACCATTATTCGACCAATATTCGCGGGCCAATATTTAACCATTATTCAGCCAATATTTGATCATTATTCAGTCAATATTCGACCAGTATTTGGCCAATATTTGACCAATATTCGACCCATATTCGGCCCATATTCAACCACTATTCAGCTAATGTTCGACCAGTATTTGGCCAATACTCGACCAATGTTCGACCAATATTCGACCATCATTCAGCTATATTCGATCATTCGGCCACTTATATACTTGGCTGTTTATAAATTGATTTTAGTACTTTCTTCTTTAAATTTGTATAAACATTTTATATACCTTTCTGAGGGGTCATTTAATTACAGGCGTCAAATAAATAATACTTTTGATGTTTGTATTACCAAAAATAAAATTGTAAAAATAAACCACATTATCCTTATTTTATACCTTCGCAGAACGTATTGATTTAACTTTTAATTCTTGAACAGCTTTGAAAATGAAAAATATCGAGCAATTTTTCACGATATAATTAGAAATCGAAAGGCTGCGCAAAAAGCCTAATGCCTCAAAAACTAATAAGCCCCGAAACGTATCAATTAGCCCCGAAATTAATCGGAAATAAATAAATCACTAATTGAGGCCGAATCGGTTGCCCGAAGCCGCCTCCGGGCGCATCTATCGAAACGAAGGCACATATAATTAAGCAGATAAATCAATTCCAGAAATATCGGAAAAATTCGTATACACGCACACACGCGTAAGAGCCGGTCGATAAATCGCTGAATTCGCTCCCTCCCCGGGACAGATCCCCGCGGCCGCCGACGTCTCTCATCAGAAGCCGGAGAAGAGAGCGAGCCCCGATTCCGGGGAGACGGCGGGCCGAGAGCGCGAGAGCGCCGCGGCGGCGCATGATCGATGATAGAGCTGTTAGCGAGCATGCGATTGTCTTGTTGGCGCGCGCGCGGTCCGCTGCGTCCTAATGGATTTTTTTCTCTCCCCCGGCCTGCAGTCGCGCGCGCGCACGCGAGCCGAGAGCGGCTCCACTTCCTTCCTCCCGGCGCGGCGCTTATAATTTACTGCGCCGCTCTCGGCATTCCGGGGCTAAAGCTCGACCCTGCCGGGGGGCCGGGGGGGGGGGGCTGCCCCTCGCCCGCAAAGGGACAGTCTTTCGGAAGGACGAGGGGGGGGGGATCCATAAATACAGGAATCAATTTCGGAGATGGGTCGGTGTTCGAGGCCGTATTTGTAGGAGTGCAGGGTAGGAATCGGGATTCCACCAGACTCGTTAGGAGCGGGCTGATTATTTAAGCGCTGATTTATCGAGGAAAGAGGGTTTTTGAAGCGCGCCGAAACTCTCCGCGTCGCTGTGGGTTTTGTCGAGTTTACGTTGCCGCGGGGAGGAGAGGAAAGTGACGGAATTAGCGCGAGGCGGCGGACGAGGGAGTCGAGCATTTTTAAATGTGCTATTTAGCATTATAAATAAATTGTCGCGCGTCTCGGAATACTGGAAATACTGGATTTCATCGGGTATTTTGCCGCGTCGACGAGTTCTGCGCGCGGCCGTTCGCTTGACTTTGGCTGCCAGGCTGCCGAAAGGTGGAACGAATTCGATTTTTCAGCGTTTTGCGCGGCTGAATATTTAAATGTAGCCGAAATTTAAGCGGCGAGAATTTGAAATACGTACACTTTTTAATCGTGTATTTTTCGAACGAACGAAGAATTGATTTGATCCCAAAGTTGGATATAAGATTATTCTGAAAAGTCAATTAAGTAAATAATCTCAGAACTATGAATAATCCTCAGTGAGAAAATAGTTCTGCAATAATAAATCTTTAATTGGTTAATTTGGTTTTAGTTAAGGTGTATTCTAGAAAGCAGTTATGATTCGGATTCCGGAAAGTCTGAAATTTCTAGTTCGCAGTATCGCATTAAATCCGAATGAAGATGTTTGTTAGCGGAGACTACCGCATCAAAAATACATTTTTGTAGATTAAGGAGACTTTTTATCAAGTGCCTCATAATTAATAAACTGTTTTATTTCAATGTCATTATCGGAAATAAGTATGCAATTAAATTAATGTTTAATTTAAATATGCAATTAGCACAGTGGTTTATTGTTTACCCTGTGCATGCATTTGTGCAGTATCGCATTCGCCTATAATATTTATAAGTGATATTTAAGGCAGTAAAATTGTTTCACGGTCAAATTTAATTGTTTAAAAGAGAGAATTCCTGAATTCCTCGCGAGAATTGTGCCGTATAAACTCGTTCCATTTAATGAAGACAAATGTAAGTTTAAGTAATTGCGTTTTCCAGAAAAGAGAAACAGAAGCACGTCGCCGCATAAAAGTTGAACATTTCGTACAATCCAAAGTTAAAGTTTTAAGCGCGGAGTCGCCGCGGCGGGTGGAAAAAAAAGCCGTTTTATAACGAATCTTTTACAGCGCCGCGTGTTTGGTCTCGCGATTTTAGTGTTATTGTTACCATTGCTTTTACGTCGAAAAGCGTAATTTCAATTTAATTCGCCGTATATTTTCAGGTACCGGCGTCCTCCGGATAAAAGTCCCGCGGAGCGAAAAAAGCCTCGATGTAAATTGTTGCGAGCCTCTATATACGGGGAAATAACCGTAGGATCGAAATTGTACATAATAATGGTAGGCAAAAAAAGTGAGAGAGAGAGAGAGAGAGAGCCCGAAACGAAGAGGTGGCCAGAGGCGGCGAAAAAATATATCCCAATTAAGATTCTGTTCACGAGTCGTCGTCGTCTCTCGCCTTTTGGTGGGAAGGACGCGAGGAGACGCATTTGTTCGTCATTAGCGGCCGAGTGGGTCCAGGCTCTAAGTTCAAGGTCAGTCGCGGGTCTTCGAATTACCGAAACACGGAGCGTTCAACTCGCTTTGATAAAAAGATACGGATTTATGTATATATATGGCTCGGGTGTACGGATTTTCACGAATAAATTACCGGCTTCGTCGTGCTGTTCTTTCTTTCTTTTTTCATTTTTATCGTTCTTGTTTTGAATTCGGAGGAAAAGTGTTAATTAAAGCTGCGACTGAAGCGTGCGAAGAAAAAGGACTAATAAAGACAACAGATGCTGGAAATTGACCAAAAAAATTTTCGAACGTAATCAAAGATTTACAAAACTTTTTCAAGAAGCAAACTTATTGTAGTTCATATATACATTTTGCTTATTAATTGATTTATAAAAGTATCATCGGCAGTTTAGATGCATTTAGATAAGGTGTTAGGCCCGTGTTCATGAATACTAATTAAAAAATGAATACTAATTAAAAAAATTAGCAACGATTTTTTCAGCAGTAGACATGTACATTTGTCTATATTTTTCAATTTTCATGCTATATTTTTAAAATTTTTAGTATTTACTGTTATAATAATTGAATGGACGTAGGTAGAAGTGCTTTTACTACTACAGTAGGTATAATTGTACGATTTGCAACATCAAGAAGTCAGATTTTAATTTGTATCGATTGGGACCATTAAACTCCGAACTATACTAAGGAACAAAAGATTTAAAAAAAAAGTAGCTAAACGCTGCTGGTATTAACTGGCTTCAAAAGTGTTAAACTACTGCTGACGCATCCATTTTTTACACCGAGTCTTTTGAAAGCGTAAAATCACTTTCGCACATCAATAAAACTGCAGTCAGAAACTTAGCCTTTTCGTTCTTCAGCCTGCTGATATTTCATTTTGACATTGTGTCGCTACAAAAGCTTCCAACAAATGTTGCTCCACCACTCGAGTAACGTGTGCGTAAAAAAATCAATTGAACAAAATTTACGAGAATCAAGCCCAAATAAAGCCTCGCCACATCCCGAATCCGTTCTTGCGGGCATCGAGATCACCGACGCGCGACGCACATCGCGGCTCGCGCCGAACGAGTCGCGTCACCAAAAGCTGCCAGCGCCGCGTCAGCCGCAAAAAAGTCGTGGGAGCTGCCGCGGCGGCTTGTCGTCAGCCTCGATCGCCGAGACAGAGGGAGAGGAGCGGCGCGCGTTCCTTTTCGTGGATCTCGCGGGCCGTTTATACGCGAATCGCCCGAGTTTTCGATCCGGAACACCTTGACCGAGTGCGGCCGCTTAATGAGCGCGACGCGGCCGTCTTCGGCCCCCTCGCCGAAATGCAAGACAATGAGCTAAGCATGGGAAGGCGGCCTGTAGACTATATTCAAATGTTCCCCCTCTAAGAAACTAGGTTGAAAGGCGTTTTGTCGCAATAAAAACACATCCTCCGACGCGGCGCGAGCGTACGTCGTGAATAATCCTTCACACGCTCTCTCTCTCTCGCGACGAGGAGAGTGAAAAATGGAGTACTCGTGATGGCTACTCCGTCGGAGCCGGCTAAGCGTTCATCGGGCGTAACGTGAAAGCCGAGCCGCGCGGCGATTGAAAATAAAGGGATTCCTGCGTCCTTAATGCATAACCCAGCTTCCTTAATAAGGCACTAAAAGGCGAGCAGGCCGGCGCGTCGGGCGACGCAAGCGAGCGCCTTGCACAATCACCTGCCGCCGCCTTGTGGTATATGGCAGTCGAAAAATGTGCTCCAAAAAACGGGAGGCGGAGGAGCGTCATTAGGAAAGGCAATTAGCCCTCGTCTAGCGAGGCCGCCTTTCCCGAGGAAGCCGCTCTCCTCTCTCTCTCTCTTTCTCCTAGATCGCCGAAATTTTTAATGCACGCAGAGAACTCGCGGAGTCGGCGAAGAAAGCTCTCTCTCTCTCTCGGACTGCCTACGCAGCTCCTCTCCGGCACAGACTCCAGGTAGGCATCACCGGCCCCGGTTTTATTAGTCTTCGCCGGTAGTGGTGGCGGTGGTGGTGGTGGTGGTGCGTGCGCGCGCCCGGAGCTCCGCACAGTCGCGGCGCGGAGAGAGTTCCGCTACGCCTCTCTCTCTCTTGCTCTCGGAGCGGCGCGCGCGCGCAAGAGTTCCCCCTGCCGCTGCTGCAGGAGCGGAGCCAGGAGAGAGAGAGAGAGAGAGCGGAGAGCTCGAGCGCCGGAGCGGAGCGCGCCGTTAGTCGCCTCCAGTACGTCCGCGCCGCGCGATCGACGATCCTCGTCACGCCTCCAGAATCGCGGAGCAAACAGCGCTCTCCTCCTGCTCAGCTCCAGTAGTCGGTCGGTGTCGCTCCTGCCGCTCGGCTCTTCTCACTCTCTGTCGGAGAGCTTATCCCTCGCCCCCCGCCGGAGGATGAGCAGCGAGTGAGCACCCCCCGAGTCGACGACACGCATCGCAGCGAGAGCAGGAATAACGTACGTCTGCGGGCCCCGGGTGGCGCCGTAATTGACGAGTGCGCAAAGAAGGTAATTCGAAGGATCATTCCGACGCTCGTGTGCACCTCTTTATGAGAGAACGTGATATACGCCTGGATTGGGTGAAAGTGAAATTCGCATTACATAGACCGGCGGAGGCCGCTCGAGCTCTCGGCGCGCGCGTGGCTGTGTGCGCCCTGCGCCCGGACTCGGCTCTCTCGGCGGCGCCTCTCTTTTCTCCTCTCTGGGAATCGCTGGGAGACCGCTGTGTGTGCGTGCGCGAGTGTGCTGTACGCCGAGGAGTACCCGGACGGAAGGAAGAGCAGACGAGAGGGAGACGTGTACGCGTAGAGGCTCGGGCGCGCGCGTCAGCCGGGAATGCGCATTTGTTCTGCGCGTGGCACCGGGAAAGGTAAAATCCGATCGAAATAAATCTGCGGGAGAGCAGCGGCGAGTCTCCGAAAAAGGATCACGGCCTGCTGCCTGCCGCTGCCGCAGCCGCTGAAACGAGCGCGAGGTGAAGGCGCAATTTTCCGCCGGAGCGGAAAGAAAACTGTATCAGCTCTGGAAATTGGGAGGGAGGAGTGTGCCGACCAAGTTCTCTTTTCGGTGTGCTTTTCTGCATATATGCGCGAGTGCACTGCGAGAACGAGAAGTTAATGTGCGGGGCAGAGCTGCGTTTTGTCGAGAGTTCAGTGATCGTTACATTTATTTTCGATGAGCGAGGAAGGCTGTGCCTATTATACACGAGATAAAAAGTGCCTCTCGGCTCTCGGGCGCCGAGGAAAAGTGTCAGTTTCGCAACTGCGAGCTTCGGCTCGATTTTTCGCTCGATCGATATAAACCGGAGTGGGCCCCGAACCTTTCGCCGAGATGTTCCCGAGTCGATAGTGAACGCATCTGCCTCGGAATTGAGTTGTGCAATTCTCATCCCCTTGCACAACGTTCCTCGCGAGGGAAACAGAGTCCGATCCTCGAGACGATCGATGCTTTTTTTTTGGAAAATTTCCTCGAGAACGACCGCCGCTGGTCAGAATATTATTTTCAGTTTATTTTGCATAATTTTCTCTGGTTGCTTTGTGGATTATGAAATTTGCATTATCCTTCTGGAATTTGCATGTCCTTGCTTTGAGTGGTTAGAAATGTGGCTGCTCTACGAGTTTCATTTACATTTTATTATTTGGTCTCGAGGTACAAGTTAGATTTCAATATCAAAACTTACTCTTAATTGAAATATTAAACAGGTCAAAATTATCTTTAGACTGCAGTTAATATTCAAAGTTAAAACAGGTTTTCAAAACCTACTTGCAAAATTTAAACTTAAAAAAAGAAAGAATTTTGATTACATCACGGCATAAACTCGCATCACTAATCGCGGAAGCGAGATTTTTCATTCTCAATAGAAATATTTAAAGAATAAAAGTAAACCTGACATGTACGCAAAGCAATAGTTGATTAGAAAATTGGCCGCGTATTTTCGAAATCTAGTTCGTGGAAGAATTTAAAAAAGGCACAACTTCTTTGTGAAATTCAATGTAACGATCCATTGAAGTATCCACTTAAAAAACAAAACAACGTTTGCACATCGAGTGAAATTAACTTTCGAAAAAAAAGACAGTGCTGTTCGTACAAAACGTTTATGTTCTCGGTGCAAGCTCTGAAAATGATGCGTTAACTTCTCGTTGCTTCGAGTACCAGTGCATCCCAATGAAATTTCGTAATCATCTAAAATGACTATTCTCTTTTTATGGAACAAAAGATTATCCTGCACCTATTAAATTCATAAGGAGCACAGCGCGGATCAATTTCTCTTTTGATTAAATAATTTTCTTTTGTGGGCTATCGCATTATCTGTAATGTACTTTTCGTAGTCATACCTATTGCAACAAGTCGGTATTCTTTTAATACAAAGTTTCAAACGTCAAAATATGAATACCATTGCAGGTGTTCGTATTTTCATGTTAAAATCAATTATAAAGGCATCTTTTGTATTCCATAAGGTAGAGATCGTTTACCGATACTTACTACCAATTGTGCTCTCGAACTGTACGCAAACGTAGGAATGCATAAAGTGAAAACGATTCGTTTAACTGCGAAAAAGTGCGACATGTAAAAGTGAAGTAAACAAGTGATTCTGCAAATCTTTATTCCGAAAAATTTCCAAGTCCGACTGAGGTTTGTTACTTTTACTTATTTTGCCGCCCTTCTTCCGAGAAGCCACCCACTTCTGGATTACTTATTCAATCGTATTTTGCATGAAATATATTTTCAAAAAGCCAGTAACTCTCGCCGTAGACCGCCGACGTACCGCGCGCAGCGTTTTCAAGCTTCACCAGCCGCGCTCGGCTATATTCCTCCAGGCCGAAAACTACGTATCCGTAGTTCGCTCGAGGCATTAAACTGTTATTCAGTGCATAAAGTGCGCTTATTAAACTGGAGAGGGAGAAGAGAGGAAAAAGTGGCATGAAGAACCGAAGCGCACTCCATTCCGCGTCGAAAGAAACAATTTGCACTGCTTTATACTCGGCGATCCGTTCCGTAAAAGGCCCGGCTCGCTCTCGCGTAATTCGCAAATACGGGAAACGAAGCCGTAAAACTACTGTTACGCGCCTAGACCTCTCGGCGCGAGAATTCGCTCGTCAAAAGCGCGCGGCGGCGGCTGCATAATTTCTGGGAAAGCTCATTACTCGCCGAGAGAGGTGCAGCCGAGAGAGCCTCTTTTTCGAGAAGAAGAAGCTTTTCGGCTCGCCAGTCGAGCGAAAGAAGGCAGCTTCCCCGGCGTTCGCGGCTTTGTGCCAATGCGGTGTATAACGGGGACGGTCGGGGGGGGGGGGGGAAGCTCGAGCGAGCACACAGAGCGCGGAAACGGCCAGAGGAGGCCGTGAAAGGTCCCCATTAGCCAGCTGGATCAATTAAAGCGCGTTAACGGACAGTTTAATCGGCCCTCTCCGTCTCGCTCTCTCTTTCTTTCTCCTTCTGCAGCTCTCTTTCTCTCTCTCTCTCTCTCTTGGAAGGTGGACGTTTAATTTTCCGCGGGAGAGAGAGACACCGTGAGAGATTCCTCGCGCGCGCGCTGAGAGAAAGAGGGAAGAAGACGCGGCGAGCTGCAGCGCGAACGAGATTGACTACTAGAGACGTTGACGTTGGCGGCGCGAGAGAGAGAGAGAGAGAGACGAGCTTTCGCGCTGCGCACGAGGCGAAAATAGAGAGGGGGAGAGGGGGAGCGACGAAAAAACAAAAAAAAAACTCGCAAGGGGTTTACGGTTAGCGCGCGAGCCGCCGAGTCTCTAACGTCATTATATCCTCTCGAGCTTTTTTTCTCCTTTTTCCAGCGAAACTTCGCTCGCCGCGGTGTGCGTGCCTTTGCATAACTCGCGCGCGAAGCGAGAAGGCTTATTAAAACTTTGATTTCGATGTCGTCGTAGCGGACGGTTTGCTTAATTTTATCACTCCGCGGCGCGTCCACTCGTTGATTGGAAGCCCGGACTAATGAGATACATCTGCGAAATGCGTCGTACGTGGCGAAGTCGCGTGGAAAAGCTTGTATGGCATTGCCGAGGTTCGTAAACTTTAAAAGTTACTGAATCACTTTTAAAGTTATTCAGTGTTTTCCGCCGTAAGTATGTTTACCTACATACGCGGCACGAAGGGCAGGGTTAATATTTCGCAAGGCAATTATTTAATTAACTCGTTTATTATAATTACAAGGCGTGTGTGTGTGCATAACGAAACCTCCCGCAGTCGGTACACGAATTCAGTTAATAATTACCATTTCAAAGCAGCTCCTCGCGCACTTCGCGCGGCGGCCGATGTTTCGTAACGCTAATTGCCTTTATAGAATTCCAGAAACGCGCGCGCGCAGACGAGGAAACGGGGGGAAAATTGAGGGGAAAGCGAGACATCGGCGGAAGAGGCTAATTGGCGAGGCGCGCTGTATCTCGAAAATCGCGCCCTTCGAACCCTCTCTCGCGAATCTAAATAATTTGACGCACGCGAAAGCGAGGAAGGAAGGAAGATAAAACCAGGCGGACGAGTCGCGAAATAAATAGGAGCGCCGCGCGCGGCGGTAATTGTTTTCTCGCTAAAGGGGGAAAAAGGAGAGCAAGGTACGGAGTCTCTCTCTTTCTCTCGTGTGACCCTCGCGACGTCGTCCTCGTCGTCGCTCCCGGCAGAGAAGATAGCGGCTCTCTATCGGCGGCGCGATCGGGGAAACGAAGAAAACTTTGCGCGTCGTCGTCGTCCGTTGTCGCGGCTCATCGGAGCGATAAATTCTCGCATTACAATTTAATCGCCCAACCTGTACGCGCGGAGAGAGGCCCTCCCCTCGTGTACGCGATCGCGTACACTATATAAATTTCAATTACCATCGCGAGGAGAGAGGGATTTTATATTTCACGCGCCGCGCGTCGGTCGCCGCGCCGTTAACGAAGCGCGGCGGCGCGGGACTTTTGCGCTAAACGGACATCTTTTCGTTCCTGAAGAGACTCGCGCCCTTTTAACTCGCTTCGGTGAATATTCATTGAGCGGGGAGGAGAGGCGCGAGTAAACTTTACTCTTTCGAGCATTTAGCTTACAAGTCAATTGAAATTATTCGTCGACGGCTTCGACTGATCGAGACGCGACTCGGTTCTGTTTCCGGTTTTTACGATAATACGTAAACGGAAGCGAAACGTTGGTTCGAGAGTCGGGTAGAATTTTAGTTTTCGCGCGGGACGGTAGAAGTATTAGCGAAGAAGCAAGAAAAAAAAACAGTTTTTAAACACAGTGATTACCGCGAGCAGGCTATCAAGAATCTCTCGGCGTCGGCGAATGAGCGAGAATTTCATAAGAAATTAAGTGTCCTTGCCGCGAGTTGCGTGCTTCCCGCGATGTGGGAATGGCGATATAAATTCCCGTGTGCAGATAATCACTTTGCAATTCTTTCGTTACGCGCCGAGAGCTGATGATTACAGAGCGCCTTCAATTTTTCAAAACGGAACGACTCCAATTTCTTTTTTTCCAAGGCCAATCGTTCATCGGAATCGGAAATTTGCACGTTTCGTCGAACGCTCGGGGAGGTCGTGTCGAAATATCGATATTTACGGAGGTACACGACGAGGAGGGAAAAAGAGGCGACAACAATGAGAGGGAGAGAGAGGAGGGATCGCCGCGTAAATGGCTCAATAAACGCTATACGAGCGAGAGCGCGGCGCACTTAATAAATCAAGCGGCGCGTGTATGCGCAAAACGCGAAAATGCCCCGCGCCAAAGTGAGCCAATTACGCTCCATACGTGTGTACACGGGCGGCGCGCCGGGGAAAAACGAGCGAGCGAGGCCCCCCCGACGATGTGCCGCAGCCTGCGGGCGGCGAGCCTGGCCGCGGGGGCGCGATTTTCCTCGCCGCGACGAGTGCGTTCGGGGAACGGTTCTGCGGGAGTGCTCCGAGGGGCCTGCTGCTTATCGGTTCTGTCTCTGTATTAGCGGCGAATTCGGCACGCAGCGCACGCCGAGAGAGAGGGCCGGCTGCTCGATCTCGGCGAATGCGCGCATTCTCTCCTCTCTCTTTCTCCTCCGCCTCCTTCTCTCTCTCTCTCGAAAAGGAGATAACGAAGTGAAACGAGTTCCCTTCGATTTTCGTTCCTCCTTTTCTTCTTTTTCTCTCGCCTTCACTTTTCCCTCTCTCGTGACTTCACTTTCTTCCTTCATAATAAACCTTCGGCCCGCCGCGCGTCGCGGAGACTCGGCCTCTCTTTTCCAGGGAATTTTTCGCTGCCAATACACACACGCGCACACACATATACGCGATCGCGCAGCTTCTTTTTTTCTCGCCGCTGCTCCATTTCCCGTCCTTCGTTTTTTGCTCCGCGGCTATTTCTTTTAGAGACGAAGGAGAGAGAGAGAGGGAGACACAGTCTTTGCTAACAACGAAGCTACCACCCTGCCCGACTCGGAATCCGCCTGGCTCCATTTCTTTTTTCTCTCCCTTTTCGCCTCTCTTCTTCCTCCTTCTCCTCCTCCTCCTCTCGCTGCCGCCGCTGCTGCTCGTACCTTTTCCGAGAACTTTTAAAAGCCGCGCGAGCGGAGGAGCGCCTTCTTATAATAATTTTACGACGTTATTGGTCGACCGCGCCGGGGGGGGAGGAGGGGGAGAACACCGAGGAGTGGAGCCGCGCGGGCGATTAAGGCTCGTATTTTTTGCGATGCTGACATCGATAACGGAAATTGGGGCATAAAAAGAGCCATTAATGACCGTTTAACATCATGTTTAATGTGCAATTTTTCACTTTCGGGACGAACCCCGCACGTACACACTCGTCCGCTCGTCCTCGATACATCCGCAGCTTCTTTTCTCGTTTACGGCGAGGTAGCGCGAAATTTTCCCGCGACGCTCTTCGAGACTTTTCGACGTCTTGCACGGCGCTCTATCGGGCTCAGCTCGAGTTTCCGTCTCGCTCGGCGTATTTCTCGCGGACGCCGGGCGAGTAGCGGGCTTTTATCGTCAGCTTCTGGCTAATATCGCTTATCAATTGTTCGAGCGCCGACCGGAATGCCGATTTACAGTTCGAAATTGGATCTTGAGAAGCGGCCGCACTTGGCGATCGCCTATGTATACCCCTTAAGTGCGGCTAATCGCTCGGAAACAAATTCGAATTTTTGTAATCGGAACTCCGCTGCTTAACCGTAACGTGTCCGTTACGAATTACGTTGGGAAGCAGAACGCGCGCGAGCGATCGGTATGAAATTCAAATGGGGATATAAAACGGTAGTACGTATCGGTTGCGATATAAAGTTTTGCGCGAGAGGGAGAGAGAGAGAAAGAGCAGCTGTTCGGCCGTAATAAGTATCGGTATCGGGCGCATCTAAATTCGTGAGAGAACAATTAGCCAATAAATCTCGGCGGAGCGCGCGGCGCCGTTTAACGATTCGGCTCTGTTTTGGTCTCTCTCTCTGGAGCGATTGTTTGAATAGGAGCTGGCCGCTCGCTCTCTTTTTACGAGTGAAGCGAGCTGCACGTTATTGAAATTGAAAGCACTAAAAGTGTATGCCCCGGCGCAAAAAAAGACAGCGGCTCCCGCGAAAGAGAGATTGCGTAATAAAATAAACTCGCGGACAGCGTTGCGGTGTATTGCGACATTCGGCGAGAGCTCTCCGGTCGGGAGAGGAGAATCGGAAAAAATGCCTCATTAAGCTCTCTCTCTCTCGAATGTTTAAGGTTAAAGCGCCTCAATCTGCATAAAGATATTGATTCCTGCGGCGTGTGGGAGAGGAGAATAAAGAAAGGCCGGGCGAAGGACGTTGGGAGCGGGAGGGTTCGGAAGGTGGGAATTGAAAAAAAGAAAAAAAAAAGAAAAAACGGCGCGGAGGTCCCCTCTTAATCAGGACATAAATTCGAAATAGTTATTTAGCGGAGGCTCTCCTCGCCGCGAGGGAGGTAATTTAAGCTCGCATATCGGCGGCCCGTAATGGCGGGGCCCTTCTCCGAAAAGAAATCCGCGCCGCGCAACGTGTCATTACGCGCTTTTTCCCGGGCGCGATTTTTGCCCCCTCGCCTTATAGATAAGCGGCCGAGGTAAATTTTAACCCCTTCCCCCCTCCGATGTGTCCCGGAGGTACACCAGGAAAAAAGGAGTAGGATATGGCTCCTCCCTCGAGAGAGAGAGAGAGAGAGAGAGAGAAAGAGAGCCGCGGCCGCGGCGTATCTTTCGGCGTGATCGGCGGCCCCGCGCGCACGCGCGTCGATTCATTTTTCGCGGCCGCGCCGCCGGGAGAGGGAGGAAGCTCGGTTCCCCATCTTCGACCTTGGCTCCTCTTCCCCGCCGAGGGAGGGAAGGATCGCCACTCGAGCGAGGTAACCCGATCGCGCGGCCTGAACCCGTGACACGCGCCGAGAGAGGGCCGATCGCTCTCGGACGTCGTCGGACGAGCGATCTGTTCCTCTCGCGCGTTCGAGGGAAATTTATACATGGCGCGGTGTTTGGGCGATGGTCGAAAATTGCTCTGCTGTCGAGCCGCGGCTTGTGTACGGGGAGATTCGGTGAAGCAAATACGCGGGGACTGATTTCGGCAGCGCAATTTATTTTGCACGCGTTATTTCGTATATCGATGGATTGGACTGCGGATCAGCTTGTGCACTTTCTAAATTCCTCGATTGTTCGAGGGGTCTATTTTGCAAATAATAAACTACTTCAGAGTCCAGGTATCGTTTCTCTCGTTGCCCGACTATTCACAATTCAGCGCCGTCCGCTCTGCGTAATTGATAAACTAGAATTTTTCAACCAACCGACCGAATATAAGCCCGTTAGAAGTTTCATTTAAATATATCAGATGGTGATGAAGGTCTTTAGATGCGGAGGAAATGTAGGTTTACGTTTTCGAGAGAGTAAATAGATGCACGTCGCGGATTCTAGGTCGGGAAATGTTTATTAAAATTACACTTTTTTTTATTACGTACGAGATTAAAACAGCAACCTTCAAGCTTAACGGTTCCGTGAGAATCTGTTCGGAATACGCCGCGAGCCGCGATAATTTAAATAGAATACGCCGCGAAAACGCTCGGACGTAATTGCGGTAAAAATGAAACGATCGATTCGCGTCTTTATGCCTCGCGCACACATCGGCACACCGGTTAATTGCGAAATTTTTTTGCAGCTTCGCGAGACTTTGTTACTACTGCAATTCGAAATGACTGAAAAAGGCCACCTTCTCCGGGCGCGTTGCTCAATTAACAAAAAAAAAAACTCCCATTGAATTCTTTCTATTGAATTTGCTCAACGCTCGTAGCACTAATCACCGATAATTTCGTACACATCCGCGCTGCGTCACGGAAAAAGCCAACAATTTCGTCAACCTCCTAGCTCTCTCTCTATCTCTCTGTCTCTCGTTCTTCCGCCTCATTTCGTCACGGTTTTTTCGGCGCCAGGATACGCGGAATTTCCAGGCAGTCACTCGCGTAAATCGAGAGGAAGCGAGAGAAGGAGAGCGAGAAAAGGGCGGCTCGACGGACTACTTTCGTTTTAAAATACGCAGCCAATACGTATACAGACGGAGAAAGTGAATTCTTTCAATTTTTATTATAGAACCCATTCAAACTGCCTCCAATCGTTATTTTTCGAAAATCTTTTTCAATCCGTCCGTCACGCTTTACATGCGCGCGCATTTTATCGTAAATAATCAAACGCTCGAAAAGCGACAATTAGCCACGTTTACAAAAGCGACTGGCGTCAGTTTTTTGCCCGTCGCATCGTTCGGCCGCACAAGAATCCTTCGCAGAGCGAGAGTCCGCCGTAAAGCAGATGTTAAAATACCGCGTCATTAAAAAGTCAGCCGGTCGAAATTTTATCATCGGACCTCCCCTCGCTTCGCCGCGCGCACTTTTACGATCCTCGCGCTCGTCATCTCGCTGCCGTCATCGTCCGCTCGCCGTGTCGTCACTCACGGGGTGCGCGCATTCCCCCCGCCCCGGTCGCGAGATACAAAAAGGATCGCACATGCGCGCGCGCGCTCAGGGCTTTCAAAAGGTTGATGCCACCGCAGTAAAGTCCCTGCCCGCGCGCAAAAACAAACGTTATTGTTACGTCGGCCTCTCCGATCGGATTGAGTTACATCGCGAGACGAGCGCGCACCGCACGACACTTTTTTTTCTCACCGGCGTCGCTGCGCGTGCGTGCCGTCCTTTGTGCTCATTCCCGGAATAACCGTTTATTCAACATCGAGCGTCCGAATGCGCGAGGCGGCGTAAATATCGATACACGCGCAGGAGGCGCGCGCAAAAAGAAGGCATCGCCGTAACGAGCGGGGCATAATTCATTGCAGCGACGGCGGCGGTCAACGACACGGCTGATATTCGGCGCAGAAAAAGCGCGGCGCTCGCTCGGCCCTCGATTTATATCGGCGGAACGCTCGGCGATTTTGCAAATTCGTCCCTCCTTCGCAGAAGCGACTCTCGTCTCCCGCGTACCGAGGCCCTCGATCGTCCGCGTCGCGCGTCGCTTTGGGCGCGCGGGGAAAAAAGCAGGCGGCGCGCGACGACGTCGTTAAAGTTGATTTTACGAGGCGCGGCGATCGATTCGCGCGCCGCCGCTGCTTCATTTAATTGTTTCTCGAGAAAAATATCCCGAGCTGCATAATGCGCGGATGTATGTAATGCCGGGCGAATGACTTTGTCATTTTCTTCGGGGCTGCTTGACGTCGGGCATTCGATTGCTTATTATTTGTTTATATATTGCTCGGTTAAAATCATCGGCGAAGAATAAAGTCTACACTTTCGGGTGAGAAATGTGCCGCGAGAGATTTGTTTGAACCACGAAAGTCCTGTTACTCGCATGCAGCAATTATACCAATATCCAGCGTGAGAGCGGGAAGGGTGCGGTAATTAATAAATTAATAGCGGCGATCGCCCCCCCCCGTCCCCGTCTTTCCGAGAAGTGGACCTTCCTCTCCTCCGAGTCGCAGCAGCGGCACACGATTGATTGCTCGCTTATATGCAGCGCGGGGCTCGCGTTCCATTTCGGTTTCACGAAATGCATGTAATCGGCCGCGGCGGCGGCTCACTCGTAAATAAATCGCCCGTAAATTCTCGAGTCACGAAGATACGAGGCCTCATTAAGCTATTGTATCCGCGGATTACATCGGGGAGAGCCTACTGTACCGTTCGCCGTCGAGAGGCTGCTGCATCTCTCGAGTCCGCGCGCGTTTGACCACGCGAACGCCCGCCCGTCCGTGCATATACACACGCGGATTGTCTCGTTCGAAAGTGGCTCGCAATGAGACGAGCGTGCATATACTGAAAACGGGCTCGACTCGCTTACTTGCGGGGCGCGCTCAATCTTTCATCGGCCGCCGCGGAGGAGAGAAGCGGGCGAGAGGGACTCCGACGGGGCTGGAAGAAAGCGGGAGGGAAAGCACTCGCGAGCCGCTGCCGAGCAAATTAATGAGGCATAATGCCACTTTTGTAGCAGAGCCGAAGGCAGGCCCCGGCTGTCGTCGAAATCTCGGATCTAGGCTCGGCTTTTTCATTGCCCGCGCGATCAAGGGCCGAGCTGAAAGATTTTAGCCTGAAATGCTAATGCGTATTAGTTTGGGGGATTAAGCTACTTTTCTGTATGCGAATAAATCGCGCGTCGTAAATTTTCTTGAAATTCGCTTTTCGGCGCTTCTTTTGTAGCTTCCGCCGCATCTACGTTCTAAACTTCTCCAATGATGGACGATTAGAAATTATGCATAACAAACGAACATACTCGTCGAGGAAACAAACTCGACTTTTGCGGCGAAAATTGATCATCTCGGTTTTTGCGAAAGAATACATTTTTTGTGTAAGTAGATAATGGCCAGCTCCGGTCAGACCAGCGTACCGGAAAATTATCGTGTCAAGTCCGGAGGCAAATTATTTTTAACGTTCGTCAAAATTTTTGAGAAAACAATTTCCTGCATCTCGTTAATAATTTTCGTCTCCCTCCCCCAAAAAAAGCTGTTCGAAATTGAAAAAAATCTGAAGCGTGACGCGCTTGTACAACGTCTGCGGTGAAAAAGCAAAACGAAAAAAAAAAAAAGAAAAGAAACAAGAGCATCTTTCGACTCGATTTTTCTCCGCGCGGCGCGCAAAATCCCATCAAACGGACGGAGAATCGCCGCGCGCCGCGGGAGGAGAGCGAGACAGAGAGAGAGAGAGAGAAAAAGGCGAGCGCCGCGAGCAGAAAAGGAAGTAGCCCCGGCGAAAATACAATTTAAATTAAGGCGGCGCGAGCACCATCATCAGGCCGTCATCAGCCGCGCGTCGCGCGCGAGAGAGAGAGGGAGACGAGAAGAATTGAAGCGCGGCGGCTCAGAAAGTGAAATAAAGCTGTGTCCGTCGCCGCCGCCGCCGCCGCCGCGTCAGTTCGTCGCGCGCGGCCGAAGATGACCTTGCCTGAGATGATGATGTCGGGGGTGGAGAGAGAGGAGGAAGGAGTTGCGGCTTCGAGCTCCATTGTCTTCAAGGGCGAGGAGCCCGTCGGGCTTTCATATTGCGTTCCGCGGAAAAATCGCGGCCGCGATGCATCTTAATTCGCCGGGCTTATGGATTTAGCCGGGGTAAAAAAAAAGTCGCCGCGCGGCACACGCGATATATCTCGTCTCGTCTCTCGTCTCTCTCTCTCTCTCTCTCGAGAGCCGCTCGGAGGATCGTTAACCTCCCCGGGAAAAATCCGAAACGCTCGTTGTTAAGCGCGGCTAAGTGGCTTTTGAGATTCCGCCGGGCGATTCTCGCGAGGCCGAGCGAGCGAACGCTTCTCGCGCGCGCGGCATTTTAAGCGCGACAGTTTCGTGACTGGTGTCTTACTCGATCGCCCGGGAGACTCGTCGGACAGTCGCACGGATCGTATCTAATTGCCGATTTGGGGAAGCCTTTGTCTGTCGAATGAATCGCGCAGCTGGCAAGTAACCGTTTTAATTTACTCTCTTCCCCCTCCCTCTCCGAGTTTATTTCGAGCACGGCGAGCCCGGCAGGCGAAGTGGGAACGCGTCGAATTAGAATGCGGACTGCATTGCGACTGACAAGGCCGGGTTTGAGTAAAGTTTTGCGCGGCTGATGCATGTGCCGATGGTCCTTTATTGCCCGTGCAGTACTCGAGTTCTAAAAATACCACTTTTTCGCTCTCTAGTTTACAAAAATAGTAAAGCAGCAGCGAGTTTCGGCAAAGTGTGAAGAGAGAATAAGTCAATCCGTCGATCTTCACTTTTCACATGTCGACACGGCTGTCGGAAAAGCACCGAAACAGGTTGGCACACTGTCTGGCGATTTCTCAAGTGACGTTGAGAAAGTCAATAATCTCAGGGCTTAATTGGTTTAATCATTTAGCGGATAAGCTTAGACAATAAGATTGTTCATCTGAGGCTAATTGCGAGGAGATTGTCTCTGCGCACAAAGAGCGAGTTTAGAGAATGCAGCGTGATGGAAAACAAAGAGCTGATCTTCATTCTGAAGAAATTACCCGATTCATTTTGACTAAATTTAACTCACCGTCGGCCAGTTTTTTGCGCAGAAAGCCAAGAAACTAATATTAACGTTCACTGACAATACTTACCTCGAAACCAGCGTGCAGAGGTCACGCATAACAATTTTGACACATCAAGCTACTTACAACCAAGTGAACCAAAATCTTTTACGAAAGCTCTCCAAAACAAATGAATGTCGATTGCGTCGATTTCGATCGATCGAAAGAAATTCTCGCGATCCTTCCCGCCATAAGCATTCAACCTTCCGCGAAACGATCCGAGAGCGTTAACAAATTAAAGCCACAAAGAGCGCGCGAGTCCTCATCCTTCGCATCGCTCTTAAGGGCACATATACACATCGTCATCGTTCCGCCGCGATCGCGGCCGGTGCTCGGCGGCAGTTACGCTTATCGCCATTGTCCATCGGTCTCGGCCGCGCTATCAGCCGCTCGTCGCGGTCTGCGCGGCAGCGGCGACGACTGCCGGGGCCTTTTGTCGCGCCGTCATTGTCCTAGCGCAGTGAAAACGTGACGAAAGCGCATCGGCCGAAAGAGAGTCGCCGGGGGGAGCGCGTCTCGGCGTTTCCATTTCGGCTCGGACGTCGCGTCTCGAGCACTTTCGCGTGTTTCAGGTCAATTGGCTTTTTCTTTTCCTGACGTCGGTTCGCCGAAAAGCGCCTTTGTGCGTAAGAGAGTCGAGATCTCTCGCGAATTAAGATTCCCGACGACGGAGCATCGCCGACTGAAGAAATTCGATCGGCGTGTAGCGAGGTAGCGGCTCGATTAGTGATTTTCGGCGAAACACGTGTCGTTCCTCTTGAGCGCTTCCTCGTCATACACACTCGCGTTCACCCTCGTCTTTCACGTCCCAACTCACCCGAGACTCGTCTCGACGTACCTCTCCACCTGGCTTACTTCGTCCTCGTCGGCTTGAGAAAAAACACAGATTACGGCAGACGCGCGTCCAGCCGGTGGAAAAAACGAGGGATTAACAGCCAAAGCTGTGCGTATTCAATCGAAAATCGAAAAAGCCGACTCGTTAGAGTTAAGCCTTAACAAGCAATAACGAAATAACCCAAGAAAGCAGGCAAGTAAGGCAAAATCTAATGACTCGATGTGTGGCGTTTAGCCCAGCTGCTCAGGGGACAAGAGGTAGGAGCCTCCCTCGGCCGAATCCTTAAGCGCGGCTAAACCTTAAGTCCCAAAGAGTAAATCGCCGCCTCGGGGAATGATCGGTCTGTTATGAGAGACTGGCCGGCTGCCCGGGCCACGCGATCCACGTAATCCGAGAGATATCAGCCGAGATGCCGGAGGTTCAGCGCACCGAGTCCCCGAGGTCGGGCGATCTCCTCGAGGACTTTGCCGATCTGGACGAGGAGGGAGGAGGAGGAGGAGGACCGAGCAGGCAGCGAAACGCCCCCGAGCGCAGCGTCTCCTTCAATCGGGACGTCCACGTCAAGAGGATCGGTGAGTCTGTCTGTCTCTCTGTGCTGCTGCCGCTGCCACCCTCTCCCCCGTGCTACACGTATGCGCATACTCACACGTATACGATCCCACACGTCGGCGGAGCGAGAGAGAAGCTGCGCGCAGGCGCAGACCGTGCCCGCGCGCGGGGACGTCGTCGTCCTGGTCGTCGTCGTCCTCGTCGTCGTCGTCGTCGTCTTGCTTCGCTAACGAACGACGCAACGAGCAGCCACCGCCGCTGCTGCTACACGACGCGAACAATGACTTTTCCCAAGCACACCTGTCTCTCTTCTCTCCGCTCCTTCCTTCTTCCTCCTCCTCTGCCACGATATTCCCTCCCGCTCTCTCTCTCTTGCTCTCGCGGCTCTCCTACCTCCTTCGAGAGCAGGCTCCTTCCATTTTATTTTTCAATTTTGCTGAGGAGCCGGAGCAGCTTCAATTTACTCGGTATGCCGCGCTGCTGCTGGCGCTGGACTCGGCCGCCGCCGCCGCCGAGGCCGTTTCTCATAGAACGCGCTCCGGAGATTGGCTTTTTGTCGCGCGCGCTCGCTCGCTCGCGGAGAGCGCGAGGGTTGAATTTCATTTGAATTTTTAGTGCCGCCGGGGCCCCGAGATCGTTAGGCCGGATAGGCGTGAATTATACCCGCCGCCGCCGCCGCCGCCGCGGACACGGGCACGTCTCGGGAGGCCGGAATAAGACGCGCGACACCCTCGCGCGCGAGAGAGAGAGAGAAAGGTCGTCGTTTCGACAAGCGCGCGCGCCGAAAATTCAGCCGCTCGTTAGAGCTCGCGCACCGAGTGACGTAACAGCAAAGGCCGACACACACACGTGTGTGCGCGCGGTCGTCGCTCGAGCCTCTCGGTCCTCGCGGGCTTTATCTTCCTCCTCCCGGACTCCTCGTTTGAATATATAGGAGAGCCGCGGAGAGAGAGAGAGAGAGCTGCTTCCCTCGCTCGATTCTCCTGTCCATCAGTTCCACACCGGCGTCGGTCACCTCCTCTCTCTCTCTCTCTCTCTCTCCGCGCATTCCTCTCGCTTTGTGAGCATCCGCAATATTGCACTCTCTCTCTCTCTCTCTCTCTCTCTCTCTCGTCCCTTCCTATATAGATTGTATAAATAGGCAAAAAGCGGATCGGGGGGACCGGCAATTA
>JAWWEM010000044.1:18608664-18649894 GCA_035582935.1 Ormyrus thymus
CTCTCTCTCTCTCTCTCGTCCCTTCCTATATAGATTGTATAAATAGGCAAAAAGCGGATCGGGGGGACCGGCAATTAATTCCCCTCGGCGGGCTGCCCCGCTGCTGATAACAATGGAATCAGCGGCCATTAGGAGCCGCAGTTTCCCACTAGCCGCGGCGCGCCGGCCGATCTATAACGTGCCGATCGCTCTCTCTCTCTCTCTCTCGCTCGTGTTTACGGCCGAAGACGACGACGACGACGTCCCGAAGCGCAATTACCGAGCGGAGGATATGCGTGCAGCTCTCTGTCTAACTCATTCTACCTAATAATTTCTCGCTACTCTCTGAATCTCTCTCGTCGAGGCTCTCTGCAAGCTCTCTCTGCGTCTCGTCGGGGGGATTTTGCGAATACTGTTTTTTTTTTTTTATTCTTTATAACGCAAATAATTATTAATTAAAACGATTAAATTTCATCGTTGTCTTTCGCCAAACTAACGGCCTCCGATATATTAATTACAGTTTTGTTATCATTAATATTTTTAACAATTTCTTGGGGATTAACGATTAACCCTTTGAGAGTGTGACGATATTAATAGTTGCTTTGATGAGACGATAATACATAATAAAAATTCTAAATTTTTTAACAAATTACTAATTGGCAATAACGAAAAACAAAATAACCTGACAAAATTATTATTATACTACATCTATATTTATGTGTGATTGGCAAACTGATGACAATAGGGAGAATTTTCAAAAATCTCATTCGACGTATATAATTGTGCAAAAATGGGCCTCAGCCCCTCGAGCCTTCCACTTTTTTTTACGAGGCGAGTCTTTCGTAATGGCGAGCGATGATACTTGTGTCACATTTCCGTCTAATGGGTCTCGACTCCGCCAGATATTTATACTTTTGTTTCCCAGGCATTATTATGAAGTCAAGCACCGAGTTTCGGAATGGTACTTTATAACGTCGGCGCGAGCAAGAATTAATGTCGGCCGCAGAGTTAAAAGACCCATTAGGAGGAAATGTCCGTCATTTGAGATCTCATTAAAATCGGCAACCGGCCGGGTTAATGCCTTCCTTGTGACATTAGAAACGCAGAAAGCTTTAAACCCAAATTGCGCCGTTCGCAGCCTGAGAAAAACGCGAGTTTAACAGTAAGTTTCAAAATGAGCCTAATTTTCCTAAGGAAGAGCTGAGAAAAAGCCACTTTTCGATCGCTCGATATAAATTCGCGTCCACTCTCAGCAACTATATAATCATCAGCGGATCAAAGGGTTAAGAAACGGAATTTCGCCACGCGGCGCGACGATGACAAAAAGCGGGGGGGGGGGGGGGAAATGACAACTCTCGGGAAAAGTCGTCGAGCGCGCTATAAGCCCGTTCTCGTGCGATGTCGCAACCGTGCCAGCCGCGCGTCTGAAAAAAAGGAGGCACGCGGGCAACGAAAAAACAGTTGTCCCCTCGGGAGAGACTCTTGAGAGCTGCGGAATCGACAGAGTGCAGAGTACAGCGAGCTCGAGTATGTGTGTAAGTCTAGCCTCGGAGAGAGGGGAGAGAGAGCTGCTCGGCGAGACGGACGGGCCAGGCACTCCTCCTCCTCGTTGCTCTCCGACTAATTATTAATTGCGTCATTGGTCTTCGCGCGCATAATGCTCGGCGGTCTCTCTCTCGGTGCAGTGAGAGAGAGAGAGAGAGAGGGAGAGAGGCGCAGCGTATACATACAAAGCAGCCGGGAAATTCCTCTGTCGTGTACACCTCCCGGCTGCTTGACTTAATTCGCTTTACGTGATTAATATTGGCTTCTAAGTCAGCGGGACGATTGTCACGTATACACGGCGACCTGCACCCGCGCCGCTCGTGATTTGCGAATTAATAATTTCATAATGTGGCCTCTATTATGTACATGGTAATCGCCCTCCCCCGCGGACGTGCCGCCGATGCATATCTGCGTGTCCGTGTGTTATGTAATTATAATGTTTTGTGTGCCCGGGCTTTATTGTTAATCGGGCCGATGTAGCGGCCCTCTCTCTCCTTTTCTTTCGGCTTGTAATTCATTGAAGAAACAATGTCGTGGCATTTTTTTGCCCCGGCCTTTCGATAGTCGGCCTCTCCGTATACGTGACTGGAAGCGTTGATGTTGGAAAAAAATTGAAAAAATGGAACCTGCCCCGCGTCCGCGAACCTGCATGTTTTTCAGGCGCATTCTTTAAATATTGCCCAAGCCGTAGCTATCCGGCTTATTTTTCCGCTTGTTAAACAGTCGCCGAATCGATCACGCGGCACGCGCTGCAAGCTCGAATTTATGACTCTTGCGAGAAGAAAAAATGAGAGGGAAAAAGTAACACTCGTCGCTGAAAATAGTAAGCGAATCTTTGGCACAATAGTTTTTCGAACAATGGCGGCTCGAATAATTTAATATCTTATTGTACGGCAGCCGAGTATAAGTAACGTTCTTTTAGCAATACCTGCGAAATCTGCTTCATTTGCATGCAAAAATACGCCTCTCTTTCGCAATACTCTTCTTTATGAATTCTGCCCGGAGTACATCTTGATCTCCGTGCTTGAGCAAGAAAAGCAATAATAGCTTTGAAGGAAGAAAAAAAAAACATCTTTTTTGCCCAACCCGGTCGTTCAGCCGAGAGAGCCGCCGCGGAGAAAGAAAAAATTTCGCGCGGCGACGCAAATTTTTTGAACAAACGCGGGGAATCGATTTCGCGCAGGAAACGTAAAATCTCGCGTAATTCACACGTGTGCTTCGAGGAGTCTGGTCGAGAGGCACTGAGGCGAAAATCTGTACGGAACAAAGTCTCTTCGAGAGGAAAATGAGCGGCGGACGCGCGTTTACCGCGGGCAAACAAGCAAGTTAACGCGCAATCTCCGAGATACGCTCTCAGAGATCCATTCGAGCAGAACGGCCGCCAGGGACTTGTATTTCTCGAAAACGGATTGAAAAGCAAACGTTCGTCGGGAGAATTAACCATCCTCGCGCTGAAAACCGAGCGCGAGAACAATCCTCCGCTCCTCTCCGCGAGCGCGCAGTGGGCACGATATTTTTGATATGATGTAAAGAGTGGCCGGTGCGCGCGCATTAAAACCCTTATTATTGCCCGGCCATTAAGCAAAATATCCATAAGGAAGTTGTTAACGAAAGCGAGGAAGGAAAGCGGAGAGAGAAGCGAGCGAGGGAGAAGCTCGTCGGCGCGGTAGCCGAGAGGTGCAAAGGGAACGCCGTCCCTCTCTCTCTCTCTCTCTCTCGGTTGCAGCTCCGAGCGCGCGCTTCGGCCGGGGCCCCCGATGATACACTGTCACCGGGCGATTTCCGTGGATATAGTGGCGCGCGCTGGAAATTAATGGGCACTAAAGCCAAAGTAACTATCGCCGCGGCCGGCCGGCCGGCCGGCTTGCGCGTATTATTTTATAGTGACATACATCGGGCTTTACGAGCGCGAACCGCAACCGAGAGAGGGAGAGAGAGAGAGAGTGAGCCGGGGACTCTTGTGTAGGGAGGCGCGCGATGAGAGCGCCCTTTCCTAGCCTCGGTTCGAATAGATTAGCCACCCCTCTCCCCCCTCGCCCCTTTAATGCGCACCGCAAATTTGCTTAACGCGGCCTGCGCCGCTCTGCAAGGGAAAAGCGCGCTTTAATTGCCATGGGAAAGCCGAGCACGATTTCATAAATTCGAGAGCTTATTCGCCGGATAAAAGTAGCTCTCGCCGCCGCTGCTCGGGCAGCTTCTTTGTTGGCCGCGCGCATCGCGGGGCTGGATGCACGTGTGGTTCATTGAAAAATCGCCGAGCTACTTGCTAGTGTATACCGGGGAATGATGAATTTCGAATCGGCGCGCGAGGAGCCGTCCGCGATTGCGCTCTCTAATGCTCTGTGGATCGAAACGTATATAGTCGGCGGCGCGCGCACAATTGAAATTCGTTTCTCTGTATATACGTATATACTGTTTCACGCCGGCCGGCAGAGAGAACATTCCAAGCGCTCAATAACGGGTTAATCGAATGGCGGGAAATTTGAATTTACGGCTTGCCGTAAACCCGAAGCCCCGTTCGCGCCGAGAAAATTGCCTCCTTGTTCGATATCCTTCGGGTCCCCCCTCCCCTTCCCTCCTCTATTTCTATTTTTTCTCGCGCGTTTTCAGAGAGAGAGAGAGAGAGAGAGAGAGACGTGCCTACGTTACCGCCGGCTTTATGCGAAACTTTCAGGCTTTCGGCAAAAATTGCCCGACCGTTTAGAGAGTTTCGGCTTCGAACTTTCCAATATACAATAAGGCTCTGCGGCCGGTATATGTTTCTTAAATTCTATTTAACGGCACGAGATTGATAGGCATCGAGCTAAACGGCCCGATTCTGGTATAAGACACTGCACGATCTTTTCTGCCCGCATAATTTATAGATAGGTTTCTACCATTGGGGATTATTAAGCTCGTATCAAGATGCGAGTGCGCACATACTTTCTAAAACATCTATTTCGGTATATGCAAGATGGGCAGAGAGGCGAGAAGTCGCGTCGACGGCGCTCTTTTATCCCCGCGACGGAATCAACGAGCCTCGTCCCCGAAAGTACAGAGATTTTTTCGCAGCCGTCGGACAAAAGCCGCGCGTCGCGCAGCTTCGCAGCTCTGCCGAACAAAGCGTCCGTTCTTTTTTGCGCGTCGAAAGAATCAGGAAACACAGCCGTGACCGAGTCGGCAAAAAAGTGTATGTACCCGAGAGAGAAGGGAGTCGCGCGCGCCGCGTGATCTCACACCTAATATAGTAGTTAACTCGCGGCGAATCAGGCGAGCAAGCAAATGGGATTCCTGAGATTTCGGGAGGCGAGGCGCGCGCGTTTTTGCCCGCCAACGGCCGCGCGGAGGGAGTACAATCAAGGCGCGCACCTCGCGAAACAAGAGAAACGACCGCCAAGCTCCAGCGAGTGTTAGAGCTGGATATATATATATATATAGATATGGAGAGGTGTCATTATTTTCTCTCCTTCTTTTTCCGCTTCCTCGCGGCTTCTTCATCTCTGCTCTCCCCTCGGCGACTCTTTAATTTCCGAGCATTAAGCACGCCTGTCGAATCGTTGGTCAATGACACGAAGCCCGACGAGCGCTACTATTCTTTCGATTTCTAATGCGGCTATACAAACGCCGCGGAGTCGGCGCTGCTCGTGTAATAGGTTTGGAAGCTTGATTAAAAATTCGGGATGAGTCGCCGTCGGGCGAGTGGTTTAATTAGCTTCTCGGTATTAGAAGATCCCAATAGGAAAACCTGATTCGGATTGTAATGAGCTGGTAATTATTATATACGCGGGCGTATATGTAACAAATCAGATTTTTTGCCAGCCGTTTATCCTTTGCGTTTTCGTCCGCGGAGCGTATTAAAAATTTGATTGCCTCCTCCTGCGGCATAATAATATAATATACTTAGCAAACAAGCTTTAGGTGTTCCGATTAAAAAGCTCGATCCCCCTCCAAAAAAAAGGAAGGCGCAAATTCGATCCCCGCCGCGCCGACGTAATTCAGTCTTAACGCGCGAACAAACTCGCGCGCTGATGTCCCTAAATTATGGTATCACGTCCCGATTCCCTTGCGAATGCACGCCGCTCTCTCTCGGTATATAGAGGCGCAAGAAAGGTGGAGGGGGAGGAAAAAAGGAGCGAAGAAAGAGAGACGACGACGAGGACGATCGAACAAGCGGAGGATCTCCGCCTTCATCCGATTAGAAGCGGCGCAATGCCGCGGCAGATTAAAAGTAATAGCGGTTGCCGTTCCTCCTCCTTTCTCATATACACTCTATTCTGTCGTTCCTTTTTTCTCTCTTTTCCTCTCTCTCTCTCTCTCTCTCTTTGTGGCGAGGAGTCAAAGAGGCGTAAATCACAGTTTTCGCGGTGACGGATATCGGAGGAATGAGTCGTTTTTGCGGCGGGGGACTCGATTTGTACCGTGTAAAAGGTGCTCTCCGCGCATACATTAAATGCGGCGCTCATTTAATAAAGTATAAGACATTTTTTCCATCGGGAGCCATAAAAATTTGAATTACCGCCCAAAAAGACCGCATGATTTTACGAGCTGTAAATTATCGGTAAATCAAAATTCACAAATATTATATCTTTTCGCCTTATACATATTTTAAACTTTTTCAAATAAATCAATACCCGATTAGAAATGTGTCTAAAATGAAAAAGCCAAATTTTCGCTCAGTATTTTCAAAAATTACATCGCAATATCGCAAAAAACACGTCCCATTTTTATTCCCGCGCGGCCCGCCATAAATTACATTAATTACTTGCGCAACGCGAAATGTCGCGTTTCGCTGAAGTCACGCAGCGGCTTATATATATTTTGATTGCACGTCGTATCAGTCGAAAAAGCCAAGGTAAAAAGTCGAGACACTTTGTCATTCCGAGCCTGGGCATTACAGGTTTTCGTTCGCTGCCCTCGATTTCGTCCGCGCTCCACGACGACAGTCCATTGCGCATTAAGCCGAGCGTAATTTTTCTCCCGCGCGCGCGAGTTTCGATTGTTGAGCGCCGACGAGTTTGCATAAAGACGGCCGGTCGCTCCATTCCGCGCGTTCCGCGCTCGAATCGGACGAGATTCAATCGATGCCTAGAAGCGCCAACACCAATCAAGCAATTGTCGAAACTTGGCGTCATCACCGTCGGGCGATTTGAATTTTCAGCAATAGACGCCGCGGCTAAAACCCTCCCGCGCGGGGGTCACAAAGAAAGCTCCTCGGCTCGCTTCGGGGACGGGGAGTACAGCGCGCGACGCGGAATACACGTGCTCCCTCGGCTCTCGGTATTAACGATGACGAGAGCCGAGAGAGAGAGAGAGAGAGCGCCGAAGCGGGGAGTGTCGGGGAAAGTTACGGGATCGCGACGTCTGACGCTATCGGGGCAGCATCTACTCGTCGATCTCGCGAGCTCGCCTGCACCGCGCACGGCTCTCTTTCTCGGAATCGGCGCTCGAGTTTATCGCCGGGGCGGTCCGGGTTTAAGAGAGCGCTGATTTACAAAAGCCGCGGGAATTTGTTAAATAATTTATGTCGCGGCCGCGGCACGTAGGACTAGGTAGCCTTTATTAGCTGGATTCCCATATAAATCGAGAGAGAGAGAGAGAGAGCCGCGGCTTTATTCCAATCGCAATTGAAGGCGATCGCGCCCCCCTCGCGTGCTCCCGCGCACTTATACCTCCGGGAACAAGAAAAAAGGAGAGGAAGAGCGCCTCCTCGGAGAAAAAGAGGCTTTCCGTTGCTTTGGCCGACTTGTCCGTCCAGGAAAGCTCCGTTGCTCGCCGCCGCCGTCGCGCGCTCACGTCCGCGCGCGCAGTCGTTACTTCCCTCTCGTGCGTGCGCCGGCGCGTCTTCTCTTCCGCGCTGCTTCTCTCTCTCGCTCGGCAACCCAGAGGGGTTATAAGGTGAAGCTTATGCGCGCGCGAATACAAATTGGCGGCGCTCGCCAATAATTTATCCCGCGCACCGTTGTAAATATGAGCCCGCCGCCGCCGCTCGCTCGCCTGAAATCGAGCCCTCGGCGGCAGGCTGCCCGAGAGTGTAATACGTGCGCGCGTGCATACGCGCTAAGCGGGTCGCTTCGGCTTATCACCCCGAATAATTATGCCGGTCTTTAACGGGAGAGATACGCTGCCCCGCGCCGAGGAGCGTTAGAGAGAGAGAGAGAGAGAGCGGAGGATCTCCTCGCCGCGAGGAATGCGCCGATATGCGTCGGGAAATTTTAACTATTTCGAAACCCAGGCCCTTTTCAGCTTCTATAAATAGCCGGCGCGGCGGCGCTCGCGGAAATCATTAGCTTTTTTACACCGGCTTACGAGGAAAAAGGGAGATGAACCGTACTGTTATATTACCTTTCATTACGCTTTTTCGAGCGCGTGCAGTACACGGGCGATGTACCGTCTGTATACGAGCGGGGAAGAGCAACAGCCGAAAGGATTGTCGATCGTCCCTGCTCGCGCGGCCTCGGAGCTTCCCGAGTAAAGAGTCGCATTGTAATGAAGACGTTTTTTCGGCTTGACTGCCGGGCCGCCTCGCAGGTGCGTGTACTCGTAATGTCGCCCGATGCTTATGCGCGACTCGAGTTTACGAGCGCCGACAGCGCAAACCCATCAAGGGTATTACGTATAAAACTCAGGAGGAACAAAGACGAACCGAGTTCCGGCCCACTTCGAGGGGAGCTCTGAACTCGGCGAAGCGCGCGTAGCGGTAGGCCGGCCCGATTCCTCTCCGCGCTTCTTTTTTCGCCGATAGTGTAAGCCGAAAGAAGCGATTTGGGAAAGCATCATTCGGGCGCGCGGAGAGTGTTTTTTCTCGAGCGGCGCGGTGGTCGCCGCGGGATCGCGATCTCCGCGTGCAGCCGAGAGGAATACTTTCGCGGGGACGCCATTGCATCGCTGCGCCTTGATTTCCGAGCGCGATGTCGGCCGCGCTTTTTTTTCATCGTAAAATATATATCTCCCTCTTTATTAAAAAGCGCGGAGCGCTTTTGGCGGCCGGCGGTCTTGTCCGGTCGTTTTTGGCCCCCTCGTCCCGGCTTGTAAGCATTTCACTTTAAAATAATTTCGCCGGGAATTACAAGATTCGTAACTCTCGAGTTAAAATGACTGAAGGCCCGCTCTCGTGCCTTCTACGGGCGTAAATACTCCAGATTCGCACGAGGTGCAAAGCGGTGTGTGTGTGCTGCTCCTCGATGATTGGATTTTCGCCAAGACCCCGGCCGAGCATTACAATTATCTATCAAAGGATCCAAATCGCCCGGCGCAGTACTAATACGTAAAAGGGCCTTATTAATTTCTTGCGCGCGCGCGTGTGCAGTCGGAGCGATATAGGGGCGCCTCACAAAGGGCACATTAATATCCGATTTTTGCGCTCGCCGCTAAACTATTATTTCGAGTCGTAAAGTTGCCGAGCAGCAAGAAAAGAATATGGACAAGAACAAGAGAGAGGCCTCTCCACCCAAAAGAAGAAGGGATCGGCCTGCTCTCTCTCTCTCTCTCCTTCTCGCTCGGGGCCGTCGTGCGTGCCAATGCATGCATAGGGCGACAGGCGCTGTCCGGCCGATCTTAGCTATATCGAAGAAAGAACATTGTTTACAAAACGGAGTAGAGGAGAAGGAGCGGGGAGGGGGGGAGATCCCGGCCTTCTCCTCCCACTTTCGAGAAGAGATCCGGGCGCATATGCGATCAGGTCCGCCGATAAACGGCGTTTTCTCCGCGGCGGCTTCGCTCCTTCTCTCTCTCCCTCTCGGTCATTATGCACCCGAGCATGTTCCCTGGCAAAGGCCCCCGATGCATCGCGGAAACCGGCCGCTAAAAATCCCCGCGCGCGCAGCTCTCTCTTTCGTGCGCGCCTCCCTCTCTCTCTCTCTGGCGATTTTTGTAGACGCGGCGCGCGCGGGGCTACACGACGCTCTCCTCCGTCAAGGGAGCTCTCTCCCTTGATTTTTCGAGAGTGACACGTCGATCCCGCTTTAGATTATGTGTGGCGTATCCTTTGGACTCGCCTGCGCGCGCGATATTTATAGACGGATCAGGCTTTTTGATTTATTCTCCACTTCCTGCAGCGACTCCGTTTCGCGACTTAGGTATTTTTGTGTAACGTTTTGCGGGGCCGTCGAGCGAATTTATATTAATCGGCTCGCGGAGAGCCGAAGTTGTACTCATTAATTGGGTTTATATTTAGAAACGTACAAATCTTAATAAAAACCTCGAGACTGGCATCGACGCTGCGCGTAAACTTTTTTAATTAAAGCCGCAGCATACATCCGCGAGATTTCCCGGAGAAATATTATCGCGCGCCGGGCGTAAAAAATTTTTACGATTATAAAGCAGAGGGGAGAGTCGAGAGAAAAAAGGAGAGGTTCTCGTACACATTTTAATTCGAAGCTTTAATTAAAGCCGAATGTTTTTGCTGCGGCGGACGTTTTTCTCAGCCGCGGTCAAACAAATTGCACCTCGGCGCGATCCTCGGAAGAAAATATATTCTCCCCCCTCCCCCCGTACAAAAGTGCGGCCGTCCGCAAAAAAAAACTGCTTTATCAATCCTCGTTCGGATCGAGAGATAAGGGGAATCCCATTCCACCGCGAGAGGATTTTGTCGCTGGAATAAAAGGTTGAGAAAAAAGTAGCTCTCTCTCTCTCTCTCCCTCAAGAGACCCGGCCGAAATTTCCGAGAAAAAATGATCGCGCGCCGCCTCGCGCTCTCTCGAGATGATGCACGAGGCTTGATCGTCGCTTGATCCTCTCGCGATAATGCGGCCGGGGGGGGGGGGCATCTCGTTAGTCGCGCGCCGTCCGCGAAAAAAGGCCGAGATAAATTTTCGAGCGGCCGTCGGCGGCGGCGGGGGACGACGGTTCCGAAGAGCTCGAGCGCGACACCCGAGCGCGTCGCTGTCTTCATTATTTCCGCGCGCGTACGGGCTGTATCAAAAGCGCCTGGCTTACGTCTCACTCCCGGCCGAAGTCCTGCTTAACGCGGCGGTCGTTTCGATTCGGCGGAAGGGTTATACCGCGAAAGTGTATTTTTTTTTTCAAACTCCCCGACCCGGACGTTTCGGACGTTTCGAATAATGCGTTCGAGCTTGCCGTCGTTAATATGGTTTTTACGGGGGAGATTTGTAAAGAATTAGTTCCTTGCTTTGATCAACGTTGCTTTTAATTTCATAATGGGAGTCGTTAATATACTTTATTTTAATTTCCATTTTATAAGCAATTTTTTTAAAGTTATGTGTATTTTTCACCAAACAGATAAATTAGATTTTTAGTTTATTGCATTATACATTTAACAGACTTGTTTTCCTTGACTGCGATAGTCGGATTAAAAAACGCGCTCAATTTCGTATGCTTATTATTAGTGTGCATAAATTAATTCGAATTTATATTCCAAATATCTTTTATTAGAATGTATATTTAACTAGGTAACTTGTTTCGCGCGTATTACGTTTTAATTGGATTTTTTCTAACATCGCAGGGATAGTATAATATAAAGTAACGTTTTAATACCAACCACTTTCTTATTTCCGAAAGTTATCTACAATCAAAAACAGTATATGACGCAATTATCCGAATTATGAAACCTGCATACTCTTGATTTGCATTGAACCGCTCGCCGCGGCAGATAAGTTAAAAGTATATATAATATATCCGCTGAAATTGTTGCTCCCCTCGCATATTACGGAAAAGCGCTCGTGTAAATAACGAGCCGCCGCCTATAAATTTCGCGCGCTCACAATTACAGACACATATCCAGCCGCGATCCACTTAAATTTTCGCGATAACTCAAGTGCTTACTAAATCCTTCCTCCTCGCGCATTAGTTCCGAGAGAGAGAGAACGCACCGCGCGGAAGAGGCGCGAAATTGAAATCCCGCGGGGATTTATGCGCGGGGTGCCAGGAAGTTTTCATCGTCAGCGCTCTCTCGTTCGCGACTCGTTTTTACTCTGTTATTTAGATTAATTAGCAATGAGAGAACTAGAGTGCCATTCGAACGAAAGCAGCCGCTTGTTTCTCATCGACGCATCCCTGATAATCCCCAAGTAGCATGCAGCCGCACTAGAAAACGCGGCGGATCCCGCGATTTTCCCTGCTTTTCTTGCTCGGTCATCTCCCGGGCACGTCGGTCGATAATTAATAATTATGCGCGCGCGAGAGCCGAGTCTGTGCTCCGGCAGAGTCGAGGGGGAGAGAGAGAGAGAGAGTGAGAGCAGTGCGCGCTCCTCTTTCTCTCCCTCGGAATGTTCGCGCATTCCTCAGCCGGGCAGGCAGCGCTACTCGTGAACTCGCGAGATGTATGCTCTTCCTCCTTCTCTCTCTCTCTCTCTCTCTTGCCTACCTCTCGATACAAACACGCTCGTATATACCTCGGGCTCTCGCTCGCCTAGGACTCTCGGCTGCCGTGCAGCCTTGCGAGCTCTCGTATATACGTCGAGCAGCCTAAGAGCGTGTGCGAGTCCGTCTCTGTGTGTACGTGGAGAGAAAACTGCGAAAGGTAGGTGGGTACGAGAGCCTCTCTCTCTCTCTACCCCCCTGCTCTATGTATATCTCCCGGCCGAGCCGCAATGGCAGAGGAGATAGCTCATAAGATAGTCGCTTTAAAATCACGGAGAGCGAGCCCGGCAGTCCGGGGCCTTATGAACGATTTATGTTCAATTAAAGCGCCTTGCAATCTGACTCTCCGAAGCTCTCTCTCTCTCTCTCTCTCGCTGACTTTCTTCCCCTCCCTCTCTCTCTCTCTCTCTCTCCTACTCGTTCTCCTTTGGCTCTCCGCCGCCGCGGCGGCTCCCGCAGGTGCGTCCACTCCGCCGATGGATACGAGGATGAGGAAGCGCGCGCGGGGTGTAGTACCGGAAGCGCCGCGGGAGGGGGCCCGCGGGGAGAACGAGAGAGGAAAAAAAGGGGGTCGGAGGTCGCCGGCGTGTCTCTGACCCACACCTCCGGGCAGCACGAGGCACGAGAGCCGACTCCTCTGCAGACGACGCGATTCCGGCGCGGCACGAAGAGCTGCGAGCGCGGTGTGTGTACACGCCGGGCGAACGGCTGTACCTCCGGCTCTACGGATGAATGAACGACTTGATTCATGAGAGAGACTCCGAGGCAAGAGGCTGCTTTTCGCTGTATTCCTGTACGCGCTTCTCCGCGGTGGTGATTTATTTTTGGGAAAAGCACCGGGGCCCGATGGATGCGCTCTTGATGTTTCGGCCATAAATTATGCGGCTCTCGTCTAATCTTCGAATCTAACTTGAGCGCGCCTTCGAATTTAATCTGCGATTTGCCTCTCGAATGTTAACTCCTCGCGAATTGCCGAGCGAGAGCCATTTACCCGCTCGTGCAGTTTTATATCATACATCAATTCTTCGTCAAAGTTCCGCTTCATCGAGGCGATATGCCCAGAGAGAACACAGGTCGTTGCCTCCTATCTGAAAATAAAGAGCCGGTGCAAATATCAGACCCGACGCGCATCGGTCCTTAGACGCATTAATCAAACTAACACAGTCCGAATCATCGTGTAGCTGATAAAAGCTACAACTTTAACGCTCGCCGGGCCCGCGGTGCACTCGAAATATAACGGGCGGACGCGACGACTCGGGCCAGGGCGTCCGTGTATTCCAATTTCAATCTCGGTACAAATAATTACAAGGAAAGCGGTCGGACGCGAACAATATCAAGCTCGTCCATCAAAAAGCTCCTCGGCCTACGAGCGGAGCGGACTCTCTCTCTCTCTCTCTCTCCCGACGCTGAGCGCGCGACACGCAAAAACGGCCGATAATACGGCGCTTGCGCCCGGCGTATCAGGCCCATTAATCTGGAAATGATACACGCGCGCGCGCCCATCTCCGCGCGCACGGCCTCGCGCGCGCTGGCACTGCGGGCATCGCGTACATATATATACACGGAATGATCCCCCGTTCCCCGGCCCCCCCCCGCCCCAGATACGATCTCCCGGGGTAATTGAGACGTGCGCGAAAAAGAGCGTCGTCGTCGTCGCGCACGGAAACTGCGTCGCGCGGAAACTGTCCCCGGGATATGTAAGCGCGCGCGCGCGACGAACGGGGCAAGATACTCGTTCGCCGATAGACATCGCGCGCGCATCGAATGGCCTCCATTAAGCTTTCTCTCTTTCTCTCTCGGTCGATCCAGTTTTTTTTTGTTTTTTTTTTTTTGCGGCCTCTCGAGGAGGAAGCTGAGGAGAGTGACGGACGCCGACGATCGCGTTACATCGCTTCCCTCCCCCCGCTCCTAATAACGAGTCGCGCGAGAGCAGATTTGCGAGCCGAGCGAGTCGCCGTCTCGCTGCTCTTTATCTCTGTGTATATGTATATACAAGCCGCGGCAGGATTTATTGGAGTTGGTTCGAATTAATGCCCGACTGGGACGAAAATTTCCGTCTCTTTGCGTTATTTTTTTTTTTATTGAGCTAATTAATAGTAACGACCCTCCCCGAGTCGCGGGGAGAGTAAATTGTGCGGATGCGGGTCGTCCTCGCGAAGGAAGTTGGAATTGCCGCTGCTGACTCAATTTTGAGCTTAATTATCCGCGAGTCGATAAATATTCAGGTTTTTTAAAAAAATAAAAAGAGGATTCGTTCGCTCTATCTAGATCGTCGATTAAGCTATCCGTGTGGTCCTCTCTCTGCTTTAATGCACAAAATCTAATTGAATTAATCGAGACTCAGTCGCCGCGGAGCTAACAAATTTGCAGCGATTTACATCGGCGCGGTTTAATTTTCCCGTTCGACCACCCATTATTTCCTAGAACATCCTCTTTTAATTACTCTTGCGCGTCCCTTGCCGCAGAGACTCGTCCCGTACCACCACCGAGGGATGACTTTCTCACTCGGATCTCAGACGCGACTTGTAAATATAAAAAAAAAAGAGGAAACGAGCGAGGGGAGAAAATGATTCAAAAAAGGTGGCAGAGAGCTGATTCGTCTATTTTTCAATATCTCGTTAAAGCACATATAAACGCAGCCAGTAACTCAAAGGCAGCGGGTAATAATAAGGCAGGGGGGGGCAGGATGGAAAAGACGAGGGGGAGGGAGAGAATCAAGAGAGGAGCAAGCCGAGTGAAAAATCAGCGGCCCGGCGCTTTGGCATAAACGTCACACGGCCGGGCGAGCTGCTCCGATGCAAATGGATAGGCTCCGCGCGCGCGCGCGCGCCTGGGCTGAATAATGCCAGATATTACGAAGGCTTTACGAGCCGATAATTGCCGCAAGACGAATAGGCTGGCGGTGCGCGCGCGCGCGCGCCTGCGTACTCGCGCCGTTAATGTACCCCGCACGATCGAAGCGCGCCTCGGAGGCTGGACACGGAGACGTAAGCTTCGGCTAATTTCACTTTTTCTCGGCGTCGAGCGCCGTTATTTTCCTGCACCCCCCCATTTTCAATGAGCGCGATTGTCGGGGAGGGGGGAGCTGCGAGCTTTTGGCGATTCGGGAGGGTGTCTTTTTGCGCGGCGGAACTACTCTCTCGCGGACGAAGCCGTCATTTTTCGAGACCTCCTCGCCGAGCGTCAGTGCTGCGGCTTTCTCTCTGACGAAAAATGAATATCGCCGAGTTATGTAAACTGACGCGGCTGTTGCGTAAAGAAGATGTTCGCTTCAAATTTGTACGGAGCTTTAGAAAGTTCACTTTTAATAAGTAATTTAAATCGAACGGTTTTCGAAGAATATAAAACTAGCTACTTTCAGCGAAAATTCACCTGGCGTTTACATTGTTACGAAATTGCAAAGAAACCCGATTCAGAAAAGTCGAAAGCCCCCCCCCCCCTCCCTTGATGATTTACGTGGCTCAAGATCGGTTATAGAGAGTTTAATCAAAGAAAACCGATCATCCGACGCGGGAGAATCCCTCCTTTCCGATTCAATTAAATCGCGCCTAAAAATGAAATCTAACGGAATGCCGGCGCGCGCGATCCTTCGCTCCGCTCGGGCGCTTTAAAAAGCCCAGCCGAGATTCTGAAAAGACGCGCAGACTCCATCTGAGCTGGCGGATCTCGCTTGCCTGCGCCGCCGCCGCCGCCGCAAGAATGACGGATAACGATCGAGCGCGAGCGGCGTTCAATGAATTATTCGCGGTGTGTGTGTGTGTGTGTGTCGGCCGCGAGTGAGAGAGAGAGAGAGAGCTTTGAGTAATGTACGAATATGCTCGACGTACACGTATCCCCGATGCCGATGGGAGCATCGATCGATCGAGGAAGCGAGAGCGGGGAGGGAGAGAGAGCTTGTTTTCGATAATTATTAATCGCGAGCGAGCGAGCGGGGCCCTCTTTTTCCCGAAGCGAGGCGAATATTTCGCGGAGAGGAGCGCGCGATCAATTATCGCCGATTGTAATCGATCAAAATCGACGGCGAGATCTCTCTGCCTCTAGCGTGCGCCGGGCCCGTTTAATGGGCCCCGCGGCTGTCGACGATGGGGATATATTGAATCAACGTCGTCGACAAATATAATCTATTACCCCCTTGTTTCCTGTAGCCGAAACCGCGTCTCTAATGGGAGGCGCGCGCGGCTCGTGATTTATCGGGGAAATGTTGATGGATAAGTCGACGGGCGATTGATCATCCCGACTTTGGGCTAATTCGATTTGATGGAAGCCGCGCCGCAATCAAGGAGGACGCAATAACGATTTGGGGAAAAAGCTGCATAGGAAAGCGGAGAGATTCGTGCGCGGCTCGAGTCCGATCGAATCCGCTTCGAAGCCCGACACGACCCCGCGACTGACCGAGGGCTTTTGTACGTATACGTTATACAGACCCGTGGCGCATATAAAAGTGGCACGTCGTGTCGGCGCTCGCGGCACGCTAATCGCGACCTCTTTCCGCGAGTCGGGATGAATTCCCGGTTTCCTCTCTCTCTCTCTCTCTCTCCAGCTGGGACCGTCGCGCCGTAAATTACGTCGACGGAGCCGCTTCGCGGGGTTTCCTCGGCTGCGCGCGCGGCTTTTCGCGATCCTGTTAATTGCGGATAATTTCCTGTCGATGCGCGCGCGGAGCTAAGTCCCGCATAAATAATTGGCCCCCGAGCCCCGGATACGTGTAGCGTTGATTGGCCCGACACGGAGGGACCGTGTCCGTGATGGGATATGGGCTTTCTGACCTCTCTCTCTCTGTCTCTCTCCGCACCGACGAGAGACTTCCTAACTATTATATCATTAGTCGAACTCTCGGGGCTCTAAATGTCGGAACGGCGTTTTCGGAAATTGGCGTTTAACGCGATCCTTTCGGTTCGGTTTGAATAATTGTGCAACGCGATCGACTAGTTGGATTACTGTGACTCGTTAGTATGTAGGATTGGTTCATTTTTCGAAACTTGCGGACGTAATCGAGAATTTGTTAAATTGAAAAATAAGTTGGGTAATGTCGAAAGTAGTTTCCTAACGCTCTCCCGAGTGTATACGTATCGCGCTCATTTTTACGGGCAGCTTTTCAAATTTGTGGTCGTTTTCAAGTCAATTTCGAAAGCGACGCTTTCACGCCGCGTTTCTAATTAATCCACGGTTAGGAAATGAAATATAACGCTCCCGGGAGCATACTATTTTACAGCTTCGACTACTTAGCGCCACAAAGCATATCCTAATAACGCAGTCGAAATTATTGTGCATAAAATGAGACTCGCGTTAGAAGGCGGAGCGGGGAGCGTTTACGCCGCGCGGTAACGGCATCTCGGAGAGAGAGCAACGAATCTGAAAACAGAAAAAAAAAAAAAATGCAAATTTCCACCACGTTTATAACAAGGTGCACATTCCGCGCTGCAGCGTGTGCGATATACACTCAATGAGCCGGTGGCCTTTGTGCGTCGCCGCTCGACCGAGCCGCTCGTACGCGAGGCTCATTACAAGAAAATGAGGATTAAGCGAGACAATAAAGTCGTGAAAAACGTGCCGTGCAGCGCGGCGACGACTACGCCGCGGGGACGGCGATTTTCCCGCTCGTTCTCTTCATTATTCATCCTCCTCTCCCTCCGCGCAGCTTTTGCGCTCTCGTTATTACGGAGCAGCGCCTACTTTGCTCGGCGGTTCCCGATTCGCCGGCCAAAAATTATTCAACAAATTAAGATTTCGCGCGGATGACTTTAAATCCGAATCGACGGGCGATCCGGCTTCCGTATCCGCGGGTCATATCGAAAAAAGCCCGATAGAAAAACGGTATCGCGCGCGCGCAAGAATGGAAATGCATCGTTAAGTACCCCCGGACAAGCTTGGCAACAATATCTGAGGAAAGCATCGGCGATACATAACCCGCCGCCCGTATCTAGCTTTCATCCCCGGGCCTTTATACTCTGCCCGGGCTGCCGATGTGCCTCGGGTTCGGCGGCGACCGCGATCCGCGCTGTGTACCCACACACACACACCCACCCGCCGACCTTTGCCCGGGCGAGCGGTCTTCCGTTTCCTTCCTCCCTCGCCTCTCCCGAGACCACTATGCTGCTCCTCCGGGCGCGGAGAGTCGAGAGAGACAGAGGGAGAGAGAGTCGACGGCGATCGAGGTCGCCGATGTTAAAAGGCCCGTCACATCGCGGACGGCCGGCTCACATAAACTACGCATCAGCGGATCAAGCTTCGAGCTCGGCTGTCCGTGGGCTATCCAGGCAGCGGCGACGGCAGCGGCAGCAGCAGCAGCGAGTCGCCTGAACGGAGAATAAAGGAAGGTGACGGCTGTGTTGGTGGCTGGTATTATATACGTCGTGGCGCAGAATGCGATTTTCATTATCATCGTTGCAGCGAGCGCATGTCTCGTGTCTAGTCCGATGTGAAAGCTTGATTCGAGCGCCGCGATTGTCCCCAAGTCCGAGTGCCGTTCGCGAGCAGGGTGAGAGTGTGTGTGTGTGCAGGTCGCCTTCCTTTTTCTTTCACAGCCTGCGTAACTTGTTACGGACAGCCCGGTGAAAACGAGAAACCTTCTTTCGCGCCGAGATTCTCCAAAACGATATACAGCCTCATCCTATTGATATGTCTGTCCTATCAAAATAGTACAGATCTCTCGGCGAGCTCTCGAAACTTTTAATTGAATTTTCCTTTTAATCGTCCGTTTCGGCTGAGCATCAGCTGTCGAGATAAATCTTGGTTATTAAATCAATATCAATATTACGCCCTACAAACGTCTTTTATCAACACAACGATAGAAGATTTACGTGGTAGTGGAAACAATTTATTTATTAGCGAATATTCTGTATTGTCAGTGGTACGATAATGTTCGAAAAAAGAATGCTTTGCAAGTTTGAGAACAATTTATGTGGGAGAAAACGTATCTTCGGTAGGCACGAATTTTTATCTCCGTCGATGATCACACATAAATTTTGTTTTCTTCTCCAAGTACCTGTTTGTAGCGATTTATAGACAATCTTAACTTTGTAAAAATGCAAATTCGGCATCTTTCTATATAGCCGTCTAAACGCGCGTCATTCGCGTAAATCATTATAATTAAGTACTACTACAAGATTCTTGTTAATCTTTTCAGGAATGTTTGCCACGAATAGGCAATTTTTTTCGCAGCTATTCATCTACTAAGCCTGAAAATTCTCTCTTTTGAAATCAGTTGAAAGGAATGTGGTGTGTGTGCGCGCGTGTGTTCTGAAATACTTGTTGAATCCAACCATTTGTGCAATATTACGCACGTCACCCATTCCCGTCAAGGGAGAAAAACTCCCGAGCGAAAACTCAGCCTCGACCTCTTTGCTTTCTGTTCCAGGACGTGGCCCACATGTCACCACGGCCCTCGCCGGAGATGGCGACGGCACGTTCGTAACGACCCCGGTGCGGAAGCTGAGCATCAAGGCTCGCAGCAAGGAGGACCTCGCCCAAGAGGCCGCTCTCGTGCTCCAGCAGGCCGACAGCGTCGACTGCTACGTCCACGACCCGAACCAGCGCCAGTTCAGCACCCTACCCACCCGCGGTCGCAAAGCCCGCCAGGAGCGTCTGGCTGACGCCGGCGGCGCAGACGTCAGGCGCCGTCGCAGCGAGGAGATCGGCGCCACCACCGCCGCCGCCACCGACGAGCACTTCCTCGTCGGCACCCCCAAGCCCAAAAAGAAGAAGGCTCTCGAGCGCAGCGCGAGCGATGCCGGCTCACGCAAAATCAAGCAGACAATCGCCAAGCTCTTCTCGCCCAAGCTAGAGCGCAAGCAGGGCCCGCCCGTGCCGGCCAAGCCCCAGCTAGGCAGGAGCCAGAGCGACGCTGGTGCCCGGAGCGCCGGCGGCAGGTCGCATCGCAAGCGCAGCGGCAGCGAGAGCGAGGGCTGCTCGCCCGAGGCCAGCGGCGCCCTCTCCAGGGCCAAGAAGCCACTGTCGCCGATCATCGAGTCCTCGCCCCAGGTCTTCGACCAGCCCTTCCTCTTCGGCAGCGTCGAGGCCAAGAAGTCCAGGCAGGAGGACGACGAGTCGGAGAGGGTCGAGCGCGTCATCGACGTTCGCCTGGAGGACCGCGGCGCGGCTCCTCCGCGGGTCAAGACCATACCCATTCGGATCGAGGGTAAGAGCCAGCAGCAGCCCGAGGAGGAAGCCGCCGAGGGCGTCGACGAGGTCGACCGGGTCGACCAAAGCATGTTACATAGCAGCAGGTATGATCAGCGCGGCGAAGAATCGACCATTCACAAGATGATTCATCGTCTGTCCAATGACCGCTCGCCCCCGCCCCAGCTGACCAGGACCATGGTGTCGCCGGGGCCGGGATTCGGACACAACAACAACAGGCCGTTCTCCTACACCCGGCCCAACGAGTCCAGTCCCCCGCCGCCCCAGACCGACGTCATCTACGCCCAGGTGCAGCTGGACAAGAAGAAGGCGCAGAGGAGCCATTCGGACAGCGACGAGGGCCTCGGTCTCGAGCGCAAAGATTCCTCGAGGGAGAACAGCCCGGCCGAGAAGGAGTACCGCCGAACGGACTACTACGCCAGCGACCTGCAGCGGAACAACGAGATCAACAGCTTCAAGTCGCGCTACGATGGCGGCGAGCGCACGAAGACGACGACCCACTTTGGCGATTTCGGGGCGACCACGACGACGAACAACTTCACGACGCGCACGACCGCCGAGCCCAAGAGGCTCCACGAGTTCGACGACATCGACCTGAGCCTCGGCGGCAAGCCGGAAAAGTACACGTCCACCATATTCGTCGACACGTCGAGTCGCGGCAGAGCCGACGGAATGGACTCGAAGCGTAGGGATACCAGCGAGTTCGTCAACGGCACCAGATTGATCAACGACAGGCCTGGCTTAACCAAAACCTCGGAGCTCAGTGCACGAAGGGACCTTCTGGAGTCTAGGATCAAGTCGCGGCTGCTGGCTGACGAGATGTTTGCGGCCAAGAACAACCTCAATCTACCTAAGAAAACCGAGCACGAGATCATCGACAAACCAATCGTCCCTTCGCCCGTCGTTCCGAATCGGGTGGCTTCGCCGAAGCGGTACATGGACACTTACATCAGCGAAACCAGATTGAACAGCAACGGCGAGAAGTACATATTTGAAAAGGAGATCCACGATGAAAACGGAAAGGTCTACGGGTACGAGAAGAAGATTACCAACAAGATACCCGCCGACGGGTATCTGGAGCCGCAGCTGAAGGAAGACGGTTTCAAAGTGGAAACGCGGACGGACAAGTACGGGGACAAGTACATCGTCGAGACGAGGACGCACGGAGGTTACGCGGACGATTTCAAGCCCATGCTGAGCGATCGAAGCCGAACGAGCCCGGACGACATTTCATTTCAATCGTCGCGACTAATGAACGGAACGGACAAGGCATCGAACTATCTGCTGGAGGAACAGGTCATCCGGGAGTCCAGAGAAACCACCATCCCCTCGCCGCCTCTTGCCACCAGGAAATTCGGCGAGCATTCCTTCTCGAAGAGCGAGGACGTCCTCGGCGACCATCGCACGAAGACAACCAGGGAGATCTACCAACCAAAAGCCAAGAAGAACTTCGAAGTGATGCGGGGCAAGAGCAAGTCGACCCAGCGACTCGACGAGGTTGGCGAGAACTCGAGGGTAAAGTCACTGCGCAACGAGTACATCACGAGGTCCTACGAAAACCTGACCTCCGCCGACTACGTGAACGCCCGGGACGTTCGTCGACCTCACGGCAGCCCGGCATCCAACGGGTACAAGGACCGATCCCCCTTCATCAAGCGCCACCTGGACGACCTCCGAGAAGGACCCAACGACGACTACGACACCGACATATCCCAAGCCACCAACAGTCAGCTGGAGTCGTCCAAGTACTACAAGGAGACGAGAACCACCCAGAGGTACCTGTCCAACAAGCGCGGCCTCCAGGACGACTACGACAGCTCCCCGCCTCGAATCCGCGTCGATCGCAACGGTTACAACTCTAGTCGCTACGATTCCGACACCACCGCCCGGGACTCCCTCCACTGCGAGACCTCGCGATACTCGAACGATCGCAACGTCCGCAAGGAGCGCAGCATCCTCGAGGAGGACCCGAAGAAGCCCATCCGCCGGTCCAGAAACCGCCTCGACTACCTCGACGACAGCGACGCCAGGGACAGCTCGCGCAGCAAGTCCACCAAGGGCCGCCTCGAGACGTTCGACGAGACGTTCGACGAGCCGCCGCCGCCGCAGCGTCCGCCCCGGGCCCACCACGAGAGCAAGATCCGGCACACGCGACACGAGACCCGGGGCTACACGAGCGAGCGCCGCCACCGCGAGACCCGCCTCAGCGACCCCGACCGCAAGGACCGCCTGGCCGACTCCGGCATCGAGAACGACTACCGGCGCGACTCCCACGAGGCGGACAACCGCCGGGGCGGCGAGCCCCTCGAGTCCGAGGACGAGGGCTTCGCGACGATCCAGTTCATCAAGCAGGAGCGCCGGCACACCGATCGCAACATGAACCTGACGGGCGGCGACAAGCGGCGCTACGACAAGTACGTCATGTACTACGAGAGCAAGGCGGGGGGCGGCTCGCACCTGGCGCCCCTCACCGCCAAGCCGCCGTCCGGCTGCGACGCGAAGAAGTACGAGAAGAAGGCGGCGAAGAAGAGCGGCACCATGAGCAAGGTCAAGGAGCTCTTCCGCAAGAAGGAGAAGAAGGCCAAGGAGGAGAAGAACAAGAAGAACATGAGGGCGAGCAGCAGCGGGGCGCTCACCGACGACGAGGTCACCATGAGGTACCGGGAGTACCGCGGCGATCAGCTGAGGAGCGCGAGGAGTGCCAGGGACCTGGAGAGCGAGATCAATGAGGTGAGTGAGAAGCGCATCGAGCGCATTTGCGTGTATTCGGGGGGATCAGCGGGAACGGGGGCGCTCGGCGAAAGTCCAATGAGCGTCCTTAATGTTGCGCCTCTGCCGTTTAGGAGCGATTTGAACGCAACGAGTTTCGCCGCGGCACTTTCCAGGATGCGCGAAACAGACAAAGGAACAATGAAGATGCTAGACACAGGCCGGAAGCTCTCCTTAAATTAGAGCGTCGCCGCGGTGCTAACGACGTCAATTTTCACGGTTCGGCCTGCGAGGCCGGCTGTGTCTGGGTGTATTCTTTCTAGAAACACCTTGCAGACATTCTCGCGTGTACGGTCGAGCGAGGCGAAAGACGGACGCGCTGCCTGCGTACATACACTTTAAATGATTAAATTACATTTCGTACTTGGCGCTTTCAGTCCACTCTGGCAATATATTTCTCGGCAATGTGGACTTCGTATTATATGAAGCGCGTTGCAAAATCCGCATAAATATGCCCGTCGATTAGATATTCAAATTTGAGGGGATAAAATGTCGTGTCGTAACTGTACATTAGAAAGTTCGCCTTTTAAAAACTAATCCTAATAAACACTCCGTTAAGCGACCATCCTGCTACCTCGCACGCTTGTACTTATTTCCTAAAATACTGTCGAAATTGACTAAACTGCGTGCTAGACAGCTACGTTATCGCTCCTTCCAGCAGGTCGTCGGTAACGTTCCCCGAAAGCAATTCCGATAAATCCCCGCAGTCCCCGGTCCGCCGAGAACTCGGTCAGCTCTCCTCTAAATCACAGAGCAAACATCCTTCGCTCGAGCGATCATCGCCCGAGAGCGTAGAAAAAGCGCGCGGAAAGGCGCAGCAGCGGTGCCCCGCGCGCAAAGAGGCGCTATCAACGCAAGTGCCTCTCTCTCTCTTCGCGCTCGAGCGGAGCCCAGCAAGTGGAACTCGTCGCCCACGCAGCGGCAGCGGCGGCGGCGATTTTTCCCGCTCGAGTCGAACGAACGGAGGAAGCGAACGAACGCGGAAACGGGCTCTCTGACCTCGCTACCGCGTGTTTCCATCTCTCCCCCACCGCGAGCGAGCGAGCGCGCGAGGCCTCATCTCATTGAATATGCGGCTGATGTATTGCGATGCGCCCTAAATGGAATTTCGTAACGGTGCCCCGCGCGCGCTATCACATGTCCGGCCACGGGGGAGGCGATACGGGGGATCTTGTCTCTCTCTCCCTACCCTGTCGCATCTCTGATCTCTCTCTCTCTCTCTCTCTTCTCCGCGGCGATGTTCGCGTGTGTGTGCTTGCAGCGCGCTCGGGGAGAAAGCGTGGAAATGTGATAAAAGCGCGATACACTCCGATCTTCCTGCGGCGCGACGCCCGGCTACGTACGTACGACGAGTACGAGCTCTTGCCCGCGAGCGAGTCTCTCTTCCTATCTTCCTCTTTCTCCGATCTTTATTATTATTATTATTAACATCATTATACCCGCAGCCGGGCATTATCGTAATTTATGTCTTTCCGAGAGGGCAGCTTATGATTTTTAATGCTCGTACTTCTCCGTACATACCAAACTTCCTTCCCCCGCGCTCGGCGTTCATTGATTCCCAGTTGCCGACCGGAAGCGTCGTAAATTGAAATTTCAGCGACTTTTCGCCACCTTCTCTCGACTCGGATCAATCGCTCTCCCGATAGGGGAACAATGCCAAGTTTTCAGGCCCCGATCCGCGAGCGCGCCTACGAATATAACCGTGGATTTACATCGCGATGATACACGCTTTACCGCTACGCCGTGAAAAGATAAATCGAAATTGCCGAGCGCGCGAGTCGAGTCTCTCTCGAGAGAGAGATATCAAGGCCAAAGTTACAATGGCTCGTCCGCGAGCGATGCAAAGCGCGCGGGCTCGGATAAGAAATTGCACATAAATTGGGCAGCGCAGTCGTTGCCTGCTCCTCTTTTCAGCGGGCTAGGATTTACGGCCGAGACCCGATGCACTTTGCACCTCGCGGATGGCCGGCGGGGAGCGAAGACACCAGTGCATCTCGGGCGGAGGCGGCTGCGCTTTCGCCCCGATCGATCGAGCCAGTTTTCCGCCTCGAAGTACCGCGCGAAGGCACTCGTTCCGTAGCTCGGCGCGCGGCCGGTGTATATTATTGCACGCAGCTCTCTCACGGTTCACGGGGGTTCGTTGCGTCATCGGCGCCGTATCGCGCGGAGAGCAGGCGCCTGCGCACGAGCGCGCGCCGCCGCGGCAGGTGCACCGGCGCGGCGGATTTTATAATTTTGCGTGCGAAACGCGGGCGGGGGGGGGGCAATAAAGCCGCGGGGGAATAAAGGAGGTTTCACCTTTCTAAAAAGCCGCCCGACCTTGTTGCGGTCTCGCGTTCGACGGCTGCGCGGGGATATATGAGGCGGCCCGCGCGCGCGCGGGTAATGCATGCATGTCGATATATCGCGTAATGGGAAAAATGCGCGCTTATGATTTGAATATATCTATTATTTATAAATTGCCATGAGAACGGATTTTATATTTTTCTTCGCGGTTTGTTATATGCATATGCATGCGCATACGTGCTACTTTTTCTTCTCCCCGTCGATTTTATAAGCCGTTTTAGTTAATGGGAAGGCTTCAATTCTTTCGAGATTAAAACGTCCAGTTTTACGAGTTTTCTCAGCGTTGTAAAGTGTGAGCTACGCCCGCGGAATTAAAATCTAACACACAATTAAACTGTTGATAATTGATAAAAAGTGTAAGATCTTTAATGTAAAGCCCGCATCGGTATTATAACCGAGAGCTAGTTTTCGCGCTACATATTAATCACGCGTAGGAAGCAAAATGGCTCATTCAGGCGTGCACGAGTCCAAATTTAATGCTCGATTCGGTAATTATTTAATGAACAGGTTGCCGTTTAATAGTAAAACTGCAGTGCGCTTAAGCAATAAGCGGACGTAACTTTCCATTAATCATCAAATCTGAGAAAATGAAAGTAGGAACTCGCCGCGTGCGCAGGCGCGTGTAGGCAAAATTACAGCCCAATGATAACGAGATTATATACATTTCTAGGAAATTAATTATACATCATAACGATGTAAACGAAAGTTCCAAATATCTCGGGGGCAAATTAAAATAATGCACAATTGCGCTACCGCGAGCGTATGTGCAGGTTATTATAAAAAAACCTGCGCAGGAGCGCATAGTACAACTCCTCGGCAAATTACGACAAAAATCAGCCGAAAGAACAGAAAAACATGAAATTTAGCCGGAAAAACTTTCACTCGGCACGCACACTCCGCTGATCATCGTCGCTTCGGTGAAATCGAATTAGCCTCGTCTTCCCCGCGCTTCCTCCTCCGAAGAAAAAGCAGCGGCGGCGGCATTTAAAAACAAATCGAATTTCAATCCTCGCCGTCTTTCATGTTTAATGCGGGCGATTAATAACGCATAGTGCGCTCGTAAAGGGGAAAAGCTCTCCTCTCGTCTGCTCGTCGAGCACCGTTACCCGCCGCGCGGACAAAGAAATGTTAGTCAGGAAAGTGGAAACGCCGCGTGACGGACGGGACGGAGTGTCGGGGTTGAGAATGCCCGGTGTATACGGCGCGTTTTTCAGCGCCGCGCGCTGCGATGGCGAACGGAAATTTTGCCGGATCATCGCGGGTGCTCGCCGCTACTTCGGAAGCTTTCCTTCGCGAATGAATGACTTTCCGGGTCGCGCGGTTAAACCCGACTCGTAGCTGTGCTCGAGGATTTTCGAGCGGAGCTCGGAAGGGTCCGCAAAATTTGTAGCTGCGTTATGAGCAGCGGAATTTTCGAGGCAACGAATTTCGCTGACGAGCCGTGCGAGACTGGCTTGTGTTATATATATTTGTGGAACGAAAGTACAAAAGTACCCGCGTTTATTTCAAATTTCTTTATTTAAGCATCAAGCTGTTCTTTAAATGCAGCTTACATAAACAGACCTGACGCGCAACATAATACTCGGGAAAGGAAAGCGCGCGCTCGACGCGCCAGTTACTTACTAATTTTTCCGTCGAGCATTAAAAGCGTCGTATTAATGGAGAATGATTCAAGAAACGCTAATGCCCGGCGGTAGGCGACTCATAATCCTCGGATTTCAATTATCCGCGATTACAATCGGCATTTTTGCCGCGCGCGGCTCCCAAACGAATTTATTAAAATTAATTTCTTAATGCCGCATCCTCCCCCCCCCCCCCCGTCCCGCTCCTCGGCCCCGACTGGAAACGGGCCGCGTATTATTATTAAATATTGCCGTTTAAATCTTGGCTGCGTCCGTTACACGCGCTCGCTGTTCCCCCTCGCGCACGCACGGCCCCGAGCCGCCGCGCGTGCATACGCCTTAATAAAGCGCAAATACAATTTATCCTTTAAGTAGCGGCGCATGAGCATCCGCGCGGGCTCGCGAAATTTATCTTCTTACTTAGCCGCGCGTGACTCCGACGTTTTGCAAAAGCGGCGACTCTCGCTCTCCCGCGAGGATAATATAATTCCTCGCCACTTGCCGAGCGCCGAAATTAATGCGCGCAAAAGTCTCGTCAATTCGGCGAGAGCGCCGCGGGCTGCTCCCGAGCATTCCGCGCCCGCGCGTCAATTGGGGTGAGTAAGAAAGCGGGGAGAAAGCCGGTAGCTGTCCGAGGGAGGACTCGTCTCGTCGGACTTAACGGAAATCCAATTTCGTCGGCGGACCCGACGCCGCGGCCGGACAAGTCGCCGAGCAGCTCGCGGCCGGCTCGCATTTGCATATACGTGCTCGCGCGGCGTTTCGTTCCGTGACTTAAAACGCAACGACGCCGCGCCGGACACCCGGAAAGCCGTTCGCTTTATTGATAGCGGCGGTAGCCTGCCGCGCGACCTTCGCGAAAAATTCTCGAGCGAAAATTTACCCCGCGGCTGCCGTGCTTCCTTGTCGATTCGACGGCTGGAATGGGTTTCAGATCGAAATTCGATTCAGTTCCTCTTCCTTATCGTCGGTTGCTTTTTTTTATTTTTTTTTTTTTTATTTTAAATGATTCTTCGTGGTCGCTTTGGAGAAGGAGTCGTGACGCAGAAATGATTTATCCGTCGATGAGATTGTTATTAAAGGATATTTTTTGAAAGTTTAGTTTGCCTTTGAAAGATTATAAACTGGTTTCGGACGATCATTAAAGCGCCGAGTTTACATGTTAATTACTATAAAGTTTACTTGCAACTTTATCTACAAAGTAACTGGCAATGCAATCCATAAATATACTTTCTCATTTACCTATTGAAAATTATTGAATTTATTAACGTAATGGTGAAATACGCGAATTAACTGTGCGCATTAATAGCCGGATTAACGGCGTCTTAAAGCATTGTAGAAGCCTCCAAATAGGCATTCAAATTTCCTTCCTAAAACGGTACACTTGGCGCGTTATTAAAAAGAAATTTTTAAGTAACACGCGGCGCTTTTATAACTATACGTAATCTAATCCTGACGCATAAATCTCGTGTATTACGTTATCTCGGTACAATTTACAATAAGCCTATTTCTCACATTAATTTTCACATTTTTACAATGCACTGCTAATAAGAATTTCTTTTTTTAAGACGCCGTAAACGTCGAATCCCCGCATATAAATCCTTGAAAAATTTTCAAATTAGCCGCGTTAAATTCCAAACTGTTCTCCGCGACGGTTATCATTCGAAAGCCACGACGAAATACGAAATGACCCTTCCCTCGCAGCAACGCCGCCGCCTCGTCCACCTGCAAATCAATTCTACATCCGCGTCCAATCCTCGAAATCTACGCGAGATTCGCCGAAAAGTGGATCGAGCCATACGCCTTTGGTGGAAGTGTGTGCGTGTGTGTGTGTCGGTGCACAAGAGCCGCGACGGGCCCGTTGCACCGACACGTGTACCTGTACGGTGCTTTTAATCGACGAATAATCGGCTATCGGCGCCCGGCGCGCGGCGCAGTGTTTTCTTCGACTCGCGCGGCTCGAGATTTCGCAAGGTTTCCCCGCCTAAGCGCACCGCGAGCGCGGAATGCGAATAGTTTCTCAGATAGGGAGAGATCGATAGGAATCTACATTCGCCGCTTATACACACACAGACACAGACGGGCGAGAGCGAGCAGCGCGCGAGCGGAGAATCGCCGCATGCGAGGAGCGAGAGCCATCTAATTCATGCCTTGATTTTCAGTTAATCTCCGGCGAGCGCTCGCGCGGCTCCTCAATGGCTCTCGTAAAACTGTTTAGTAATTTAAATTAACGTGAGTGATTGCCCGCGAGATTAGAGCGCGAGCGGGGAGGCAGCCGCGGAAAAAGACTGCTGCCGCCGCCGCGAGAGAGAGAGGCCGGCTTTTCGAGACGCGCGGCGGGAATGCATGCGCCGGGGAATCTCGGGGATGTGGGGCTTTAATCGGGCCTTCAATTAGCAGAGCGCGGCCGGTGCAGAATTATTATTTTATCGGGAGATTTCGAATGATTTAGAGGGCCCCCGAGTGATTGATCGAGCGGGCGCGCTGTGTGCGCGTGCGTTTGTGTACGTCAATATCGACGACCCATAATGCGATTACGCCCAAAGTTGTAAATTCTGCCAATTAAGCGTAGCCTCGCGCGGTGTAGCATCTCCGTCGAGTGCGCGGATATGCGTTTTCTTGAATTTGCTCGGGCCCTCTGTAAATAAATAACTCGCGGGCAAGGCCAGGCCCTTTTTTCATTTCCCAGAAATTACATACTCGTTTAATACGTCTCCGCTCGAAAAGAGGAATAACAATTCATCGTCGTATCCCTCGTAATTAGCGCGCGCAGTACGGCCGGGGGAGCAGCTTTCCTCGTGCGTACGGCGAGCGTTATGAAACTTATCTAGTGATCGATGTAAGGCGGCTTCCTCGGGAAGGAAAAAGAGCGGAGAGGAATGACAGTCGTTCGCATTAGTATACGCATAAGGCCGCGATGCTTTACGACTTGTCTTCCTCTTCCGTATTTTCCTTTGTTTTTACGCACACTCCGGGCTTTATCTGACTTTCATGAGAGAGATCGCATATAGAGACGCGTCGACGTCGTCCCGCCGCGCCGCCCGACTCCTCCCACAATTTTCGCCCTCTCCCGGCGTCTGTTTAATTGCGTATTATATAAAAAAAGAAGAGGAACGCGGATGTATCATTACCGTCTTCGGATGTGATGTAATCTGTTTAAGGTTACGTTCATTGTCAGGTGGCAAAAGGTGCCTGTTCTTTGTTTTTTTTTTTAACATCTTGCTATCTACTAGACAGTCGCGATCCCAGCCATTATTTCGACTGTTTGGCTAATTTCGACGCGTTTCCACAATTCATTTTCACATAATTTAACGTCCGCGCCTGATACCAATTAGCGGTTCAACGTCGAAATTACGCAATAACGTGCAATTTATCGCGAGAAAACATTCGTTGCACGCACGAGTGAGAAGGAAAGAAAAAAGCCTCAAAGTAATAACATAATTACCAGGAATAATAAGCCGAAGAATGCAATATCAATGTATGTAGAGCATCCGAGGAGGTTGTATATAAAAAAGCAAAGCAAAAAGGGAATATCTCCCCCGACGATATTAACTTTCGAATTACTCGGGCAAACAATAAGAGCACGCGAAATCGATATATATATACGCATATACGCAGGCATTCCTGCGTCCCGGCACGTATAAGCGACTCATCGAAAGTTGGCGTGGCGGCGATAATATCGGGCGGGCCCAGAGCCTCATTCGAATGCAGTCCGTCTCTCTCTCTCTCTCTCGCTCTCTCACTCCTCTCCGAGGGCTCTGCCTCATTAGAATTTATTAGGCCCAGTTTCTCGCGGCTCGAGGGCAGCTCCTCTCTCTCTCTCTCTCCCTCGCCTGGCATTACAAACGCGCGCGAGAGAGAGAATTGATTTTCGTTTTGCGGCGCGCGATGGAGCATTTATAGGGTCTCGGCGGCGGCGGCGGCGGCTTTGCGCCTCCCTATAAATAACGCTTTTCTCATTATTCGATTGGAATTGATTTCTGCCTCGATCTGGCCCCGATTCCGCCGCCTGACTTACGGCGCGGATCCCTCCGCGCGGCCGGGAGGAGCCGCGCGCGAGCCGCGGTAGCGGCAGCTTTTCGAATTACTATACAGGATATTCGGCTGCCGTGAAATTCTGGATTATCACGCGGCCGCGTATACATTTGCCTTCTCATTTGGGAGGAATGCCTGCGCGCGCGCGTGTGTGTATACAGGCACAAAGGAGGTCCCGGCTTTGGTGAACGTCGAGAAAGGAAAAGTGATGGATTTACGATTGCGGACAAATGTAATTAACCCAGATGTTATTTCGAATTAGCGGAGATTAATGATCCTGGCATAGAATACTTTGAGCTGGATCGTAATATAAAAACTTTGGCCGAGCAATACCGAGGATTAACTTTATACTCCAAGCGATTTTGGGTCTGAAACTTTCTCGACAGTTGGGCTTTTTTTTCCTTACTATATTGGAACAACGGGTTCGGAAACTAAACTAATTGTTAAAAATAGCCGTATATCACTTTTATAATGAACCGTAGTCAGACGGCTGTTCCCCAGCGATCAATTCACCGGCCGAATTTCCTAATTCTTGTAATTTGTCTAAAAAAATAAGTGTCTAAAACGGCCTCTGAAGCTCAGTAGATATATAAAAAGTACATCCCGGTCGTGCAGGCCAGGCGCCAAAATCCCGAGCCGCGTGCATACTTAAAATCCCGGGGGAACGTCGAAATTCGGCGCCTGGGCCTTTTTTCTCGGTCGTCGCGGAATTTGAAAAAAAGCAGGCCATCCGGGGCGCCCGCGGCCCCTGAAGATTACAGTTAAAGCGTCACGGCGATGCGCGTAGGGACGAAAAAGCCGAGCAACAAGAATCGGGCAAAACAAGAGGAAGAAGAAGAAGCGGCGGCGGCAGACTCTCGTCTCGAGACTCCGGCGCTGCACTTTGCTTTATGGTAGGCGGGCCATTCACACCTCTGCCTTCGGTCTCTCTCTCTCTCTCTCTCTCTGGCCGGCGGGCAGCTCGGTCGAGCAGAGGAGGAAAAGGTTTTCTAAGCCTCTCTAGCAGACTAGAAACTGGATCGGCGCATTCCCGGCCGTAAAACCGTTGAGATAATATTGCCCAGATGGGTGTATATGGTGTTTATCGCTATCTGAACGAAGCATCGCCGCCAGAAAACTGCGGAAACCATTTCTAAGGCCGGGCCGGCGAATAGGACTACTCTCGCCGCGGCGGCGGCGGCCGCTCTTCGAGAGCGAGGATAAAGATTGCGCTTTTAAGCTTTTTTTCGAGCCGCGAGATTGAACCCCCGGCCGACGCCGGCTGCTGCTGCTGCTTTTACTCGCGGAAATTAGCGCTACGCAAATAATTCAGCTATTGTGGACCGGGAGTTCTCTCGAATTTACCGCCGAATAAGTAGATTTTGAAGAGAAGCCACTTTGCAATAGTCAGTTGTAAATGTAAACGCATATTTCCACATTACGCAAGCGAAAGCGGCCGAAGCAAACAGCTCCTAGGCGTGGATAAAACTCGTTAGCCGTCGAGTGAAAAGCGCCGAGTCAATATAAAATCGAAGGTCCATTTAAATTGAAAAAGAAAAAGAAAACAGCAATCCGAGCGAATTTTCTACCAGCTTAATATTCATGGCTTCGCGTATATGGGCAAATAGATTCGACTCCGAACGAGCAGCTTCGAAAACTCGCTGCGTCCCTTCCCTTCCTAATCTATCGATTCCTATTAATTCAATCGACTCCCAACGGGACGCATCGAAATTCCACGGACGCCTTAACGCCCCAAAATCGACGCGTCCAGCCCGTAAGCTCCCCCGTAAAGCGAGCGGCGTCGGGGTGTTCGTTAGGCCTCGGCGGTCGTGAGTTCGATTTCCGATTGCCGGCGAGCCGCGTCGCCTTTTATTAAAGCCGGCTGGCCGGAGAGCAGCAGCGCCTTTAATAATGCGGGCTGCGGGAAAAGCCGAGTGGTGTAACGAAGCGTTCGTTCCCCGGCCGGCCGCATAAAGTCTACTTAGGAGAGCGAGAAAGCATCGGGGGCCGTTTTGCTCTCTTTCGCGCTTAATGCTCTCTCTCTTTCTCTCTCTCGGGCGCGCGCTTCGCCGGGCGGGGGGAATTAAGTGCGCCAATAACGAGTCGCTCCTCCAGCCCCCTCTCGTCTCAATAAACGTATCGCGGGGCGGCGGCCTCTTCCTTTTTCCCCAGCGCCTCTCTTATCTTCCTCTCGCGCTCTCTCCTTTGTAAGGCCCGCTGCTGGATACACGCTGCCCGATCGTCGGGGGTAAATTGCCCGGCCGTTTCGTTGCGTATACACATTGTACGGGCTAAGGTGCGATTTTCGCTGCGGCCGCCGCCGGGGCTCCCAGTGGTATAAAGCAATAACGCCGCGCGCGGCGCTTGTTATTATTTCATTTCCCCTCTAAAGTCGCGAGAGAGGCGGCGCGGACGACTTTATTCGCCCGGGGGAAGTCGGCTTATGGTGCTCGGGGGATATACCAGTCGCTTGGCGCCCCGATGCTCATTTCACGGGGAGGATGGCCGGGAGCTTGTATATAATCCGCGGTTAGTTACGTCTCGCGGAAGATCCCGCGTCCTGCGCCTCCTCGGTCTAATCGAAAGCTCTGCAGCGAAGAGACGCGGCCTCTTTTTCCGGCAGCTCGGATATTCCCGGCTGCAGCTGCGAAATATAAGTTTCCGAACGCGCCGCGGAGCTTAGGCAGCGGTAGCACTTAGGATGTAGTAGGCATAGGAGAGAGAGAGAGAGAACGCGCGGCACTGCACGCCGCTCAAGAGGGCATCGCTTTCGAGCAGGCAGTGCGCATAAAGGAGAGAGAGAGAGAGAGAGAGAGAGAGTCCTTAAACCGGCGGTGGAATGCGCGCGCGGGCCTTCTTTCTATATACTCGGTGCGTATATGCGCGCGGCTGCCGCAGCGAATACGGCCGAGGGAAAACGAGAGCTCGCCGCGCGGGAGCGCGACTTTACAGTCGTAGATTCGCATCTCCTCGACTCGTCTATTACCCCCGCGCTCGCTCTCTCTCTCTCTCTCTCCCACACGGACGAGCAGCCACTCTGCGCGAGGCGATCCGTGTGGGTATATATATATGTACGCGCGCAAACCTGCAGATCACCATCTTTCCCCCGCATATTTCAGCTTATACGTTCGGATAATTAGATAGTAATTGCCGCTATTATTTCGCTTTACGAGCAGCTCCTGCCGAGATCGACGACACCGCGCCGAGGTTTCGAGCATTCGAGATGGCCAGCTTTGAATTTCCGCCGTCGATCGGAGAAACTATAATAGTTTTGACGAAATTCTCGGCATTGTTTCCTCTATTCCTCGCGCACAATCTTCGTCCTACACGCGTCTGCGTATAGGCAAGGACACTTTCTAAAACAAGAGTGCGGATTCTCGGCGTGCCGGCGTGTACACGGCCGCCACGTATCTGCGTCCTCCCGGATTTTCGAGCGCTCAATCGCCGCCTCGGTCGCTACGCGCGATTCTTACCGAGCATCCCGCGCGCGGTCCGCAAAAAAGCAGCTCCAATAACCAGAAACATTCCAATTAGACAAGCGCGACTACTACCAGTTTCCGCTGACAAATCATTAATCTTGCGTAAAATGACGCCGTTGAAAAAGCGAGAGAGCCGTCGCGCGGGCGAAGCTAGTTTCGCGCCGCTCTCGCAGACGCGGAAATTCATTCATAACTGTGTCCTTGCCTCTCCTCCATTGAATATCTCGGATGCCTCGGCGTCGTCGGTCGTCCTCGCTTCTCGCCCCGCGAGAGAGGCGGAAGTCGATAACGCCAGCCGCGCAGTTGAATTTGTCCTCTCCGCGTCCTGCTCCCGCGGCTGCTCCTCGATACGTATATATACGCGCCTGCGACGGATAGGATCTGCGCGCTCTTACGTACGTGGGCTCGGCGGAGCGGTGTGTGCGTGGGTGCGCCGGTGTGGTAGCCGCGCGCGCAGGTATACGCAGCGTGGGCGAGCTTATACATTTTTCCCGCCGCGGTGGTGCAGACGGCGGCGACGGCGGGCCGCGATCGCGTGCGCGCGCGGAATATGCGCGAGAGGCGAGAGAAAGAGGAGGACGGCTATCGGCCGAGAGAGCGACGTAACGGATGCCGAATGTAGCGATCAATGCGACTTTTTCAGGACTGGACTGGCGGTGGTGTGTGTGTGTGTGTCGTTGACGTTGGGAGAGTGACTCATCGCGCGCCTTACGCAGTTTATGGAAAGCGACGGAGAGGAGAGCCTCCCTTCGAGTTATGGAAATTAATTGAATGGCTAATGGACGCGTGAAATCGGATGGATGTGTTTTGCCGTTTCCTACTGCCGATCGACTCATGCTAATTAAATCGAACGTTTTAGTATAATGTAATCGAGCTAGTTTCGAGGGGGGAGTCCTTCGATACTCAGCTGCTAAATATTTAACTTCAAGAGTCGGATGGTGGCGGATACCGGAAAGGTTTATTAAATTCATTAAATCAGATGTAAATTATCGCTCGGCGTCCTTGGTGCAGAAGTAGCCAGCTGTTTAAATATAATTTCCGTCCAATGGGCAAAAATTAATTTTACCGAACGTGATGGCGATAAATCAGAAAATAATGAAGTCAATCTGTTTAAAGAGAAAGCGACGAAAATCGTAGGGACACGACGTTTTATCGCTTCATTACGTAAAATAAACATCACCATCAAGAAAAAGAAAAATGAACCGCCAGTTTTATCCTCTCGTTATAATTTCAATTAAAAAAATGCCTCGACGCCATTTGTCGTCCCAATCGAGAGCTTCCTCCCCGTCGATCGAGCCGTTCGCATTTGGCGCGCATTCCAGCCTCCGCCGTCGGTGTTATTAAATCCGCGCGAAAGCAGCGCTGCATGTGTCAAGAGTTCGTGGGCGCATTGAACGCGAGGTCGCGAGCGCGAGGAGCCCAGAATTGGGTCGACGTCATCGCGGCGGCGGCGGCGGCGGCTGATCGAAAGGACCAAATCGAGCGATCTCGAGGACGAGCGAGCTCCGAGTCGGTCTACGAAACCTTTCACACCTCCGATCCGCCGCCCGGGCGGCTGCTCCGCTCGTGGGCGTGTACGGCTCGCCCGCGGACGTTGGGACCGAGGATGACGGGTGCCATTGGTGTCGAAACGAGTCGCTGCGAGAGCGGATTTTCGAAGGAAGGAAAAGCAGAAACGCGAGGCGCAGGTTTTTGGAGAATACGATCCGCAGCGGCTGCGCCTTCAATTATACTTGGGATAAAATCAGAGACGTCGCCTTGCCGTGCTCACGACTCGGATAGACGTCAGTCGGTGCAGAAGGAACGAATTGTTCTCCTAATCTCTACAGGTCTAAGCGGAGAAACAATTTGTTTCCCCCCGTCGCTCGCGGACAGAATTAGCGCTTTCGATCTCGCGGCGTACGTTTCCCCGCGGGTAAGTCTCGAGGCGTCGCGATCGGCGATCGATCGATCGATTATGTATGTATATATATACTTGCGGGCCGCGGCCGCGAGGACGAGAGGCAAAAAAGAGTCAGCTGGGAGGCCGAGGCATTCGATCGCGATTCCCAATAAGTCAGCGGCCGCGGAGGGAGCCATCCGCGGAATTCTCGCTATTCGAAGCGCGACATCGATTTATACATATACGGGGGCCCCTGCGCGTCCGGCCTCTTAATGCGGCTTAACTCAAACGAGGAGGCGCAAGGAATGCAATTAGTTTATTTACCGCGCATAAGTATATACGCGCCCGGTAACCATAATTAAACCGTTCGCGTTTCCTATTTCATTAGGCAGGCGAGCTGCGGCCGGGAGAGAGAGAGAGAGAGAGAAATGAAATATAAGCGCGAGAGCGCCGTTTTATAAATCGGCCGTGCGTAGAGTCGATTTAGCAAAGACTCGCGTAGACGCTAATGGAATAACGTACGTCTGGAGAAAAAAAGAGGGGTAGGGGGGTCTATTTAATTGCGCGCTCCCGAGCAAAGAATATATATATATAGATATATATCGAGAGCCGCCGTGTATATTTGTAAAAGGGATTCTAATTTATTTCCCCCCCGAGATGACGTACGAGAGCCGAAGGTGCGCCGGATTATATAACCGCGGCGAGAATTATTCAATCTAATATCTTTATTCGAATGGAAAATCTGTGAGAGAGGGGGATTGGCCAAAGGATTTTCCGCGAATTACGTAAACGCGCCGCGCGGAGGATTTGGAAAAACTGCCGCGTTCCCGCCTCTGTTAATCCGTTTAACACATAAAGCAGCTCGGCGACGGTCGCCGCGTCGAGGCGGATTTTTGCGTAATTAAATCTTAACCGTTAAATGACGGGGCGGAATGCGCGCGCCCGCTGAATTGATATTTATTGACTCTCCTGCGCGCGCGCGCGTCCAACGTTCTATTTGAGGATGCTTTTTTTCTCTCGCGCTGCCCCCATAAATTAGAATATTTTAGTCGCCGTATAACCATCGGCGTAAATTCCCATCGACGCGTGCGAGAGTGCGCAGTCGTTCGATGGACTATTCGAGCTTTATCCGTATCGCGGACCTTTCTTACGAGTATGGGGGGAACTTTTTTTTAAGAGCGTTTTATCAGTTGTTGTATAGTAAAAATGACTTGCGATAAATTCTGCGCTTTTTTATATACTGCAGCAGCGAAAAGTAATTCGCCGATTTGATCTTTTATTGGTGGTGGGTTTTTCAAGCTGAACTCGATAAATCAAAATAACATACTTCAAATAAATTATCCAAGCTTTTACAAGCCTCGTTTTTTTTTCGCGTACTTGTACAATAAATAAGTATAAGCAACATCAATAAATCTCCTTTATACAACATTTTGTTTACACAACTTTATCAATAAATTTCTACGTTTCGTATCATTAACATTAGCAAAGACGTAAAAGTCCAAACTAATATAATTAATGGGCTCTAAAAGTAGACAAAAATTTCCTATTAATTAGAGCGAGTCAGTCAAAATGTGTAGCTTGGAAAAATGACAAGTGAACCTTCGTAATTCGAAGTATAAATAGTTTTGAAAATTCTCATTCTTTAAATAATTATCTTACTTTTGTGCCATACATTAATTATTGACGGTACTGCGAAAAATCGCCTATATCTACCTCATTCATCTCTAAAATTCGCGTTTTCCCAGATTTTAAGAATCAAAGCTCAACATCTCGGAATCCAAGGCACTGTGAGACTAAAATCTCTCCTTTCGATCGCTGCTCCGAGCTGTTTTCATTCGCCTTTCGTAAACCCAAGCCGGCCGCTCAGCCCACCCAATAAGAATATACGAGCCACGAAAAAGCAGTCCATCGATCCTCACTCGTCAAGCTCCGGGCTGCGCTGGCTAATTTCTAAAACGAAAAAAAGAAAAGTGAGAGCACGAGCCGCGCAGGCGCCCGCACGCGCGTTCGTTCGCGCGAAGTAGCCCGCGCGGCGACACGGCCGGCCGAGCGTCGGCGCACCGCACCGCCGCGCGAGAAAAGTAAAAGAGGATTATCCCGCGGCACGTAACACACTTTCCAATTAAGGCTTAAACGCTCGCCGAGCGGCGCTTCTGCCCGCCTCGGTTGCGTCAGGTGGCGCGCGCCTTAAAAAAGAAGAAAAAAAAGAATCGGACGCCAGGCGCGTATTCGTGTATGTATATACGGACGGGCTTTGTGCTCTTCTTTGATTGATTGGCCGATAAGGATCGGGACTGACTGGGGCCGACTCGTTGGGCAACCTCCGCGCTCTTTTCGGGTTTGTAGTTTCAATTAGGGCAGCTCTTATTGCGAGATTCCGCGGAGGATCCCCCACGGGGTGTATCGTCGGGTCGTGTGGCAGCTGAAAAGCTGGCCGTCGGAGCTGAATGCTTCGTGTTTACAAAACGTGTGCGAGGCGTGTATTAATAATGCTAATGGGCCGTTGGGCAATGAAAATTACGAGTTTAACCAATAATTATGGGAATTCTGATTCGGTTTGATTAAGGGATAGGAAAATCGTTGAACTTAACGATAAAATCAATCTATTATCTGAAGTTTGATAAATTATCGGGGTCATAAAGGTTTTATATATACGGACTGTGAAAATTCGATACGCATCTTAATGTCTTGTAACAGTGTGCAGTAACGATAATGATAAATCCAGCAAAACAAAGAATACATAAGCTTATTGTTTTACGCAGCTATTTTTATAATCTGCCCTCGATTTACCCTCATTATACGCATTTGTAAAAGCAGCGGATAAAAATCTCTCGTACAATCTATACTCCGCTCAAATATTAGCAATAGCGGCCGCGATAAAGTCTGAAAAGCCAATAAATTAACCGATAAACGACAGGAGAGCAATAATCCAAAAAAAAAGCCAAGTGGAAAGGTGAACCGATCGAGCAGCCTCCAACCAGCTCCGCGGCTCGAGCCCATTTTCAGTAGTAGCAGGCCGAAAATGGCAAGACACGCCGAATCTCGCTCGTCGCCCGTCGTCGTCGGAGGTTCGCCGCGGAGAAAGAGGGAGAGAGAAAGAGAGAGAGAGTGACGTCACGCGTCGGATGGCGGCCGCGCGCGCTCGAGATTATGTCACACTCGAGCGCGCTCAGGCTCACACGTGCCTATATCTGTATACGTAACGGGGTATTCGGCAAAGTCACGGCGGTCACGCTGCTGGTCCCGCGATGCGATGCCTCTCTTTCTTCCTCGTCCCCGGGCGGCTGCCGGGATCGCGCCGGATCTCCGAGCTGTCGCTTGCAGCTTTCTATGTATGTGCGCTCGACATTCCGGCGGGGAAAATCGACGGCGGCCTCCGCGGTATTGATTTCAATTTAGCTGGACAGCTGCGCACTGTGTGCACGTACTTTTGGCTGAGAGGGTAGACGCTGAAAATTTCTCAGGAGAGTTCGGAAAAAATGTCGTAAGTAGATAATTTCTGAGATCTGGGACGCGAGGCCGAGGTAATTAAACAATTTTCGGAGAGGGATAATATAACGTTATTTCTCGAAAACAATTGGGAAAGTTGCGTAAAATCATCATCGGCGAAATTAGCACTGGAGAATGATTTGGAAATTATCGGTAAATTAAAAAGCCACCGACTGTTACCCGCATCGTGTATAGACTGCCCGATGGCGTACATATAATTTGAGCATCTCTCTCCCTTTCGAGAGAGAGAGATAATTTTGTCGGAATACGCAGCTCCGCGGACATTTTTTTCTCTGCCTACTTAAGGCGGCGCTGACGAGGAGGAGGCTCGGCGCTCGCGGGTAAGGATTATCGAGAGGAAGCGTCGCGAGTCAAATTACGCCTCCGTGCATCCGTGTGAGTAGGCAGTCGGTCGGTGTATGTAACACGTATGCGCGCGAGCGAGACAACGGCCTACTTGACCAAGGTCGCGAGATCGAGCGATTGGCGCAATTGAGCTACCGAAATGACATCGTTTATGCGCCTCCTTAATGCTTAGGCGCGCGAGCCTCCTCCGCGGCTGTATTCCGTAATTTTCTCCTCGTTTTTAATTTCTTTCGACGTGATTGCGGCGGCGGCTTATTTCTCCTAAGGGCCTTTATAATGGCCTGGGCGCGATAAAGGTCCTTCTGGTCGGCGGCCGAATGCTCTTGGATTTAATTGCGAAAATTGACTGGTTTTTAGGACGTAATTTTCGTAATTGAGGATGATTATATACGATTGACCGCAGAGTTCATTGTTTTAAGCGTCGCTAATGTACATTAAGTTGAGAAGCGTTTTTAATATGCCTCGTTCTCACAGTTTATTTGCGCAATTAGCCTTCTGAAATATAATTCTCAATTTTTATTAATAAACCCTCGTTTTTCTTCTTCTTCCAGGTGAGTTTCCAAAGAGTCTTGTCATTCGGTCCATTCGGGCATTGCGTAAGTAGTCAAGCATTTGTCTTTGAAATTCATTCGATATTTACTCAACATTCTTTTCCAAAATCCGTAAAAAAAAAGAGAGAAAAAAGTAGAATGAAAGGCCTTAGAAGCAGAAGAACGCGAGGAGAAGTAGGTGGGCTTGCAGTGGTATATCGGTTGCAAATAATCGACGCTAGATAGAGGATCACTCTCCTCTCTCTCTCTCTCTCTCTCTCTCTCTCTTAGGCTTGCGTCAGAGGCCATGCGCGAGAGCCGGGCTCTGAATCCGCGCTGAATAACTCCCAGGAGCGACGGCTCGAGTCATTGCGAAAGTCAAACAATCGCACGCCCCCCCCCTTCTCTCTCCGCTAAGGCAACACACGTATATACATCGGAGGAAGGAAAAAGAAGCGAGAGCGCAAAGAAGGCGGCCTCGCAAGGTGTCCGTATCTCGCTCGACGCCTTTGCACGCCCGTATATTCCTGCGCGCTGAAATAATAAACCAAAGGTCGCGCGCGCGAGAGGGATAGAGAGAGTAGAGTAGAGTAGAGTAGAGTGAACTTTATTTGGGGTCTTGGGGTATAACCCTATCTGACCCAATTGAAAATACAGTTGTGTACAAAATAAAAATTTTTAAAATACAAGCGCGATGACGGTTATTTGTAAACGCTATAAAAGTTATTACGCCTTAACAATTAGAGTACAATTCGATTAAAAACTAACAAGTAT
>JAWWEM010000044.1:18676926-18699642 GCA_035582935.1 Ormyrus thymus
GTCCGGGATTAACATTCTAGGTGTAATTTTTACCCGAATTTTATTTGTAATTTTTAACCAAAATTTTTCTCCGTGTAATAAAGTACATATTTGTATTTGGAATTCTTCCAACTATTTTTAAAGCAGCATTGCAACAAATACAATCTATCAAAAATATTATTCGACCGATGTTCGGTCAATATTCGATCATTATTTAGCCAATATTCGGCTAATATTCGACCTGAAAATTTTGCACGACTGCCGGCGGTAAATAAGGATACCGTTGGATTCAGCAAATCTTTCTTTATAAAAAATGTCACAACGGACTTCGGAACTCTCCGCGCTGCCAAAGATTATCAGAAAATGAAACGACCACGTTGTGGAAATTCGGTCAGACCGTGGCAATAGTACCTTCCACCTGGCGCTGAAAAATTCCCCGCGAGCCTCGATAACCCGGACTTGAGTAACCGCGCGTAACAGTAAACCGTTCAAGTTGGCCATTAAAATAAGTCGCCATCAGCCAAGTCTAGACAAAGCGTCGGGAATCGGTCGCCGGGAGACCACAAATCTCACGGCGACGAAATTCGAAATCCGATACTCCGCTCCTCGAAGGGCCCCCCGAAGAAAGTTAGGCGCGCGCGCCGCTGCCGCCTATCCGCAATTTCATCTCTCCCGGCAGCCGAACAATCACCTCGCCGTGCTCGCGCAATTTCCACGAGCCCTCGGCGGAGGAGTCACGAGGCGCCGCCGCCGAGCCAAGTTCAGCGGCAACGAGGGGCCTCGTGATTTTTCCCTGATCGCTTTCTGAAACTTGCGCTTTTCTCAAGCAGCGGCGGCGGCGGCGCCAGCATTCCGACGCCGGACCGAGTCCCCGTCCTCCTCGCGCTGCGCCCTAAAGGGAGAGGAGAGGTAGTAAATTATCACCGTAATAACACCATAGAAACGGAATGAATTTCTCACACAGCTTCTCTTTTTCTCCCTCCGCTCTCTTCCCTCCTGCCCTCTCATTGTTTGCATTTTTCTCCCTCCCTCTCTCTCCTTTCTCCGTTTGCCATCGGGCCTCCTTTGCTCGGCGCGCTTTCAGCGTGGGTGTCTCTCGGAGGAGTATACGACGTTTTAATATGTTCGAATGGCGCCAAGTTCAATTAGTAGCCCTGCGATTAAAGTGCACCTAATCATTTAATGCCTTGATTTATGCGGGGATCAGCTAGAACTGCGAATTAACGTCGGAGCCGCGACTAATCTCGCGGAAAAGAATTCTCTCCGCGTGGACTCGATCGCGTTTGGATGTGGCCGATAAAACTGTAATTAAATGATACATTTTTTGACAAATTTATTATTACGTTACAAACGGGTAGGCCCCATAATTCTCTTTGTTTCACTTTATACCAGTTGACAAATCCGCTTAAACGAAGGGAAACTAATTATTTAAGCCCGAGTAAAAGATCCACCTAACCATATCCGACTCGACGAGGAAGAAAGAGAGGATCGAGCTCCGGCGGGGGTTCGTGTACTTGCCTCTCGCGAAAAGCCAATTACACCCAACAAGAATAATAATAATTCCGCTATCTGCGCGCATTTTTCTCCATTACATCCCATTCTATTTCCTCTCTCTCTCTCTCTCCCTCGAAAACGCGCCGCGCCGCGCGCTGCATTAACACTCGGCAACGTTTTCATCGCTCTCTCCCACGCCTCCCTCGCGGCTTTTTCCTCATTCCTCGCGCCGCCACCGCCGCGTCTCTGATGATGCCTTTGTTCGCCGAGCAGCAGCGGCGGCGGCGGCAGCATCAGCAGCGGCAGCGGCTCGAGATCTCGCGCTCTGTGTTTACACGGCCGCGGCGGTTTTATGGGAATGTTAATGGCCGACATTCCACCCCCTCCGTTTGTCGCCGCTCCTCCGGCGGCCGGTTGCCGAGTGTCGCGCGAGGAGGCGAGCCGCCGAGCCATTTCACGCTGGATTTGCCCGTCCGGTCGACTCTCCTCCGTTCTGCCCGTTTTCGTTTATGTATGCTACTGCTGCTGCTTCTGCTCCGGCTGCTCTTATTACACGCAAAGCGCTCTCCTGCTTCTCGTTTGTAATTGCGGAGTCGGGCGCGAGTTTGCTTTCAGAGTGAATTATTCAGGAGAGGTGACAAATTAAGAGGTCGAAATATTCGACTGCGAGCTGGAATTCAATTACGTCAAGGCGAGCTAATTGTCGGTCGGACCGGAGCTGGAATAAAGCTCGAGCAGCTGCACAGGAATTAAATCGCAATTTTTCCGCATCGTCCGGAACGTTTCTCTTTCAGCGCTTTTATTAAGATACTAGTCTCTCGGACGTGACGCGTTATAAATGTATTTACGAAGCTCTCGGTACCGCGGCCGATCGTTTTAATGACCGGTCCGCGGTCTCGGTGATTAATTGCACCCGGTCATACACTTAGGTATATCGCTGCCAGGCATCCATCTCTCTCTCTCTCTCTCTTTCTCTCTCTCGCATTAAACGCCTCGCGTTTCCCGGCAGCGGTCAATCAAAAGCTCTCCTCTGCCGCGACGGCGGCGGCGCGTCCTTAAAAATGGGGCCCCCCCGAGATACATATACATATATACACCCCAGCCGCAGCGGAGCGCGCGCAGCTTCACTCTCGATCTCTTCTTCTGCTCGGGCGCGCGCGCACGTCAAAACGTGAAAGCAGCGTGCCACGGGGATCGGCACCGCCCACGCGACGTGAAAATCATGCGAGAGAGATAGAGAGAGCGAGAGAGCCGCATTTGCACATCCGCACGATATGTGCAGCCTTCGCGCGCATGCGCGTGTGCGTGTGTGTATTATACAAAGTCGGACGTCGCTTATCTCCACAACTCCATCTCGGTTTTTGCGCGCGGCCTTGTAATTAGACGCGCGGGGGACGTCAGGGCGCCGACGAGGGAATGGGAATGGGATATTAATGAATAGCGAAACTTATTCGGCATTGCGGGCGAGGATTTTCTTTTTTTGTCAAAGATATCTCTAAGCAGCGGCCCCCGCGAACAAAGGACGTAGATAGGTTCGTTCGCTCTCTCGGTTCAGCGGAGCTGATTCGCTTGTCGCTGGACGAGATTAGATACCAGGCCTCGATGGCTGGAATCTAAAAAAGGAGCGATACAGAAGTGTTCGATTTGGGTGAAAGGCCTGTACACGTTTCGCAGCTTACGCAAGCTTGTATACGATTTAATCGAGTCGGGGCTCGCTGAATTCTCGACTTTTCGCGCGCTCTCGACTCTCCCGGCAATTCCATAAACCTGCTCGAAACGCTGAACCGCCGCTCCTCGGCGAGTGGTACGTTTCCCCGTTCGAAAAGCTCGGTCCAGGTATACAAGCGGCGGCATTTCGTCACTAACCGAGCTCCCAGCGCTATAGTAACGACCGAAGCGCGCGGGGAGCAGCGAAAGGAGACGTAAACATCGGCGGGGAGAGGCGGAGGGAGGGCGCGATGGGGTAGCAGGACCCGTAGCGACGAGGGAGAGAGTGAGAGAGTGAGAAAAAGAGAAAACGAGAGCGATACAGTTCGCGGCGGGAGCGCGCCGGTGGCCGCCGCCGCCTCGGACTGTTTTCCTTCCGCCGCCGAGGCTCGAGAGGGAGACGGGCAGTCGACACCTGACGGCCAGAGGCCTTCTCTCTCTCTCTCTCTTCTCTCCCTCTCATTGTTTCTCGCTCTCCGCTCTTACCGAGAGCCTATAATAGGGCGCTGGGCGAGGGGCCCCCCCACGCGCGTATTTATCAACGTCGCCGAGCGGTATTGAAACATCAGCTTTGTTTTATGCCTCGCGCCGCCGGAGCCGGGGCGGTTCATTGAGACATTTTTTGAGCGGCTCGGCTGACGCTCGTTTATGTGTCGGCCGCCGCGATGCCCATGCGGATCCACTCCTTTCGCGGTCGGGCACTTTTGCGAGTCTGGAGAGGTCTTTTTTTCAGACGCGCAGCTCTGCATTTTAAACGATTGAATTTCGGAGCGATGCAGCTCTTCTCTGTGACCTTGCACAATGCGTGCATATCTTGTTATCGTGACAGAAACGCGAAGAGGGCTTCGAGGAAGCTGTTATGCAAATTGGAACTATAAATATGCGTTTAAAATTTAATATTAAGTAGAAAATAGAAAAACTATATATTTATCGGCTAACATTTTGTAACAGTTTTATTATAATTTCACAATTTAACCAGCATTGCGAGTAATTTACAGGCTATAAAGAAACCTGTCTTCTCTTTTTTTTTCTGACTAAATAAAATCAAAATTCAGAAGTTCTTTTATCTTAAATCAGTAGCTTACTTAAATACATTAATCCTCAAAAAAAAGTAATTTAACCAAGCACGAAACGACAGCTAAATTCGTCCTTGCCACTCGGAAAAAAATCACGCACAATAAAGTATTAATAAAGACCGCATCCGCCCATGCAAAGCGCTCGTAAAAAAGTCCCCCACCTCCGCGCGGCACGCGCGCGCGTCTCTTCATCTCGAAAAAATGTTATCGAACACCCACACACACACACACACACACCGCAGGCTGCCCTTCCACGACGCCTATATTTAGGTATATCTCAAAAGTCGCCTACCGCGAACGGCGATCGCCGCGCTCGGATTTGCATCCGCAGGAGTTTCGCAACTTGGCCCACGCGAGTCTGGCAGCGATTTTTTGAATATTCATGACGTCAGCCGTCAGGTTTCTACGACTGCCGCTGCTGCCAAGGACGCCCGGGGACGCGTTCTTTCTTTTTTTTTTTTTTCTTTCCTTTTGTCTGTCCGAATATATCTTTCGCGCGTCTGCGGGTATCTCGCGAATTTTGAAAGTTTCGTCGTAAGGAACCGCTGGAGGTTTACGGCGTTGTCTTTGCGATGATCTTTTGTACAAGATGTTTGGGGGCTCAAAGTTTTTGGTGGCTCGAGACATTGGAAGGAAAAATATTATTCCCTCTTAAATAACTGTCTATCTACTTGCGAGTGTGTCGGCTAAATTAATTCGCCAGCCGGCTATTATCTTGAACTTTTGACAAACTTAACGACGAGTGTCTCAAATTTTAATTCATCAACCAGTGTACAAGCATTGTCTACGCTTCATAATACCTCGTCACTCGTGTAATTTAAAATAATTAAGCGTAATAGAGTTTTGAGAAAATATTAAGCGAGCCGCGTTAGAGAATTTCGCCGAGTCACGCTGAAAACGAAGGAAGCGTCGCGCAGAAAAATAAAAGGGACGAGCTGAAAACGAAAAGCGAAAAGCCGATCGTCGCCGCGGACGAGGAGCGAGCACGCGGCTATTTATAGACTCGAAAAATCCTAAGAGGCGCTCGAAAAAGAGCGAGCCGCGCCGCGCCGACTTTGTTAATCTTCGGGGGAAACATTACAGGCCGCGACCGCCGCCGCGAGAGTTACGGTCAGCTTTTTGCCCCGGCCCGGCCTATTGTCTCGCCTTTTCCGTAATTAACCTCGTTTATAGCGTGACGACGAAACTCATCGCGGCGCCATCGCCGAGATTGCTTCATTCCCCCTGCAGCGCGGAGCACTGGCGAAATCAGCAGCCGATTCGTGGAAGCGATTACCCCGCTCGCCCCTCTAGTTATATCGGGCTCGCGCTAATTGTAATTAGATGCACGTAGCCCGTCCTCTCGGTCGTTTTCTTGGGTCGCTGCTGGCGGAGCGGCGCGCCGAAGGACGTCGGCGGTGGCTTTAAGCGCGCGGAACACCGGGCTCTCGAACGCACTCTCTTTTCTCTCTCTCTCTCTCTCTCTTTCACTCTCCTTCGTGACGGTGATTGAGATTTAACTCGCGCGCGCGAGCAAAGCTCGAGCGAGAGCAGCGCAAGGTCAGCCGGAAGCTCATTGCCGAGGAAGTACATAATGGTCTTTGAAATTGCGCTAAGCGTGCACGTATTTCGCGAGATTCTCCCCCTCCCGCGCGCGCGCCGCGTACTGCGTCGGCTGCATTTTTTTCGCCGCCGATATGTATATGCGTACGCGTCGAGCGCCTTTTAAGGGCCCGGGTGGTGTTTTTGTCGGCCGTTCTCTTGCTCGACTCTGCGAATTATCAACCTGCTGCATACGAATTTTCCACCGAGTCCTGTGCAGCGCGCGAGGCAGCGCGTCTCTCATCTCAAGCGCAACGAACGAGCGATCTATGTATTTTTATGACACGAGAATACCTTCTCAGCAGATTTCACCGAGTCGTAAATCGGGGTGAAGGAAAGGAGAACAAGCGGAATTTTGAGGAAAAAGGCCCGTCGGAGGCGTCCCGAGAAAAATATCCCTCGCGGAGAGGAGGATAAGCAAAGCCGACCAAAAAGACCGCGTATCGAGCAGCCGCGGTAATGGGCCTCATCTGGTCCTGGGAATCGCTGCCCCGTCGGGGCGTATAAACATAATACGTCGTACGCGAGAGAGCGAGAACACTCGGGGGCGCGCGCGCATCGAGAGAGCGAAAGTGCACGCTCGCCGCGCGGAGATCGCGGGTAACAAGCGGGTCAGTGTTTTTCGCTCTAGTTAGGTCGATATGCGTGTAATCTCGGCAAATTGGCGCGGCGAGCCGCGCGGTAAGTAGTGCGCGAGGCAGCCGAGAAATAGGCAAGCGTCGCAATCAGCCGGCTGATTGCGAAGAGGGGCTGCCGTCGCTGCTTCCCGGCCGACTTGGGGGGGGGGGGGGGGGTCGAAACGAGCCAATCGACGCTGCGCATTTATTGGACATTAAACGGGACCCTCCTCCGTTTTTCATTAGCCGCCTCCTTTTTATACACGGGCCGAAAGCGAGAGCCGGAGAGAACTTCCGCTTGGGAAACGCGGCGGCGCCCCCGTGGTATTTTCACTTTTATATTTACGCGAAAGTGCACGCTAAGCTGCTCTGGCGGTTTCGTTTTCCTTTTTCACCGGCCGCCGCTCGTCTGCCAGTTTCGTTTTCGCGGCCTTTTTTTCCCCCTCGCGTATCCCTTCGCCGAGGCAATCGTCTCGCGGCGGAGTTGCGCGATCGCGAGATGCGTCGATAAACGAAAGCGTCCCGCTCTCTCTCTCGCGCGCGCGCGCGCTTTTCCATTATCGTTACGGCGCGGAGAGGGCAGCCGCGCAACCGAGCATTTTCTACTGCCTATATATACGTACGCGTGTATATTTTGAAAGGAGGTCTTGTCCGGCTTTTTTTCATGTGTGTTTCGCGGCTGTCTCTTCTATATACTTTTAGCGGCAAGAGGTTTCGCGATTTAATTTATAAGATCGATTGGATTGCGCGCGGTGTTGTTACGTGCTCGCGTACGGTGAAATCATGGAAAATGTAAACAATTGACGTAGGCACGTGTATTTGCTGAATAAAGATTTCCTTATTCCCGTTGATTTACACGCGTTTAAGTAACCGAGTTCAAATGGTTCAATTTATCTGGTTGAACAAATCTTTGTTCAGAGCTTTATGCAGGCTTAATGGGCTTTACTTTTTAAAATTAAAACAATCTTTGGCAAGTTATTGATTTATCGATAATCCCATAATTCTGAAAAATGTTAAAAGGTTTTCTTAATACTTAAAATCACTTAAAACCTCGTTAGCCGAAGTACTGATTTAAATGAGAACCAGAAGGCCGAAAATTTTACTAAAAGCACTCGTTCGCAGGAACCTGTATCGGGGTGAAATGTTGTTATGGGAAACCGGAGCGACTCCTAAAAAAGCAAATTATACAAACGCAAAGTCGCGCGCTGCAGTGCATTTATTACAACTCTTTTCGCGCGACCCGACGCGAATATTTTTATTGAAAGCAATCGTGTCCGCGAGCAGTCGATATGTATCGCATTAACCGCAAATAGCTTTTGTATAAGAGAATGTATAATGATAATGAGGCGGCGGGCGAAAAAAAAGAGAAAAAAAGGAGGCCGCGGTAGGAGGGTATGTACAAGGCGTCAAGAGCCATCTCAGACTGTATTATAAAGCGCATTCTTTCGTACGATGCAGCATGAAAGCGATACACGTCCGGCGGCTGACGATAAAGAGCAAAAAAACCTCATTAAACTTCTCGGCTGCACGTCATTCACTCTCTCTCTCTCTCTCTCTCTCTCCTTCCCTCCTTTGCTCCCGCGCTCCGGCAGAAAGAGAGAGAGAGAGAGAGAGAGAGAGGGAGAGCGAGTAAGGCGAGCCGATAAGAGCACTTAGTTGTCCGAGCGAGGCCCACAATGTCGATCGACGCCGTGTGTTGTAGCACGTCCGCTACATTGCGGTCATCGAGTTCATCGCTTTGATGGGACAAGGTCGATGGAAAGGGAAAAGAGAGAGAAAGAGAGAGAGAGAGAGTAAATCGCTCCGCGGCGATCGGTTCCCGGCGAGGAAGTGCGTCGTCGTCGTCGTCGCGCAAAAATTTCGCGCGCTCGGCCAGTACGCTATAAGTAAAATCGCCTCGACGTGCGGCCCGCTGCTCGGACGCCTCTCCTTCTGTCTCGCGAGCCGTGACGCCGCCGCGACGCCACAATGCCGCGCGGGGAAATCAATTATTTGTCGCGCCCCGCCGCGCGTCTCGTGCGCAAAGTGTGCATCCGCTTGAGTATTCACGGCTCGCAATTAGCGTGCGCGTCGGCGTATAATGCGCCGCGGCGCATTCCGCACTCGATGGTGTACATATAAATTAGGAGCGCTTTTTCAGACGCTCGAGCCGGGCCGCATTGTTTTCCGATCGCTCGCGCTCGACGCCACCGATGCTAATTCCTCGGGAAAAATCGCCGCCGATAAAGGCCGGGGGATTTCGAAGGCTTGAGTGACGCGCTCGCGATAAATCAAATTTATTATTATTATTATGCGTCACGCTGCTGGGAGGGGCTGCGGAGCGGCAGACCATTCGAGTTCTTAAACTGGTTTATTTTAATAATAAATACCGTATTTTTTATGCGCTCGGAACACGTCCATTACCGATGGCCGAGGGAACGCGGACGTTTTATTTGCAACATACCGATCGGATGTACTTTGGTGACAACTTTTATCGCCCTCCGGCGATTCCGTTCGAATGCGACGTGTACATTGTTGTTTTTGATATTACGTGACCTTTATAAGAGAAAAAGGCTTTATCGGCCTGTAAAAGAAAATTTCAAAGTGCAGAAATGATTCGCGCAAGTGGAACCGTCAGCCGCGAAAAAGTGCTACCCCATACGGAGCCCCATGATAATTATCCTCAGATGTGCGCAAGGATCTCGGAAAAAGGGGCGGAAAACCGAGCGGGTCGGTCGGTAAATTTTCCGCGAAAAGGCCCGTCGTCGTCGTCGTCGTCGTCGTCGTCGTCGTCGTCGTCGTCGGCGGGCAGAATCCAGAAAGCCTCGCTCGCCGCTGCCGGTGGAAACTCGCCTCCGATATTCTCCGGCGATCTCCCCTCTCTCTCTCTCTCTCTCTCTCTCTCTGTCTCCGGCGCATACCAGAGCCTCGCGCTCGAATGGAACGAGCGGGAACGAGGTTTATCGATAAAAGGCCGCGGCGGCGGCAGGTGCAGCGCACTCCGCGCGGCAATTGGACCGCAGTCGAGGAGATCAAAGCTCCTCGGGATTCCGCAGCGCTCCTTTATACATCCCCGAGACTATTTCTCTCTCTCTCCTTCTCTCTCTTGCCTAGTCGGCGCGGCGCGCGGCGTTATTTTACGCGAGCGCCGACCTCGACCGACCGGGGGGAGGGTCGGGCGAATTTGTCACCGGGCCGCCTCCGATTGTCTTAATTAGAGGGCGAGAGCTTTCGCTTTACCGTGCTTGAGAAAAGGAGCGATCTCGCTTTTGAGCAAAGGGGGCTGGGAATTGGCGCAGCTTGCCAGCTCCCCGCTTCAATTAGATTCTTCTGGAATGCTAATTAACGGCCGAGATTTTATCTAAAGATTTTATCCGCGCGCGCGGGTCTCCTCGGAAATTATGTAATAAATTAAAGAATTCATTTTTAATTAAAACTGTTTACATTGGCGCTTCGCGTATAATATCTTATCCTTTTTTTTTCTCTCTGTTCCAGGTGAGTTTTGGACGAGAGGGAGCTGTGCGTGCGTAAATAATAGTCCCCGTATAACGTAAGTAGCGACGAAGTTTTATCCTCCGCCTTTCTATTCCGAGAGCCGAGGAGTTTTACAACCCCCTCCTGAGATTACGGCGAGGGGGTAACTAACGTTTCAGGAACATCTTCATATCTCTTCGGTTTATATATTATATAAAAAAGCAAATTTATCGACGATTAATGCATCGGGCAAGAAAATAAAGTACCGGGGCACCGCTCCGCCGCAATGAGAGATTGCAATTGCATCAATCATGAAATATTAATTACTATCGGTCTCTCGGGCAGCGCGAGGCTGCGGAGGGCACATAAAAAAGGCTCTCGCTCGGAGTGAGAGAGAGAGACAGAAAAAAGGGCACAGGAGCGAGGAGTCTCTCTCTCTCTCTCCTTGCTTTGTTTATTCTCATAGAAATGCCTATCGGAAGCGGCGGGGCGTCGACGCAAAGGGAGAAAAAGGAGCGCGATATAAATCGTCGAGTGACTCCGTGGCTAACGCGATGAATTGGAACGTTACCGACATCCTCTCCATCTCTCTCTCTCTCTCTCTCTCCGACTGCTTTTGCGGGCGATGCCGCCGGTCATCGTCGTCGGCGTGTCGTCTAAGGCGCTCCTTTTTCTCACAAAACGCATCTCGCCATTTTTCTCCGCCCTTCTCTCTCTCTCTCTCTCTCTCTTCTTCCTCTTCACGCCTCTTTCCGCCGCGCTCGTCGCCACGGCCGCGATTCCCTTCCTCCGCGCCGCGCCGGCCAGCAGCACTTTTTCTCCCCGCTTTGCCTAGCCGCGCACTTGCCGCCTCCTTCCGAGCCTGCAGCCCGCAGCGCGTATAACAACCGGCATTTGTCATTCTATCGCGCGGCCCTTCGCGATCAATTTCCCCCTTTCTAACCCTCGTCCGTATACCCTTCCGAACTGCGAAGCTAAGCCTGCTCCGATTACGATCCGTTTATTAATCCTCGACAATGTATGAAAGTCTCGAAAAAAATGAATAATACGTAGGACTAGTCAGGCTGGGTGTCCAAAAAATCAGATATCAAATGCTCCGATGTATTTTTTAAAAAACAATATTTTAATATGCGCATCACATGCGCGGCTCCCAAGCAGCGACTAAACTGCACGGTCGCTTTTATACCTTCCACGCTCGCAAGTTTCCGAGGATCCGCTGCCTCGGAGTCCTTCCGAGGATCCAAGGCTCCGTAGCCTTTCTGCGGATCCACGGCTCCGCAGCCTTTCCCTGAAGACGCGAGCGCGCTGTCGCTCGCCTGACTTCTCGCAAAATTTCCACAAATATTAGACAGACTGGAAGAAAGAGGGGGAGAAGCGGCGGCGGTTCTCATTTTGCGCAAAAAGCTCTCCGAGAGTTCTGTCGGAGGTTATACAGTAGAGAGGGGGGGGAGGGGGGCAGCCCCTTCTCTCTCTCTCTCTCTCCAGAGACCACACAGCCTCCTCGGCCTTCCCGCGATTTTTCCGGGCGGCAAGTAGATCATCTCTCTCTCTCTCTCTCCACCGCGTGTCGGGCGTTCGGCTCGGCGCTCGGCTGGCCTTAATAAACGTCGATTGTTGAATTTCGCGGGGGCCCCGGCCGCTGATAAACGGGGCCGGCGCTGCGGGGTGTGTTTCGTCCCGGCGCGAGAGCCGAGGCTACCATTAAGCGCGTGATTGATAATGCCCGCGGAGCAGCGCGTTCTGCGCCATTGCGTACGTATATATATACACCTTAGATGCGCGGCGCGTCTATGCGCTCTCTCTCTCTCTCTCTCTCCGATCGGGGCACCGCCCTGCCCCACCGCCGCAAACGCTCTCTCGCTGCCCTTTATTATTATAGCGGACGGGTAAAAAACGCAGGCGGCCGCCGCAGCAGCTCCGCGCGCGGCACAAAGAGGAGCGCGCAGTGCATGCGACGCAAGAGGGTGGGGGGGGGGGGGGCGAGGGCGGCCCGCTTATATATCCCGCTCGTCGCGTCGCTGAGATGCGCACCTCGACCGAAATCGCGACTCGAGACGATGCGACGCCGTGTGCGCGGATTCATCAATCACCGCGGGATATAATTGCCGCGTGTCGGTGGCCGCGGAAACGGATTTCAAATCGGGCCTCGTTCGCGACGTGCGACTGTGTTATTTATAGCTTTTTAAAAGCTGCGTTATTAAAAGAACTGGGGAGCCTCGGCTCGAAGGAAAAGGCCAGAGTGCGGAGGACGCGAGGTTACCGCGGGTGGCGCGAGAGGCAAATGGCAGTCGATGCCCGCGGAGGGGGAGAGAAAAGGGAGCCCGGGCGCGTCTTCGAGAGTATATAGTCCAGTAAGTACAATGCTGCGGGGCTCCGGCGGCCGGCCGTTTTTTTCATCCCCGCGGATAGCCCGGAGCCTATAGAAGGCAATTATCGCTAATGCGGAGGTTTTGTTCGGCTTATAATTAGCCGAGGAAGTGACAGGCGCACCGACAAAGAATCTCGGCTGCTGTTGCTGCCACCACTTCTCTCTCTCTCTCTCTCTCTCTCTCCGCTTATTTCGAGACCTCGCTCCCGGGACTTCACGGGAAAATTCTTTTCTCAGGAGCGACCACTATCTTTGCTTTTTTATTTTACCTCCTTCCTTCCCTGCTCCCCCTTTCCCGCTCTTCCTTCGCTCGCTAAGCGAGATTGCGCTCTATGAGAGAGAGAGAGAGAGAGAAAGGCTCGTCGCAGTAGAAGAATATCGAAAATTTTATATTTATTTAAATAAGCCAATTGCAATGTATAGCAAACACGTAATAAGCATCGTTCCTCGGGCGTTCGTCGAAAATAATCCTCAATAAACAGGTAAATTATTAAAGCCGATCTCGGATACAAAGTAGAGGCTTAAAGACGTACTAAAAACTTTATAACACACTGGAAGGATCTCTCTCTCGGACGCGGCTCGCCATCGACGCGCGCAAGCATGCACGCTTTAAAAAGCTGGAATTACGGACGCAGCCCCGCGGGCGGCTCGAGAGAGAGAGAGAGAGAAAGAGAGAGAGAGAGAGCACTGCAAGCGTCCCAAGGGCAGAAAGAGAGAGAGGACGAAAAACAATTTCGCTAGGAGTAGCCCCGCTAACGGTCGCATGTGCATAGAGAGCCCCGGGAGGAGGCGCGTGATTACTCGGTGCGTACACATATAGGTCTATAATTCGAGGGCCGCTCGCCAGAAAATGACATACGCAGGAGGAGGGCGAGGGGACGGGGGGCCCCGCTGATAAAAAAGGGGGAGAAGCCATTAGGCGCGATCGCGCGCGGCCGGGGAGGGAGGGGGGACTAGTAGTTACGCCCTTCGGATGGCAATTTCGCCGATTCCAGCTCTCGTCGGCGGCGGCGGCCGTAAACGAGAGCGGCACGAAGGTAGGTTTCTGGGTCTCCCGCCGATGGACCGTAAGCCGACTTTATAAGCCCGTGCCCGGGCTGTTTTGCGCCTGTCTTTTTTTTTGTTTTTTCTTCCCCCCCGACACACACGCAAGCCCGCGAGAGGGGGAGAAAAATGCTCAAGGCGGCCAGACGGTTATGTGCATTCTTCGGGATATGTGCGAGAGCGAGCGAGCTTCGGTTTTCAGGGAGAGATGCGCGATGCCTCTCGGTGCAGGAGGAGGAGGAGGAGGAGCGAGCGAGAGCGGGAGGGAGAGAGAGAACGAGCTGCACGCGAGAGAGGAATCCAGTTAATGCGCTTTTGCAGCTTCGATGAAGTCGCTTGTCGGTGCAGAGAGAGAGAGAGAGAGAGGGAGAGATAGAGAGAGATAGAGCAAGCGAGAGAGAGAGAGACGGACGGGCCCCTTCTGCCCCCTTTTTTCCCCCCTCGGCTCCCCCCTACGCCAATCGACAGCGGGGACTGCACCGCGGGTAATATCCTCCGGCATTAGAATTTCGTCCTCTCGCATTCTACTCTCTCGATCTATCTCTCTCGCGTGGTGAGTTTTTCATTAATTAGCCATTCAACGAGAGAGAGAGAGCCGCACTCATACAATTCATGCTCCGAATCTCCCCGTATCTCGCGATCCGGCGTCCGTAATTGATTAGAGAAACAATTTGACAACGAGCGGCCGATATAGCGTTATGTATACCTCGACGACGCGAAAGGCCATTCGACACGCTACGCTTAATTAAAGCTATTTTCATAGCCAGTACTCGCGATGCTCTGTCTCTCATTTCTAGCCGCGGAGCATCCGAGGCGCGCGCGCTCGCGAGGAACAGAGAGAGAGGGAGAGAGAGAGAGTCGACAGGTTCCTACGGCAGCCCGAGTCCATTCAGTCGGCCGGCTAAAAATCCGGGAATACCGTATATATTCGCTCAATAAAAAGCCAACGGCATCTCGCGACCTGGCACACTGTTCTCTCTCTCTCTCTCCTGCACCGGAGTCCTCGCGCGCGCGGTGATAATAATGCATAAAACGCCGTAAAGTAGCGTCCTCCTTAAGAGCCCTCCCGAGAGCGTATATACGTACACGAGCATTACGCGCGACTAGAAAACCCATGCACCGGAACGCCGTTAAATCTCGACTCCGCGAGAGAGCTCTTTTCAATCCTTCTTAACGTCTTTTTGTCTTTTGTTCGCCGCGCGCGCACGCTCTTCATTCCGAGCTTCCTTCTTTCCCAGTCGAACGAGGCGGCGGCTCCGGAGCGGCCTCCTTCGTCGCTCCCTCCCTAATGAACGCGAAACGAGGCGTCGATCGAGCCATTCTCATTATTCCACGGCCGCTGGCTTCGCAAAAGTTAGGCTCGGCCGTATTAGCCGGAGGGCTTCTCCTACATAAGTAGCGGAACCGCCGCCAAAGAGCCGCGTCCGTTCGCGCGAGAGCGAATAAGTGCACCTGGTTAGGCAGCAGTTTTTAGAGGCTCGCGGGGGGCCAACTTTGCGCCCGTCGTCGAAGAGAGAGAGAGAGGGAAGGCGCCTTTCCGCGTGCACACGCGTACGTGTAGCGGAGCGCGGCAACTGGGGCATCTCTCGGCGCGCGCCTTTATACGCGCGCGAGGTGCGATCCTCTCAGTGCCCATTGTTCCGAGCGGCTCTCGTAATCCGCGATGGGGCTCTCGCTTGAATTCCGCGATAAGCAGCCAGAGAGAGAGAGAGAGAGAGACTCCTCACCAAAGGCCGCTTTATCGAACGCGGGCTGGACCGGCCGGGCGTGAGTTATGGCGAGCTGCGTGCGCCTGCGCGTGATAATTCATTTTAACGGTCGCTCTCGCGCTCGGGTACAAATAGTCTTTCTAATACGGGCTGCGATGATTTTTCGCACTGCTATACATTTGACGTATCGAAGGCGAGATTAGCGTAATCTAATTCATATAGAGGACTTTCGTGCGAGAGAGGGGTGCTTTTTCGATGGAATTGCCGCGACTTTTTCCGAAAGAGGACTCGCGAAAGCTTATCCGTTTCATTGTTAAAAGGCATCGGCAAGAGAGATAAGAAAATCAGCGTCACTTTTCGAACCAGTTCTGCCACTTTGGAACGCCGATATTTTTCTTCGAGCTAAAGCCATCGATTTTTCACGCAACATTCAATATAATAAATACATATATACATCAATTACGCACATTCACCTTTCTTATTTTCCGCGCGGCGATAAACTTTTATTTTTGTATTATTAAAATTGAACACGTAGTTATTACTTCCTCTATTAACGTGCGCGAAAAGCTACACTGATAAAACTACGGCGGTAAAATAAAACTCGATCGACCGATTAAAATGCATTTCGAATATCCCATTAAACTTTCGGAAATAAAATGTCGAAAAGGACTCGATCGCGAGTAATTTTATCGGTCGAAAAAAAAAACAGGAAAAAGAGCTTGTCATTACAGCACGACCCACGGCGCAATTTGATGTAAATTTAAAAACCGATCGCCGCGCGGCGCATTGCCCCAACTGGGACAATCAATTTGGTTTTGAAAGCGAGAGTATATACCGCGCTCTTTCTTTTCCACACTGCCAGGCGGCGTTCCGCGGCACGAAATCTATTACCGAGAATCAAACGACATGATTATGGAGGACAGATTTCGACATTTCGCTGCTCGTCGCTCGTGTTTTCTCACAGGTCCCGCGGCGCCTCGCGTGCATTTACACGGGAGAGCTTCGTGTATCGTCGGATACTCGTCGGCGGATTAGCGACAGCGGCGGAGAGGAGCAACAAGGAGACGAAGGCTGAGAAAGCGAGCAGCGACGGCTAATAAGGCGGCTCGCGTCATCGGAGCGCAAGGGATTCGCAATGTATATTCGTGCGATTATTTTTTAATGCAAAGACTGCTCTCGTTCTATTTATTCGATCGTACCTCCGACTTATCAAAAAGTAACAGCGACGACAAGCCCGAAAAAGCAGCGCATCCAAAACACCTTACCAACAGGAGACACGCGCACACGCTGGCCGAGAAAAGCAAGAACGGCGCAGCTCTCGGCAGGCTCTCGCGTCATTACATGATTCATCGGAGATGATGGGCAAGGAGAGGACGCGGCGCGGGTCAGGTGGCAATTTGCGAGAAAGGCAAATCGACCGGTAACGACACACCTTGCTCCGGGCGCCGACTTTCCCATCGCGGCGACGACGGCGCATAATGCCTCGCTCTCTTTCTCCGCGCCTCTCTTGTCATTCTTTCCCGTTATAAAGTCGGGCCGCGCATATCACGTATATATACACCGGGCCGCAACATTTTTCGACTCGCTCGTTTTTCCGAGTCATTCGCCTTTTCAATTATAGCAAATCGGACCGTTAGCCGCCGACAATACCTCGGTGTGTTTACATTGCGCGGCCCGCGCGCGGCTTCATTCTTATTCAAATTTTCGATTATCAATCCGCGTGCTTCGGTTCTTCGATCGCTCTGGCGCGGCTTTTTGGTATCTTCTTTTTTTTTCATTTTATTTTCTGAATATCATTAAGAGCGCCGCTGCATACAGATTGAAAATTAACAGTACCGAATTGTATACGATCGAAGAGCAGTACTAGAAATATATAGTTGATTCGAAAGCGTCAATTAAATTTTTTTTTCACTTTTTTTCGTCCTTTCGATATACTTTTGTTGTAAAAAACAAGCGTCCTATCCATTTCAGCAGTTTCAGCGTAAATTACCATAGAAATTCGTTTACCCTCTGAAATTGATTGACCATTGCTCTAATTCGATTACGCATAAAAAAAGGTCTCCCAGTCTGAAACGCCTCGGCAGCCGCTTGTTCGCTCGCGATGCAAATCGCCAATGATTATTTACGCGGTTAATTGGGTTATTAAAGGAGCGAATCAGTTAAAGCCCATTACATTAAATCAATCGGCGAAAGAGTAGCCCCCCCTGTTAGCGGGAGAGAGCGCGGGCCGATACATCTCGCTTGCGCGTCTCGGTTCACGTGGCGGTATATATAGCAGGGGGGGGGGGGGGGGGGGGGGGGGGGGGGGGGCGAAAAATGCGAATTCCCGCGCGTCATGACCGAGCACTGATCGCCTACCATGATTTTCTTGTGCCCGAGCTATTTAAAAATGGCCGGCGAGCGAGAGCCGCCTCACGTGCGGAGGCTCGCTCTCTCGCTCCCTTCGCGCATAAGCGTGAATAAGCGTACTGTCATTCGGCAAATAAACGATTCCTTACCGCGCGATTGCCGAGGTGTCTCGGGGCCCCGGCGACCGCGAGCGCGTATCGCGTTATTCCTCGGGGGGCGGACCGGCGAGTATCGTTTCTGCATTGTACGTGCCTGGCCCTCGAAATGGAAACCACCCGCGGAAGTCGGGACGGCCTCCGCGCGGGCCCGCGGGAAAATTCGGGCGAGCTCCCGCGGGCCGCCTCGGCGCGGGTGAGCCGCGACGAAGGCCACTTTCTTACGTATAATATATATAAAACTGCCGCGGCGCGCGGGCAATGATGCGACAAAAACGCTCGATGCAAAAAAGCGCCTCCTCGTCTCCCAGATAAGAAGGCCCAAGAAGAAGCAGCGCGAATGACGAGCAAAGGCGCAGAGGTACAGAGAGAGAGAGGGGAGGGGGAGCCGCGCAAAGGACGAAAAGCATGACGAGGAGTCACGGATGAGCCGCGAGAGAGAGAAAGAGAGCAGATGGTCTTCCGGTAGGTGGGCTCTCTCTATCTCTGCCGCGCGCGGCGGCGGCAACAGATTAAAAGTGAATGGGAAAGCTTGGCGAGGCGGCGCGCCGCGGCGACTGACCTGACGTGCTGCCGTGACGTCTTCCTTTCTCAGCCGCGGCGAGGAGATATATCCAGACTGACCGACGCTGATGGCTTGTCATTTTCGCCCCTCGCGCGGGGCCAAGGGGCCGAGGACGAGGACGAGCTCGGCTCTCGATTGTACAATAATCTAATCGGTCTCCCGCTCTCCTCCGATGTATACAATTCGCGAGCTCTTTTGTTTCGAGTAGCGTTACGCACCAATGCCAAGGACGGCGGGTGGGAAGGGGAGGTGTAGGGAAATAACACAGATGGCGCGAGATAGATAGAGGGACCGAGGAGATTCAGCGACGGGAGACTGCAAGATTCTCGAAATAGTTATCATTAGCAAATATCCGCAGCGCTCGAGGACTGAAAAGCACGCCGACGCTCTCCGCGGCCTCGTAATTATCTGTATATATGCGCCGCGAATTCTTTTCCAGCACCTCTCGTTCGCGCAGATTTGTGGGTTAAAGGGAGCGCTGTGCATACACCCGTAAGAAAAGTGAAAAGGCTAAAATAACGTATATGCATAAAAATCGTCTCGCCGATTAATAAAAGTCAGGGACAAGTCCTCGCTTTACGATCCTTTGTATTATAACGTTCGTCACGAGGCCCTCGGAGCCTAGATAAACGTCGGATATATTCCTCGCGATGATGTGCCCCCACTCGTCGGGGAGTTGCCGACAAGGCGGACGCCGATTGCAATTCGCTGATACGATATACTACCTGCCGCATTGCGCTCTCTCTCTCTCCTCTCTTCCTCCTCCTCCTCCTCCCGCCGCGCGGCTCTTTCTCTCGCGGCCCTTTTTTTCGAACCCCCTCCCGCCTCTCCTTTATCTTGTTCATTACGCTCCGCCGGTGTACAATGACAAATTAACGTTTTTCTTTTCGTACGTATGCCCGCGCGCCTACTCATTTTGACGGAGCTTCGCGTGTATCGGCGGTGTTTACTTCGAAGACGTCGGCGATTAATGTCGAGCGGTCGCGGATAAATCTTTTTGTCGCCGCGATTGTAGATTAACGTATTGCACACTTCTGGCGGCCATAATGCGGTATAAATTTCCGTAATTGAAATACGGATTTTCAATATTCATTCCCGCGCCGGGAGACGGCAGGTTTGTCATTTATGAACGTATTTACGTAACGTCGACACCGGCATTTCTCGGGCGATAATTGTACCATTTGCATACACGTCCGCCTGCTTTGCACTTTTATCGCTGACGCGAGCGTTTTTATAAGGCGTTCTTTTTTGTCGTCCGAGGCATTGATACAGAAATTTACTGCTTCTTTGAAGCGAATTAACATCTCGTCGGCCGGCGCAAAAAGTAGCGTAGCCGCGTGCCTGTCCTCGTGTTTTCGCGAGGCGGGCAGGAGTCATCGTCGGGCGGACTTTTGCCGGAGCGGCGTCTCGCTCCCTCGGCCAACTACCGAAAGAAATTGCAATAAAATCGAGCTCACACGTCTCAATATAAGTCTGAAAAGCTCTCTCCTGGACGAGCAAAAAGGACTTTGGGAGCGAGGGAGAAACCGCTAAGAACCTTGAGAATCGATCTCGAAGCCGATCTGCGGGCAGGCAGGCTTACTCTCTCTCTCCCTCTCTCGGCCGGCGCGCGATTTAAAACGAGCCTAGATAATAGAGCTGCAGGAGTCTAGAGAACGAGCGAGAGAGGAGGAGGAGGAGAAGGAGGAGGAAGCTGCGCGAACGCCGCCGATATCCGAATGGTATCTTTTCTCTCGCGCTCGATGTTTCCTATGCCGCTTCTCTCTCTCTCTCTCGGTTTCTCTCCTTCTCTCTCCCGCGCCTACATATTGGCCTGCTATGAGTCGACGGCGCGGGGGCCGGTATCGAGGCAGATGCATCTCCGCCGCCGCAGCCGCCGCCGCCGCGGCCGCTTTATCGCCGCGTGAAACTTTGACCGAGCTTTTTCAAAGAGCGCTGCACCAAGAGAGTAAGAGAGAGAGAGAGAGAGAGAGAGAGAGAGAGAGAGGGGGGAGACGCTTCGTGTGAACGCTAAGCGAATTTTCTGAGGGAGACGTTTTTTTCTCTCTCTCTCTCTCTCTCCGCCTGCCATTTTTTTCGCCGTAGCCCCGCGCGCGCATAGCTTTATCGCGGGTGACTTCGTATAATTAAGCCCGGAGGTACACACGCCGCGCGGCCGCATGCCTGTGCAATGTGTGTATATATATGTATATATACGTGAAAATTGAAAAATCTGGCCTTTCCCACGGTCACACGTCGCTCTGCGCGACGCCGCTTTTGTTCGAGATATATTCCGCCACCGGCATAAGGTGCCGCGTGTTGACGCCGCGATTCCCCCCCACCCAATTATTGTATAATAACCGATCGAGGATACAGCCGCAGTTGCGAGCCGCGAGCTCTCGCGGGATATGCTATAAAATGTAGTGTAACGCTCTCCGAAATTTATCGCCACGGGCTTTTCGTCTGGTGGCTTCTGGAAACGAGTCCGTTAAACTGACTAACCTAATTAAATTAAGAGCCCGCGAGGCAAAACTGGAAAACCGCCGTCGCCATTTTTAAGACGCAAATTCTCTCACACACGTCGAGGGAGGCGGGTAAATAGCGTAAGAGGGGTCCGTACAGAAAACGAAAGATAATATGTACTCGGTGCCGTAAATAACGCGAAAAAGGGTTAGGAGAAGGCTGCATTAACCGGCGCGCCGATTAATGATTGTTTATAGCTCGATGCCGCGAATTATCATTTCCTATCCCTCATTCGCGCTTCCCGCGGCCGGACTTTCCGCGCAAAATGAGCCGCCGCCGTACTTATCTCGTACAGCTTCTCATTAAAACGCCGGGGAATATGCTAACGACTTGACGCGCGCCGGGGAATTTAACGAGTCCTAATAAATATCGTTTAAATTATCGACAGTTCCACCGCCGCCGCCGCCGAGCTGCGAGTCGTCGGGGTGAAAGAGGGAAACGCATCCGCCGGGAGAGGGAAAAGGAGAGGGAGAGAGAGGAAGAGAGAAGAGCGCCGGCAGACGTATAAAGAAACGTATATACGAGACTCGCCGCTAATGTGTGACTTTCATTTTTCTATGAGCGGACAAACTGATTTTCTAATAAGCTGCGCGGTAGTTCGGTTTTTTAACGTGCTTAATTTAATACAAGCTGCAGAAAACGTGCAGGCGCATATAGCAAACATATCCTTCCGAGTTCCTAATTGAAAAAGTAAATTAGACCTTATTAGCGCGGGTATATCCTACGGAGGAGGAGATTCTTACATATACGCGCAAAAGCGAGGAAGAAACAGACTGCTGCGCACCGGCTCTCCTCTATTTGTCCCGCGAGTCAGGCGAGCGTTCGCACGCCGCCTGACTCGAAATCGGTTAATTACGAGAGCGGGCAGCTGAACGCCGAGTATAAAAATCGCGGGCGCGACATCGACGTCGATTCGGAGAATCTCGAGAGCCGCGGGATCTCGCGATAATTAATACTCAATCCCCGCGGGGCCTGACCCTCCGTCCCTGCAGCCTTCGGGGCCGCCGTCGTCTCGTCGATTTGTATATGCGTAAAAGGACCGGAGCGTAGGCGGCTGCCAGCAGTCGATGACTCGGGGAGAAGGGGTATTCCGCAAGCTTACTTTTTTATTTTTTATAAATATATAAGCATGCAAAACCAGGTAAGCGATAGCTGAAAGCGCGAGAAGGCCGTTCATACTTGCGCGCTTCAAGCTAACAGAAACACCCCCACCCCCGGAGGGAGGGGAGTAGTCTGCCGCGCGCAGCTGCGAAGCGACATGTCTCTGCGATTGCCGGGCTTAATTGACAGGCCGCTACTTGTGAAATTCGGCCTTTATTCGAGGCGCTGCATTGTTTAGTGCGGAGCGTTGTCGGGTGAAAATAGAGCCTGGGAGGAGCGGATACGTTGATCAGCGGGGCGGTTCTGCGCGCGGGAGTTTCGTCTGCCGAGGAGCGCCTGATTTTTGAGGGAAAAATCGAGCCGCGCGGAGTCATCTTGTAAGGCGGGTGGGAAATTTCAGCTGGGAAGTAGGCCTGCGTTGCGAGGATTACACCTGACACCTCTGGACTGTAATTATTGTTGCGGTATAAAGTGGAGCAATTTCAAAGTTACGTCAGGGAGCCAGTGCTATTTTTTTTTGTTTGTTTCGTTATTTGTCTTATAAATTTTGCGCGCGCGAGCAGAAAATTTCCTGGAAAAATAAGCGATCGTTTGCATAATGAAGAATCTAATTAGCGGAGACTGGGTAGAAAACAACTTTATATTTTAAAACTACATTTCCTAGAATTCTTTTCGAATACATTAGTGGGGATAATTGGAAAATTAAACTACTCGGATTCAGTTTAAAATTTACCGAATCATTACGAAAATATTTAAACGTAAATTTCAATGTGGAAATAATTATTACTTCCTGGAAGCGAATAAATTTTAACATCCAATTTATACGTTTACCCAAAGTTTTTCTTCTGCCTACAAATATTCCGGGCCTCTAACAAAAATTCGTCGAAAAGCCGCTGCTGCTGCTGCTGCCCGCTGCAAAGCGAGGAGAAACCCCGCGAAAGAGAGAGAGAGAGAGAGAGAGAGAGAGCTTTCACCACGAGGAAGCGTCAGCGTGCAGCCCAGCACTCGATGCAAAG
>JAWWEM010000044.1:18703242-18717856 GCA_035582935.1 Ormyrus thymus
GCGTAATATATACTTATCTGCTGCAAGGGCGTGTAATTACTCCGAAGGAGGAAGGTGCGACGATTGAAAATTGTCGAAATATACGTATTTACTCTTCGGCTTACAATTCGCATGAGCGCGCTGTTAATAAACACATTTTTCAATTTAATGCCTTCAATCAACGTCGGCCGAAGAAATTTACAACGAACATTTCCCCGGCGCAGAAGCCGGAGCGCGCGGTTTTATCGCATTGTTAACAATGCCATTAAAAAGAAATTATAACCGCGGCCGCGCAAGCACGTAATAACTATGTTAGTGCCGCGCGCGCGCGCGCGGAAAAAGAAAAACGGCCGACAATCGAACGCGCATCTTGCGCAATAAAACGCGTATTATTATCCGCGCGGCGCGGAGAGTAAAATCTGAATGCGCAGCGACGAGCGCTCTCGAGGCTCCCGCCCGACCGAGAGCCGGCTCGACCTTGACTCCGACTCGGAGCTGCTCCCGATAATTTCGGAAAACTAATACGTCCGCGGCGTGCCGGCGCGTCGCCCTTCTCGCGAGGCGGGCGGACGCATTCCATCACGCGATCCAAGCGCGGGAGCGTAAATTCTTCGCTGCGCTCGCTTTCCGGGAAAAGACCTTCGCGGGGGACGAGATTCGGATCGATTTATGGCATGCCGCCGCAGCTCCTGGCTGCGGAATCGGTCCCGAGCTTCCGCCCGACGGATGCTCCCCCGCCGCGGTGCAAGCTGAAAACGCGCTGCAACGACGCGCCTGCAGGCACGCGCCTCCGAATTTCGACAACGAAACGACATTCCACCGCGCGACGTCGCGCAAGAAACCGATCGGAAGTGTGAACTCGGCGGAAAAAGCCGCGAAAACACAGAACGGAGCGAGATAAAACGACCGCGCGGGGCGACAGGCCCGCTTTTTCTCGCGCATCGCTTCCTCGGCGATGCAGCGCACGCGCGGAGGAGAACACGCGACTCCCGAGAGAGAGAGAGTGAGTCGCGAGTTACTTCTTTCCGCTCTCTCGTTCCTCCTTATCCGTCGCCTCGTCGTTTAGCGGCGCGCGCGGCGCTCCGCCTTGTCGGAAATACGCGCGGAACATTATTCTTCGACCTTCTTTCTTCCAATTTTCCGTGGGCTCCCCTCCTCCTGGATGTAATGTATATAAAGGAGCTGTTGCGCAATACCGCGCGCGGCTGCACGGAATGCGAGATATTTACAGTCAATCAACGATTTGAAATATCCGCGGGCTCGACGTATTCCGTAGAGCCCTCCCCCCCTCCCCCCGCCCCTCCGGGCCCGTAAAAAGAAAATTTATCTCGCGCAGTAATTCTTCATCATATAATCATTTCCTTAATAATGTCTCTAAACTTCCGCGCTGCCCAGTAAATTACGGCGAACTGCTATCCAGTCCTAAATCTTGCCGCGCGCCGTATAACGCACCGTCCCATAAAGTTATGTATATATATATATATATATGTAGGAGCGCAAAAAAGGAAAGCACACGCACACACACACCACCCCGGCGCGCTCGTCTCATTACGCGCCGTCGAACGGAAAAAAAGCCCCGCTCGGAGACTTATTGCTTATCAATGCCCGGGCTTTTATTAGCGGGTCAGAGGACCGCGCGGCCTCCTCGGTCATGTCCGACGTCTCTCTTTCCTGGCTCGCGCTCTCGCGAGTGTGTGCGTGCGCGCGGAAGGCAGATCTGTTTATGGAAAAGGCGCATTGTTGCCGGGCTGGAAAAGGGGGCGCGAGCTTAATCCAAGCTCCGCTCTCGTGCCGCGCAGATGATTCCGCGATACGGGGCTATTCATTGCGAGCGAGCCGTTTACGAGGGGGGAGGGGAGAGGCCACGGGCCTAAGAGCGAGCGGTTTATGATATTCATGCGGCTGCCCGAGCTTCATTACCGCGCGCGGGAGAGGCTTCCCCCGGAGGGTGTACCGATTCGTTCTTCTTTTTTATAAGCAGCTTTTCTCCTTTATTTAGAAGAGACTTCCATCCGCTTTTCCATGCGACGATTTATTAGAATCACGTTAATCGAAAGTTATATATACATGTATGCATTTAACGAGTCTGAAGCTTTCCTAAGGAAGGAGGACTTAACGGAGGACGATTTAATTGCAGGACGAGTACAGACAGCGCAGGCGCTTGTCGACGCCGAGCGGAAGCCCGAGTCCGCCGCGACCGTCGAGACTGTCACGATCGACCGGAACTCTCACGCGACCGGAACAGCAGTTTCGCGAGCTCAAAAACACCCTGACGAGGGAGAACCAGGGTCAAGAGGTCGAGAGGAAAGGATGGTTCAAGTCGCTGTCCCGCAAGAACAAGTCCAGCGCGAAAGTAAGTATTACACTCTTCCCTCTCTCGCTGCCTATTTATGCGCTGCGCACACGCCGCTCCCGCGAATTATCGCGATTGATGCCTTTATTGGCTTTTCAGAGGCCGATTCGTCTGCTATATTTTTTTTTCTCTCACTCTCGAAACACGGTAAATCAGAAAGGTTTAGAATTGTTCGTAGCAAAATTAATGTGCACACAGAAGCAATGAATAACCCCCTTTCTACTTTACGATTCTGATTCATCACATATATAAACGGCGATAAAAATCTCCATAACGCCTGTATCCATTATGGGATATTTTTCCGAGAGAATGCTTTATATTGTTTGCTTAAATAAGTGTTTATAGCTCTCTCCCTCTCTCTCTCTCTCTCTCTCTCTCTCTCTCTCTCTCTCGCAACTTATGTACGATTCCTATTCAAATCCTCGACGCGGAGGCGCCTATAAACTCCGCGGAGCGCGCGCAAAAAAAAATCCTCCGTATCGTTAAAGATGTAGAAAAAAAAAGGCAACACTCCCGGCGTCTCCTCTCGCAGCCCAGCAGTATTTCACCTTTATTTTATGAACTGTAAACTGGCCGCGGAAGCGACTGTTAAAAATCCGCGCGCTTGTATAGGAGGAGGCGAATACATCGCGATGATGTCATCATACGCGAGGCTCGTCAGCTCGCCTCCGGAATCCAAGCTCGATTCTGCGCATATATTATACATACCTTTCCCGCCGATTTCGGCGACTCGTAGAAAGCTGGATTAACAGTTACACTCGCGGCGCCGCGTCGCGTGTTTACGATCGCGGGCACCGGGTGTGGATTCTCCTCTTTTCTTTTTTCCGCCCCTCGCCCCGCGCGCGTATCCTACTCCTTTTGCCGGCTTTTTTTTTCTCTCCCTCTCTCGCCTCTCCCCTTCGCTTCCTCTCGCGTGAGTCGGGAATTTGTCACGGTTTTAAAATCGTACCTAAGGCCTTTAATGACGTGCGAGCGAGTGCGAAATTCAGCGCGCCGAGCCGAGCGCGATGATGATTCGTAAAAATGACGATTAAAGAAAGTCGCGCCGCTCGCCGCCGCTGCCGTCGCGATGTGCTTTCTCACGTGAGCACTTACAATTTCCGTTCCTCTTTCTTCGTTCTACCCGGGCAAAAAGAGCAACGATTTCGCCGCGCGCGGCCAACGACGAAGTGGGAGCCGTTCTGCGGGCTGCTCTTATAGAGTCAATTAAATACGCAATTCTTTTTTTTTTCTTTTTGTTTTTTTTTTTGCTTTCTCGAAGAAACAATTCGCGTCTGGTTGCTTTTTTTCGGCTTGCAAGGAGTTAGAAGTACTGCTTAATCAATACGCGGACCTTTTGAGCGTACGTTTTGAAATTCACCTTCACTTTTATATTTGCTCGATTCTGTTTTTACGATCGAATCAAGCGATTTTTATCGCCGAATCATGTTTTATAGTTTAAGACTCGGGGAATAAAATATTCAAATAAATTTTATTGTTTTGTAATAAAAGCAAATATTTAAGGCGCAGATTTATGGTGGCTCAAAATAGTTTTTACAAGTTTTGAGAAAAATCCTTTTCCATGAAACATAAAATACATTTTTAGACAGTAAATGACACAGTGTGTTTTTAATAGCACGTATTTATGAGTTTTACGATTATAGTCTTGAATACATCTCTTTGAAAATAAAATTTGTAACTAATTTTTCATTAAAACTGATATTAAAGCATTACACAGCTAACACGTTATGAAACGCAAAAGCTCAGACACAATTCCAATCGGTTCGCCTATCTGCCTTCAAAAGCCTACAAATTCCAACACCGACTTTCCAAACCAGTCGCCTCCGAAAAAAAAACCGTGCAAGCATGGTCATTGTGCAAAACAGCACCCGCGGCAAGCTCGGACTTCCGAAGAGGGACAGTACTTTCCTAGCTTACGCCGCGCAACCCAATCCTTTCACTTCGCTCGACTCGGACGGCGCGTTTAGCGAGCAGCGTCTCGGTGAATCGCCGGGCGCGTCGTCGTCGCGGATTAGAGGGCAGCCGAGAGTGAAACAAAGTAGACGGATGGAGCGGCGGCGCGGCTTTCTCCGCGAGCCTCGGCGGCCGGCGTATATACGATTCGATGAAAAACGGGACTTTTAGACGCGACTCTTTGCGCATACGTGCAATCGTCGATGCGTGCACCGCCTCGCCGATCGATCCCCTCTGGAAACGTATGCAAATCGCCTCGGAAATTGGCGACTTTATTACCAGTCCGGGAGCGTCGCGCGACGCGGGGAATGCAGCGCGAAACGTTCGCGTCGATTTTTTGCCCCGCGGGGTATGTACAGTTACATAAATTGTAGTTTTCGCGAGGATTAAAATGCTTCGGATTAGAGTGACTGGAAAGGCGATAAAATATTTTACGCGATTTTATATTAAATTAAACCTGATTTTACGTAATTATGCGCAGACTCGGCAAAATTAGAGCGCAGCCACAAAAAATCCTACTAAATTAGCATACCGGTCTCGAGAAAACTCCCACAGATTTCCCAAGCCCAACGTTGCGCCCGTCGACCCGAAAGCTTCGCCGATCGCCGCGCTAAGAAATCGTCGCCAAACTCGGATCCGCCACCGAGCAGGCAGCCTCGCAGCAGCTCGTCGAGGGAGCCGTTCCGGGGAGGACGAATCGAGAGCCGGTGGTCGCGCGGCGCATCGCGAGAGCCAGGCCGTTGAACGTTCGCCGCGCGAGAGAGGCAGCCGGAGAAGGGCCACGGCTGTCGGGCTGCGGTCGCGGCGCGGCGGAAAGCGAGAAAAATAAAGGAGCGCTCGGGGTTTGCGCGCGCATAACGGCGCGTTAGCGCTTGGCGGGGCCCCCGCCGCCGATGCGATATCCGATGTCGATTCATCAGTCAACGGATCTGCGCTGCAGCGGGGAGAGGCGAGCGCCGCGAGAGCCATTAGGCCTTAGCAACCTCCAATTACCAGTTTGATTAAATGCTTAACTAACTCCGCGCTCTCTGTGCTTTAATTTAATCGCGAGATTAAGTGCCGCGCTCGCGAGAGCATTACTATGGATGCTGATCCTCTCCGACGCGCCATAGACTCGCCGCTCCAAAATAAACTAGAGGGAGAGAGAGGTAGATAAATAGAGAGAGAAAGAGAGAGAGAGAGAGACACTCGATTGCGTGTGCACGAGCGTGAATATCAAGCCCAAGGGTGGACGTAATCTATCTGACGAGCGCGAGAGGCGAAGCTCCGTCTCTCTCCCCGGCAGCCGCAGCTCGTCACGCACGCTGATATACGTACAAGCCCCGCTTATTTATTTACCTTTTTCTCTCTTTCCTTTCCGTCTCCCCGCGATATGTGTCATATCGTTTGGCTTTTTGCCGCGTTTCACTTGAAATCGCTCGCGCGAAGACTCGTTTTCATAACGGCCTCGATACTTGCTTTCAGCCCGTCGACAAGAAGCCGAGAATACCCGAGAGCGAGATCCTAACGACCGGCACGGAGGACGAGGAAGCTTCCTCGGCGCCGGAACGAGCGTCGGTGCAGAAGAGCCTTCGATTCTTCGGGGACACCGATCAGGAGTCGATCTCGTCGAACCGAGACCGCAGGTAACGATTGTCGTCCTCGTGAACCGGCCGCGCGTCCGACCCGGGCGTCGATTAACAAAATCCACGTGTCCTCAGGAACAAACGAGGGGACGAGCACGCCAAGCTGGGCCGTGACAAGCACCCCATGGGGATCGTCCTGCCGCCGAGGAAGTCGTCCAGGCTCGCGGAGAGCGCTCTCTCCTCCGGCGAGAGCACGACGGGCGACAGCAGCCAGCAGAGCCAGAACTCCCAGAGATCCCAGAGATCCGTCGTCTACCTTCACGCCGCAACAGGTACAAAACTCCTAGGATGTACACTGAAAAGTATTTAGAATTGATATATCGATATCTTTTGTATACATAAAACAAGATCGAATGTTGGCTGAATAATGGTTAAATATTGGCCAAATTGCCAAATATTGGTGGATCGAATATTAGCTGAATAATGATCGAATTTTTGAAGCTGATTAATGGTAAAATATTGGCTAAAAAATGGTTGAATATTGGCCCAATATTGGCCAAATGATGGAACACTGGTCGAATACCAACTGAATAATAGCCAAAAGCATTGTTCGGCCATTAGTCGACCATTGTTCAGCTAAGATTCTACCATTATTCAGTCAATATTCGGTCAGTATTCAACTATTGCCCAGCTAATACATATAGGAATTCTAATATGGCGAGGGAACTCGAAATGAAACGAATGCCCCAAGCAGAAATATTTTCTATCGTACTTTACACCTGCCTCCCTTTTTCCGCAGTCGGCGAGATCCCCGGTCCGAACGAGAGAAGGCGCGCGGCCAGTCGGGAGGAGCTGAGCCGGCCGCTCGCCGCGCACACCCGCACCGTCTCCAGGAGCGTGAGCGTGCTGGCGCCCTGGCGGCCCCGCCACTACCGCGAGCCCTACGAGATCAACTACGACCAGCAGCAGCACGCCAAGCCCCTGACGACCATGAGGCGCCGGCAGCGCAGCCGCGAGACCCTCAGCCGCGCGCGCAAGGAGCCCAGACGGGGCAAGGACGGCGCCGCCAAGACAGGTATCCGATAAAGCGCGCCTTTAGCTAAAAGAAGCAGCGGGCGTCCGAAGGAGCGTTTGTCGAAAGAAGAGAGTGGATTAATTCTGCAAATCATATTGAAATTCAATCTTATTTTCTTGTAGCCTGAATAAAACGACCACTATTGGGAATTGTTGCTTTTATTAAACTGTAATTATTCGATGATGTATAATAAAGTAAGTCTTAACATAAAATTGATGGTCTCTGTTGCTATACTTTCATTCAATCGAATCAATCATTTTTTTGTTCGTCACACGACGCATTATATTCAGTGCATTTATGACTAACTTGATTGCAGTCCATTGTATCAATTCACAATTAACTTTCGAAAATCCTCTGACGTACTCGTGCATTCATTACCGATGTGCAGACGGAATGAATAACGAAGTGTTTTTTGTAAAAAATAATCATGTTTTATTGCCTCACGCTTCCATCAAATGCATATTTTACAAAAATAGATTTGTTCTTCCAGTCGATAAAAAAAGTTATATAAAACAGGCGCCTCCTCCGCTCCGATCCACTAACCGTTGAACCATTTATTCAGGCACGATCAATCGCAGTACGCTCAAGTCAAAAGACAAGCAGAAGGTGGACAGAACCGTCTCCACGGAGTCGTTGGCCAGCAAGTCCCGGAACGTGAGTTCCCGGCCAGAACTGAGCAGGTCCACGTCCGTCCCGCGCGACCCGAACAAGAGCGCGGGATGGTTCAAGCTGAAGAGCAAAAAGTCCCGGGCCTAAGCGAGAGGCCATTGACCAATGCTAGTCTTGAGTTTTCGTAAGGAGTTAATCATTTAACGTTTAAGCGGTTAATTATAATTAATGATTGAACGCGCCTCGACGCGCCGCAATAATGTTCTCTTCTCTAATCGTGAAGTAACGAATTTTACACTGCGCCTTTTGTCTTAATCGCCTTTTCTTCCATCGTTTGACTTTGTGAAGCGAGAAAGAAAGTCGCCCAGCACTGCGATGTAACATACTTTATTATATAACTCCCTCTTGTCTTCTTACTTTTCGTTTTTTTTTCTTTTTTTTTACTAATCGGTCAATGCGATGCGCAAAAGTAAAACATTCCAGCGACATTGTAACGAACGTCATACGCTTGAGCTGAGTACAAGTTATTTGTAACGACGAAATCTAAATTCAAAGGAATATATTAGCGTAAAACGTGAATGGCTTATTGAAAACAAAAAAAGCGAGTTGTATAACTAAACTCATCGGGATCTTCTTGGAACAATTTTGAACCATTCAAGTAACCTTCTCTCTACCGGATTTACTGAGTTAAATTTTTAGCGATAGATGAGAATGCGTTCAATGTCGGTCTGGCTCTGTACGGTAAGCAACCTTGCGACAGTCAGACTGTCAAAATGCTTTGAATCTTGCTATGCTCGTTCACTTTTCGGCGGGAACGTTAAATCTGGAACAAAAAAAAGAAGAGAATTCTTGTGTTAGCGTCTGACTTTTGTTACTTTACCGTGAATTAGCGTGCCATTTCTGTATTTTACTGTCCTCTCTCGTTTCGAGCTGTTTCTGTTTTCAAAAGTAATCAAAATTACGAAAAAAAAGGCCAAGATTTTACATCTGTCGTAGAAGACGAAACAAATACAATTTAATGGAAGAGCGCGTGAAGCGAACGCATTTTCTACTGTTATCGATTGACTTGATCACAACCTCAAGTATTTTGTAGTTCTTCGCTCAAGTTTATCGTTGTAAATAGTTGTACTAATTGTATCGTATTGAGCTCTTCTCTTTTACAATCTCTCGCTTGAATTAAAAACTATTTTCATCCACGCGGTGGTGGAATAATTACAATTATGTTGTCATTAATAATTATTGAACGTGCTCTTCACTTTTTTTGTTAAACCGCTTATTATTTAAGATTTCAACTTTTGAGATTAAAATTATTTTTCCCTAAAGAACGTTTCTGACAACATGATTTAATGCTTACACCACTAAAAATTTATTCCTAAATGGTGCTACTGTGCGAGTGTGCGTATGTGTATATATATACAAATCATGCGATTAGTGTAAATACCATAGAGTTTATGTCGCTATAATTAAAACTTATTCATAAAATTAAATCATTAACCTATAGCTCTTACCTTGCTAAACATAGGTTCAAATTGTCCAATGAAGGGACGGTGCATAGCTCCAGATCAAGATATATTTTGTAACACGATTAAACAATTTGAGATAAATAAATATAATTAAATACTAATTAATATTACTGTCTATTTATTATTTTGTCTTTGGTGCCTTTGTATATTGTCAATGTTCAAGAATAGCTTTGTCAACACTGCATAAACTTAATCCCAAAAATATGAGGATTATTCCAAGGTAGGTACCTAAAATTTAAGGTAGAAAAATTAGTATATACTTAGCAAAATAGTATTAGATTATGTAATATGTACTTGGTAAAAAGTTTTTATATTAACAAAATCCAATGAAATTGCATTAAGAATTGCAAAAATATAGAATCACTAATGCGTGAGAAAATATAAATGAAACTACAAATTTTTTCTTATTCTATTTTTACTTTATATTCAGATTATGATTGTCGATGATTTAAATGAAATTTGAAGTATTTAATAAATATAGAATTTCTTTGTAGTGGTTAATCTTTTGCAATATATTTATATTAATTTACTTTCGAAAAAATGACTTTTTGATGCAGTAAAAAAAAATCCCCACCATTGTACACATTTTTCAACGCACCTGTGCACAATGATAAGTTATAGAAACGCATCAGGAGGGTTAAACGTCTAATTTTCTAATTTTTTTTGGATTTATCGGATTTCATCATATTTCAAGGATATTACAGTCAATTTTATTTACATTTATTTTTTGTTTTAACACCCTCGTTTTTACCTTGCGCAAAAAATACTTATTCATGTAAGAAATTGCACTTTCGACAGTTGTTAAAGCAGAAAAGTCTACTTGTATAATACTCTTTTGTTTATTTATTTTTTAAATCGCATTTAAATTGGTTTCCAATTTACGGAAGCGCGGACCACTTAATTCCTTTTTCAGCAATAGTACGAAAACATATCGGTTCTCCCATCACTTGTACTAAAACTGAACTAGAATCATCGTCGCGTTTTAAAACTGATGCACGCCAAGCGCTGTCCTTGCTCGGGGTGGTTTTATATAATAAGCATCCTGTAGGAAGTCGACAAACGCGAGAAGCGAACCTTTTCCGGTCCAGCATCGATCGCAGCACTTGTGAACTATGTGTTCTTGGGGATGTTGAAAGTTTACATTCGTTTTACTACTTTTTCTAATAAACATTTTGTCAGTTCCACTGAAATTGTTTATGTATTTTCTAGCTGCAAGTCGACTGACTAACGCCGCCTCTGTGAATACGATGATCCAATATATATATCAGTGCATCCGCAAAGAAAGTGCAGCAGTACTCACCCCCATATCAGTGCACTGCATACTGGCAACGAGGGACAGATTTTCGACTGATTATTTTTATTTAATTTTCATTTAAAATGCAAAAATACCCCTTGCACCATAAAGTTATTTTTAAAGTTTTAATGTAGTTTTTACGTAATAGTTGTGAGCAATTATCTATTATACTTAAAGACTGTACTTGGAATATATTTGAAAAGCATAATAAGACTTTTTCGTAATTTTAACACATTTTATTTGATAAAAAACTTTATCGGTCTCTATTGTCAATAAAAATACTTTTATTAATTTTGCCATTTCGTACACAATTACATAGTCCTCTTCAGGAATAAAAATTGATAGCTGTGACAAAATCACATTTTGACTAAGTAATATAGCTGAATTTATTAAGTAATATAGCTGAATTTATTAAGTAATATAGCTGAATTATTTTCTAAGTAATATAGTTGACACGTTGAAATTAATCAACGAATTTCTCTTGATGACAGCAGACCAATAGAGTTTTTTATTATCAAGATTCTACTTTCCAGCTGTCAAAATAGAAGCACATTTCAACTTATTACAGTTTATTTGTTTAAAAATGATGTTTTCTTAATTAATTTATTGTCATTTTAAATAAAATTGAGTAATGTGAATTTAAAATATAGCCATTGAAATCAAGAGGTAACTATTTACTATAATATATATATTAAATAATTGTTAGTTTTTTTATAATTTTATATAGAGCTATTTGACCACATACTTCTAATTACAGATTTTTAAATTAAAATTTGAGGTATTAAAGTAAGAAAGTAAAACTTACTTTTATTCATTTTTTCTTCTCCCAAAAATCTACCAGTTATTGCAGTAATTACAAACGTCAAAGAGTTAACAAAAATAACTGCTAGTGATAAATCAGTTTGTTGCATTGTGCCAATATACAGGACTGAACCACATTGATTGAGCAGAAAAGGTACCATATACTACATCCATTAAAGGTTTGTAAAGTAGTAAAAAAATGTTAAATTAAAATGAATAATTATCATCAATAAAAATATTTTATTTAACTAACTAACGTTTAAATTTGTAACAAGAAAATATATATCATTGAAAAATTGATTTATTAATGATGATGAATGAACTTTGTCTATTCCTTTTGCTCCCTTTTTCATCAAAGGATTCGTCACTCCCCACAACAGAGCAACGGTTACCATACTTATTATAATTCCTAAAATTAAAAACATAATTTAGATATAAAATTCTAACCTCAATTTTTATAAAGTATATTTACTGAAACTGTGCGTAAATTTTCGAACATTTTAATATTATATTATCATTACTAATTATTGTAAATATCAACACTAAAATTTGTGCAGAAAGATTACATTATTTTAAGAGACTAACCTATTGTTAGAGCCATTTCTTAGCTTTTCTTTCTAAAACTTTAATCCACTTTTAATTAATAAAAATTTCCGCATGGATAAATTTCTTTTTATATTATTTATTGTAGAAATATCTATCTTTTTAGCTTTTATTATATTTACAGACATAAATCTAACACCCTGCTACCACTGCATCTGCAACTGCATGTGTTATTAAACTTACTTTTTAGCCTAATGAACCTTATTGCAATGTTGCCAATGTAAAATTTAAAATTAATTATTACATGGTTTTTAAATATTATAATTTCTAATATCTTTACATTAAGAAAAATCACGTTAGATAATAAATTTCAAAATTTGTTTATAAACAATAGTATAATTGACTCTAAAATAATAATTTCATTAAATCGTCCTTATTACAAAGAAAACCCAATAAGATTTAATTTAACAGTTGGTAAGAAATAAAATATAAGGCTTAATATAAATATAAAATTTTCATTTATTTCTTTAGTTTAATGTACAATTAAACTTGTAAGAAAATATATTTTCTTAGAAAAATTTAATTATAAAAAAAAAATTTATGATTCTAAAATTTTAAATGTTTTTCATGGAATCAAATAATTTCATTACAGTACCAATTAATACATATTTACATTATATTAGCTGTTCCTAAATGCTTAATTTTCATCTAAAAGATTATCTTCTAAATACTTAATTTTCATCTAAAATGAATTAAGAAAACATCATTTTTAAACAATCTTATCATTTGATGTTAAATTTATCAAATAAATAAATTTACTCATTGAATAAGTATGGTTCAAAATGTACCTCAAGCTTAAAAATATTTTTAATTATGCTTAAAAATAATATTGTTAAGGCAGTCATTTTTTTTAATAATACATTAATTAACACAGAAACTGATGACCTCTATACATAATTTTTCATTTTCTGCATTAATATCTCATTTCTTATGTATAAATTTTGTACAATCACTTTTGAATTTTAATTATAGTATTAAAGCATAGATTGTTTGCTTTGCTGTTCTAATTTCTCGAAGTCTTTTACAATGTCGTAGAGCTATGAATAAATTTAGTGTAGTTTTGTCAATTTTAACTTTAGTAAATCTTTCAAAATCTTCTCCAGTAAAAAAATAAGTGTCTTCTAAAACAGAAAAACTTAACTTAGTTTGTCGTTTACAAGATAATAATTTAAAATTATAGTGCATTACAAACTTACTTTCACGTGGCCCGAGCATTATTTGTTCCTTTTGCTTTTGTAAGTAGAAGTCTAATACACCTTTTTTCTTAACTCCTGTTTTCCCCAAATTAATGTATGAATATTTACTTTTAATAATATGATTTACAGTTAAAATCAAATTATTGAGGGTTTCTAGGGAATATCTTCCAATAATATATCTTGGTATTTTGAAAAATTCCTTTTCTGAAATACTTTGGATCGTTGGTATTTCAGGTTCATTAAATAAAGTTTTTTTACAACTTCTCACATCATTGACTTCAATATTGCCATTTGTATCATCAGGATTAAATTCACTGATATCTACATTACTACCACTAGCACCAATAGAACTTTGATTAATTTGCTTATCATTTCTTTCTTTGTTACTAGGTCTTGGTAGTTCATGTTTGACATAATCCTGTATTTTCTTTGGAATATTGTTTTCCAGACGTTGAATTTGATTATCCAATGTTTGTATTATTGCCAATAGCTCCTTTAAAAAGACAGATTTAATTAATTTTGATTTTAAATATTTGTATTTTAAATAAAACAAAGTTTATTGAAATTAGCTTACTTTACAATAGTTGTTATCAATTCTCATCATTTTGACATCTTTTTTCAAGTCATGAATACCTTTTGCTATATTGCATACTTCTCCATAAGCAGAAATTAGCTCTTCCTTGACATTGTTTTTATCTGAAAAACCAAAATTATTAAACTACTTTTTACACTAAATATAAAAATTACATCAAAATTCAAGAAACTTACTTCGAATAATATCTGTAGCATACTCTAAATCTTGAAGTTTTTTAGTTTGTTCATATAAATAGTTTTCTATAGATTGTTCATGAGCCATTATTAGAGCAGATTTTATTAGTTGTAATTAATATAAAATTATTATTAATTTGTATTTTGGTAGTTGCAATTAATATTTACAAATTTTTTTTAGTGATTTCTTAATCATATTAAGGTTATATTTGTGAAATACTAATGAAAATATTTGTTATTTTTTGAAAAGATGTTACAAAAGCTTTTTAATATAAATTTTTAATATTTTACTATCTTTTTTTTTGAGTAATCCTCGTAAAATAGACGTTTAATGAAAAATAAAATCAGAAAATTTTTTGTCAAAACCGTTTGTTACATTTTTTTGAATTGAACAGATCAGCATCAGCCAATCGGATCTCAGATGTATAGTGTTGTAACGTGACCGGTATCGAAGTTTTGAGACGGTCATAATCTCGCCTTATAACGGTACCAAGGCTAATCTAATATTCAAATTCCAAATTATCCGTGACAAAATATGAAATTTCAAAATTTTCACCGCGCGAAATATTAAAAATGTTTATTTAAAATAATTTACATAAAATTGTTATATACATTTACGAAGTATATAAATCAATAATACATTATATTTTCTTCACTGATTTATTTATGAGCTTTATTTTAAAGCAAAATAAATATATTTAATTAAATTAACATAAATTTTTTATCTTTGGTCATATGACCGAAAATTAATTAATTATATGACCGTCATTTTGCAACAATTTTATAATCACTAGTCTCACGATGGGTGGCGCTGCGCTGGTCCGTAAATTTGCATCAAAGGAAAATAAATATCAAAATATTGCGTTCGAACTTCATACTGTTCATCTGTTTACTT
>JAWWEM010000044.1:18724436-18741175 GCA_035582935.1 Ormyrus thymus
GCAGCATTTGTACGCAATACGAAAACCTACCTGACATACGAAACGTACGTAAGATACGTGTATTGTGGAAAGACCCTGCGCAATTATCTTTATCTAATCTATATGCCGACTGTTGAATGCCAAATTGTCAACTCGATCAGCGCCCCCAATTTTTGAAAATTTTCAAAAACGAAAAAGCCGAAGTCGCCTTAATTTTTGTCCAGAGTATGTTTTAACCTCTTCTGTCCCCCTATAGCAAATTAAAGATTTGGACAAAATATATGACCGCAAAGCTCAAAGATTATGTAAAAATATATGATGATAATTTCATTTATCAGTGAAATTGTTTTTTTTTATCTACTAGGATTTCTTTTAAAACATAACTTAAAATAATCGAGAATTAGTTTATAAGTTTTATAACATGCCGATCATAATATAAGATAATGTATTCCAAAATTTGAGTGAAATCTGTTTTCCAAATACGACGGGAAGTGTTTATACTCTTTAATTTATCTTTTTAAATTGAACTGAATATTATTATTAATATTAATATTTTATTTTTCTTGATACTACAAATGTTACAAAATTTTAATTGAAAAAGTATTTTTGAATGAAGTACTTCTTAAATTTAAAAAACAGGGTATTAGATTAAAAATTCTTATTTTGTCATAATTTTCTGAAACAAGTCTTGTTTATAAGTTATTTACAAAACAGAAGACATTTTTCTGCAATTTATTTTTATGCATTTACAAGTTCTAATTTAGTATAAACAGAAACTATAAGTTTATAATCTTGTTTAAATTAATAATGTAACGTATTAAAAATTTGTTTTACTGCGTAAGATACCTTTATTTTTAAAGTTTCTTTAAAAACAATGAAAAATGAAAAATTATTTCGACAGTGCAATAAACAAGATTGCTTAAAAATTTTCAATTAACATTCTATAACTTCAAAAACGTAATTTACGTGGCGTAAATTTTTTTCTTTTAGAACCATGTGCTACATAAAAAACTAAATTTTTTTCTGTTCTTCAGAAATTAAATTAACAAACGTCTTTATTAATTATAAGTCCATAAAATGATTTAACACATCAATAGGTAATCTTATTAGAAACATTTAATTTACGAATTGCCTATTACTAAATATTTTACACAATTTAATATGAAAATACGATGTAATTTACATTGTCGCGTACATTTCATAATATATACAGTTTTATCACATTGACATTATCATTACCACCTATGTACATTTCCCCGATCTGCTGCATGTTGCATTATTAAATTCTGTAAAAAAGCGATTGTTTTATATTATTAAATAGAATGTTAAAGGATAAAATAACACTTTAGTTTTTAATACATACTTTAAGGGGTTTTAAAGCATTTGTTAATTGCAATCCCAAGCTCCTTGCGAGAACGACAGGGGGGGCTGATCCTCTGTATAATCTATGTAGAGCATCGATAGCCAACATTGTTGGAATATTATGCCATTGTCTCATACTCTCGTATTTGTATAAATAAGTCAAGTCATTGATTACTGCTCCATTATTAGTAGCCTCTGCTAAAACTTGAACTAATGCTGATACATCTCCAAATCCTAAGTTCACACCTTGACCAGCCAAAGGGTGGACTCTGTGAGCTGCATCACTGTAACATAAAAAAAATTGCTTAAATTTATTGTTTGTAAAAAAGTGTAAAAATTGACTATTTTTCTTTGTTATCAGTTGGAAAAATAATCTTTTTTTGAAAAAATAATTAATACTCACCCTACTAAAGCAACTCCCGGTTGTACGTAATGAACAGCATGTCCAAATCCTAGCGGAAAAGCTGCGCGAGAATTTGGAACGATACTGTTTATCGACGGCTGCAATTGTCTGGAAATACCACTTTGTAACTGAAAGGTTTCGAGCAATTGATGCAATGCTTTCATGCCACCTTCAACTACAGCATTTTTTGGATACACTTTCCATAAAGCATCGTTCAGATCGTCAACGAATTCTTCTTCAGAAACGGCTAATAATTTCTTAGCTTCTTCAGGAGTCGTGGACCATACGAGGGAGCTCAATGAATCGTTCAACTGTAAAAATGTTATCAGTCACAATTGATTTTTTATTTTCTTCGAAAATTTTCTAATACGTTTTGGTAAATTAACGGAGGACTTTTGAGTTAAAATGAAATTTTTATTTTTATTTAAATACTGATATTATTTTTTTATTATTAAAAATTATTCATTTTTTCCTGATCAAACTAACTTCCTTTTCTTCTGAAAATCTTATCTCTTTTCAATTATGTGTAATTGTTTCAAGGATAAAAAATCTTAAGAATAAACTGCCAAATGGCTGATTATTATTACGTGGTAACTATCTTTAATTTCTGAATGAAAATGCTTTCCTTTTAAATAATCGAAAAGACATAGTTAAAAGGTTGACTTATATACTTACTGGTAAGAGAGCAACAGGTCCATTAGGTATAAATCGTTGCCATGCTACAATGTTTTCAGTTGGCTAAAATAAGCAATTAGAGCGACGTTAAATAAGATTAAAAAAAAAAATTTTTTATATATATTCTACTTATTGCGAAATGATTTTTAATTGTATTAGAAATCAATGCAAAAGCTATTCGTCAGGTCTCAATTTTACAAACCATTGATAGTATAAAAGTGAAAATTAAATAAGATAAAAAAATCAGATTTTTTTATCAAAAAACATACAATTTACTTCTAATTTTTGAAAGTAGATATCAAATAATTCACATTATATTTTTATCCATAATACATTTATATAATTATTAATTTAACATTAACTAAAGCTACAATTTTTTGGATAATATTATAATGCAACCACAAAGATTTAAACAATACTCACCTCCGATAACTTGACTGTTGCAACAATAGCCATTTGATCGTAATCCCAGTCGATGTACTGGGTCCCCATCGCTTTTCTGACCCTCGATTTCTGTCCATCCGCGCCAATCTAATTGACCAACATAAATCAATTCACTTAAAAAGAAAAAGAGAAATTCACCAAAACCTCCAATAAAACGTAACACTAATGAACAAGCATGAATAACTCCTCTCTCTCTCTCTCTCTCTCTCTCTCTCTCGCCGGACGTTCGCTCAGACTCAACGGCATTGTTTCCCATGCAAATTTATTAGTATATTTGATATGCCGCGAGAGCGTGTATAATAATCGGTCGGCATAGGAAACCCGGGGCGTGATTTCGTTCGCGCGCGCGACAGGATTTACGATAATGCGGCGAGACGCGCGACACAACCGCGGTCGGGAGAAGGGAGAAGGAGGAAAGAGACGGCAACACAAAGTCCGGAAATAACTTCAGTTTCAATTCAAAGTTTGCTGGGTGTTCCTGAAAGACTCTTCGGGTATCTCTCTTTTTCGCGTGTCTCCCTTCGGCGCCGGCGGTCGAGCGCGAGATCTTTTTTTCCCCGCTTTTTGTTAGCGGACTCCACACTGGCAGGCAAGTATACATTGCGCTCGATTGCTTATTTAAAAAAATAATAGTCGTTCATTATCCGCCGAACGGTTTTTGCTCCTCTCCGCCCGTTTCTGTGACAGATGTGCGCGGCGTGCTTGTTTATTTCGCGAAAGTGCAAATTGTTCCGTCACTCGCCGCGCGTAAAAAAGGCGTCGAGGCATTATTAGAATCGAGAACGTCGCACTAAAAATTGTAATTGAAAGCACTTTGCGCTTTCGTCAAAGGATGTTAGCTATCAAGCTTGATAGATGAATGAGTGGTAGACGCCGCGGACTAAATAATGTGTGTCAGGACTGTTTGAAAACTGCGCTGGCATCGCAATTCAATCAGCGAGAGAGATTCCGAAGGCGAGTTCATTCATATCTTTTTCCTTTTTTTTTTCTCTGGTTTCATTGACGTTACAGTTACAAGAGGAGATGCCGAAAGCATCGAAGTCTAAAAATATCTGCAATCTGTTTTATAAACATCCCAGAACACATGCGAGCTTTTAAGTATACACAGGGCGAGGGATATAATTTTAGAGTATTAAGAAGCGAAGGATGAAGAGGGGCCTGCTGCCGCAAAGAAACCAGGGAGTATGAGTAAATATTATCGGTCCTATTAGTTTTTGCCCGTTTTCCGGAACTCGGACGGTGAGTCGGACAGCGAATTCGTTTAGAGGCCTCTTTTGGCTCTTTCCTTCTTGAACTAAGCACCGGTTTTTCGGCGCAGAAGAGAGCGCAAATGTCTAGCAGAGGTAGATCGAGCTTCTTAGACAAGCTGGCCAGTCGGAGCAAGTCGAAAGGCAGCGACGAGAAAGACCAAACGCCGAGCATCTTCATCGATTGCGAGGTGAGGCTCGTTTTTGTTTATTCGTTAAAACTCAATTTTCTGTGAGATTTTAATTTTTATTGCCGCAATTCATAACAACACTTCATTAAAATTTTCATGGCTACACGAAGATTAAGACGAGGTGCGGAAATTCTGGCAGAAAGTCAACCGTTTTTTTGTTTCTTTGACATATTTCATTTTTGAAACCTAAATGAACGCTCGAAGCAAATTTGATTTAAAATTATTAGCAATAAATATATGCGCGCATTAATTTGCGAAAGTTATAAATAACTTATAAATACGTCGCCCCTCGATTCGTCTTGTTTAAAATGATCATTTTGGATCTTGCGCTGATTTTTCTGCACGTCACTTGAAGTGTCAAATGAAGCCTCCTCTATATTTATAATAAACGTCAAAAATTCAGACCGCAGATATGAGTAACGCGAAATTCAGTGCGCCTTTTACTTTTAAACCGAGATATAAGAGCGCATAAGTCAATCATTAAATGTGACGTCACGGTGCTATATTTGAAGGTATGCAGCTATAATAGATTTAGCACAATGATTCCTGCCATTCACCGTCTGTTTGAAAATTGTTAATCTTGCGAAACTGCGCAGTTCCTGCAATAAAACTTTTATCACTCGAGCGTGTCTTATTTAGCCACCAAAATTAATTCAATTCGAGCTTTTTACCGCCGATTCCAATCTACCCTGCCGCGAGAAGCTAATTCAATTTAGAGAAAAAAAGTGCTTGATAAATCGAGCGAAAACACTCCAGGATGAGGAGGACATATGGATGGAAAACATGGGCACCGACAGCATCTCCTCGGAGGGCACCTCCGGCTCGTTCGTCTGCCCGAAGCACCGGCCCATCTCCCACCAGCAGCTCTGGGACAAGGAGGACGTGATTCTGTCGCTGACGAATCTGCCGGCCGGCGAGGCGGCCCTCGCCGCCCTGCCGAACCTGAGCGGCGAGGCGCTGGACAAGGCCGTCGACGAGATCAAGGGCAGGAGCATTTCGCAATCGGCGGACCTGTCGGCGCTCATACCGAGATTCGCTAATGGGTTCGTTCCAACTTTAACGCACGCTAATAAATTGCCGCGGAAGAATTTGACGGCGTATTTTTTGCGTGATTTATTCGGGGGGGGGCTCTTATTTATCGCGCGGGGCGGCTATAAATTACCTTCGTTTTCTTTTTTTGCAATAAAAAGAGAAGGGAAGTGGTTGCCAACTGGATTTATTTTTGGGACCCCCCCACCGAGAAGCTTCAGTGTTTTTCGCGCGCAATTATTTATCGATCATTTTTATAGACAATCTGCGTAATGTCATCTTTTAATGATCAAGAAAATTCCGCATTCTTCATCTCCGCGGTGCGCAAATTGTTGCGTCGCGTCAAAAACGTTAAAAGCTTTTCGCGCAACAAGAACCGAAAATTATTTGAAAAAGGTTTACCTCCTACGTATACCATCCATCTCGCTAAGCAACCCAAAAACAGCCAAGCTAATATGTTTCCAGATGCATAAGAAAAGCCTCTTTAATAGCGGAAAATGAATCGGCCCTGTCAGCGACGCCGGCGGAACTTATATCAAAGTGGCCTAATACCTGTCTCCTAGTGGCCTGTTGGCTCGGACATCTAGAACTCGTCAAAGTTCTTTTAGAAAAGGGAGCTCAAGTCAACTACCGCGACTCGGACGGCAGGTATATATTTATCGAGACGCTCGAGAACCGCGCAATATCTCGCGGAAGAGCTACCGAATCTTAATTTTACCCGGCAGAACCGCCCTGCACTTGGCTGCCTGCTCCGGCTGCTCCGCGAAGATCGTCGAGGAGCTGCTCCGCCACGGAGCGGACCCGAAGGACTGGGACTTCAACCGGAAGTGCACGCCGCTGCACTGCGCGGCCGCGGCCGGCGACGTCCAAGCCGTTCAGTGCCTGATGAAAGCCGGGGCGGACATCGACGCCGGCCTGTCGGGCAAGAGCCCGCTCTTCTACGCCGTGCAGAACAACGCCGAGAGCTGCGCGAGAGCGCTGCTGCAAGCTGGAGCCTCGCCGAATAACCCTCAGGTTCGAAAGCGCACCGATGTACCGATGTCACGGCGCGCTCCTTTTTCCATCTCACGAGCCACTTGACCGCAGGTCTACACGGAGACGCCGCTGCACGTGGCCGCGAGCCTCGGGGCGGTGGAGTGCGTGAGGCTGCTGCTCGGTCACGGGGCGGACGTGAGGGTTCAGTCCGGCCCGGCGAGATCGACGCCGCTCCACTTGGCCGCCGAGGAGGGAAGTCCCGAGTGCACCAAGCTCCTGGTGGAGGCGGGCGCGCTCCCCGACGCGAAGAACTCCCGGGGACAGACGGCGCTGCATCTCGCCGCTCTGGCGCAGTCCGTCGAGACGTTGGACGTTCTGATAGCCGCCGGGGCGTCGCTCAACGCCGAGGACGACAACGGGAGGACGCCGCTGCACGCCGCCGTGGCCAAGGCGATCAGGGGGAGCGAGCTCGTTCGCGCTTTGATACAAGTTAGTGAGCATTCGACGTTATTGTAGAGCCGACTAAGAACTGAATGATTTTCCAGGCTGGAGCATTGGTGAACAAGCCGGACAAATTCGGCTACACCCCCCTGCACATCGCAGCTTTGAACGAGAGCTCGGCAGTCGTTATACTGCTGCTGTCGAAAGGTGCGGACGTCACCGTCAGGACGAAGGGAGGAATATCGGCGCTGAGTTTCATCATTCGCAGAACTCCCGACGTGCTGCCAAGATTCGTTGCGCGACTCGATCAAGCGATCACTTTGCACGATCACGAGCTGGGGGATCTCGATTGTGAGCTCCGACTAGATTTTCGACCTTTGGTGCCGGGAGGAAGGGGCGAGAGCGACTTGATGCTCTGCTTGGTAGAAATCGGCCAAAGACACATTCTGAGACATCCGCTGTGCGAGAGCTTTCTGTATCTGAAGTGGTTGAAAATTCGAAAATTCTTTCTATTTAGCTTGGTTTTTCATTCGATATACGTCGCTATTTTTACGGGCTACGTATTCACGACCTTTTTATTCTCGATATCTAAGCTGAGCGGTATTCTTTTTTGGTTCGTTTTATTGTTCACTCTGATACTCGCTTCGAAAGAAATTTTTCAAGTGGCTCACGGTATTTGGATTTATGCGAAAGGTTGGGAAAACGCACTTCAATGGAGCGTCATTCTAACGTCTACGATGGTGTTGATCAAACCAATTTCCGACTGGCAGTTTCACATTGCTGCTTTAGGAATTCTGCTTGTATGGGTGGAGCTGATGATGATTGTTGGAAGGTTTCCAATGTTTGGCCTTTATGTCCAAATGTTTACCCAAGTTGCCATAAATTTTTTTAAATTCTTAGGTGCTTACATATGCCTTATAATAGGATTTTCACTTGGATTTAGCATTTTACACCACAACTACCAATCTTTTGTAAATCCATTGGTAGGATTGTTAAAAACTATTATAATGTTATCTGGAGAATTAGACTTTGAAGATGTGTTCTTTAGTGATAAAAAAGGAGAAGAAATTAAGTATGCTGGAACAGCACATTTGATGCTACTAACTTTTGTAATACTAGTCACAATTATATTGGCAAACTTGATGATGGGTCTTGCAGTATCTGACATACAAGAACTTCGTCAGTGTGCTGGTCTTGACAGATTGGTTAGAAGAGCTGAACTAGTTGCTCATTTAGAAAGTTTACTATTTTCCAAATTGTTAGATTACGCTCCTAAAAAAATTGTTAGAGCTTGTAGGAGTAGTGCCTCATTACTACATTTGCCTCACCATTGTGCCATTCATATTCGACCTAATGATCCAAGAGAGAAAAGATTGCCAAGAGAGCTAATTAAAGCTATTTATAGGCTTGTAAGTGAAAGAAAGTCAAAACAAAAGTTTTATGGAAACGCATCAGTACGAAGTTTAAATGGAAATGGAAATGGATTTGAATCAAATAGATTAAGTAGGCTGTACAGTACTTCATCATTCAGTGAAAACAATCGACAGCAACTTAATGATTTAGCAATGGAATTGAAAAAATGTTCTATGACTATAGGAGCACGTTTAGATTCATTAACTGCAAAAGTAGAAACTATTGCAAAAGAATTAGATACTAATTCTCTAATACAAGATTGCAATAAGTTTTAATTTACTAGTTTCAATTATTTTATTCATAAAAGAAATATTTGTTTTTTAGTAAATTTAAGGTTTTGATCTATATATTTAAAGATAATTTATTTAATTAAATGGTATGTTTAATTTCAAAAAATTTTAGAAATTTTTTAAACAAAAAAATTAATTAAACTTACCAATAACTTAGCTTTGAAATTTTTACCATCTTCCAAGCGCACATTTGATTCATATCCAAATGAGTCCGGCAAAATAATATCTTCAACTTTGGCATTGTTTACAACTGTTACTGAATCATGTTTTTCTAATTGAGTAGTAACTGCATGTAAAAGTAAATCATTTTCCACAATGTATGCTATTTCATCTGCTAAATGATCTTCATTAAATGTTATCATAGCATCTGAACAAGCATCCCATATCTGTTAAACAAAACAAGGTTGTGAAAAAATTGTTTCAAATTTTGATTAAAAAAATTTAAAGTCAAAATGTATTTTGATAGACTATGCATTTGTTAATATATTTTTATACACTTATTAAATAAAATATCTTTTGTCTTAATAAAGTATTATTTTATTTAAGATTGAGTTAAACTTACCTGCATTTTCCGAACAGGTGCACACCGCACTGATTCTATCATTTTCCATGCTCCAATACTTGACAATAGTACTCTAGTATGTTTATTTAATGCTACTACTCTATTTGAATACTGTTCCTTTGGTTCGTATTTAAATTTATTACCTCCTTCAAGTAAGAGGATCTTCTTAAATTCTAACTTTCTGTTATTTGCTGTAAAAATAAAAGAATAAATTATAAAACATTGTTAAATATATTAGTATCTAAATAGTATTATCAATTTTTTCGTTTTTCTCAATACAAATTTATGATAGAATTAGAAGAGCGCAAAAAGTAAAAAATGAATTTATTTATAGATTTTAAAAACTGTTTATAAATAGTAACAAGTTTTTGAACTGTCATAATCTTTTTAAATTAAAAATAAACAAAAATACGCAACGCTAACCTAAGGCGCAGGCCAAAGTGGTGCCGACCATGCCTCCTCCTGCAATAACAATGTCGTAAGTTGTATCTTCTGCAGACTCATGATTATTCCTCTTTACTTGTGCTGATCCGGAAAAAAGAACACCCTTGCATTGTCTTGAAAAAAGTGTGAAAGTACCGCGGGACAGTAAACGCGCCTCGACGATAGCAGCCATGTTTTCCGCTTAATTTTATTTGATGTTATCGTCCGGTTTAGTTGGTATTCGTTCGTTCGTCTTCACCGTCGTCAGCTGTGCAGAACGTGCTGAATGCGAAGTAGAATGGCTAGCTGAACTGGGAATAAAAACAAAACTAAACTTGGATTTGGAATAGTGCCAAATTTTTTTAGGCAAGCTATTTTTTTACGCAAAATGTACTCGAAATAGTAGTTTCTGATAACTTTCTTATTACCTTAATTTCTGTTTATTTTTCAGATCATAATGATTAATCTCATACATGCTCACTGGTTTCCATTGGCTTCGCAAGGCAATATTTATTCATTAAGTACTTTGCAGTCACAGAAAGGATCTAATAAAATATTGGTTGCAACCCTGAAACGAAAAATTTATTCATTTGAATATCATGAACATTCTAAATGGAGATTAAAACCACTCGTTAAAGAACTTCTATTTACTTATATTCCAAGTAAATTAATTATATTCACATATTATAAAATTTATTTTTTAAATTTAATTTTAAATCTTATTAATATAACCGTAGATGGGGCTGAAATTATTGCCATAGATGCATACAATAAATCAACTACTACAGACGAGTTTGTTATAGGAATAACTATTATGAAACAAAGTGGAGAAACTTCCATTGAAAGATATTTAAATATATATACAGAAGGTGTAGGTGATGGTGAGGAAAATAATTCATTAGAAGCAATTGCTCAAAATTGTTTAATGGTAGAATTACCATACACACCTTATTTGTTATATCATACAATTATACCACAATCATCTGGTAATGAGGTAAGCCATGCAAATCTATAAGTTTGACAATTTAATTTTAATAAATATATAACTTGTTTTAGATTGTTTGGCTTATATCTGGAAATGATAATAAAATTCATATTATTAGAGAAGATAAACAAAATCATAGCTACACTGAAGCACTATTAGAGAACTATTTCCCAGAATTAAATACTTTAAATGCTATTGCTTTATGGATTAATATTTATTACTATGAAGACTTTAAAATGTAAGAAACTAAATTTATTTTTATAATTTTAATCTAATTTGTATCTCATTTGTCTTGAAAATTTTAGGAGATTTACTGCTGTTACTTGTGAATGTGGTTTGTTTAAGTTAGCCAAAGTAAATACTGGAACATTGGAAATTATAGAAAATTGGTCTTTAAGATATGATAATCCTGTATGCAGTGTGAGAATATTTCCTTGTAAAAATGAAATTAAAAAACCTGCTTTTCTCGATATTGAATATGGTAAATGATTTTGTTAAAATTGTTTCATTTAATGAAATATTATAATTAACTATGTTGCAAATTTATTTTATATAAAATATATAATTCATCATATAATATAATTTTCAACAGACAATAAAAAAGAACTTAAACTAAATGTTCTTTTAAATACTGGAAATGTAGCAGTTATATTTCAGTAAGTTTTGTTTAGTTAATTAAGTACAAAAAAATTTTAAAATGAAAATTAAACTTAAAATTTTCACAGGGATGTGTTAAATAAACAAATGAGCTCTGATGTAATGTTAAGTGGAAATGATTTAACTTCAGATTGTATTTTATGCTCATGTATTGCAGACATAAATATGGATGGTCAAAATGAAATATTACTTGGAACATATAAGCAAGAAGTTTTAATTTTTGCACAAACAAATAATATATGGAAATTAATTGACAAGAAGTTATTTGATGCTCCAATTCATTCTATGAGTTACTTAGATTTGGCTGGAGATGGTGTTAAAGTTTTAGTAGTACTTACACAACGCAGTGTGCACATTATGCAGGTAAATATCAAATAAACAATAATTTTTTAAATTAATTATTAATCCACGATCACATTTTTTTAGCATGATCCAAAAGATATAACAAAAAAATGGCAAGAAAGGTTTTCTAAATTGTTATCTTTAATGAATATAAATGACTGATATTAGGATAAATAAATGGAAAAGATTGTCTGTGATAATTTGTACAAATTGTTATATTTTACAGTTAAAATAAAATTTATATATATTTATAAATAACATCTTCTTTTTTCTCGACTGTTTGTAATTCTAATTTAACAGGACAGTGTAAGTAATAACTAAGGAGTTCTTCTGTATAACCAGTCAGAAAGTATATTTTCTTTTGATCTAAAGCTCGTCGAATAATACCAGCCACTCTAACCATATTATGGTGTCTTTTAATAATTATTTCACTAACAAAAAGATTGTGCCAAGTTCCAGTCATAAATCTGCGGACAAACATGTCGTCTATTGCACTTTCCATTGGTCTGTTACCATCAACCATATTTGCTAAAAATGAATTTTTCAATCAATTATTTAATTAATTGTTAGAAGTAACATTTGTTTTTTAAAGTTATACAGTACATGTATTCCAAGAATTCCAAGATTTCTTATGTGCTATCTCATTTGGTTTAAATGCCATTTCATACGTTAAAGGCCTAGTTCTTCTTAAAGTTACTTTGTAACGTCCTGATGTAGATTTATTCATTGCAGCACTCATATGAACACATCTTCCTATCACTGACTTTTGAATTGTACGTATTACCTATAATATAAACAATTAAATAAATACATGTAATATTGAAAATGTAATGAAAAAGAAATACAATTATTTATCGATCACTTATGATTTTTTTATTGATGAAAAACTACTGTACAGATTGCAGTATTCATGAAACCTATTAATTACGAGGTTAAGATGATAAATGTAAGGAAATAGCATAAAAGAATATCTTACTGTATTTAAATTCGTAAAAAGAACCATTGTTACGAAAGAATTGGTTTTTATTGTTTAATGAAGTGAATTAACTAATTTTTTAGACTGATTCAAATAATAAATATTTTGCTTTTACCGGAGTACTTTAGGTGCATTTGCACCGAAGTATTCGCAACTACACGGCAAGTTTTCATGAAAAGCGATATTGTATTTATGTTTTCGATCTAAAACTTTTATATGCTAACGTGGCCTTTGACGTTTAATAGCTACTGTCTACATAATAATTGTTATTTTAATCGTGGAGTCGAAAAATTCCAAAATGAGACGGACACATTCCGGTAAATAAAAAACAAGAATTTCTTAAGACATTTTCGTAGGCACTGTTTCAATAAGTTTTTCTTATTTTAGCAGGCTATGCTTATGAGCCATTACCAAGTACTTCACATTCTTTAGAAGAAGACAATGATCGGATGGCTGATGAATTGAAAGAAAAAATTAGTGCATTAAAATCACTATCTATTGATATTGGTACAGAAGTAAAATATCAAGACAAAATGCTCCGTGATATGGTTAGTTTTCATGACAAACTCTTTTAACATAAGAGTTTGGTTCTTAATTTCTTTTACTTTTAACTATTTCAATTTGTGTTATTATTTATTATATATTATTATTTAATTCCAGGATGATGACTTTGAAAGAACAAGTGGATCGCTTACTAATTCAGTTACTCGTGTTTTAAGAATGGCTAAAGGAAGTCACAATTATTACATCTTGTACATATTTTTGTTTTCAATAGGAATATTCTTCTTTTTGTGGATTTTTTTAAAATTTAAATGACACCTGAATAATGATTGAAGATTCATTCCTATTTTGTTAAGCTAAATCTATTTCACATTTTGAACTTTGAGCTTGAGGGAATGGTGAAAATTTGTATATAGATTGGTCTAATACTATTTATTATGTTATTTTAATTAATATGTATTTGTGTATATTCATTTATTTATTAAGCTCAAAGAAATATTAAAAACCAAAATTTTAAATACTTCTTTGGCTTAATGTATATAAAAATATTTGTAAAATGTTTCATTCAATGCTGGTATTTGTACTGATAAAAATTTATGTTGTTAATAAATGAAATTTTTCTACACATTTTTGAGCTATAATTAAATATTTAAAATATTATAAAGTCCATGCCAGTTTAATCATAATTTTCTTTTAACAATTTTTTTAATCATAAAACTTTTATTGTAAATTGCAGAAATAAATGTTCCTTATGTTTTACAATAAATATAATTTGACAGACATCTAAATTTTAAACAATTTTAGTTACAAAAGTATTTTTATTAAATGATCCATTTTATTTCACAATTAACATGAATTTTTTAAGTATAAAATTTAAAATTTGATTTTCATGAATTTTTTAATTATTTAAAATAAAAAAAATATGTTAAAATCAAATAGAAATCAATGATAAAAATATACAATTACTAATCTAGTGCAGTTTGCAATAGCCGATAATTATTGCAGAAGCAGTGCTGCCAATTTCGTTCACTTGCATTGTTGTCAGCTATTTTCATCAGCTGTTGAGTTTTTTTTTACAAAGAGCGAATCACTGACTACACTATTTTTGCAATTTAGGTGAAACGTAAATAAATTTTCAAATAATGTCGGGGTATTCGCAGCAAGGTAATTATTGGATTCCACCAGAAGAGAATCAATATTATGTTGATAACAGTAAATTTGAAAACAACAGTTTTGGTCAACCTAACCAACAGTTCGATTTTGCAAATTATAATGATCAGCAGTCAAGCGATTACGGGGCATATGCTCAACAAGATTATTTAAATCCAAATCAAAATGTATATTCTGGAGATCTTTATACACCTGACAATTATAATCAAGGTTTTATTACTATTTATGTTAATAGTACGTCATTACAAAAAGGAGGTAAATTTACTAAATTTTTTCTTTTCAGGTGCTACCAATTTTACAGACGAAGAAGATGAACCACCATTACTAGAAGAACTCGGAATCGATCCAGACAGAATTTTACAAAAAACCTTAGCTGTTCTTAATCCATTCCATAGGCGGGGACAAACCGATGATGCTAATTATTTGTTACAAGATTCAGATTTGGCAGGACCTTTAGCATTTTGTTTAATGCTTGCAGCATTTTTGGTTTTGTCTGGATCAAAAGCAAATTTTGGATATGTATATGGATTAGCAGTAACTTCTTGTTTACTAATGTACATTCTACAATCTTTAATGTCCAGTACTGGAAGTGTTACCTTAGCATCAGTTGCATCTGTTCTGGGATATTGCATACTTCCAGTGGTTGCTTTAGCAGGACTTGGAATTTTCACTAGCCTTCGAGGTTCAGGAGGCTTAATACTAGCATTATTAGCTGTTGCATGGGCTACTTTATCCTCGTCTAGACTATTTTGTGCCATGTCAGGAGAAGAAAAGCAACGGCTTTTAATTGCTTATCCCTGTCTATTGTTATACGGAGTCTTTACGTTAATTGTAATTTTCTAAATAAATTTTTTATTTACATGGAATTTTGTGAAATTTAGATATTTTTTTAAATATTAAACTAAGTCAATATAATAAAATTTTTTGATATAAAATAAGACTTTAATTTATTTAATTATGATGCATAAAAAACATGAAAATTTGTAATTTGCTTTAAAAGTAACTACTTTAATGTAATAACTTAGTAATGTAGTACGTTTGGCAGATCATAATTAGTTATAAATTACTTATAATCTTAAAATATACTTAGAATGAATTATTGATAAAAATCTGAAAATTTTGATATTAGTTTTGAGACATCTAAAGCATTTAAAATATTATAGGTCTACTTTTTGAGATTTTTAATTTGATTCAAGAGACCAGTAACTTCTTAATATTATATATTTTAATATTTTAATATTTGACTTAAAATTTTTCCTTTTCTTTTTTAATAAACCTTATAATTTATTGGTATACGTGTTTTATATTTTACGCTAATGAAATAGACGATTCTGTCCATCTTTCATTAATAGCTTTTTTAAAAAGCTACGGCGCAAACGTATTCCAGGAAGTGGGCGCGCGCGTCGAAACGTTCGCGAATGCATGTCTCATTTTTAAATATCTGCCACTTAATTTGTTGACCTTTTAAAAATTCTATTCTAAATTGTTTTAATTTTTACAAATATAATGACGCTCATAACAAATAATTTTACAAAATATAATTTAAATAAATAAATATTACGCTTTGAATCTTTTCAAGCTTTTGGAAAGAATTTTCCTACGTAATTTTGAGACGAAGTCGCGGTTTTATTTTCATTGTTCATTCATTGGGGACTCTCAAATCCTTTGACATTAATACATGAAGCAAAATGAATATGGTTCTTTTGTTGTTAAAAACGTGTTTTTTTAAAAAAAGCTTATAATTCTTAATTTAAATTATCAACTGCTCTGAAAAAAATGTTGGCAATTAAAAATATATAAAGCTATAAACTGTAAAAATTTCAATCTATTTTGTCAATTAGTTTTTGAATAAAAAGCTGAAAACTGAAAAAAATGAGTTTTCTATGCCCAACGATTAAAGGAGTAAAAAGACTAATTGACTTGAAATTTTGGAAAAGGGTAGATCTTTTGTACGTTCAGTGCTGTGAAAAGTTTTTCTGCTTATGAAAGTTATTAGTTCAAAAGATATTAAGGTTTTATTTTATTTTTTTAAACTTTTTGAATAGCTGATTTTTTCAACGATCAACCACTTATTTTATTTGGAATAATTATTTTATTTGAAATTAACGAGTTTCCGCAGTCCATCAGCTAGCAATGTGGCTCCCGCTGCCACGGCGACAGGTTTATCGAGAGTGCTCCCACGTGTGCAGGTGGTACTGGTGCTGTTGCTGTCATCCCCAGCCTGAGGTGAGGACCTTTTGTGGCGACGGCTTCTCCACTATCACGATGATCGAGGTGATCTACCAGGGTTGGAGCGGCAGAGGTCAGGTCGACGTTACCAGCAGCATGGGGTCGGGCACACCTATGTCACGCGCCAATTCTCCTGTGATAGTCGCTTCGACTTCGAATTTCTGGTTCGAAGTTCTGTTGCTGGTAGTTTTACATGTAGAGTGATCAAATGCTGATTGAATGGACGAGAAATTTGTGACATAGGGGAGAGCCGCGCGGGCAAGATGGTCATAGCGAGCAAAACGGACAGCCTCTATTATTTCTGATATCACTGTTACGAAAATTTTGAAATAAATCAAGTATATTATATGTGTCATTAGCATCAAAGCTTCAGTACGTGCTCGCTGCTCGCGGCAATAACATCGCTTAGAAATCAAAAAATTGATTTTAGTCTGTGAACTTACGA
>JAWWEM010000044.1:18751366-18766327 GCA_035582935.1 Ormyrus thymus
CGACGCGCAGACGAGAGTCGAAATCGTTCGCGCGACGCGCAAAGGGTGGAGAGGCTCGCGCCCCTTTTCTCGCTCTCGCGGCTCGCATTGTTTCGCTGCCTCGGCGCGCCGCGCGGTGCTTCGGCCTTCCCTTCCCCGATGCTCCCGCCCCCGAGAGACTCCCTCATTTTTTTCCCTCTTTCGCCAAGGAGCAGCGCCGGGGAAGAGGAATATTTCCAGCTCCGCGCGGACGCGCGATATCCGAGAATCAGCGTCGAAGGGACACTTCGCGCACCGGCTCTCCTCCTCCCTGAAAATCTCTCTGTCTCCTTCTTCATTGTTCTGCATCTCGCGGTATTGAAAATTAAAACTGGGGAACGAAGTTGACGTTACGAGGAGGGGGGGGGGGGATTCATTTCGCGCTTGCCTTAGTAATTATTTGATTCTTCAAAGGGGTGTATTTTATACGTGTTTGTGTGCGTCCGTTGCGACCGCACGCCGATCGTCTTTTATAATATAACGATCGCCGGAAAAAATATAGCTTATAGTCTGTTTACAATATCGTAATACCCTTAATATAATTTATCGTAAATTGGTTATACTTGCTTTGCTTTTTTCCAAAAATTCGCATTAAACCGCAGGCAAACATTATACATAGCTCTAAAGAGTGTCATTGACGAAGGAACGCGCCGGTGAAGCTTCCCTTTTTGCCGCGGCGATGCAACAAGTATTATACTCAGTTTGGTCGCGAAAGATATGCAGATTTAATTCGATTCCGTTCAACGAGAATAAAATGGGCTTACTTTATTTAAAAGGTATATATACGTTTGTCGCCGGCGCGTTCCTTTTGATTACGCTTACAATTGCAATACGTTGATTTATCTGTACGACGAAAGCGCGACAACATTCAAAGAGGTTAAAGAAACGTTCGGGAGGTACGTGGGGGGGTGTCGGAGGAAACGGGGCGCGCCTTTGTGAGATTCTTAATTATTCGTCAGCGAGAAGCTACGTTCGAAAGTGCGCGGAGTTGAGCAGCGCGCGAGCAATTATAAAGATTCGTTTGACCACAATTTTTCGTTCAGATTTCATTGGAGACGGCAGTAAAGTATATAATGTACGCATATTCCATTAAAGTCCACGGCAAGGAAAAGTATACATATATATATCGTTATATTCTCGCATTACATTCCTATATATTGGTTTATGCTTGGTATTTCTTACATAATATCGTGAATATATCGACACTAGTGAAACTATAATCGTAACAACAATTAATAACAACGATAATTACCGTAAAAAAAGGACGATAAGAAAGTTGAAACGCACGTGGTGGTTTTGTGAAACATCTCGAATACATATCTATCAGTTTATCATATTTTATTGTTTCACGACATCGTCGAAACAAACAAACAATACAGATTTGCCGGACGACTTCGTCGCCTGATTTCCAGGTTTTTTCTTTTTTTTTTCATTTTCAAGAAAAAAAAGACAATACACAGACGGCGAACGTCTCAAAGGCGGTAAAGGGGCAAACCGACTGCCTCGGATGAAGGATCAATCGACAAGGATATACTTCGACCGTCGTCGCACCTGACAATCCGCGTTCGTTCAAGCATCGAATCTCACATATCCCTAAACAGCGCGGCGGCTGTCGAAAACTCGAGCTTTTTTTTTTAATCCAAGGAGCAATCGCCGCGAAATCGTGGATGTACGTCGCAAAAAACTGAACTGTCGCCCGGGTACACAATTTTCAAAGCGGAACGCGCGACAATACACGTCGTGAATTCCTCGGGGAGGTCATCCTCGCGCTTCGGGGGGTATACACGTATCGTAATAATGAGGCCTGCCACGGCCCGTTGTGCTTTAAACATCCGGCTCCGGAGCTACCGACGCCTTCGTCTCCTTCTCTCTTTCGTGAGCCACCAGAGAGCAGAGTAGGCAATGCAGTACAGTAGGCTCGTATCGGCCAAAAATACATGGGGGTTCGTCCTCGCCGCTCCGCCCCTTAGACCCCCGTGTGGTTGAAGATGTAGGACACGTTGCTGTCCTGGTGCAGGGGCGGTCCGTGGAAGGTGCGCCTCGTCGACGAGTTGTTGTTGTTGTTGTTCACGTAGTAGGAGGACTTGCGCATCGAGGTCGAGGAGGACATCATCGCCACGGTCTCGTAGTAGCGGAGCTTGCCGCAGCACTGGCCCGACTTCAGGATGGCCATGAAGCCGCGGCGGTACTTCTTGTTGAAGAAAGCGTAGAGGATGGGGTTGATGCAGGAGTTGCTGGAGCCCAGCCATTGGGCGATGGGGGTGGCGATCGGTAGCAGCTCCTCTTCCCAGTCGGCGATTTCGCCTGGAAGCGTCGGGGTGTTAATTGTTTTTGCCTGTTTTTTTTTTTAAATTAGGCTTGCACGCGCATTGTGACAATGTAAGTGAATCTGTGAGGATAATGTCGCTAAATAAAAATGTCTAATAGCGTAGGAAGTACTGCCCGAATATGCTACTGCGCGCGATCAATATGACTTAAAAATTTTGTTCATTGATTACTTGCAGTTACAATGGCGTGTCATTATCTTTTTTCACAAATCTATTTCACAACTGTTATGCATAATTGTATATAAATTTCTTTTACACGGGTAATTAAGGTAAATGTATCAATAAAATTGACATTTAATTGAAGGTTTTAAAGCATCAGGAGCTGTAGTGGTAGTTAGTTACTGTAACAGGGTTTAAATATTTAAAGCGTTCAGCTAATGGCATTTTCAAATCATCTATAAGAGCAAAATACACTCAATAGTAGTAAACGGCACAGCCATAGGACAAAACTCACCTCCGAGCTTCATGCGCGCGAAAATGACATAAAGGGGCAGCCAGGATAGAACGAAGAGGATGACGACGACGATGAGCATTTTGACGACCTTGACCTTCGACTTGTGCTGGAGCCTCTCCATCTGATCGTCCTTGGTGTCGCTCGGTATGTGCCGCCGCCACACCTTCACCCAGATGAGCACGTAGCAGAGGGTTATCAGGATCATCGGCAGGACGTAGCAGAGCATCAGGTTGCCGATGAGGAAGAAGAGCGAGTCGTCCTCGGGCCTGGGCCACATCTCCATGCAGAGCTTCAGGTCCGGGTCGTCCTTGTAGATCGAGACGAGGTCGAAGATGAGAAGCCAGGGGAAGGTCGCCGCGAGGGCGATTATCCAGATTACGATGATCATCATGCGGGCGCGACGCTTCGTTATCTGGCACTTGAGCGGCCACCAGATGGCCAGGAATCTGCAAGTTCGTCGCGGTGTTAGTCGGGTCATTAATGCGATGTCGTTAAGTGTTAAATAATCAGATGTATCGATAGTAATTAATAAACGTTTAAGTAAATGTTTTCTCCTTCCTGTGACACTGAAATATTGACTAAGAGTACTAATTTGGAGGTAAAAGTTTACTCGATACCAATAGATAACAGATAATAGTGTATAAGTATGAAAAAGTTTTGCAGTTTTCATTAAGTTAAAAGTGAAATTTCCCTGCCGTGTCATAAACGGCGTAACTCGCACAAGGAATAAAAGTTGCGAAACAGCTCGCTTTGAAAACTAAGTGAAAGTTTAAAGATCGCCGCTGAAATTATTTAAAAACATCGAGGATGCATTAAGAGGCGATTCATGAACTAAAATCGCTTAAATTTTCTCCCTAAGAATGCGTTACGCGAGCAAAAACCGAAGCGCTAAAAACGATAATTATTTTGACGATGTAATGCTTCGAAATTGAAATAATATACATATACAGGCTTTGCAGAGAGACGCAAATGTTTATAACTTCCGACGCTCGCTCCCAATGGAATTATCGAAGCCCCCGTCGCGCTCCACCTATACGCTGCATCGGGCATGTTCCGCGCTAAACGCGCAAAAGAGAGAGCCCCGATTTCATTGGAGCGTGTCGCTCGCTCGGCTGCATGGCGAAACTCGTTTATTTAAACGAGAGACCGAGGAGGGAGGCGAAGAGCACGAGAAAATGCACTCTCCGACTGTCGATCTTTTAATCCGCGATTCGCTCTCCGCTCCTCTCGTTTCCCCCCTTCTTTTCCGCTTTTCCGCGCCGGATATTTCGCCGCGCACAGAGGCTGATCGTGAAAAATGAAGCGGGCTCCGTCGACGGGGAGCGACAGGCGCTGCGCGCGGGGATTATGAAATTGATATATCGCAGGTGGACTGCGGCGAACGACCGGGCAATTATTATCCGAACCGGGCTTTCTAGATATCCAAGTCCGTGCACTGTCAAGTGGCGTGTCGTTCGCTTTATTTCCGCGGAAATTAATAGGCGTCTGTTTCACGTGGGCAATGTAGTTTCGCATGCTTGAATGGGAACTAGTTTTAAACAGTTTTAAATGCTTTGGAACACCGCGGTGATATTCAGGACTGTTGGTATTTGTTTATGGTAGTCCTTTTGCGCGTAAGGGGACCTTTTCGGATAAAATTTGTATTTTTCCTTGGCGAAGAATAACAATATGTCAGCTACCCTAATTTAAATATACATTGTCACTTATAATATCAGATCTTAACTTTCTTTCCTTTCTTCTTTTATACGAAACTTGCATTTAAGTTTGCTATTTATTTTACTATCTTTGTAATTTTAAATGTTTTTTTAATATTTTAGTGCCCAGGGCTAATGAAATATTACTTCAAATTTGAATGCGTTATACAGTCCTAGTTTTAGTGCAGCATGAAATTTTGTTCGCTAACCCCATTTACCTAGAAAAATACGTAAATGCCAGCTGAAACCTTTGCGGATTAGAACGTACACCACGTATGTGGAATCGCAATGCTCAATGCATGACGCTTCTCGATGAAAGATTCGTACTCAAGGTCAATTAGGGTTGTTTACCACAGACTTCATTGAGAACATCGAAGGTTCTCTAGATCGCAGATGTGCTAATTATTTTTACTTGCAATTTATTTTATCTTGATAATCTTTACGTGTTGAATGTTCAACTGAAATATAAATAGATCCGTGATTACGAATTTCAGGATGTATTGACTAAAGAGGAAAAATTACATTTCGTTCCATCATTTTTCTTTATTTAATTAAATTTCTTTTAAATATAAAACTAAATTATGATGGGAAAAGTTTAAAAAAAAGCAAATTTTAAGAGCGCAAGTAATGGTCTTCTTTTAAAAGTATAGGCGCGTACTTCGTTAAAAAACTCTCATTACTGTACTTTTCTAATAATGCTTAAAAACTTTGAAGCTTACAAATTATAATTCAGTTTCAAGACACTATTTTTTATAAATTAATGATCTGAATAGTAGATTTCAATCAATATTATATTTTTGACAACATAAAGCTTTGTTTAAGTTATACATATCGCTATGCGTACGTATGCACGTTGTTATAAATATATCAAGGAGCGCAACCGCGCTTGACGTGCGAAGGCAAGGATGGAAAAGAAGCCTGAGGCTACGATATACTTTAATATTGGTTAGCGATATTTTCAAATATTTACTGCGTCGATAAATAGCTTTTATATTAATGATAACTCGGTCTAATAGAACGCTATTTCATTGTACTACTTTTTGAACACGGTCGACTGTTGGCCGAATGATCGAACACGGGTCGACTATTCGCTGAATATTGGTCGAACCCTGTCCGAATATTGCCTGAAAAACGGTTGAATATAATACTCGAAATTGTCCAATCAATTTTGCTTCGACTCAAAGTTTGAAAATTTCCAGCATGTATAACCCGGAGCACATAAGCGCGAGGATTCAACCAGTGTTCGGTCAATATTCGACCGAAATCGGCTAATATTCAACCAGTGTTCATCTAATATTCGGTCAATAGTCGACCAGTGCTCGGCCAATATTCGACTATTATTCAGCCAATATTCAACCGTTATTTAGCCAATTTTCGATCATTCGGCCATTTATATACTTGACTATTTATTAATATATTTCAGCACTCTTTTTTGCGTTTTTTTAATATATTTATCTATTGATCTAATTGCTATGTTTAACTTGGCTTCTAATAATAATGGTGAAACGTTCTTAAATATTTTAAAAAATAAATAATTGTTATAAGATCCGACAAAACCTTCAGACTTAATAGCACCATTTTGACATTATTTTGATTACATTTTGTAAAACTTCTTAATATTCATTTATAATTATTTATTTGAAGGCTATCTCCATTGTTTAAATGGAAACGTATAATTATTTGACGTTAAAAAGCTTTTTAAATAATGACTGTGATATTGACCCAAGACCAGATTTTAAAATGTTTTATATTCTGTTGTAACGGTATTAAAGTCCTTTAACTCATTTTGTGAATTAAAATTTGTCATTTGTATAGGCGCTTAATTGGAAAACATCTAAAAATTCCATCTACTTTATTGGTGAATTGGATTATCGAACGAAGGTAATACCGAAAAAATTACTCTGTTATATTAGTATAAAGACATATCCAATTCTTTTTAATTAAAAAAATTGAAATTAACTCGTTTTCCAATAATTGTGTCAAAAAGAAATAATTAAACAGAACAGCAATGAATCAAATTAAGAAAAAAGCATTAGAATTGAATTTGAAAAATGTCCCTTCTCAAAATTAGCACCGCCGACTTTGAACGCGTAACTCCAGCGCCGGAGAAATCGCACCCTCTAAGCTACCTTTCCATTCCATTACCGGCCTCCTTGCAACGTACCATTACCTCGGTCTCGAAAAAAGAATCCCAGCCGAGGACAACAGAGACCTTGTCATTAGCTCCTCTCCCTCTCCCCCGTTCCCGCCAACAGTTCGACGTCCTTCTACCGCATTAATCAGATCGCATTAGCGCCTCCTCGCGAGTTACTCCAAGCCCCGGCGTTCCATTTCCGCGGCAGGTAGTAATTGCAGCCCGAGCACGCGTGCAGCATCCGATCAGCATAAATGCATTATGCAAATTGGCGCGCAGACACCGCGCTCGCGGGGTGCGCATCTTCGCGCTCGCGGAGAGGATTAAGTCGGTCGGGCTTATAAATCGCGCGGCCGCCGATGGATCGATGATGTTGATGATGCCGTAAGCGCCGTCGTTCCCATCTCGCGCTCCCGTATCCTCGCGCGGCCAGTCAAGGCGAACAATGAAATATTGCGCGGAGCTGCCTTTAATCCCCCGACGGGCGCGCGTCGCGGCTATAAAAGTGCTCCCGAGCCGAGGATGAGATTCGAGTAGGACTCCGGAGTCGCTGGTCGGAGCTTAGGAAGCTGCTTCTCTTTTTTCCCCCCCGAGTTCGTGCAAGAGACGAGAGCGAGCGGTGACACGATGCTGCTTAAGCTGGTAAGTGCCGCGATGCTGCCGGGGATGTACTTTTTATCGGTAAAGAGGTAAAGGGGACGGCTCCTTCTTGCGCGCTTTCGGGAGATGCTCCTAAGAGGCTTGCTTTTACTAATTTCATTTCGAAAATTTGCCCAGTGCTAAGTGGTATTGTCTTTTTACGCGCAAAGCATAATTCGAAATCTTTAACTTTATCTTGTGATCAGCAGGGATTTTATTTTTATAGAATATCTATTAATATGTTTTTAAGTAAATGTAAAAATAACTTTCTGAAAATAATGTTCATTTATATACAATATACTAAAGTTAGTTCTTTACATCATAATGCGCAAACGGCGAATTATTATCTTAAAAAAATGAAAATCAATACATTTTATAATCATTTAATAACTGCTTAACTAACCGTGTACAGAATCCTTCGCTTACTTACTAACCCATAAATACCCCCCCTTACGCTCGGCTCGAAGCTTCGCTCGACCATCATAAATCCTCCCAGACGCATAAGAATTCGATTCTGTCCGAGCAGGTGATCCTGGCGCTGGCGGTCGCGCTGATCGGGGCCGCGCCCGCCCCCTCCCCGTACGCTCCGTACGCGCCGCTGCTGCCGGCGCACTCGTACTCCTCCGTGGTGCACTACCCGTCCTACGCCTACAAGTATCCCTACTACGCGGGCGCCTGGCCGCTCGGCTATCCGTACAGCTACAAGTACTACGGCTACTATCCGTATTATCCGTACTGATCGCCGAGGCGGAGGGAGGATGGACGTGCGGCCGCAGGGTGGACGGCGGACGTGGTATGACTTCGAAATTAATTCTTTGGCGGCGAGTCGAGAGTAAATGGGAGCTTTTTTCAGGACGTCTGTCGAGAAGCACTTGAAGAACGAGTGGAGACAAGGGTGTTTGCAAGAAATTTCAGCTTAAACATTGAAAAATAAACGAAACGTTTCGATCTTCCTGGTGCAAATTACTTTGAAGTACCAAAAATAATCGTTATGAATTATCTGAACGTCGCATTTGTACTCTGTATTTTTCTAAATATATTTAATTAAATCTAAAATCCTGTGTGTTCTTTTATCCACGAAAGTGTACATTATAATTCTTTTACAATATAATTTATAATTTATATTTATGTGTTTAAACATGACCAAGTTCTCCGATAGAGATTTTAATTATATCGAAATATATCCATTAATTTGTGCAAAAAGTGAAATGCAATTACAGTGCGAGGGAATAAAAATAATTTAAACTTTTCAATGAAAAAAAGTTTAAGCTCGCCCAAGAGATTATAACGCGCAAGAACTGTTTTAGCATTTATTTTCATGCTGAAAAGTTCGATAAATTCGCCGGGAATAGTAAGGAAGAAATTCCTCCGATAAATTTGAACCATTCCTCGTTCTCTCCCAGTGTGCGCTCGCACGTTTTTCGCATCCATCACGTCTAAATGCAAAATTCCCAATAACCGCTTCTACAAATTTTTTCCTCCGTCGCTATACGGCTTGAATTGCCGTCGTGAAATTTCGCAAAGCAGGACCGCGACGTCCGCGCGAAACGCGAAACAAGTCAACGTCCGCGCCGACGGAGCCTTTTCATTTCCATAATTCCCGTCGGGCGCATTATGTATCTTCCCGATCCCGCGGAAAAGCAAACGAAAGAAAAAACGGACCTGAGCACAGACAGACGTAGGACGTTCCCGCGGCTCGAAAGTTATTAAGAAGCTCCGAAGTTCGAAAGAATCCGGAGCGTGCGCGCGCGCTCGCGGCCGCCGAGGGACCCGCGAAAAGCTCTCGAGAATTTCCGGGGAGAAGCTCCGCGCCGCCGCTCGAGCGCGACTTCGTCAATTAGCTTAATCGTTTAATTAGGATAAAATCGCCAAGGTGTCCCTCGGCTGGCGCGGAAACGTCGCCCCCTCCGCGCGCCGCACTCGACCGATTTCGAACGCTTATATTTGCTCGAGAGCTTTGCTTCGAACGCTCTCTCTGTCGGCCTCGAGCCTCGAGCGGCGGCGGCGCAGCTTTTTTTGGCAGGCTCGCTGCGCGGCCAAGTCCGATCGGTGTGTGCAAATGTAAATTGGAATTCTCATTCGGAGCAGAGAGGAGGAGGCGCTTTGCAGCCTCTCGTTTCGCCCTTTCTTCGGCGGGGCTTTTGCCGTTCGCGCTCGTTCCGATGCTAACTGGCGGATAAAATGCTTTTACGGTAGAATTATATTACGGTAAAATAACAATTTTTCCCTTTATTTCGCGCCGTAAAAGTTACTAACGGCTAGATTCAAATGATCTTTCGACCCAATTAAAAGCGTTACCCTTTTACGATTCGAACTTTATATTTATACTTTAAAATGAGTAAAATGTGAGCTAATGGCGCTCACGCGCAAATACATTAGGCAAACGAAGAAAAAATATATTCCGGAATAATGGTGCGGCCAACCTACATTAGAAAATGATAGTAATATCGAAAAATCGATGATGGATTGCTTTTTTGTATAATGCTAAAGGGACAAGGTTTCGCAAAGTAAAAAATAACCGTTTTCCAGTACAGCACCTGTACTCTGCTCTAGTTTTCTTTTATGGTGTATTCTTCTAGTTCTTCATTCGACAGATCCACCAGCTCTGTTTTAATATCAAGAATTCATTTTAAAAGATGTGTTTGGACTTTTTTTAATTACAGACTGCAATTATAGTTCAATTACAGTTCAATTCGATTATAAAAACCTTGGGTAGAAATTGAAGGTTGGTGGAGGTTTAATTGAATGATCCTTTCGAACTCTTTCGGAGACCTCAACCTCGATTACAATTATTCCAATGAATAGGTCAAAGTATTTTAGCTTCGGCAATTTTTGCTAAACGAACATTCGTTTACAAAAATTTAAAATAAACGTAGACTCATAAAAGTAACATACATGGCATGACTGACGCGCAGCTCGTCCAGTCGCTATTCAATTCCACTCAAAACAAGACGATCGAGCGGATAAAAGGACCGCTAACTCGGCGACAGACAATGGCGCATTAGCATTATGCCGAAGCTTCTGGAGTCGCAGGCGATCGCGGAGAAAGTCCGTAGCCGGCAGTTTGGTGTCCCGAAAGTTTCGGAACGCAAGCGCGACCGCGGCGATAGCACGCGCGTGGTTAGGGACTTTCGAACGCCTTTCGCGCGAACAATAGCCGGAACGGGGGATCGATAGCCGTCGGCGAGTCGCGTTTAATTTCAAAACAACCGAAATCATTCTCGGCTCCTTGTCGCCTCCGCTGGGGCTTTGCGCTTAATACGCGCGCGAACGTGCGTTCGTCGTCTGTTGTTGAAATGGTCTTTTGATTGGTGAGGATTCTTGAGTGAAGGGATTTTTTTCGCTTATTTGTGCTTTTTTGATTAAACGTAATTGCTTCGGCAGAGATCATTGTGGAAATTAATCGCGGGGGAAAATGAGGAGAGTTTATAAAAATATATTAATAATTTCTGGACACAGAAGGGGAAATTTAATGATTCACCGAATATGCAGTTCTCTTCAAAAAGGCGTAATGGTTTTAAGTGATTGTAATTAAAAAATATTTTTAAGTTCGTCAATTGTACAACGATTTGCTTTCATTGTAATTTTTTTCGTTAATTAAATTGTAAAATAAATGCAATTACGAAGTTTTAAGTTTTTGCAAATCCTATATATATATATATATATAAAAAGGTTGGAAAAGTGAAGCATCTCAAAATTGCTTCAGAATGGCTGTTAAAAAAAATATGAAAATTTAAAAGATTTAAATGCTAAAATTTCGTGCACGCTGCAGTCAATAAAGAAGGTACATCGAACAGTCGGAATTCATTAATTTCTGCGCAATAATATTAAAATGAATACAGTATAACGAAAGGACTTTGAAGGGTTGTAAAATAAAAAAGAGGTTGTATACGAGTTGAAAGATTTATTAAGAATTTCGTCGCAATTTCATGGCAGGTCCAAAACGGGAATGAATGACCAGGAATGGTTCATGATTAGGACACAAGCTTTCGAGAACGTGATCGGGGAGAAATCCTTTCGCAGGAGTAACAAGGGAGTTTGAGTCTTCGAATGATCGCATGAAGGGAGATTAGAAGGGCGGGGTTACTCGGGGAAATCACAATAACAATCCAATCGTGGGCCCCCCAACTCGCAAGATTTTTTTTTCTGAGGATAGAAAAATAAAAAAAATTATAACGAAGCCTCCGCGGCTCTCCTCGAAAAATCGGAGAACACACCCATCGGACGAGAAGAGAAAATTGGCGCAATCGTAGAATGATCCAGTCTGAATTCGGTTTTTTTGTTTTTGTTTCTTGATTTATTTAAAAGCTCAGTTCGTGCTTTTTTTGGGCTTGGGCGTTGGGCCCTAATGCAGACCATGATGGCCAAGGTGGACGGGCACGTAGTGGTCGTGTCCGGGCAGGACGGTCTTGGTGAGGATGGGCTCGGAGTGGACGATCGGGGCCAGGGGCTGGTGGTGGGCGACGACGTGGACGGGCTCGGCGTGAGCGATCAGGGGAGCGGCGTGGGAGTGGAGGGCGAGAACGGGGGCCTGGTGGACTGGCTGGTGGATGACGGCGACGTGCTGGGGATGGCTGTGGCTGATCACGTTCGGGGCGTGGATGTGGCCGAGTCCGTGGTCGACGATGTGGCCGGTCAGGCCACCGGGAGCGGCGGCGGCGACTGCCAGGACGGCGGCGAAGAGAGCCTGGTGGTTTTTTTTTTCACAAATTTAGATCTCAGTTTTGTTTAGGTTTGGGAGTCTTGCGAGTGGGCCCGTTTTATCAGCTAAAGCTTTGTAGTGACGGAAAGCACTTTGTTCTCATCTGCACGCTTTTATCTTTTAATTTCGCGAATTTACCGATAAATCACTTGAAATACTTTTTGCAAAAAAGTGAAAAATACAGAGTTATCATTGCTAGTGAAGACTTACTGTTTTTAAAATAAAGATTAATTAATAGTTTGATAAATTGCTTCCATGTCTCGTACAATATTCTTTAACTTTCACTTTATTCAAAGGTATTTAGAAATTCTTTTTTATTCAAGTAATTTTCTGAATATTGCGTAAACTACAGTCTGCTAAACACGTCTATTCCCACGAACTGCAGATTCCGTTTCCAAAAATTTGCAATCTTAACGAAAGAGTTTCAAAAAATTTTCCGCCAAAAGCGTAGCAAGCTAAAAAACCGAATCTTTACTTGTCGAATATAAAAAAAGGCCAGATATACGCATATCTATAAAACGTCCGATCAATTTGTACGTAACGCCTCGGCGACTAGCGATCGAGAACAGTTTTAATTAAGATCTAATAACAGCTATCTCTTTGAGCGCGTCGAACACGTGCGAGAACGTTTTCGTAACTGCAGCGCTGCTTATGCACGCCGGACACCGAGCAGCCGCCGAGAAAGCCGAGTGTCCGAGATATTATAACCGAGGCGGACACAGTCCGATATCCGACGGCGAAAAGTCCACGTAAGACGTTTAAGGCGGATAAAAGCGCGCGACGCCGCCGAGATCCCGATATTCCGGCGAGTCGGAAGTTTTCCCCCGATCCCTTCGGCGCGTAGGCGGACTTATGAGCCGGGGATACTGCGCGGCACGCTCCGGTGATTACGAGAGCGCGACTGTACGACAGTGGACGATAGCTGCCGCTTCCGGATCGGAGAAAACGAACGGGAGGAAAAAGGCACGGCGAGCACATAGTGCGATATATCCGGCTCCGCTTCCCATTATTTGACTAGGCTGCGACGCTCGGTCTTAAACTTTCGGAGGACTCCGCGAGTTTTATTGAATTTCAGCGCGACGGGATTGGAGATTTTTCGCTCTTTAAAGGAGAAGTGCATTTAAACTTGACTTCTCCTCTCGGGCAATAAATTGGAATGCAGCTGGAAATTTCGCGGGATAACGAGCTCTAACAGACGGCTTTAATCTTAATGCAAACGTTAAAAAAATCACTCGCGAACAGCGCTGAAATATTCATTCCCTTCGGCTCGAACGAAGCGAGATAGCTATCCGTTCCTCGATGCAAGAAGCGAGGCTTTCAAATTTCTCACGGTCTTTCGCAGTTCAGAGGCGGCACAGAATTTACGTAATCGTCGACGACACGAGCAGCGACCCATTCGCATAAGACTAATTAACGATTAAGCGGCCGACAATGCGGCCACGATAGAACGGGGCGACTTACCAGCTTGAACATGTTGCTAACTTGAGTGAGAGAGTCTCGGGAGAAGTTCACTATGCGAGCGACGCTAATGCTGTGTGCACGCCGCTGTGGAGCCATTGCCGTTTTATATGGAGCGCCGAAAAATTAAAAATCGAAGCCGCCTGCCACGGTGTACCACGTGACCCCCGCGGCTGACGAAGAAAGAAGAATCGTTGAGTCAGCCGCGGTTTTTCACCGCGAACGGGGTGGGAAAGCCGAGCGGCCAATGGACCCCGGCGACTTTTCCACCACCACCGCCGCCGACTGGCCGCCGCGGCCAATCGGCACTATCTCGCACTGACAATCGACCGTAAGGCAATTGTGCATTTCGAAATCGAAAATTGCGAGTCGACGCCTGGACGCTCGGCTCAGGATTTAGCGAGACCTCGGCGGACCGACGAGGACGAGTACGTGTAAGTTTTTATTTATTCCCTTGGCTTTATCTGCTTTTTTATGATTCATCCGATATTGGCTGGATTGCTGGAAATTTCTGGACTTGTGAAACCGACTTGTCTTGCCTTTTTCGTATCGAATTAGTCATTTTTTTTTTAATAATCGGTGCGAGAATTAATGGGAAATCCGTTAGTTTTTTGTATTAACGGAGTAGTCGAGGGTTCTTACGAGATTTTTTTCAGATTTTTTAAATTATTTGAAAGAACGTAGAAGAAAGAAATTATTTACGAGATGTACAAACATAAGAAACGATTAATTCACTTCAATTAAGTTTATAAATTTTAATTAAACATTGAGCTATTAAAAGTGCAAAAATAATTTGAGTAAGTTCAAAATCACATCAATGTCGAACAATGTTTTGCAAGATTATATTGTATCTAACAAGTTTGCACCGTTCAAGTATAGTAAATCGATATCATTCTTACGCCATTCACTCGAGTGCAGAACAACATTACAAACTACTTAGAATTATTCGCTGCCGGTTAAAAACCTGTGCTGAACAAACAGAGTGTGTTTCGTTTTAAAGTTCCAAGTGAGAAATTCCGTCGTAAAAAGGTTTAAGAACGGATAATCGTGTCCATTATGAAGAAAGTAAAATAGAAATGTAAAATAGTCGCTTTTTAACTGTGGATTAACCGTTCGCTGTGAAAATCAAAGGAAATAAGTTTTACAAAATGGGCAAATATTAAATTTATAGTTCCGTTAAATTACATGTGAATACTTACACAAGACATGGAAAACTTACACAATTTGCAGTTTTCACCAGCTTCCGTAAAATAAATGAAAATTTATGAAAAGTTACAAAATTTAAAAAAATATTGCAACGGATCTTGCTCAACGCCTCAAAGTATAAATATAATGTTAATAGGAATGTTGACTAATAGCTTTTTAACTGAGGTCTAAGTACAATTATAATCACTTGCAATTCTCACCGATTGCATTATTATTATTAAATGTACACTCAATTATTTTTTGCTATGGGAATTAGCATTCATAGTTTTGTATAGATATGCTAATCGGTAATTATTTGGTGTAGTTTAACTGCAACAATATAAATTTAT
>JAWWEM010000044.1:18784699-18798257 GCA_035582935.1 Ormyrus thymus
ATCTTTTTTTTTCTTCTCATATCTCAAGTTACGATACAGAATAGTAATTTTTACTCCTTTTTTTCTCTCAGTGTACAATTCATTCTTCACTGTTTTTCGTAAAATAATACTACTAATAGTATATTTTACGACAATTTTATTACACGAACTTGTGAATTTATTAGTCTAGCTATTGTTTCAAGATTGGAGTCGATATAAAAGTTTTTCTCGCGTGGAAACAACTTGTTGAAATGATATAAAACTAATTTTTAGTGGAATTGAGTTGTACGTACCAAAGATTGGAACAGAACTTTATAATGTTCGCTGAATGAGAAGTATATTGTATTACGCAATTAGAAACAATTTTTAATTTAATAACTGATTATAATTTGGCCTTGCGATACCAAAATAATTAGTCGATTAAAAAAAAATCGTCGTAAAGCTTCGGCGTCTAGTAAAAGAAAAGCTGATAAATATTGAAACAAAACTCTCGAAGTTGCAGACACGCACTTAAATTTAGCATATCACCGATCAATCGTCTTCCAGAAGCCAAGCTGTACTTGGAAAACGTTCTCGCGAGCGTTCCTTCTAAAGCGAAAAGGCAGAAACGAGAGCAGAAAAGCCAATCGGGAAGCAGCTGCGTAAAAAGGCAGCCCGCACGCACAGAGACTCGCTGCAGATTAGCGTTCAGTAGTAACGGAACGGATAGGCGGGACGGCGCGGGCGGGCAGCACGCGATTTCGAGGAAATGTCGTTAACTCCTCCCGAGCACTCGCCGCCCCGTGTGCGGCTTCGGTATAGCTGCAGCATCAAGGTCGGCCGCGGTCTGGACGGGGGCGGGAAATTTGACTTGCAACTGCGGATACGGCCGCAGCGCCGAGAGTCGTTTTCCCAAGGGCCGATTTGCATGTGAATGCCGGGGAAAGCCGGAATGCGTGCAGGTCGAAGGGCCGCCCTAGGATTTTCTCGGTTTCTCTCTCTAAGGCCACTGTTGCCGCTGCTGGGATTGTTTCGTCTCTGGCCAGTGGCTGCGCAAACTTCGGGGAGCGAAAGCTACAATCCGTGGCGACGAAATTATCGGTTAATTGCGGCAGTTGCTTTTTACGAATACGAATATATTTGCTATTGTATTAGTGTTACAAAAACTATTCAGCTGGTTTTTTTTTCAACGATTGTTTCGCTATTCTCAGAATTGTTATTCTCTGCTCGGTAAAATGGGAGTAGAAATATGCTTATTGCTATTAGCATAACACGGAAAAACGATTTTCTGCAAAACAGTTAATTTCAAGTGAAACTTAATTAAGCAAATATTATTGTACTCAAATGAATAACACATTTTCTTGCATAAAGACACGGAAAAAATAAGGTCGATTTATGCAAAAATGTTTATCTTCAAAGAGTCTGGCGTTAACGCATTTCTCAACAGAAAGAGCGTAGAAATAGTCTAAGTATCAGTTTATTTTGAAAATATTTTACATGCAGCCATATTATTATTTAAATAATGAACTAAATCGTAAAGATAACTAATTGCTCCTTTTAATTACACTCTCTATGACGGTCGTTCGAATAATAATCGTCGAACTAAACTGTTTCATGTCTGTTGTATTAACAATTATTACAACTTCAATGAAGGTATTTGAAAATTTGTTAATATTTGGTTTACGATAAATTTCAAAATTGACAATGAGCCATAAGAAGTTGATTGTGAGATATATGGTTGGACGTTGGCAAGAAATTTATTATTCAATATAAACATGCTTGATGTTATAAACTTATAGGATAACGAGCTCAATACTAAAAAGCCCAATACCAAAGCTATACAGTTAAAATTTAAATTATCAAAGTTTTATGCCGCTGTGTTAAAATGGAATTCGTTAACAGATATTAAAAGTGGAAAATGTAATAGATTTTTCTTTTATAAAATAAAGAGTAGTAAAAATGAAAATGCCCTCTTTCAGGGATTCAATGATGAGAGATTTTAAATCATGTACTTTTAGTGAATCTATAATAAAAAAAGAAAAATTGTTTTATTAAAGGCAGTTATACGATAAGTAACAATGTTTTTAAAGTACTGTAAGCAGTTTACAATTTGCTTTTAATTTATTAAAAATAGTTAACTACCATTATTTATATTATATCTAAAAGTAATGATTTAACGATCTTTACATCGGAACTCGTTCATATTACTTTATTAAAACCAGCTGCATAATTTAGTTTTACATCAGGAACACATTTCGAAAAAATGTATTTTGTGTGAAATAGAATTTTAAAATCTTTAACAGAATCATCATAAATATTCATTACTCGTCACTATATTCAAGATAATGCACCGTAAAACGTCAATTTATTGTTTAATCAATGATATACCGTTTAAATTCAATTTTTAAAGAGAACGTATTGCAACATCACAAAGAACCCTTGAAATAAATGCTCCTTCGCCTCGCGCGGGACTAAGTAATGGATTCAATCTCCCTCGTCCGCGGCAAGTGTCAGGACGGCGATGCTCCGCTGCTTATAGCACACCGAGCTCGCCTTAAATAGCTCGTCGCGGCTCGCAGGGTTAAATGCAATTTCGCGGGCTCCCGTACCGGCCGATAAATTTCCCCGAACGCGTGTGCGTTCGAGAAGGGCGGGAATATTGCTAAGCCAGTTTTTCGACCTTGAACTGGGAAAGAAAAGGAGCGAGTCCTCTCGCGCGCATCGATCGACAGAAATGCATTAAATTTTGCGCCCTTTTATAGGGCTCGCATACAGGCGGGGAGTAAAAAGAGCTGCCATCATACACCTCCCTCTCCCTCCTCCTCCAGCTTGATCCCCTTTTTTACTTTCTCGCACTGGGCGATAAAGCGCAATCGCTGGAGTTTCGAAAAAAAAAGGAGTCGCACGCTCGGCGGTCACGGCGTCGCCAGCCGCCAGCCGTTGCCGTCGTCGCGCTTGATAGGGATAAGGCCTTTGACTCGAGATAGTCGGCGGGGGGACCCAGGAAACTTGGGCGTACAATCGCAGGCCGCTTCCAACGTGTTTACCTCGTTTCGTATATAAAGAGTTTCTTCGCTGCTCCCAATGCATTCGAAATGCTTTTTTTTTTCTTTTTTCTATATACTTTGAGATGGAAGTAGATTTGATTTCTTTTATGTGATTTTTTTCATGCGCTCGAAATTTTTCAATTGTCGAAACGAGATTGGAGAGATAAAAATAAACCGAGTACGCCGTGGAAATGTTTAAGAGAGAATTTTCAGTTTTTTAAAAAACTTTAAATCTGACAATTTTTTCGAAAAGTATATATAGGTAAGTCAATTTTACCGTACTCGGGAGTATTTTCGCCCACTGAACGCGAGACTGGAGTTAAAATTGTTCCATTACCCTTTAGTTTTTGCGGATTCGGCAACAATTTTACTTTTATGATATGTGAGGTATAGGCGAAATCACTAAAAAGAAAATATGGCCACTGCGAATGGAGGCGAAAAACTGATGGATAATAGAGCAATTTCGACACCAGATTTGCACGTTCAGCGGACTAAAATATTTCAAAGTTCGTTATTTGTCTGCTGCCAAACAGGCCAAAATTATATTTTATCTTTTATCAGCGCATAAGAAAACATACTTTATTTATCAAGATATTGACAATTTTATAAATAAGCAATAAGTTTTTGTTAGTATATTTGAGCTTTTTGTTAATATTAATAGCGCGTTTATTTATGGCATTGCTGTTGCAACGAATATCAAAAGAAGAATGCTTCATTATATATATATATATATATGTATATATACATATGCATAGATAAATCTTGAAAGAAAAAATATAGATGAAACGGAGGGGCGAAAGAGAGAGAAAGAGAGAGAGAGAGAGAGAAATGGCCTTTACCGCTGCGAATAAGGGGTTAAAGTCGACAGGTCTAATCCGTTCGCAGGCTCGAAGGCTATACATCTGAAACGCACAGACACACTTCCGCACTCGAAAAGGGCTTTTAGAATGATGATTACTCCCGGTGCATGTGCGTGTGTCGGAGAAATTTTACGAGCGCCAGTATATATACTCTCGCTTCTTTCAACCTCTATAATTCAGTGACCCTATAATTCGTCCCACCCCACGCCGCAAGACTTTTAATTAAATACCTGAGTTTTTTATTCGATAAATAAATTACATCAATATCAGGGTGGACTTTTTTCCAACTCTCTCTCTCTCTCTCTCTCTTTCTCTCTCTCTAACTTGCAGGACAGCGATTTTCTGCGTTTAAAGTATCGATTTTAGATTTTATGTTGAATAAAAGACGGAATTACTCTTCGACGTATGTTAAAAAAAAATTGCTTAGCCGGCAAAGATGCTTTTAATATATAGCAAAACTTTGAATGCACGGAGCGTCTGAAGAAATCTTTTACGTTTTCGCGATGGAACGCTTGAATATTTAAAATCGTCAAACGCGTATTCCTCCGTGCGCCGATCGACGACTTGGAAAAAGATTCCCCTATGCAGTAAAAAGATAAACAGCTCATCGAGGCGAACAAATTCCGGCCTCGCGGCCTTCGGTTCTTATTCCGGCTTAAAGCACGGCGCCCGAATCTCGCTTTATTATTTAAAGTCCCCCTCCCCCCCGCCAGGCGCGCGTTCGGGAGTCGAAGCTCCGACACGAGCGGAGCGCGAGGCATTATACCGAGGATTTCGACAATAGGATGCCGGGGAGAGCTCAGTCGAAGGCTCAATCGTCAAGGCTTACCCCTTTCCCCGACAATCAATACCGGGACCGATGCCGCGTGCGCTTTTCGTCGCGCGCCGCCTCCCCGCGCGTAGGTATGCACTCCGTGCGTGTGGAGCGGCGAGAGGGAGTCCGCGCACTAGGCAAACGGTGCGAGGATGCACCCTGGCGATCGATCCCGTTAGGGAATCAATGCGCTTTGGCTTTGGCCCGTGCCTTTGCCTTTGCCCCGCGAAGCCGGGAAATTTACGGGAATTCCTTCTTCCGGTATCGCCCGCAGGCTGAAGAGGAAGGATTACATTTGGATGGATATTTTCCCTCGTTTCGATACGCGCGCTTTGACGGGTCGGCCGGGATAGCTGGAAATATTTCCTTAGCCCGAAGAATACGGCTTACTATAAATCTTCATTTCGCGCTTAGGAGAAGAGGGAATCGCTCCTAATGCTTCTGCACGAATAGTCGCGGGGCTTTTCGCGCCGGTAAACATGCGAGATAACATTTTGTTGCCGAGTTCAACAACCTGCCGCAGGTTTCTCTATTTACTCCGAATAGACTGGTTTTATTGCGTCCACATTAAAATTGTTTTAAATCGGTTTTTAAATATTTAAATGGGGCTCTAAAAAAATTAATTGAACAATTAAAGTTTATAATATTATTCTTTTGTAGGAATCTGCAAATGTACGTAATAAAATCAACCGTTTGATTTAAATCCATATTACAAAACTGAAATAAAAAGAAAATGGGAAAGTGATAAAGATTCGATCCTTTATATAATATCAGTCAGTATCTATAACCTACATTCAAGAAAAAAAAACTTATCTTTAAGTCGGATAGATATAGTTAATGTAGTTACAAGTATAGTCCATAATATTAAAAGAGATTAAACAAAACATTACTCGCAGTTCAATAGATATAGTTGATGTAGTTTAAAAATATAGTCAATAAAATAGATAATGTTTAGTTTCTTTTATCAAATTTAGGTCAGTGTACAAAATTAGTAGCTGTCATTATTCGCAGTTTTTCGCCAATTACTTTAAATATTTATTTAGCTTTATAAAATTAGCACAGCTGGATATAGCCGGAGATTTTTGTAAGGTTTTTTATAAATATTTGTATATATTTCAAATATTTGTATTTATTTACCTGATGAATTTATGTTAATTATGATTGTTTTAAAAACTACTTTTTAAAAATATTAATTAAAATATGAAGTATACAACTGAATTTTTAAGGCTTTATTATCCACTCATTTCCTCATTAAGTTTTTACAATGAAATCTTCTTATAGCTGTAAAATAATTTTTTAAATAGCTGTGCAAGTAATTAGGAAGTAAGAATTTCTTATAAAAATAACAGTAAACTTTTAATACAGACGTGACTTGAATTATGATGAACTTTAAGAAAAAGTATATTTAAATTTCTCATGTTTCGGCCAACGATGAAATGAACTAAAGTCTTGATTCAGTGAAAAGGACTTCTCTGTCGACTTGCTAGAGTTTTTGGAGGTCTTTCCTCGCTCTTTCGAACTTTCAGTATTGCAGTTTGCTTAACTCTAATAATCTGTACAGATATTTGAAAACTCATGAATGTTTTTAATTTTACATTCCGAATTTCTTGAAATCAATTCTGCAAATCGATCGAGTCTTTTGTTAGCTTTATCTGCTCTCGTTAAAACTTTGTACATTTAGCCGCATTTATCTTCTATATATGAGAAAAAACACTGATTTTATTCTTTCTAAAGATAGAAGAAAAAGAAAAAGTTGCGTACAATGCTGTTTGCTTCTGATTTTAAGACGTATTAAAATTAAAAAAAATTTCAAGCTCATTTTAAAAAAACCTCATATTTAAATTTCGATTCTTATTATGCATTGTGCATTATAAACAGTATTATGCACTAAATAAGAATCAAGAATCGAAGGAAGTAAGTTTTTTCAAGATTCATGTTCGCTGATCTGCAAGAAAATTTTAATGCCTGCCAAAAATAACTTTCAAATACCGGAAAACCGCAGCTGTACCCTGCATTTAATGCCGCAGCACGCGTTCGATGAAGGCCTAAGAGTTGGCCCGTTGAAGCTCAACTAAAGTAAATTAAAAAATACACACAAGGAAACCAAGCAGCGCATTTTTTGATATGTATAATTGCGTATGATTAATAATTAATTTATAATTAATTTATAATTATGCATCATGGATTTCGTATTTCTTACAAATATATTAGAAACTGTCTAAAACTATCAAGGGTGTAAGGAAAAATAATTTAGTTACTGCGGTAAAATGTTTTAAAATTGCGCCATAAGCAATATTAAAAAGGGTAGAAATAATAAGAAAATTAATCAAAATTCTTCTTAAAACTTTAAAAACAGTTTAAAAGTATTTTAAACTTACTTTTATTAAATTTAAGAGCACTACATTATAAAGTAATTAAAAAATATAATTTTTTTAAAATTGACGTAGGCAAATTTTTTACATGAACTTAAAATTAAACATTTAATTTAGTTTTAATGTAAAACTATTTATTGGCTATAAATAGTTTTAGTGGCAATAGTCCTCAGACCTTATGCTCTCGAGCTCAATGTCAAATAAAACCGTTTACCGCGCTGATTTTGTTTATTTACAAATGCCAAAATTATAATAAACTCTATATTCAGTCCAAAGAGAGTATAATATGTTTTATACTTTTACGCGAACCATCGCCATGCCAAGCATTCGTATATTCAATATTTTTTCGCCCGTCACTTTCCATTTCGTCCTCTCAAAAATACGCATCGAATCACTCACGTCGATAGCAGCCGGAGGCCTACAAGTGCGCATGCTAACGATCTCATTAGCATGCCGCCCGGCCAAACTTGAAAAAAACTGCACGCTGATATAAAAAGTGCACGCCGCGGCGAAGAAACGCGCGGGGAAACTGCGAATAAGGGCTGTCATTAACGAGCTTTGGACAAAGAAGAGCGCGAAAAAGGAAACGCGGAGGCAGCGCGAGGACCGAGACGAGGAATTACTCGAAATCAAACAGCTCCGTGATCCGCACGGTTCGCTTGTGTACTTCAGGTTTTATCGCGATATTTTTGGGATACTTCTTCCTGACGTTTCGATCGTCTTCCTTTTTACTCTTCAACCTTTCCTTGAAAGCAGTTTGCTCTGGAGCTAAGTTTTTTTGGACATTACTCAATTGTGAGAGAAGGCATTAAGAAATTACTTTCTTGTACATAATACTAGTATGAGAGGAGGTTTCAATGATAAGAAAGAACTGCAGCTAATGTTTGGAAGACGTTTTTTAATCTTATAATTAGTTTTGTGAGAGAAAGTTTTTGTAATTTTCTTGTGTTAACTATAATTTTTTATAATTATCTCTTTTGCCGGAATCACTATCATTTTCCTTAATTATAAAACTTAATCGATTTTTTAAAGAAATATTGTAAAAATTTACTTACGTAATAATTAATTATTCTTCAATTATGTGATAATTAAAAATTCTAATAAAATCTATATACTTAATTTATAGGAAACAGTAGTAAGTCATTGTGGTTACAACGTCTGACTAAACATTGTTCCCATCACTACTAGTGTTCGTAGATTTATAAAAATAATTCTATTAAAATTTTTAATTGTTATAAAATTGTTGTATATTTCATCACTTAATCTTTTGAATGCATATTATTTATTTAACAACATTAACAAGTCACAAAATTAATTTACAAAACGTTTACCATTTTTAAGAAATTAGTTTCAAAATTCAAGACTAGATCAGATTTTTTCAATTTAAGCTTACTGATAAATTTTGAAATATTACAGAAAATTACTTGTAAAATTAGTAATCTTATCTTTTATTGATTTTTTAATTATCTAAATTTCATTATTTGAATATATTCTAATAGAAAATTAAACATAAAAATAAACGTTATCTAAAATAGAAAATTTAGCATATTACTTTATAGGCCTATAAAAATACAATTTTTTAAATGTATAAGACGTCTAAATTCGGCATTAAATTTAAATGTTAATTAGGCCTTGAAAAGAAAGTACAGGACAGTGAAATCTTATTTCGAAACTTATTTACGCAACATAATCATTTAAATAAGAAGTCTATTATTTTTGAATGAAAAATCTGTCGTTGTAAAATAATAAACGTAAAAAGAACAGTCACTTTGACAAAAGTTCATTCTACATTTCTCTCGGTTATTAAAGCTATTATTTTCGACTGCAAAGTTTACTTAAGAACTGAGAAATAAAATTTGAATATGAAAGGCAGTACTCACGAACAAAGATGTTACTCATCAAAGTAGCAGGCAGACAGAAGACGATAACCAGCACGTCGGCCACCGCGAGGTTGACAATGAAGAAGTTCGTAACCGTGCGCATCCTTGGCGAGCGATAAACCACCGCGATGACGAAACTGTTACCGATCAGTCCGACGACGAAAACCAAGCAGTACGCGACAAAGTACACGACCGACATCGCCACACTGTGCCTGTACCATCTGTCCGGAATGTGTTCGCTCGTCCCGTTGAACGAGCCGGCCATCCTCAGCAGCCCCTCGGCCTCGTCCATAGTCCCTCCTCCGAAGTGCGTCCCCGGCCGCCTGGTGCTCGCCAGCACCAGCAGGTCCTGCATCGAGCCGTTGACATACTCGACCAGAATCTCGGCCCTGGCGCCCACGACCGAGCGCAGGTCGCCGAGGGCCGAGAGGCCGCTCGGGCTGGTGGGCAGCCCGGTGGCCGGCTGCTGGCCGTTCGTCCGCCTACGATCGAGATCGAACTCGTCCGAGTCCGGCAGCCTCAGCGAGGCCATCTCCAGCAGGGGTGAGGGCGGCTGCAGCATCGATGCGACTGCAGGCGCTGACAGGCCCAGGCCGCCGTAGCCCCTCAGGCCCGGTAATCGGTGATGGTGCTCCTGCTGCTGCTGCTGCTGCTGCTGCTGCTGGTGATGGTGGTGAGCCGCTGCCGCCGCCGCTCGCGCTTCGTGATGGCCGTGGCGAGATGCCGAGAGCGGCAGCCCGATCATGGGATTTGGCTTCGCAGCGGCGAGGTGGAGGAGCTCGGAGGAGCTGGCGGACTCGCTGCTGGGGGTGGGCCGACTGAAGCTTCGACGACGCTGCCGGGCGCGTTCCAGGCCCTTCCTGGCGCCTCGTTCGCATCCGATCTCAATCAAGGCCAGGGGAAGCAGCACACCGCAGCACTGAGCCACTATCTACCCCTCGCTCTATCTCTCTGCCTCTTTGCTTTCTCGGATTTTAGGACAAGAGCTGCCCGCTGGGCTAACGAGGATGGGGAGCTCCTTTGAAGTCGGTGCTTTTTAAGATTCTTAAGCGGGAGAGTTCGTTGGCCGATTTACCAGGGGTGAAGCACCTCGACGGGCGCTCAAAGGAGCTGAAGAACAAGAAGAAGGTGGGACGACGGAGCAGAGAACGAGGGCAAACGACCGCTCGCCTCCACGTGCTCGCGCGATAAAGGCTTCTCTCGACCGCGCACTAATCAAGTATCTGCACTTGCTCCCAGCCGCATCAGCGATTTTTTCTCCTTTGAAAACTCTCTCTCTCTCTCTCTCTCTCTCAGTGTTTACCTTTACCGCGGGAGTTCGCCGGCGCGCTATGCCCTCTTCCCGCGGCCGCTTTGCCAGGGAGAAGAAGCGAACGCCGGTCGTCGCTCTGGAGGAAGCTTCTCGGTGATGATCTGAGCGATGACTCGAGCGTGCGGATAGCGCGGCCTGCAGCAGCGGCCGGAATGCGGCTGCTCGATGGGGGAGACGACGGACTACTGGCGGGCGCCGCGGCAAAGTCCGCGCGAGATGCGGCAGCGCGTCGACGGGCTGTCTGCTGCTGCGTTTGGCGGCGCGGCGCTGCGAGGAGCGAGCGAGCCTCCACCGCGAGCGCGCCGACTGCGCAAGCGTTACGCTTCCGCCGAGGTACTACTACGAGCCGACGTGCATACTACTACGCGACGGCGAGCGATATATACATAGCGGTGCGCGGGGCGAGAGAGAGAGAGAGAGTGACTCCTACGCCGACTGCAGCGTGCGAGTGTGTGTTGGAGCGCCTATAGCAGGGGTTTGGCGAGGCTGCTTTTTTGGAAAAGGGACGCGGAAGGGCTGAGGTCGGTGCTGGGCAGAGGCCTTGAGGAAGGTTTCTTTTAGATTGCAGCAGCTTTTGGAAACTTTCGATGTAATGAGTATGGTCAGGCTTTTGGCTTTTTCTCTTTTTAATTCCCGGTTATCGTAATATTGAAATTATGTAAATCTGTTAAAAGCTTGAATCGTTTTCAAAATTTCATTTGGCAATGAATATTGAACAATAATAATATATTTAGACTTATTTTAAAGTTAACTTAAAACATAACGACAGTTACATCCTAATTAAAAAAGTATATAAAAAAATTCTTGGTTTTATCAAACAGAATTCATATTTTTCCTTAAATATTTCAACTTACCGGCCGTTTCAAAATGTTAAATAGTTTCCAATATATTAATATCTTATACTTATCATAAACATTGGGATACTCTTTTAGTAAATATTCATCTATTTTATCAAATAATTTAAAACTTGTGGTTGCTTAACATATTTCTCATAAAAGAATCAAAAGTTAATGCTTCTGAAATGAAGCACAAAAAAGAAAAGCCAAATTTTTAATTTCATAAGTCATTAAATGTAACCGATGCTCGACGATGTGGTTTTCTGGAAGCCTATAATGCATTACTACGTCAAATTGAATTTTCGGGCAAGTCTCTGTTTGCAAGCGACTAATTGGATGTTTGCTTTTGTCGTGCCCATCAGCAATCTCTACGTCTCTTTCTATCTTATTGTTGGACTCTTGTTAGTAGGATCTGCCGGCTTCCGCAATTTATTATAACTTCAAGTTTTTAAATTATTTTCCCTTCGAGTTTATTTATTATTAACGTTTTTCTAAGTCGCTTTCTTGTTAGAGATTTAAAAGTATACTTTCAAGAATCAAGAAAGCTTCTAATTGGAACTTGATTGGAACCTAATTGTCAAATTAACATTTTTTATAGAAATTTAGAAAGAAATTTAAATTTAATTTCAGTTTGCATTAAAAATTAATGATATATTATACAAATTCAATGGTACTAATTTAAACTACGCATATTTTCATTAAATATATCAGGCAACATAAATTAATCTTTTAATTTTTAACCATTATTTATAATTAATCAATTTGTTTAATAAGATTTAACGCGTGAAAAAATCTCATTAGTAATCTTTGAATTCTTGTAATTGTAAAGTTATAAGGAAGAAAACAAAGTTATTTTGACGTATTCTTTTCTTACGTTAAAAAACTTACATTATTTTCACACCGATACTTTTCAATCCAATGTCATCTTTATCATTTTCCTAAACGCGCGGCAGTTTATTATTAATTTAATAAAAAAGCTATTATATCACCTGCAAATGGTTCGTTAAACGTATCGACTGATAAATTTCTTTCCCTGACCTATAAAAGAAGCGCACTGCGAAAAGCCTTCTATTCGCTTATTACGCGTATAATTCTCGGTGTCGACGAAATCGATGGCAGAAAAGCGCGAAACAAAAAAAAAAGAAAAAAAAAGGAAAACAGAGAGAGAGGAAGGCAAGCAGCGCGTACGTGCGTATTCAAAAACTCGGTGAAGCCATCGGTACGATAAACGTGATTTGCAGTGCGGAAAGCCCGCTTCTGCGTGGGTCGCTTTCAGGGATGTCCTACTCATAAGGGAAGGAAATAAATCGTTACTAAATAGGTTAGTCGGCTTGTAATTGTTTCTCCTTCGTTTCAGATCCTCACTACCAGATGCAAAGCGCTCTTTGATTTCGCCGTGTCAAGGACTACATCAAACTTTTTGTATTTTCATAATTTCACGGGACGTGCAGTAGTTTTCACTCTTATACGGCCGTCTCTAATTCAAATCAATCTTTTGCGAAACCATTTCGTTTTTTAATCTGAATATTTTAAAATTTATTCTCTGCGCTTATTTTAATTCGATAATTTTGTGACGTACCTTTTATCAAGTAAATTAAGTATCGAACCATCAAAATGTAATACTATTATAATTGCTTTATGCTTTTTGAAATATTCATTTATTAATTTCAGAATTTCAATGCTTCGATACTGCAGTTTAAATTGTTAGAATTCATTCCAATTTTTTTTGAGATTTGTTTTTAGAAATAAATTTATTTTAAAAATTTTTGAAAAAAGAACGATTTATTTTTTAAATTTATAAAATTAGGTTTTGTCTAAAAGCTGCTTTAACTATATTTCCATTTTTAAGCCCTCTAAAATATCAAATAATGATTTAAAGCAATAAAAATATTTCAAACAACTGGTCTATTCGTCTAGTATTGACTACTCTAAGAATGGCGTTACATCTAAATTGATCATTTGTTCCAATAACGAATACAGAAAGCTTCAGACGTTTCGATAAAAGTCAATTTGTAGTCGTACAGGCATCAAATCACCAATTTACATTTTTGATTGGGGCAAAGATCACCGCCTCGACAATTCAAGTCTACTATCAATATAGACCATATTTTGGACATTACTGCCAGTTTACTTAAACAGCTGCCAATTCATTGGCACTTAGCTTACTCCTAACTAATTTATCGTTCTTTAAGATCTTTAAGATTCACTAAAAACAATCCATTTCAACAACATAATTTCGAACTATTCTATATTTAATTAATTATTTATTTTTGTATTATTATTTTATTTGTCTATGTCCATTTTAGAATTTAATGAACAGCAAACAAAATTTAAATAAAAATGTTGTTATTGGAATATTTAAATTTAAAAAAATAGAATTATTGAAATTCCATGCGCAAAGCCCTTAAGAGTGCTCTGCCAGGCGATTGGTGCGCCACCAAACGTTCAAAGCTTATTTTTCTAATTTATATTAAAAAAT
>JAWWEM010000044.1:18813302-18824578 GCA_035582935.1 Ormyrus thymus
TTTATCAAAGAATTAAACATCTGATAGACCTGCAAGCACTTGGGTTTCGTTAGCTTTTCTTCGTCTCTGATTATGTTATTAAATTTTTTGAGTGATGTTAAACGGGTATTTACTGATACTGCCACTCTCATTTCTTATGAAAATGTTTCTCATCATGACAAAAGTATAACTTTAACTTTTGTAAATACTTTTAAAAGTAAAAATTCGAATTTTAAGTTTTAATTATTTATATGCACGTTTTATTTTTATTTTTATTTTTTATTCTTATTTAAGTTTAACAAAAATTACAGAGATTCGAACCCAAACTATTGTTCTGGCCGAATTAGCGAAATCTACCTGGAATTAAAGAAAGGTCGAATTTCACACTTTGACTATTTGAAATTCAAATAGTTCATAAAGTTTGAAAGCAGAGCTCGGGGGGGCACTTGGCACAGTTTAAAAGGCACACACGGCAAACGTTCCGAGGCGCGCGCCGATTGGCAAACCGAAACGGAGAAAAGTTCGAAGCGTGCGTTTACACATGATTTGCACTTGTTTAACATTTTTCTCCGCTCGCGCAGCGGCGGCGGCGGCGGCGCGGTGCCTGTGTCTATAGTTTTCTCCACTTTGGCGGCTGGAAAGTGCGCCACTTGCGCGAACTCGCGAGCGCGCGACAAGCGATGCTTACAAAGTGTAGGAAAATTCAGCGACGCAAATTAATTAGGCGTGACTGCGCGGCTCGCGGACGAGAGGTCGCCGACTTTCGTTTAGTGGCTCGTTATTTTTTTTTTCTCCTTTTCTTTGCTTTTTATTAAATTATCGGTTACGTTTCATCCGACGATACGAATTAGCGATTTGTTCGAGAGAGTTCGCCGACGATTTACTTTCGGTCGTAATCGATGCTGCTTATTGAAGTAAAAGTGTAATGAATTTTCGCAAATACGGCTTTTTAATATTCCGCTTGAAGAGTAGCAATCAGCTGAATGATGTGCAAATGAAATTGGATTTCACGAACAATAGAAAATACGAAAATTTTGTTTCGATTATTATAAAATATAATTATGTTCGTTTCAAGCGAATCAAACAACTTTCTAAATCGATTTTGCAGTATTTTTTTTTTAAGATTTCGCTTTTTAAGCTTTCACTATAAATTTTCATTCAGGGTATTAAATTAATTTACTAATATTTGTTGGTGACTATCTATTTTTTAAAGGTTATATAACTATATCAAATAATTTTACTCCCCAGATATTACCAACAACTTTCAGATTTTCTAAAGAAATACAACCTGACAAATTCTTTGTGAATTAAAAATTTTGCTTTAAAGTTATGAATTTCAATGGGTTTTTTGAATTTAAGAGACTTGTTTCTCCGCTTTTAGATTCTTGTTACGAAAATGTCGTTGATCTAGTTATTTCGCAAACCGGACCCTGAAAATTTATAACTAACAACAGATTTAATATTTCGTAATCGAAACCTCACAAAAATCGATCCCAGAGAAATGTTAGAGTATTCCAATTACAGAATAAAATAATACAAAAATAAAAGAACACCAAATTCTGTTACATAAACTAATAGTTCACTTTATTAATAAAATATATTATTATCAAAATTGAATTCCGATTTCAAATACTTCAAAACATATTTCTAACAAATCCTTTAAAAGCAAGAAAAATTTAACACGATAAGGTTGATTCAGAAAAATTCTAAATTAATTTTTAATTAATAATTCTCGTTGATTATATGCTAAAAGGTAAATCGAATGTTCCTAAAGACAAGAAATAAAATACGAGAACTTATCATTGAAAGGCCGAAAATGGTTTTACAAGAATAAAAATATAAGCAACACGGCACCTTCCCTTTTCCCCGAAACTTTCGAAATTTCGGATGGGCCGCCAGTGAGTTTTAAAAACTCGAGCAATCGCGAAAGTTTCCCGGCATGGGGACGCGGAAGTGAAGCGAAGAAACTATGCCGCCGTCGGAAGTGCCGCGCACCAATGCAATTTATCGTGGCGTCGACGACGCAGCGCTCTGGGTGTGATTAATGACGGCAACTGTTACAATTTGGCAGCTTCTTCCTCGGCCGCCAACCGCAGGACACTGGCAATGACAGTATATTGGAATTTCAAGGATCCCGGAGCGAGGGAACCCTTCTGAGCGCGCCTAATTAACGACCATCGATCCTCCAAGCTCCGGGAGCTTCTCGGTTTTTCTGTCGAGCTGCCCCTTGCCCACCCCCGCCCCCGTCTCTCTCTCTCTCTCTCTCTCACTCGAGCTTCAAGCTCCGCGTTTATTTGTGGTTTGCGACCACGCGCGCGACACAAGGACTTCCCGGGAGTTGCTTTACATTTGAAAAGGCCTTCGCTCGTGTGCACAAGGTGGCTGGACTTTGTAACTTTTCGAATTTCTCGTATAGGGCGGAGAAATTGCGACGCGAAATCGGCTGCAATTTTACGGTGTTTTAGTTTTAGATTGTTCGTTTTGAAATTTAAATGCGTGGGAATGCGCACTTTATTTCACATCACTTTTATGGAATGATTACATTTTTTTCCTTTTTGAAACCTACTTTTTAATTAACGTCGCAATATTTCTTCTACTTGCAATGTAGATTCATTATTGTTGGAGAAAAATGTTATCGATAAACGTGCATTTTAATAAGCCAACGTGCAATACTTCTTTTTCTCGAATAAAAGAATGTTCCGCGCTGGAATTTATGAAAGACTATAATATAAACACTAAAGTGATAATGATATTTTCCAAGATACATAAATAAAATAAAAACGAAGAGATCCGTTATTCGAGGAGCCTTACAATCCTCCATCTAAATTTATTTCCTTATCTGTCAATTAGGAAAAAAATATCAACGGCCGAGCTCGCGTGCGGAATTATTCAAATGGAATAATCTATCAGCATATACATCACTGGACTGTCTGAACAATGGCATTCTTTATCATAATCTCGAGGAGCGGAGTTACCTACGAAACCGCGAGATAGAGTACAAAAACGGCCGGTGTTTAATGAATTTTCTATCCGCATCCGTTTTTCCAACTTTCATTTTTCGCTCGCCTCGGTGTATCCGCCGAGCATGAAGCGGCTATTATCATCAATTAAAATCAGAATTGCAAACTCAGTCGCTGCGTTCTCTCGGCGCGAGCCGAGTGTTTTCAATTGAACACCTCGCCGGTGTCGCTGTGCGCACTTAATCCCTCGAGTGCACATCTCCCGTGCGCTTCTAATACTCGCTCGTATATCGCGTGGCTATTAATAGCACGTCTTGCGGAGCTGAATTGCTTCTGGACCCGATGGCTTGGCTTTTGCACAGAGGAATCTTTAAGATTGTGTTACATTTTTTTTACAGTGATGAGATGTTACGTGTGCTTTATTTATTAGAATATTTGCTGAAGAATTTGTAATTAAAGTTTTCGATAAAAACTTTAAATAAAGTTTACCTGTAACCGCTTGTATCCTTTTTGGTTATGAAACATTCCTATTAAAAAGCTATAAACGTCAGGATGCAGAATGTAGCACAAACAAGTATAAAAGATCTAAAGTAACGAAATGAATTTAATGTAAACGTGAATACTCATTTTTACTAAAAACATAAATGCGAACTAGACATGCCACATTCTTTATCTATACTTTTTTGTTCCTTTTTTTTCAGCTCACTCGATATCCTTTCTCTCCTTCTGTGTCATTTCGATCTTTTTTTCTCTAAAAGATTGTCTTTTCTATTTTTTTTATCTTTCACTTTGCTCGTCCGTATTTTTTTTTTATTTGATCTCCAAAAGTGTGATTAATCTTAATAAATTTGAATAAAAGCTACATTGATCTCGAGCCTTCTTAATTTTTGATACTTCCTTTTTTTAAAAGTGGACAAGATTGTACACTTAAAAGTGTAAAAACTCCGAGATACCAAAGAAATTCTAAACTGTATTAATAATCTTTTCACCGAAATACGTGGCGATTGGTCGCGAAGGCAACCTTTTCATTGCTCGGTATAAACTCGAGGAGAAGGCAATCAAACGTACTCCCCATCCATCTGTATACTAACTTTCTACGTCTTTCGTCCGTCCAGCCAACAATTTCCTTGTCCGTCATTCGGGCTTTACTGCCTCTGAAGGACCTCTAAAGTCCGGCGTACTCGGGGGGGTATTGCTTCGCAGGACGCGCGGATGTCCCGACCGGTACGTGATGGAATTCCCGGAAAATCCGGGGCTGTCCCGTCCTCGCTCCTCCTCCTTTGCAATCCTTTTTACCATACATGCGGGTATATACATTGCGAGGGAGCGGCGTCTGCCGGGGGAAAATACTCGACATTGCGGACCGTCCCGGGCAAAAGGACACTTTAAACGGGTGGAACTCCGCGAGCCTGCACGTAGATTTCAGAGCTTAAGAGTCCTTGGTTTATAATTGGATAATGGCTTTGCCGGGAGCCGTAGGGCCTCTCGGCTTTGTTTCCTTTTTCGCTGGAGCATTTTTCACTGCGCGCATTTCTATACTATTACAATGAAACGGAAAATTTTGTCAGTCGCATTTTTTTTTTTTTTTTTACTTTTGGTTGAAAGTATTTGAAATAGCTTTGAGAGTTTTAAAGCGAACGCAGAATGCTGATGAAATGGATAAATCGTGTTTATCCCTTGGCGATTTTTAACTGAACGCTATTTGCTCAGCATACCTACCACGATTGAAAAACATTTTTTTATTGCACAAAAGTTGCAGCGAGCATTGAATTTATTTAAAATTGTAAGTTATATAATTTTCAATTATCGCTTAACCACGATTTGAAGTTGATTATATCATGCAATGATGTTTAACTTTTACCAGTTAAAGGAGCTTTGTCACTGAATAAAATCATTTATCAATAAGAGAATTACGAAAATCACGAACGCTTTCAACACAATTTAAAAAATTTTTGCAACATTGCTTTCAAAATCTTATCCTGATTCATTGATACTTTAATTACTTTTATAAGTTTTTACAATTATTTTTTTAAACAAGTAAAATGGTTTCATAAGAAAATAATTGTGTTAAATTAGTACTTGATAATTTTGATATAGTAATTTAAAACTGTGTAGAATAATTTCATGTAAAACCTTATTCAATACTGCATTGTATCATATTAGCTGTTATATTGATGCCAAAGCATTATGGTTAGGTCAAAAAATGTATTAATATGATTAAATTAAAATATAAATTAAACTTTAATCTCTATTGTTTAAATAAAAAATACCCGTCGTTAAACGACAGATAATTGTATATTCAACTATCAACTTCTTACGTCTCCAAAAATAACCGAAAAATCGAAGATATGATCAATCATTTATTTTAAGGTCCATTAACCTACACGTGACAACTTGTATCTTTTAACAATGAAAAATCGAAGTTTATGAAGTGAAAAAGGGTATAATAATAATTCTACGCCCTTACAGAAAGAGGACTTAATTTTGTGGATAAAAATATGGTTTCTAGAGGGCGTTGCCTTTATACACGAAAAATTACAAAGCCCTTCTTGGAAGGAGCAAGATTGATGACTGCATCTTTTTCACGGATGATGGGCTGCATCCAAGCCTACACAACAACGTTCAAGGTGTCGCTTTATTACAAATATTCCAAACACGCATATGATTCTGGAGGCACTCCATTTATTTTTAGAAACTATAATACGAGCCGGATGTATTGATCAATGTATTAAGTAAAATTTTTAAATAGATCATTTTTACATACAGCTCTTGATTATTTCTTCTCTCAAAATGAAAAATACCCGGGTATTGTTTAAACATTTTATAATACACAACTCACCATCATCCGAAAAGAGTAAATTTCGATTAAAAAGCTACTGGCGAATTTTCAATTAAAGTATTGCGAGCGAAAATTAATCGCAAGGTCATTGTTCTAAAGTACTTTCGAGGACAGTTTCTTTCGAGGGTACAGTCGCAAGAGCGAATTTAGTGATTACAGCACCAGCTGCTCGGCGCGAGCGTCTGGACGTCGCGACGCGCGTCTGCCGCATAATGTATCTACAAGTCGTATTGAATTCGCCAGCTTCCGTATCGATATAGAAAGCAGTGTTCTTTTGAATGAGGCGCCGATGTTCAAGTGTTTATTAGTTCGCATTATAGTGGATTTTCGAGGAACACGCGCTAAGTCAAGTGTAACTTATTAGGTGATCTGTATACTAATGCATATACTTTCTCCCTGTTGGAACTAAATGAAACTAGGATGTATGATAAAGTATCTCTAAAATTTCTCATTTTAACGCATTTTTCCTTGGAGCTTTCGTGATTTCCCGCATTATGAGAGAGAACTTTCGATTCTACAATCATTGAAAGTGTATTTTTTTAGCTAATGTTACATCATATCTAATATATATAATATATGTATATGTAATGTAAAGAAAATTTAATATTCTTATCAAACTTTTGGGCATTTTCCTGCAATATTAGTATTAAAAGTAGCAAAAATTACATATTGACATCAATTAATAAAGTATGTACTTCAAAATCTGTATAACTTGTAAATGTGTACAAATAGTATAAACCACTTTGCTGCATACCTTTTTATAGAAAATAAGCAGTAAATAGAAAATCGTTATTTATATATATCAAGTGATCGTTAATCTTCTGATATAAAAATTTTTAAACCAGAAAACGTATCATGTTTATAAGAACATTTTAAAAAGAGAAAGTAAGAATAGGTATCCTATTAATCAAATAACGTTGGAAGTCGAAGAAAATGAGGCAGAGATTAGCTGGAAAATTGAACATGCATTCATAATAGACAGTGTGCTTTACATATGTCATAGCATATCATGTGCAGACACTTGTTTAATTGAATTATAAGATTAATCAAAAATACATTTAAATAACAACTTAAATATTGAATTATGTAACTCTTTAAAGATTTGCAGAATTCAATATTTAAGTTGCTACTTAATTGTTAATTCAATCTTGCATACTCTGCTCTCAGAACGACGAATCAGACTCACTTTACTTTTCGAGATTAAAATTTTTTGCGCACCGCATTAATAAAAGCAGCTTTCATCAAAGCTAATCACCTAATTAACCGGAAGATTTATGACTTTCACCTCTGCTACAATGGCGAGCGCTTAAAATTTTTTATCTTACGCCGCGCGCGTCAAGCGACTTTCAGCAGTGAATCGGACAAACGGAGCTCTCGCTCGGTCGCGGCGGCGAGCCCAATTTTTTTTTCGGGAAAGTAGAAAGTGACGCGGACGACGTGGCTCCCCGAAAACCAAGCAAGACCGCCCGGCGGTGCAGCAGCAAGGTCGCAGCAGTGTGCCAGCAGCTGCGTTTACGCTCGCGTCGAGCGGGAGAGAAGGTCGGCAAACTCGCGGCGCCGCGGCGGGGAAGCGGGAGGAAAAGTAATCTCTCGTGTGCGTGCACGGCGCGCAGGCTCGCGTGCGGTCGGCCGCCGCAAATCACCGGTAAAACGCGCGCTGATCAGCTATGTATATGGAGGCGAGACGCGAGCTCCGCTGCTTCTTCCCGGTTTTTCCGCCGTTGAGCCCCCCCGAGTCGCGTAAATCTGGCGCGCGTGCACGCGATTTATGGGAGTACTGAACTCGAGAGGCGTATTTGACTACCGGGCTTTATGGGACTTTTCAGCGTTGACTGGGGTGTAATGGGCGCTTTTCTCTTATCGAAATATTTTTATGCTTCCTCTTAACCTCTGGCGAATAAGCGTTTTTGGCCGAGTGATATTTTCTTCGTCCCGAAGATTTTCAGCTTCTCAGATATCGAAAAACTTTTTTCTCCCGCGTCGAGCTAAACCGCGCGGAAAGTATCGCCTCGAAACCGATATCAATGCAAAACGACGATCGCGAATCGAGTTTTCTCCTCGTTACAGAAATGAAAAGCGCGCGCGGAATAAAGAAAGGTTTTTAATATACTTTTACGATAATAACACACACACACACACCTGGAAAAGTAAAACGCATTCCCCGGGCAACCGTATCGGACGCGCGCGGCCTGCTCGATGATGCGCGATGGACGACGGCGAGGACGCGGCGAGTATAGTAGGTCAGTAGCCGGTGGGAGAGATTTCATCTTCTCGTTATTTTTCTTATCAACGAGCGGCGCGCGAAGAAAACGACGACGAGGACGTCAGTCCGCTTTCGCCTCGCCGTCTAATTTCCTATACCTCTCCCGTGCCTTTGAACTATATTCCCGAGATAATTGTTGAAAACGCCATCTCCCCCCCGCCTCCCGTCGGCCTCGTCGCACGAGAGGAAAGTAAGACAAGCGGAAGCGCGGAGTGTGGGCGCCGGGAGAAGATAGTGGGGGGGGGGGATATACTCCGAGGAGCGATATAAATAATATCGACGAGAGAAGATCGGGAAGAAAAACGTCACGCTCGAGTAATAGTCGGGTAAGTGCGTCGTTATGCTCGCCGACGCGCTTCACTGGAACATCTTTCGAGGCGCGCACTGATAACAGAGACATAGACGGGGCGGACATGTCGGGAGGTGTATACTTTGAGGTTTACCGCATTGTCTTTAAAACGGTTTTTTCACTTTACGCCACTTCCTTATTTAAGACGAACGCGACGGGACGATCGGCCGGGATGCGCGGAGGAACGGCGGCCCGATACTGTACAGATTCCGATATTCGTTCAACGATTGCGGCGGGGAAACGTGTGTTTTTCTTGCTTCTATAGTTCCAAGTACGAATTATCTTGTTATTTTAATTTAGACTTTTTTGCATTACGTGGAATAACAAAGGTTGAGAGTAACAGTAAACGGCAAGTTCTCCTTTCGACTGGTTAAACTTTATAGAAAAGTTCAAAATGAACAAGCACATTCGATTTTTGTTAACCGGGCAACGGTAAACTTTATTCTATACAATTTTGCATTGAAAAAATTTTGACAATAAAGCCCATCGTTAAAAATTGAAACTTTTTCCGATAAAATTTGTATAATGTCAAGTTTACTGTTACGTGACAGCATTTCTGAATCTTTAAAATTAAGAAGGCACTACTATGGCTGGTATGTACTAAAAAGTATAGAAATTGTTTTGATACACAAATTACGTAAAGGAAACACAAATTTAATGATACCTAATCTGGTTCTTGTACACAATGGACGAAAATTTTCTTTACTAATTGAGCAGCGCAGAATCTAAACTTCCTTAATGTCAAATTATCACTTTCACAACCAGCAAAATACACGGCAAAGCAGAGAAATTGGCAAGAGAGGACCCAAACAACATAATTTACCTGCGCTCAAGCGCTCATTAACAATTTTCTTTTTCAAACACCGAAAACGTTTATGGGCATCTTTCACGGAGTTAAAGACTCTTTTTTTTCCTTCAAAGTCCTAACGGCGCGCAAGTAATAAAGTTCACGATGCGTGAGCTCAATTTACGAGTGTTTTCCTGCGAGCTTTGCCGGTTCCTTCCGTACTTCTCTCTCGAAGCTCCAAAAAAGCGAAGCATCCAGTAGAAAGTCACTGCGCCTTAAATAAGTCTGACTTATTTTTGAGACCGTACGCCGCGCAATTTGATTATTTAACGCGAGGAACCGGCCGAGCAGACGTGGATCGAGGAGGGTCGCGAGACTTAATCTCCGGCTGGGCATCACTCACCGCCTTTTCCGATGTTACGAAAATTTTGCGCCAAGTGCAGCTTTCACAAAATGAACAAATCGCCCGGAGTACGCATGCGCAGCCGCAACGATTTAAAGGATGTGATTCGCGAGATAAATTCGTTGCTTCCATGGTAGTGCTTCGTCGCTGTTTCGAAACTGCTTGATTTGGCCCAGATGTAAAAACTGATTTGTTATATTCATCATCTTTCAAATGATTACCGGGAGGTATTGTAAAGACTTATTATTGAAGGATATCAATTTTTTTTATAGTCAATTCTGGGAAATAATGGAAAGCAGAACGAAAATTGATTTTCATTTATGATAACGAGTAAGTAGAAAACAAATAAAGCAATATTGATTGTGTTTGAGCTACAAACTTTATGTTTGTATAATTAGCGTTTGATTTAAACAGTGTAAGATGACTGTTCAATCTGTACTTTGAAATAAAAATTCGTAAAAATTTGCTTGCATAATTGTAACTGTATCTGAAACTTAAATAAATATATTCCTTATTAAAAAAGTTTACGATTTTTTAGCCAATTTAATGCGACATGCTTGAATTGACCAAAAGCTACTAAAATAAGCGCTTTAACTGGCCGATTCATAGAGATAAAACGAATTCGCTAGTGTGTATCGTCAAATCTCTACCGCAGCTTCCTCGACCCCAATTATCTTGCAAACGACATCTCAGAAAAACCTTTGCATTCCAAATACTCTCGCCGAAACAATAGAACCGAGCCTCATCCGAAAGCGATTAACAGAACAGCTCTAATCAAACGAGCCACTTATCCAACCCACGCGGATTAAAAAGGAGAGAGAAGGAGAGAAAGAAATGCATAAAAAATCAAGAAAGGGAATATAAAAAGGGAAGTGGGTTAGTCTCGAATCCTCTAATAAATTTGAAATTCAAGAGAGCCGCGCGCCGTCGAGGCAGTGGGACGAGCTCTCTCGCGCCTCACTCCGAGAGCGGCGCGCGACGCGACGCTTATGAAAATTGAAAGCGATTATACGGGCCGTAGACGAAGTTTACCGCATCCGAGTCCAAGAGTATATATATATATACACCCGCGCACGCGGCGAGCGCCAAGAAAAGGCGAAAGAGCGAGAAGTCGCGCTCGAGCCGAGAGGGCAATTAAATTTCCGACTCTCTCTCTCGCTCTCCCGCACGCTAAAAACGACATTGCAACTGGATTAGTTTATGCGCATAGATTAAAAGGCGACCTTTCACGGCTGCGCGCTCTCTCGTTATAGCGCCTCGGATTCTTTCCTACTATATGCATATTGTGTATATATGCACGTCGTGCGTGTCTATATACTTCTTAAGGCTCTCGGGCGCCAAGTGGATTTGCGAAATTATTTTCAGACTTAGTTGGTATTACTTTTTCGTTTGATCATTAGATAATATACAGCACTTATAATAGTATTCTTAAATAGTGAGCAGTTAGGATTCATAAAAGAGCATATTGTGGCCGAAATTAAGATAATACTAAAATTTCACGGATGACAAAAAGTAAAATAATTAGAGAGAAAGGTTTTGGTTAAAAAGCAACCTAAATAGCTTATTTATTTCGTAGAATGTCGTCGGACACAATCGAACACTAGTTATTGCAGTCCCCGATTATGCTTTCCAGGAAATATAAATGTCATAACTGCGAGCGGTTATCCACTTACTCTTTCGCGCTGCAAAAAGCCAA
>JAWWEM010000044.1:18828915-18840397 GCA_035582935.1 Ormyrus thymus
CTATTTTAAATTGATTTCAGTACTTTCTTTTTTTAATTTGTATAAAAATTTTATACCTTTCTAAGAGCTCATTTAACTGCTATCAAATAAATAATACTTTTGATATTTGTATTACCAAAAATGAAATTGTAAAAACAAACCATATACTTGCCTTATTTTATACTTTCGTAGGAAATAATTGTAAATAGATTTCATAATTTTTATGTATCCATTTCTTCAAAAATTGATATTGCCATTTTTTTTAAAATTTAACTCATTTAGATGGTTAATGAAATACTTTTATATGGACGTACTTTAAAAAAAAATAAAATATATTTTTTCTTTTCCATAAATTTTTTTAATTATCAATAACTATCCATATATAGTTTTAGATGCACTAATATAATGATATAATAGTATTTTACCATCCTTTGATAAAGTAGGAATTGAAAACTCCGCAACATGTTTTCTAAATTACCAGTTGATGCTATAAATTTTAAAACATGTACGAAACTTTATTTCACTTTGTAATAATCACCTGCATTTTGACATTTTTATAATTCACGCAAATATATACAGGAGCAAATAAATATAAAAAAGTAATTTCATTCTAAGGTGTTAAAGCTTTTCAGATGTAACTTAAAAAGGAAAGTATTTTCTGGAAATGACAATTGCTTCTTTCCGTTACTAAACAAGCATAAGCTTTTAAGGAACCGTTAGCTATTGCATATAAAGGTGGGAAAGCTTGCTTTCCAAAGTCAGTTGCAAAAAATCTCTAAACGAAAATGGTTTGTGTTTTAAAATGCGCAATATTAGTAAGTGCTGTTAAAGTAGATTCATTTAACACATTTCATCGGCTAATAAACATTGCTATCTAAAATTTGATTTGCAGCTATCTTTTGTTTCTTCAATAAGTGGAATCGTAGTAAAAGAAAAATCGGCTGTACCATTGAAAAGTACAATCTTACCAAGCTATCTAGAAAGTTCAAAAAAGAATTTCAATATCGCAGATAACAATAATATAAAGATTTTGTCATTATTTTATAATGGATCCAAAAAAGATGAGAATAAGGATGTTTCAAAATTAACGGACAGAATCAGTGCTGAATCATTAGCATTGTGAGTATAAAACAACAACAAAAAATGAGTTTGCTGCTTAAATTATAAAAAAGATAAAGTTTTAGACTTAATACGCAATCAAAAAATATATTTTTTATCCTAAAATTTTTTTACTTCAAAAACAATAAGAGATTTTTGAAAATTTTGATTAACGATTGTATTCAATAATTATGTACTATATTCGACTGTATTCTCGATCTTCGATTTCTTTTTCTATTCTAGAATTCTTCAAATAACGAATTATGTTTTTGTATCAAACATGATATTTATACAATTCAAATTTTGATTAATTTCAGGATACATCGTGCTTTACCATTTAATCGTATCACATACAACGTCTCCAAAGCTGTTCCGTATCCTGCATCGAAAAGCACGGGATATGCTTCAGACTTTTTAGATGATAAAAAACCTATTTATGAATTGGACAATGAATCATCGCGAAATAATTACTATTCTACCGGTTATGTCTACGATTCACCCAGCTTTGGTCTACATCACGAACCGAAAGAAATCAAAATTTCTAATAATCCTAACGACATCGTAACAGCCTTTAAAGTATTAGACAACTTTTTAAATTCACATCTCGATGGAGAAGGTTACAATAATGAATTACATCGTCCCACTAATCCTATATTATCACTTATTCTCTCTCGATACGGAAGATATACACCTGACCATAACTCTCACTTATATTCATACATGACTGTTAATAATATTCATAATAATAAGCCTTTTGGTCAATATAAATATGAACGTGACCAAAATTGATTACATTATTACTCTTTAATAAGCATCAAATTTTTTATTAAAAAGTAGAACATAAAAATGATCTTTCTCTGTAACCAAGTCAAATGAAAAGATTTTATTGAAGCCAGATTGTCTATTATAAATTGTCTCTGGCTCGATGTTTTAATAAAAATACGGATTGTAAGTTGTAATTCTAATGCGGTAAAGTTTGCAAAGAATTTGCTCTCACTGTCAAGCTCAGCGTTCCAGGTCACCTGAAAGGTGAAATCTGACCATGGATCCGGTTGACATGGAGCCGATCAGGCTTAGGAGCAAGGCAGTAAAATGGAGTCCTGAACCGCTTGGGTCACGGGAATAGAAACTCCAAAAAAAAAAAAAAGAAAAGGGTGTTAAAAGGGAGCCGAAATCGTGAAAATTCAACGTTTTCTCTCTCTCAGTCCTCGCGAGAAAGTGCAAAAAACAAAAAAGCGAAAAAGGTACGGGTCGGGAGAGCCTTTAAATAGAGGCTATTGGCATTTAAAGTTTTCAGTGTACGAGCAACCTTCAAAGGGAAAATAAATAAATAAAAATAAATAAAGTTTTTCAGTAATTTATTCTCCTGACACTATCCGTAAGTTGTGTAATACACGCAAGGGGAAAATGATTTATAAAAAATTACTATATTAAGTTTAGTAATCCTTAATAATAAAAAGAAAGTTTAGTAATCAAAGGACAAACTTTGTAATACGAGAAAAATTAATAATTTAATACACTAAAAGTAAAAATTAATATTTTGTACAAGCTCGTAACGTATTTGATACAATCTCGTTACATGTTTTTAAAGTTTTACACTTAAATCTTAAGAAATTTTAGGATATTTTAATTAAATTGGAAGATCGTCAAAATTTAGGGAAATGCATGCGTTATCTGGAGAAATTAATACGTTTAAATATCTAATAGGCGCATGTATGCGATATCATTTACTGTTATGTATTACAGTATATATCGAACTCTCGTCAATACCAAAAGGCGATTGTAAGTTGTTTAATAAATCTCAAGCGATAATGAATGCAAACAAGTTTTTTCGTAAAAGTGTGTCAAGCACAAAAGTTCAATGCAAACATTTCATAAATGTGAAAACTGAAATGCAGCACAATTTACCTATACCATATTTCTTATTCGAATAAATAAATTTCAGTAACATTTAAAAACTTGACTGAATCAAAATAATATCCGCTTTTGTATCAAGTGTACTGCATTGGATTAAAAAGTTTGCACTCTTAATTATAAATAAAGTGAAGCAATAGCAAAAAATTTGCATTTCTGTAACCCTATATATATATTTCATGAAATACGTATATACCGCGTAAATTAAAATATGTACACGCACTCACGTGTAAGGAGGCACAAAAACCATTTTTTCAAAAATGTCTATTTCAATTCTAAACATTATAAAAAACTTTTTTTGTTAAATAAGGATCAAAACTATAATAAGAGGAATTATTTTAATTGAAAAGTTTTATTGTTTACATGCTTTTTGTACAAAAAGCTTATTAATTACTGTTAAAATATGTATTAAGTGTAAAAGATTTTGCAGCTATGCGATGAAAAACATTGAACGTTTAAAATTCAATTCAGCACTTTAATAGAAAATGATTTATTTTATTCACAGCCGTCCTGAAGTTCAATTATATGCTTGTATATTAAAATTCACTCACATTTAATCAGAAATATATATTTCATAATCACATTTACTATAAATAACATGCGCCTTGATTTTGTAAACACCATTCAGGCTCCAAACTGTCGGCAAGGATTCCCCGCTGGACAAGCCTCTCACGATGTCGCAACATGCGGTGTTCCGCATAAATCCACGACGAGCTTGGATCCGACCATAAACGTTCGGCCATTGCAGCGGATCGGGGCCACAATCGAGAGTCCACTGAGGTACTATCTACCTGCTCCGACCACAAAGCAGCTTCGCCGCCTAGAAATTATGGGCATTAATATCATTGCAAATATATTCCATTTAAATACAAATAACTTTAATAAAATCTGTAGTACCGAGAACTAAATGTTTGTAAGCATTAGAAAATCCTTGGCCTTTTAACATTTTCATAGGAGAATTTTCGTAGACTTTTTGCCACCCCTTGTAAGGGGCACACCAATTATTTCCTGTTCCTACCCAAGCGCCAAATCTGAAATAATTTTTTGATATTTGAATTTTTACTGCGTTCTCAGAACGGCGTTTCGCAGAAAAAAATCTCTTACCCGCAATCTAAGTACAAAGCATCATAATTAGAGAAAATAACTCGGAATTTATTCTTGATTAGTCTCCCTATCGTGGCATCTGCACCAGTTGTCCAGATTTGAATAATATATTTTTTCGGATCAAGATACTTAAGATTTTCTTCATTGGTGAGACCGCTAGTCCATAAAACGACGTCAAGCTCCTTTCCATTGTTGGCTTTGGTAAGCTTATGGTAAGCTTTCGTCTGGAAGTGATTCCAAAGTTGATAAAAGTTCGACTCGGTCAGATTCCAGCCTCTTTTGACCATCCACTTTTTAATGACTTCAGACGAGTTCCAGCAGTTAATATTAACTTCGTCCCCGCCCATATGGAAGAAATCTGGTTCGAAGTCTCTTAGCATATCGGCGTAAATACCTTCGAGAATTTCGTAGACTCTTTCGCTAGTCGGATTCAATTGGCCGCACGGCGGCTCAACGCAATAATTCTGCCATGGCTCCGATTTGAAGCAAACAGCGGCATTATCACCGACCTGGAACGATCAAAAAAGAAAATTAATTACTACTTTGTAAAATCGTTAGAGCCGCGTTATATTTACCCATTGCCATCCTTCGCCGACGTGAGCTGGAGCATCGAATTCTGGTAAAACTCGGACACCTCTTACGAGCCCGTAATGAACGATTTCTTTGATGTCCTCTTCTGTATATACTTTGCCAGGTGTATAAGCGCCGTACTTAGACAAATCCGGCCACGTTCTGCTTACATACGGAAAACTATGAGAGTCAGTTATGTGCCAATGGAAACTGTTTAATTTGGACATAGACATAGCCTCGATAGTTCGCAGAATCGATGGTTTGTCCATGAAATTCCGAGCAGTGTCGAGCAAAATTCCACGATATGGAAATGCTGGTCCGTCTTGAATATAAACATCACGAGCAATCTTTAACTCGTCGAACAAATCATCGTAAACTATTAGCTGTGAAAGAGTTTCTAATCCATGTCGCAGTCCGAAGTAACTTTCACTTGTAATATTGACGTTGAGCTAAAAAATATTTTAAATTATTAATCGTTTTATTTTACTGGTTGTACAAAAGTTTACGCAGCGCTAAGTTTTGTTGATAATCTACAAGATTAAATTTTCTAAAATAAAGTACCTCGCCGTTGCTCTCTTGGTGAATTGCAAGCGTGTAAGATTCCGAAGTTTTCAGAGTTAACTTGGTAGTCGTGTCGCTCAGTTCACTGTTTACAGTGACAGTCAGTCCATATCCATTTTTGAACGCTCCAGAGCCGACTAAACTTTTGGCATTGCGTTTCAGCCGGTCAATATTTTCCTGAAGCAATTTTTGAATGCCACTGGGCAGGTCATTCTTTCCCAGGACGATCTCGTCCGGGTTTAATGCAGCCACGAAGTTGCCGAGCGACAAGTGGCCAGTCGGCTTCGGCCATATTCCACCTGCTTCGCCGCAAAATAGCTGACAAACGCTCAGGGCTAAAGGGTTCTTCACGTCGTCGGTGATCTCCACCTTTTTGCAGTAGCCTCGATCGCAAGTGTAGTGCCATGGTGAACTGGAGTCAAAGTGCAAAGTTTTAGTTTCTGGTTATTCTGGTTATAGCCGAGGTTCGTTTTTATGTATGTATTTATAAGATTGCCATCGATTTCTTATTAATGTTTTTGTATCTATAAATTTTTATAATAAACTTTCCTGTAAATGTTAGAAGATTTTTACGAATTTTCGCTTTGAGTAAAAAATTTATAAATCGTATGAGACTTCAATCAAAACGAAAAGTTTATTAAAGATTTACAATAACTAATCTGTTTACATAACTAGTATTTATAAATATATGCATAATATTCTGGTGAAATATTTGGCTAAGTATAAATAAAACAGTTTGTTATTTGAAGCAGATTTTACGATAATGACCAGAATAGAAAATTTCACTGTGCTCTACTTCAAAAGATCATCAACCTGTTCTCTGCTTTCACTTGCATTAGAAATAAGTATTCTCAGAAATTTTCAGCTACCCTATTGAACAAATGTTGCAAAACGCATTTAGTACGCATATTTGCACCGGAATTTACAAGATCTTATAAGAATGAGGTAGTAATAAAGATTATATTAATCTTTTCCCTTAAAAAAAAGGTTTAAAAAACATAATCAAAATTAATATTACAGTTTCAATAAAATATTTGGAAGTAGGATTCTTATGAATTACTAAAATATTGATTTTAAAAAGTTAATAAAGATTACTAATAGTAAATGAAAAGTTACTAATAATAAACGATATCTATATCGTTTTTATAAGATAAACATTGACAATAATCTATGTCAAAGGTCTTTCAATTTTTTATTTTCACTCGTTTTCTATATTTGATTATTTCTTTATAAAACACATTCGATCACTTTTAACCTCAACGAATAATAAATCTAACGAAATGAAAAGTTATCGTATCCGATCTTTTGCTTGCACGAGTATTATGACTGCGTTTGTAAAGATTTATGAAAGATAACGTTTATATTAACGTATAGTAAAACTATTGTACTATTTAAATATCGTCTGCTACGAATATAATTGGAAAACGCAACTAATAAGAAATATAAGTATTTCGCGTATCTCAAACTTATAAAAATAGTTCTGCAAAATAATGTTGACTAAAAATTTTGAACTATTACCTCTAATGCTTAAACACCAAACTCTAAATTAATTTAATTAATCAGTTAGTTCTAATTTCACAAAAGAAAACTCACTCGAATGACTCAGCGGCGAAGAACCTGCAGAACAGAAGTAAGAAGAGAACGATCATTGTTGTTGCGCCAACGACGAGTCTACGCGATCTGCGAAGCCGCCTGCCGATGCAAAATGATTTTATCAAACGCACCTTCATCGCCGCAGCGCCTTATAGTGGGGATAACGGTAAAACAGGTCCGCTTTGCTCTCCTCGCTGCCTCTGGTTCTTGCTCTCTTGCGCCCCTCTCTCATTAGCATCGGAATCCCGAAATTTTTCACCGACCCGTTATTTCGGGCTCGAAAATTCTGCGAGAGCTCAGAGCCGATGCCGATTTCTTTGCAGGACCTCCCTCCGGGCGGGTCTGCTTTCCTTTATTTAGAGAGATTCTTAAACTACTAAGGATTTTACGGCTTTTCTTTGATTTCTTGCTTCGAATTGACTGGAGAATGAACCTGAAAACTATGGAATATTTTTTTCATTGATAATAAACTGATCGTTGTTTTAAATATTAACTCGCTTTTTTATTCAACGAATATGCCCAAGTTTTATATGGCACTGGGATGAATAACAGGAATTTACTAATTTTTCAAATAAAAAGTTTATTTTTATCATGACTAAGATAACCAATTGATTTGGGGGAGAAATTTATTTGAATAATAAAAATCATCAAGTTAAAGTATAATTGACTAAGTATATGTTATATGTATTAGGTATTAAAACGGTAATATAGCAGCTGATAATTATTAATAAAAGTTGTTAAATTTAAAAATTTTTAAATTACCACATCATTAATATTAATTTAAAAATGATTTTAATGCCAGGTTGATACATGAAGACAAACAATGTTTATCATCATGTCATTTTTATTTCAGCCGCTGATTAAAAACGGATAATAAAGTATTCAAAATATTGACTAATTAATATATTTTACTGGTGAGATCAACAGTTTGTTGTTAATTTTTTTAATTCAGATGTATTATATAAATAAATTTTTTGATACAATAATGTAGTTAAAACTAAGGTCTCTTCATTAAATTTAGTAAAACACGTTACATTGCAAATACATAAAAATAAACAATCCAAAAATTTAATAATTGTAATTCATGAAATCGTACAAAAAAATTCATTTAAAAAATTTGTTTTGCAGCCGAGTCATTGGTAATATCATTTTTACCGCTATAAATTTGCATAATTATACATTTTCATTTGACACAATTTTGAATTGTGAGAATTTTAACGTCAAAAGATAAGGCATTGGCTCGTTCATGCACATAAGAATTATTGTGCACATTTTAATTGTGCCCAGCTTAGCATAGACCAATATATCTATATATAAATTTTATCAATGCTAAATTGAGCACAATAATTACGTGTACAGTTCTTACGTGCATGAACAATACGCCAAAAATAAGAAACATTTACTCAGCTTTGAAGACTTACTTTCTGAGAAAAATGGATTACTGTTCTTCAAAAAATTTTTTCAAAATAAAAACTTTCATACAGCAAGAGAAAAAAAGTAGTAAAAATTACTTTTTTCTATTGATCTGAATAGTAAATATTATTATTTTTCTTCTCATATCTAAAATAACGATAAAAAATAGTAATTTTCACTACTTTTTTTCTCTCAGTGTAAAAAATATCTGATAATTATTAGACCCTCAGTTTCATAAGTTAGGTATATGAAATACTATAGAATTTTATTTGAGCATTAAGCTAACTTAAGATGCAAGAACATATTAGTAACAATGAAAAAACCTATTAACTAAAGGTTGGACATGTACATCGTACTGCCTCGTAAATAAAATCATCGACTAACAAAAATTAAAAACGTAAGTCAAGGAAAGTTTCAATTTAAAATTATGAACAATACATTTAAACCGTTTGTAACATGTTTATTACCGTTTGTATAAGCAAAAATTACTGCACCTTTACTGTAATCTTTCTTTTTAGTTACTTGTGGTGTTCTTAATGGTATTTTTAATAATAAAAATAATTTTACAATTTTAAATTAATTTTCATAAACTTCTCAAATAAAAAATGTGGGAAATGTAAAAAATTCAATATATTTAAAGTGTTCCCAAAGTTTATGCCGAAAAAATGTATCGTGGGATAGAGGGGCCCCAAACCAAAAATTTTAATAACACTTTTTAATCCAATAATTACTTCTGGAGACATCGAAATCGGGATCAAAAATAAGAGTACATATTTCCAATAAAAATATTGCAATTAGTAAAACAGTATACCGTGCATAATTAAAATTGAAAATCTCAAATTTTCAACGATATTGGTTGCCCTTTCTCCCGTGATATACTTTTAATATACCTTAATTTTTAGAGGGCCAGAAAGCCTATGTATATAGTCTCAAACCATGATAGAAAGTTTATGTGATAGGTCATACTTGTATTGTATCAAGATATAAAATACAAGTTTGTGAAATTCTAAAGGATGTTTTGACATCGCAAACCCTGGCCCTCTAAATTAGTAACATCTTCATCCAAAACAAATTTAAAGACAAGTGTGTATACAATGATGGAATAAGCATAATAATACTGACGAATAAAATCACTTTTTTAATATTTTTCAAACTTCGTTTTAATAGATAAAGAAAAGATTGCAACATTTTTTTAAATACTGAAATAAGTCTGAAAATTTTTAAAAACAACAATGTCAGTATTTGGATTTATTGAACTGTAAAATGGAAAAAATTGCTTTGCTAAATCTTGTTAAATTTTGCAAATGCTAAAAAATCTTGCCTGATGTTGCAAGATGTTTCACCTAATGGCAAAGTGTAGCTGTTTTGGATAATCAGTTTTATGCAACCTTTAACCAAATATAAAAGTGTTATAGAAGTGTTTCGCAAAGTTTGGAAAAGTTTAGCAAGATTTAGCAAATATACAAAAAAAGTTGGTTAACATTTAACAAAATTAAGCAAAAGATTTTTTTCATTTAAGTTATTCGTTAGAATCAGAAGCAATGTAAAGAAAATTAGTTTAAATCTACTTTGATTATTAAATATCTGTAATAATAATTAAATAAAAAAATTGTAATTAAAAAATTGTTAATGTTTACAAAATATTACAATATTTTATCAATAAAGTAATTCTACCAATGTTTATTAGTTTTTGATTTGTTCATTTTGCTTTAAAATTTAGTGAAAATTTTTATTAAATACATAATTTTCTAAAATTAACTTAAATAAATATATATTTTCAGATTCTAATGTATTAAAATTTAAAATAAAATTCTCACCTAAGGAAAAAGAAATGGATGCAAATATACTAATAAAAAGACTGATAAGTATTTAAAAATGGTATTTAGTTCATTGCAAAATGTTTATAATAAACACTTAATAAAGTTGAAATACTGTTTACAAAAAGTACAAGTTTTTTAGAAAGTTTTTAAAAAGTTAAAAGTAATGGAATTAAAACTAAATATTACACTATTCATCCCCTCGAATTGCTCGATACTTCGCTAATTCATTTGGAAATACTCGATTTAATTCAACAAGCATATTTGCTTTAAATTTCCTGTATGCATCTATTTTACCCTTGACTTGTTCATTCTTTGTTAATGCTTTGTCTATGCAATCTTTGGTATAAAGCTGAGGATTCCGTCCTTGATCGATATAGCTGTAAAAAAAAATACAAATAAATATGTTTCTAATGAAAAGACTTAATAAGTAAAATAGTATTGGAAAATTAAGATTTATTTAATTATCATCTGACGAAAAATTTGAAAGAGTAGATACAAATTGGAAATTAATATTTCATTTATTTAAAAAAATTCAGGAAAGCAAGATTAAGGTTATGTATTATTACGTTTTCATGTTTATTTACTATTTTTTCTATTAAATTTTCCATTTCTTAGTAAAAATATAGTAGTAAACATGTACTTACTCAAAAACTTCTAATGGTACATGAATTTCTTGTACTTGTGTTTTTAGTTTATCAATTTCTTGTAAGCCTGTCACAAGTCCATGTCTGTAAAGATTGAAAAGTATATTAACCTAATTTAAGAACTATATTTAGCTCTTACTTAACGAAATAAAATATTAATTAAATGAATTATTTTACTAATTGATAAAGTAAAGTATAAAACATAATACTGTACTAATTAGTGAAAATGCAACAAGTACTTACATTTTTTGATTTAATACATTCTGACCCTGAGGTTGAAAATCACTAACTATAATACGCATTTGCCGAGCAGTTTCAATAAACAATTCAAGCTGTGCTTCCAGATTTTCTAACGCAGAAGAAGCCATCTTATGCAATTAATTTTTACGTAATAATAACCACTGTTAGTATCAATCTTAATTTGAGCATTGACAACCTTTGTGAGAAACACTAAGAATGCACCTTGTAGCTAAGTTCAAACCCCAGTGGGGTTAACCCACAAGTTGGCTTGTTGCGTTGTTGCTTGTTGCCTTTGGACAAAATACTTGGATGCACTATGCAGCTATATTCAGACTACACGAGACGAAACTGCAGCAAAAATTCCACATTTCTTACGTTTACTAAGGTTATTAATCAAACGTCGATATGCCAATTCATTATGATTCAATTTTTTTTTTTTTTTTTTTTTGACAAAAGAGACTTCATCATCATCAGTGATGGGTAAATGACATAATTCTGAGGTTTTCGACACATACCTGTCGGAAACTGGTAAGAATGTCAGAAACA
>JAWWEM010000044.1:18844188-18867979 GCA_035582935.1 Ormyrus thymus
GCAGGCGGAATATCGACACGCGCAGATGGCTTAGACGAAGGCTTCGTGCCTGACCTGGAACTGTGCTAAAATAACTCCAAAACACCGTTGCTCGTGCTTTTTTCGATCCGTTCCCCCAAGCATCACGATAATTACGAGTTTACGAAAATAAAACGATATCCGGCAAGATGTTCAGTAATGGCGAAAAACTAATTTTTAATGTGTATTTCAAGTGATTATGTGAATGCTTAAACGAATTCATTTTTTTTCAGGCTGCTGCTGGTGCTGCGCCGCACTTCGACCAAGGTACAAACGACTAGTGGACAATATTTTTCCTGTCAATCCTCAAGTAAGTGACTGAATGATAATTGTAGACTTACTGAGTATTAATTAACTGTTACTCAATTCTACCTCTAGGTTTTTACTAAAAAATTTATGTTTTTAGGATGGGTTAATTAAAAATAATATGGAGAAGTTAATGTTCTATTCATTAAGTAGCCCCGAAAAACTTGATCGGATAGGAGAATATTTATTTCAACGGGCATCTAGAGATATATCTAGGTAAGTTTTTTAATCGCTTTGTTTTGAACTAAATACATAATGCTTTATTTGATATGATTTCTTTTTTAGAAGAAGAAATGGATTTGTTATTATTGCAATGGAAGCTATGGATCAATTATTAGCTGCTTGCCATGCTCAAACTTTAAATTTATTTGTTGAAAGTTTTTTAAAAATGGTTCAAAAGTTGCTGGAGTCAACAGATCCACAATTACAAATTTTAGCCACTCAATCTGTAAGAATAATAATAATAATTCTCTAATAACCCTTATAATAACAATTTCTTTAATTAATACATCAACTTACATTCACTGTTTTACATACTAATGTTTGTTGATGCCAAATTGCTTATGAAGTTTTGCTACGAAGCAACTTGTGTGGCCCAAAAACTATTATACTTACATTAATGCAGTTGAACAAATTGCTTTTGTCATCCAGTTTGTTAGGTTTGCCAACATCGAGGAGGACATGCCGTCTTATCACACGCGTTATGATTTCTTTGTATCAAAATACTCTTCGATGTGCCACTCCAACCATGATGATTCCGCAATACGAAAGCAGATTCGACTTGCGGGAATTCAAGGGCTGCAGGTACATTTTATTTTATCATTCAAGGTATATATTAGAATCAATTTTAATTAAAATCTTTTATTTTTTAAGGGTGTTGTAAGAAAAACTATTTCTGATGATTTAGTAGAAAATATTTGGAACATGGTACATATGGATAAAATTGTACCTTCTTTGTTGTACAATATGCAAAACTCTAGGTAAATTTAATAAAAATTTATACAATTTTAAATAAATCTTTTAAATATTATTAAATTTAAATATTAAAAAACTTCTTTGTTTTAGATATTCTAATAAAGAAAGTAATACACCAGAAAGTCCTACTGAGGAAAGATCAGATCCTCCTCAATTTGCAGAAACATGCATGAGAGAATTAGTAGGGCGTGCTTCATTTGGACATATTCGATGTGTTATAAAACCAGTTCTTAAACATTTAGATAATCATCAATTATGGGTTCCAAATTATTTTGCTATTCATACATTTAGAATTGTTATGTTCTCTATACAGGTTAAGTAATTTTCTTCTCTTATAAGTAAAATTATTTTGAATTATACTTGTATGTCATAAATTTTACATTTAATTACAGTCTCAATATTCCTATACTGTTGTTGAAGCGTTAATGTTGCATTTAGATGAACATTCTCAATCTTCTCCAAAAATTCGTACAAGTATAGCAGATACTTTATCAAAAATTATATCTATAGCAGCTGGTGAAAGTGTGGGTACGTACAAAACTAAATTAACTAATAATTATAAATATTTTTTTAATCAAATCTATTTTAAGTAGGTCCTTCCGTATTGGAAATCATTAGTTCCTTATTGACTCATTTAAGAGTCAGCGTGTCTAGAAATCAATCATCCACAAATGATGAACAGTTGTATCAAGAAGCATTAATAAATGCCCTTGGTGAATTTGCCAATCATCTTCCTGATTATCAAAAGATTGAAATAATGAAGTTTATTATGAGTAAAGTCCCATACGGTGAGCCAGATTCAATTACTTCTGCTGGTAAAGGCGATGTTTTACTTCAGAGTATATTATTGAAATCACTTCTAAAGGTACACAGAATTCAATTATATAAAATAATATTATAAGATATTTTATTTATCAACATCTTTCGATTTATATGAAAAAATTGCTTATTAAACCATAAATTTTAGGTAGGAACGAAATATCAATCAATTCATCTAAATACAACTTTCCCGCCAAGTTTTCTGCAACCATTATTGAGGATGTCTTTAGCTTCTGATGGAGAAATGAGACTTTTAGTCCAAAAAATCTTACATACTTTGATTGACAGACATAAGAATATTACTAAATTAGCGAAGCCAATGTAAGAAATATTTTTTGAAAAAAGTTAATGTTAATTTTAAACTCTACTTAATAATTTATCAATTTCTTATTTCAGAGTTCATGTTGTAGAGTTAGATCTCGCAATCGAAAAGGCATCTAGACCAGATGTTATATTTATTAGAAAACATGGGCCTGAAATTTACATGGCTTTATATGAGTCGTTGGAACTTGCAAATAACAGAGTTGAGAACGTCGAATCTATTTATACTACCTTGGCCCTATTAACTGTTGAACTGGCTTCTGAAGAAACGGTTCTTGAACTTTTACGATTAGTTATGAGTTTGCAAGATCTTGCTTTAACTAGTATGCAAATGAATACATCAATTAAATTCAATTTACATGCTACAGTAATCAGTTTATTGGTTTTGATTGCACACGTTTGCAATATATCTAGTCTCATTGATTATGCAAATAAGGTAAAATTTTATTTTAAGTTAGATTCAAACGGGTAAATATGGAAAATTTATTTAAACTATATTTTTATACTATTATTAGATTGTGGAAGCTCGATCTAACGAAGCAACTCATTTATTACCTGATCTACGTTCTCAATACGAAACAAGTTTACCATCTCGTATACCGACATCACTTACAGTTGATCAAACAATTGTTACAGAATGCCTTAAAGCTGTAGGTTTGGAGACAGGAAAGTTACAACAAGGATCTGGATATAGCAGTAATGCTTTGCAACACAGGTAAAGTTTTTATTTTCTAAAATAATAATTGATTTTCTTAATTTGTCACGCTCAAGTTTTTTTTAAACGCTTCGTGTTCCATTATCTTTAAAATTAAATTATCTTTAGGCATTCGTGGGTGGATAGTGCCGGGCGTAGTTCTTTGGGTGATATTAATGGTACTACTGAATTAGATAGTGCAGGATCATCTCCTGGTGTTCAAAGGGTATGCTAATTTTGCATCAATATGTTACTTCAATACTTTTGGTTGATAATACAATTAATATTTTTATTTTTTAGAAATTACCTGGAGAGGAGTTGACGTTCGATAGCATGAAGCGAATTTTAACAGAAAATGCTAACACAGAAGTTGTTGAAGAAGAAAAAAGAGTTCAACTTTCACAATTATTTAGAGATGCTCCTTTCCAAGACCTTGTTAAGAAAACCCAACCAAAGGTTAGTTATTTAATTGCTTATCATAAAATGTTTTTACCAGTATTTAATTAATTAAAGTAAATTTATGAATTTATTTTAGCATGAAGTTTTGCAAAGTAAATTGTCTGAAATTTTCAATGCTTTAATGATTGAACCTCGCATTCAGTCATTACCAGGTGGTACTCCATCAGATGCCAAACCAAATCAAGCACCAGCTTATGAAGTGCATTTCCCAGAGTTATTTGTTTACTAAGTCGTACAACTTTCTTCTGTAGTATGAAATTAAGTTATTATAACTGCTTTTCATTATCTGCGAAATATAAAGTTTAAGAAATATAATTTTATTTATAATTATTAAAAATGGGAAAGAAATTTGAAGCTGAATTGTAAATAACGTTGTAAATATTTGTTATTTTTTTTAACTTAGTTTTATTTAAAAAAATATGATGGTTTTGAACAAAATAACAATGTGTTATATATGTAATGTATATATTATATTAAATGAAAAATAATATTGTGTTAAAAGTTTGTATATTTTATTACAAATTCTCTATATATGATAATATATTTTTATTTTAATTTTTGAAAATAAGCAAAATTAAAAATTTTAATTTGATTTGATTAATACCGCAAACAGTTAAGAAATGTAAAAAAATAATTTGTAAGTACGAATTATTAGCCAAGAACATTCTTTAATTTTGTTTCTAAAGCTGATAAAGAATGATGACAATAACAGATGGAAAATTTATCAATGTGTCTTACTAGAATGGGTAAAACTTGCTATTGAAAATAGTTTTGTTTATATATGGAATTAATACATTATATAGTACTAACTACTACTTACTGCTAACATTAAAAAAACATTATTTGACAGAGGAAAATTCTTTATTGATTTGGTCTCATATGAGGATTGACGGTTACATTGATAACATATAGTTATTATAATTGCAGCATATTTCAAATTTGTACAAAACCTTGAAGTCAAGATATCAAATTACCAAGTAAAAAGTAATTGGAATGAACACAATTGAAAATTTAAAAATGCTTATTATTTCTCATTCAATCGCTCGTAATATAATTATTGGAGAATACTCCATGAACTACTTATTTACTCTTATAAAAATTTGTTTTCCATCAAAAAAGGCTTTAGCCATATAAATAATATTCTGTGTATAATATGGCAGAATTTTTTACTTCTCCCAGAAGGGTGATGGTTACAGTCTAACTTAATAGAGCCGTAAATTAGGTTTTTTAAATGGGGATGAGCTGATGAAGTACACAGGGCTATTGTGGAAAAACGGTAATAAGCGAATGAAATGATTTTTTATGTAAAGAAGTGCTGCATGAATTTTGAAGAATTTAATGTAACGTTGAAGGTGCAGAAAAAATTAAATACATTTATGTATTCATAAAACATAGATACATTGATTAATTAAAGCTTATTGTTAAATTAGTTCTTGAAGTACTTTTGATTACATGATAATCCTTTTCCAGTTCTGTTTATTTAAATTTTCATTGACTTAAGTTGTAAATAATAACGAGTTATTAATGTTATGAAAAGGCTTCTAGTGGAAAGACACCAATTAAAAATTCGTCTTATAACCACAGCAAGGATTTTCTAATTCAATTTAAATTCAATAATTTTACAGATAAAAGTGCTAATAATAATGATCTACTTTAAAAATTGAATTTAATAATTTTATTTCTGTTAGAAGAAATTTTAATTAATAAATTGTTAAATCTTGGATCAATGATAACGTGATGGCCTTAAATACAAAAATATGCTTTACAAATGTTTAAATTCAATTGTTACTGAAAAGTTAGTGAGTTCATTATTGGATGATTATTGAATTCAGCATTTAAAATATTACAGTAATGCAAAAATAATGATACTGCAATATTTAGTTTTTTTTGTAAGACTTAGAAGGGATAATTACTAATGACTGGATATTTGTATGAAAGTTGATAAACGCCTTATATTAGTCTTCCTTGTAAATACATCTTTTTTTACTAGTATTCATAAATAAAGCGATTGAATGAACTTTATCTTGTACAGTGTGCCATCTGCCTTATGACTAATTACTGTATAGTCACTTGTTAAAAATTTAAGCGCTGTTTAATTGTCAGGTGCCAAGATTGGTCGTTGGTTTACTGCATAGAAATGGTTATTGCTTCAAGGTTCCACCTTCAGCAGTTCTACATCAAAAATGAGGGTAGCATTTGGTGGTATAGTGTATTGTTGTCAAGGATAAATATTTAAAAATTTTTGAAAAAATATTGAAAATAACATTTTGCTTTAAACTTTAGTAAACAACATTTCTGTCTGAAAATTTAAGTTTTTTAACTCAATTTTAAGTATTATTAATTATTACTATTTTATTTACAGATTAAAAATAATTTGTACATTTACTCCAAATAAATATTTTCTTGTGTTAATGATAAGATAATGTATAATTTAAAGACGAAATCATTTATTATATTAAATGTAATTTAATTATTATTTAATGATATTGTTACTTAACAATTTGAAAATAATTAAAATGAATATTTAACGTACATATTATAATTTCATACTATTCTTAATACTGTTAAGATAAGAAATTCTTCAATAAATTAATAAAATCTAGTTAATGAAAAAGAAATTTTTTTTTTAAATCTATTAAAATAAATAAAATCAATGTAGTAAAGGATATACGCCAGGGTGTCCACGTGATCCGTACGCAACTTCTGGAGGGCAGGTTATCCTAGCCCGTTCTCCAACACACATTTGAGCAACTCCCTGATCCCAACCTTTAATTACCTCACCGTTTCCAATCCTGAATTTAAAAGGCACCTTGCGGTCTCTGCTTGAATCAAACTTTTTGCCATTATCAAGAGTGCCTTAATGTAAAACAATAAAATAAATTAGAGCTGATAAATAAATTTCAATAAACATAATATTTGAATGTATGTTTGATAAAATATATTACCTGTGTAATGAACTACAACAGTCTGTCCAGTTTTAGGGTAAGTACGTCCTATAAAAAATAGTTTTTCAATTATAAAATAGAATTAACTGAGCATTTATATATTGAAAATCTAAATTTTGACGATAATGTAAAGTACTTAATTCAAAAAAACTGTAGTAAATAAGACTAAATGACAAGAACATCGAAAAAGAAATTATAAAAAATGAGACAGATAGCTCGCTATTGCGACGGGGCAAGAATGTATAAGTACTGCAACGCACTTCTCGATTCGTCAGCAGAGTACTTACGTACTAAAAATATTATTCGCCGAAGCTTAAGAGTCGAGGGAAATGTATGCGAGGTGTAGCGATATACGCAGATTTTCTTAAATGCTTAAAGCAATATTGAAGCATGCAAGACGGCGTCTTTTTATCCAAAAGTGAATACTAAAGCGAGAAGGGTAAAAAGCTAGGCTTATTGTTTTGCATAAAACCTACAAAAGCGTCTTGAAAGTGTACAAAAATAATTACCGTCTCCGGGAGATAGAACTTCAACACTCACGCCCATGACTGTGTATTTTTCTCTGAAAAGTAGGTAAAATATGTCAAAAAAAATTACTTTAATCTTCAAGTGAAAAATTCTGTAAGTATTAAAAAAAATTTAAGCTACAGTAAAATAAAAATTTTAAGATCCTTACTCAGTGGAGAGGTAGAATTGAAACAGTGACGATTCTACGGAGAAAATGTGCTTCAAAACTTTTTTCGACGGCCAGGCCAAGCTGAGTTCCGACTGGAAAAGCCTCCGCCAGGATCGCTGCCTTCTCCCTTAATAATTCCTAGTTCACTAGCCGCCGATGCGGCATTCATTGACTTCCGTTGGAAAACCGGCGCTCAATATACCCATTTCCGATTTGTTTTTAGCGGCAAATTTCAAAATTTATTACTCAAACTTTAGAAAAATTTTATGATTAATAAAGGAAGACAGATGTAATAATATCAACATTATTTTCCCATTTTACATAATTTTTTTATTCATTGTATATAAAAGAAATAAATATTTTCACCTACTACATACTTTGAGTACATACTCTGCACCATTAAATTATTATAACAATCGCATCCAACAATGTCACTAGCAAATAAATGCAAATTTTATTTCAAAATTAGTAAACAATTTTAATTCTAACAGTTTTAGTTAACCTTAAATAAATTAAACATACTTTTGATTAAAACTTTTTAAGTACATTAAAAACAACATGCAAATAATTGAGACATTTTTTCATTAATAGTATTGTTAGTTTGTTCTTGAAATATTTATAACTAAAATACCATTCATTTTGTTCAGTTTTACAAGTATATTGATTAAATATTTGTCATAAAAAATCTTTCAATAATGAGAATATAAAAAAGTGTCTAAGCACTGCATATATATCTATTAACACAATCCATATCTAAAGCGGAATGTGGAAAAATCTCTTGTTAAAATGGAACTATTAACTTAAATAGATATTCTGATCCTTTTTTAATAGAACAATTAATTTCTTGTAACATTAAAAAAATATTTAACAATTTATATCCTTTAAATATCAATACTTTAAAAATGCCTTCATCTCAAAAAATGAGATTCTAAAAAAATTTGTAATGAAGCCATACTAATCCTTTCTTGTTTTAAAACCTGTATCTTTTTCTTCATATAGTACTTCATCAAATTCATAAAATCTTTCTACCAAAGCTCGTAGAATGCTTCCTGGTAGTTTTTGATGTTGTTTAATTAAATCATTTAATTCTGTAGCCACCTACGAGTTTCATTTTCGTACATATTATTCGAATTAGAAAATATCAACAAAAAATAATATATCTTATTTAGTTTATAGTTTTATACCTTTATTTGTAATTGTTCGGGTGAAAGACTTCCGTCATAAGGTATTGGTTTTCCAACATACGTCTTTAGTTTAACAGGAAAACCTCCGTAAATTGGAACCAAAGGAAATCTAGTGGCAGCATATAATCTTAACCAAAATCTTCTACCCCAACTTATTGATCGAAAAGCTTCTCTAACATTTTTTGTAAACATTGGAACAATAGACTGTTTAAATAAAACATTAATTAATATTTTAAAAAATAATAATATATTTTTGTGTATTTTTATTTATTTATCTAAAGCAAATTTTAATTTACCACTTTAGCATCTAAAGCTACTTTAGCAAATCCTAATCTTTTTTTCCACATGAGTTCATAATATGAATTTCCAAATTGTGCTTCATATACACCACCAGGTGAAATAGCAAGCATATTGCCTTCTTTTAAAATTGCTGAACATGTTTGGATTGTTCCAGGAATAACTTTAAGTACATCAGAAATGATAGACCAACCAGGACATTTAAATAGAAACTTATCAGCAACAGTATGGATAAGTTTTGAGTTAAATAGAAATACTTTAGATATAAAGTAATAAAGATCTATAGGAATTGCACCATGATAATAAATAAACAAAACTGGTTCATCTGTTGGAATGTTTTCTAGACCAACAACTTCGTAACCTGTTGAACAGAAAAATCATTCTTACACATTGATTTTTAAGAAAAAATAATTATCTACTTAAATTAAAGAAACCGAGAAGTAAAGAGAAAAGCAAAAGTAAAACTAACGGAATTTTAAAAATGTCTTGATACATTTCGTGGTTCTTCCTACCATGCCATATCCATCCATGTGCGTCCCAAACAGCAGCAACTACACTACGAGATGCAGTTCTCCAGTCGGTTCCATAGGCATTTCTTAATCTATGCCTAAATTATAATAAAAAATTTGAATGAAATTTTTTTAATATTTAATAAAAAATATAAGTAATTTAGTTCAAAATAAAATTTACCTATGCAGTCTATAAACATACAAAATTAAAGCAGTCAGGTATAAAAGGAGTACAATCACCAGTGGAAGTAAAAATGTGATTAATAATGGCATTAACAGCCATAATGTAAAGTCTATATCTATGTAATCAACTGAAATGAAAAAAATTCTTTATTAGTAAAAATTTTTCTACTTTAAATAATAAATTAGAAAAAAAATAAAAATGTTCTTGATAATTAATTAAATTTGACTAAAATATCATTACCTATCATATCTTCTACAGAATTCCATATGCCAGAAAGCACAGAAAACATAGTATCTTGTTTTTGAAAAAAAAAACCGTAAAAAACTCAATGACACAATAAAAGAAAATAAAAAAATCAATAGCAATCAAGAATAATGCGTGCTCATCATGACATTTTCAACCTCAGCAGTTTACAATCATAGCATATGTGCAAGACTTGAAATAAATTATACGAGATGCATAACGCCTGTATTTTAAACGACTTTTAATCCATGTAGTTATGTAGGTATACACGCTCAAATCTAGCTTTTGCATTCGAACACAATGTATAGGTTATAAATGCCTCCAACTAGCCACATCGTTTTTTTAATAACCTTACGTACTTAAATCGCGAAACGTCATCAAATCCTTATAATATTTTTGTATATCTGTTTTCTTGGAAATCTTGAATTTTAATAAAAGTATGGTAAATCAGACGTTACGCTTTTGATTTCTCTCGATTTATAACTGTGCTTCGCCATGTTTGCCATATTGGCATCTTTTCTGATAAGTGATAAGTATATAAAGTATAATGGTATATAGATCCTAGATTTTGCTAAAGGTAAAAAATATATAAATTTTTTACTGTTATTAAAATTCTTTTTAACATATAATGTAAATGTATATTGTAGGTATTAAAATAAATTTTGCTATTTTGCTATATATAATGAGAAATTTTGGCAATTATAATTTTAATTGTCTGAAACTTTATATAAATTTTTAATATTCGTGTCTTCGTATTTTTTGCTAAAAAGTAAAAACGAATTTAAGAGCTTTATTTGATAGAAATAATACAAATGACTGAAAATTTTTTAATCAGTGATACACTTGCCTATAATAAGTAATAACAAATAAAGTATAATGAAATTTTATCACCTACAAATTTGCATTATTTAAAAGTTCCCGCTATTTTTGCCCGCCATTACCATCACATCTGGCTCGAACTCATTTCTAATAGAAATTAGATTTATTTATGATTTATGATTCAATAAGCTGTATAAAACTATAGCTTGTCTATAACAAAATGTAGCGTAGTTCAAATAATTTTGGTTATTATTGAAGAACGATAAACGCATTATTGATATAATTGCTTTTCTAGTTTATTGCAAAACAGCTGGAGTGGGGAGAGTTCGTTGAAACAAGTGAGGTGAGGTTAGCTTACAAATTCTCGATTCTCGCAACTGGCTTGTTTGTTCGCAGCGCAGCCTGTAGCCTGCAGAGTGCAGCTACTTATACATATATACAAAAGGTAAGTAAGACCAGGAAAAGCCATTCCAGTGAGATTCGTAAGGCGCGCGCAACGAGCCAAGTGAGCCAAGTCGAATTGCACTGGCTAGGGCTATACAGCGACTATAGTAAAGGGAAAATCGTGTGTATGCAGTGGGACGACGGCCGCTCACTCTGCACTCTGCCTCTGTGCAACGTCACGCTACACATGTAGGCTTGCGAGCTCCTCATGCACGTATACCGATTACCGAGTGTATAGAAACTCTCAGGAATTAGAGAGGCTCGGCTGGCCGTTTCGAGTAACAGCGCGTTGGTGCCTGTACGCTAGCCTAGATAGTTCATTTTGTAAGGCGAAAGCAAGACGACGCGTTCGAGCAGCTTCGTCGGCAAAAATCGAAGCACCAGAGAATAAAATCGTCGCCCAAAAGGTTCAAGAGGAAAGTCGAGCTGCAGGCAACAGGCTTGATCGCTGCAGGCATAGTGGTGCTGCGCGTGTGTACGTGTGTGCTGCGTTGTGACTTGCGCGCGACCCAGGCGCGTATGACAGAAGGCAAGTGTGTCTTGCCGTTTTATATCCCCAGATTTGAGCGGACGAGACAGTTGGGCAGATGAAGGTAAGAATCACTTGGTAATGTGGCCACGGGCGAGTGCGCGTCGCGGATGGAGCGAAAATCCAAGAGCCGTGCGCCTGTGGTTATATTTTCGGACGGACTCCTCCGAAAATCGATTGCCTCTCTCTTGCACTGACACACACTAGCTCACACGCCTCTTCTTTCGAAAGCTCACGTAATCTTTTTCCATGGCAAGCCGTTCACCGTTCTTTAAGCTTCGTTTGTAACTCGGATTCCATATTATCCTTGAAATTCCTAGGCTACTAATACTTTTCTTATAAAGAGGCTACAATAATTTCACTGTGCTTCAATTGCTACTTTAGCCATATCGATAAAGGCCTTCAGAGGTCATAAGCCTAAACTTTGTCATTGCAAAACCCATTTTATTTTGCTTCACGTAAATCTGTCACCTGCTATTAATACATGTTTTAAATAGTTTCTTAAGGATTCATTTTTATGAAATAAATACAAATGTAATGTTAAACCCTTCTTACATCTGATTATTTCCTCAGTTTTTACATGTTCTTCTTGTTTTTATGCTTCTATGTTACCACAATTTAGCTTATGATAAAACATTATTAAGCTACTTTAATATTAAATATTTAAGTTATTAATTATTTATTTTTATTGCTTAGAAAAAAAATATAACATCCTATGTTTAAATTCTGTTTCTTTTATTTTATGAATATTATTTACATTATATTTATAATTATGTTTAAAAAAATTTCAAATAAGATTCAAAAAATTTTATTTAACTATAATTTTACTCACTTTAATTTTTATCATTTAATTTTACTTTAAATGATAATAATGGTTTTTGAATATATATAATTACAGATCATGTCAGATGATGATGCTGTGGATTCCATGGATACTGAAGATACAGAGGAGGAGATTTATGATCCTCACAATATAAAGGGTTTTCGAACATTAAGATCCCAAGCCAATTCTTCTCAAGACAGAGACCAAAATAATTTGAGAGTTCGACGCAGTACAAGAAATAAATCACAAACATATGATAATCTGAATACAAGTTGGATTTTTGGTAATAATTTATTATATATATATATATATATATATACAAAAAATAAGTTGAAAACTTTTTAATGTAATATTTTTACATATGTAATCTTGGCCTCAACCATTTAATAAATTTTGTTGTAATCTTCATTCACTCTGTAATCATAAGTTGAGTTTGAAAACTTTAAGTGCTAGAAAGAATATATTTTTTAGAAAACAATCATGCAGCATAGGTTTATTTTTTATATATTTACTTATTTTAACTGTCTTTACTATACAGGTACTCAAACATTAAAAGGATATCCAATGTACAAAAGGCATGGTTCATTTTCTGACAAGGAAATAGATGAAACTCCTCCTAGAGAATCTAGACTCAGATTACAAAAGTCAATAAGATCTCGAGAAAATCATCCTCCAAATAGAACTTTAAGACACTTGAGAGATCATAGCAGTCATAATTCAAGTCGAGAACTACGGGTTAGTCATCGACTTCGATCGCGCTCCGATCGAGACCGTGAGCTTCACGAAAGATCGGAACGTGACCGTGAATTACGAGAAAGACCTGACCGAGCACTTCGTGAAAGACCGAATCGAGATCGTGAACTTCGGGAAAGGCCAGATCGAGATCGAGAAGTTAGAAATAGACCACAGTTACGAGAAAGAAGCGATCGTGATTTAAAGGATAGAAATGATCGCGATATTGATTTAAGAGCATTGAAGGAAAAACAAGATCGCGATAGAACAGAAAGAGATAGCAAAAGTGAAACAAAAGAAAAGTCTGATGTTAAAACAATAAATGAGGAGAAAGAATCACGGTAGGTAACATAATTTCACCATTGTTTAAAGTGTTAGTTAAAATCTGAAAATATGTATTTTTCTATTCTAGAACCAGAAAATCGGATAGTCCTAATAGATTAAGAGAAGGACCTGTAACAAGACTAAGTAACTCCTTTGCCGAAAAAGATGAAAAAACCAAAACAGAACCGAATGCTGATGATGATGATAATTCTCAAGAAAGTGAAAAAGCTGAAAATAATGAGAATTCAGAAAATGAAGATAATGACGTAAGCATTTTAAAGCTCCTGTAAACATGAACTATTAGTTACTTAATTAATATTAACTATTATTTTATTGTTATTAACATTAATTTATCTAAATTATGATTTTATACAGGGATATGAAGATATGTATACCAGAATTAAAAGAACTAGAAGGGCTTCACAAAGACAGTTACAGAAAAGACAGCTAACCGGTATGTTTTTATATTATTTAACATTTATTCTAAATATGAATGTAGATAAAGTTATTTTGACTACTACATTAATTGCTGCGATTTTGTATACCTAGAAATCTTAGCAATTTTCGATAATGTTAAACAATTTGTTCTGGTTCAGAAAGAGGAAATCAATACTCGTAATGAATGTATTCGTAGTATGATATTGATTTTTAAAATAGAATACTCAGGGAATTGTTCTCAAAGCTACCTCTTGTAGAAAAGAGTTGGGCTAAAATTTATTATGAAACAATGAAATAATAATATTGAAAAAAATTTATTATTTGAATAAAATTTAATTGAAAATTTGGGATTTCAAAAGTTTTGTTGAAACCCCAAAAGGTTTATGAATTGATTTTGTTTATCGTTTAGATTTAAAAAATTATAATATATTTAATATTTTTAATTTAGTAAATTGATTTAATTTTTTAACAGTGGATAGTGATATGAGTGAATCAACTGATTCACCTGGACCACGGAAATATAGTTTACGCCAAAAGAAACCAACTGTAGACAGATTCCAAGCAAATGTAGAACCAGTGCGAAGATCGATTAGAGCTTTTAGAAACGCTTTTAGTAATGCTATCAGGAGAAATAAACACAGAAGTAAAAGTTCTAGTAGTAGTGATTCAAGTGATTCTGAACCTCAACGTTATGACAAGAAGAAAAGTAAAAAATCTAGGTAAAATTTTGTATACTTATTTATTTGTTTAATTGAAGATTTCAATATTGATATCATGTAAATTTTTAGACAATCGGCAATACCTCAAGGAGGTCCATCAACTGATCGTAAAGCAGACATTAGCCCAATTACAGTGGATACGAATATTACTTTCAATGATGTCGGCGGATTAGAATCGCATATACATTGTCTTAAAGAAATGGTAGTTTTTCCAATGATGTATCCAGATATTTTTGATAGGTTTCATATAACAGCACCAAAGGGTGTACTTTTTCATGGCCCTCCAGGTAAATAAAATTAAAATTTAAGTAAAATTGCTTTAAATTTCAAAATTTGAAACGTTTATTTTTATTCAGGTACTGGTAAAACCTTAATTGCCAGAGCACTAGCAAATGAATGTAGTAAAGGAAGTAGAAAAGTATCATTTTTTATGCGTAAAGGAGCAGATTGTTTAACTAAATGGGTTGGTGAATCTGAACGTCAGTTACGATTATTATTTGAGCAAGCACAACAAATGAAACCTTCAATTATATTTTTTGATGAAATTGATGGTTTAGCACCTGTACGTAGTACTAAGCAAGATCAAATTCATGCTAGCATTGTTTCCACTCTGTTAGCATTGATGGATGGTCTTAGCGATAGAGGAGAGGTAAATATAATGATTATGTTTCATAAATTTCAAATTTTTGATCCCAATTGTAATATTTTCAAACATTTTAATTTAGGTTATTATAATTGGCGCTACAAATAGAATAGATGCAATAGATCCTGCATTAAGAAGGCCCGGTCGTTTTGACCGAGAATTATTTTTTCCATTACCAGCTATGAAAGAAAGGCTTGAAATCTTGAAAATTCATGTAAAAAAATGGAATAACCCACCTCATGAACATTTACTGCAAACATTGGCTGATCGAGCCACTGGATATTGTGGTTCTGATTTGAAAGCACTTTGTACTGAAGCTGTGATTCAAGGCTTAAAACGAACATATCCGCAAATTTATTTGACGAATAATCGACTACTTCTAAATCCTGAAAAAGTAGAAGTAAAGAAAGAAGATTTTGAAAAAGCTAGCTCTCTTTTAGTTCCATCAACACATCGAACTACTCCTTGTGTGGGTAGAAAATTAGCACCATTTATAGAACCCCTTCTCGACTCAGCTTTGCAAAATCTGCTTTCTACAATAAAGAAGATATTTCCTCAGGGTTCTAATCATGCTCTTGCCAAGTAAGTTGTGCTAGCAAATTACTCAGACTTTTTTTTATTTCTGTTTCTTTAAAATCGTTTTAATTTGTTTGTTAGAATAAAGGTAACAAAAGGTATTCATCGTCCGCGGCTTTTAATTGCTGGTGAATGCCACACTCAAAATGTAGGGCCACAATTAGCAAAGGCCGTCATTTATCATATGGAACATCTTCCAGTTCATACTTTAAATGTCAGTACTCTTTTTGCAGAGAGTGCAAGATCTCCAGAAGAGACATGTGTACAGGTATTTTGTATTCTTATAAATAATATAATACTTCTTTTTTAAAGATAGCCTATTGTGTATTATACGTGTAATTTTTTTTTTTCAAGGTATTTAACGAAGCTACTAGGAATATACCGTCCATAATTTATATCGCGGCAGTTGATCAGTGGTGGCCTCTAGTACCAGAAACAGTGAAAGCTGTTTTTCTTTGTCGCATTGCTTCACTCGATCCTAATATGCCTATTTTGATTCTCGCTACCAGTGAAGTTACATACGAAGAATTGCCACTTCAATTGAAAAATCTATTTAATACTTTACGAGGAGAAGTACATTCAATTCCTGCTACAACAGAAGAACAAAGAATGAAGTTCTTTAAACCAATATTTACAGTACAAAGTTTGCGACCACCTTTGGTTAAGAAAAAGAGCATTGAATTACTAGAAGAACTTCCACTGGCTCCCGATCCTGAACCAAAGAAATTAACTGAAGAAGAGAAGAAAGTATTATTTGAGAAAGAAGAAATATCGTTAAGAGAATTAAGGATATTTTTGAGAGAAATTTGTGCCAAACTTGCTAGAAACAGACAGTACGTAAATAACTATAAACTATTTTATTTAAAAAAATTAACAAATAATTCAAATAAATTTTTTTTCAGATTTTTCATGTTTACAAAACCTGTAGATACAGAAGAAGTTCCGGATTATAATGATATCATTGAGCAGCCTATGGATCTTGAAACAATGATGACAAAAATAGATATGCATTGTTATCTATGTGCTCGAGACTTTTTAGATGACATTGATCTCATTTGCCGAAATGCTTTAGAGTACAATCCAGATAGGTAAAAAGTTATTAATTTTTATAAAAAATTAATTTTTTTTTATAAAAAATGTAAATAATTGTAAAAATTGCTACATTCACTACAATTTATGAATTTATTTTCTTTGATTTCTCATTTATGTTTAAAACACATTCATACTTATTTTTTAATTTTTATATATTTTATTTATTTTTATTGAAAAGTAGAACCACTTAATTTTGGTACATATATAAAGGAGTATATTATCATTACATAAAAAATGATTTTTAATAATATTGCTTTTTGGTATTCTTGCACAGGTAGAAAAGAGAATACTGTGTCTTAAAATCTATAAATCAAAATGTTTGTGATTCTGCTTTTCTATTCACTAAAAAGGCCAGTTTTTTTAATCGATTTTGTTTTTTTCAATTAGCTTAATTATATAATTGTTTATCAAATTTTCTTTCTTTCATAATATATACACATATATTTCAATCAAATCTCACATTTTTATGCAATTCACATCATAATATGTTCGTAATGACGTTCATGTTGTGTTTTCATGTCAGCTTGCGTGATAGGCCCTCCCTTGGATTAATGAAGAGGTAGTTCAGTCTTTCCTGTTTATCCGTTATTGTTGTTGCTCAGTAGTTTTTTAGTGGTTTTCAATTTTATCATGTTTTAATAGCTTATTATGCGTGTTACCCTAAGTAATAAAAATTAGGTAAACCTTAGAGCGTGTGACCTTAAACCTGGCCAACAAAATATTTATTGAAGACCACTTTTGTTAGTGTCACCTGCTTGTCAATAGTGTTTTCTTCTAATTTTTAAAAAATATTTATTAATCAAATCATTTTTTACAGAGATCCTGCGGACAAACTAATCAGACATCGAGCTTGTTCTCTTCGAGACAATGCCTATGCTTTAATAAAAGCTGAGCTGGATTCAGACTTTGAAGATAGGTGTAGAGAAATATCAAAGAATCGTAAAGTTCATAAGAGGGTTGAGAATAGGAAAAAAGAAAGCCCCAAAGTTGATTCATCGCAATCAGGAGAGAAGGGAGAAAAGAAAGAAGGTAGTGCCATAGTTGTGAATGGTAAGAAATTCCCTAGTTCAAGAAAACGCAGAATACCAGCGTGGGCGCGTGGTTACGTCAAAAAAGTTCACAAGAAAAAGAAAATTTCTTTTGATGATAGTACAAATGTCGATACTAGCAGTAACAAGTTAACTGCCACGTCAGAAACATCAGGGCCGTGCGTTGATTTGGATAAATTCCAGGAGTTTGAAACAGAAGCACATAATGTTTTAAATGGTCATATTCCAATATATGATCAGACAGATACGGAAAATGATTCACAAAATGAGTTAACTAAAGATGCGCCCCATAATAATTCCGATGGTACAACTGACAAACGTACGACCGAAAAGAAGAGTAGTGAAGTCGAAAGCATGGATGTATCGATTGGCGATGATGAAAAAATAATTGAAAATAGTAGTTCATATGCTTCTTCTAGACGCGAAAGTCTTAATGTTGATGAATTATCGTTTGCTCTTGATAGTGATTCTAGTCTGACAATTAATACAGAAGAATGTGAAAAAATAGTGATTGATAAAGCTGAGCTGGATATTGTGTTTGACTACACAGTGAAGAATACTGAAAAATTTCCTGTCGAATTATTGTGCGATATCTATGTACAATTAAGTCGACGTATTGGTCAATATAGTCGAACTTTCGATAGAAAATCACTGCCAAAGGTAACTAATCTACTCATATTTTAATCATTGCATGCATAAAATTTTCTTTCTACTGCAATAATAAGTATTTGGTTAATAATAAGTATTAGAAAGACTTTGCATATTAAATTTATTCTATTCTGTTAATTAAAAATATCTTTGTTTTAAAAATTGATTATTTTTTTCTTTATTTTTGCAGGACTTGTTAGAAGATGTGAAACGTTTTGAACAATATTCTTAGAAAATGAAAGACTTACTGAAATCTAATAAAATGGATACTCGTCACATTGCGTCATAATTTTAAAGTTATTCTTAGAAAAGTGTAACAAATTTATTCTTACACTTATTAAATTGTATGTATAATCATTCGCGAAAATTTCTGATAATTGTTACGACTGCCACGTTTTCTGTGAAAATTCGAGGTTGTCCATAAGGCGCGATTATTAAGCGAAGTTTGTTACATTAATTACAGACGTGATACGTATATTTAAGAAAAGGGTGAAGGGTTTTGTCTGTCAGTTATTAATAGAGATCAATTAATCTGAGCTCTGGTTGCGTTGTACGCAACAGTTTACACTAGAATTATTTGTAGTCTTTTCTTGTTAAAATTAAATGAAAATAATTTCTCAGCGCGATGAAACTGTTATTTTAGTGACTGCTTTCAAATTATTTGTGATCTAATAATTTCTAAAAAAAAAAAAAAAAGAAAAACAGGCCTCCCATAAGTTACCTTACTGCGACATTGAACGTGAATAATTAATTTTCTACGAAATAAGTAATAAGTAATTGCCTCTACAAAGACTATACCAATGAAAGTGAAATTAACGTATTTTATATTTTCGACATAGTTAAGAAATAGAATTACTATCATTAAACGGAGTATAAATACTATGAATATCTTACTTGTACGAAGTACTTAAAAAATTTCACATGCAACACTTTCCATTTCAAAGATCTTAGGCTACATATTTAATATCAGTTTCAAGACATTTGTTTAAACACAATTTACTACTATTTTTACAAAAAAAAATTGGATAAAATTTTTATACTTCTATTTTTCTTAAATGAATTTGATTCTGAATGTTTTGCACATTCCTGCTTTTAACATTCTTAAGTTATTTATTTTATTTTCTTGTTTTATAAACATTGTATTGCAATATAATATGTACGTGGTCATTTAATAACTTTTTTGGATTTAGCAAGACTCAAAATGTTCATTTTACTAAAATAATTCCCTCGTAAAACCATTTGAAATTTTTGCAGTAGCTACTCAAATGGTTACAATAATAATAATAATAATAATCATAGTAAAAATAAAAAAGCAGTTTCATTGATTGTAAAAAACAAATTTAAGTTTATTCTATTAACTGAATAATAATTAATTTTATAATTATGATTAATAGTATACATATTTTAGTTGGTCAGTAATTATCATTAGAAATGATATAACTTAATCTTGTACGTTATAAATCATTTTATAATTATCAATAAGAATACTACCACTAAATAACACCACAATAAGAACTTAAAGCAGACTCCTTAAAATGGTAAAACTACTTAGTGAGATAAGATAGAACAGTGTCATCGAAAATTATGTACATAGTTTTTATACTTGATCTTATTCTGTAAAAAAATCAGATCAATAATTTAAATTTGTTTTACAACTTTGTTAATATCGATTATACACTACCTCGTTATGCGCGTTTATTATCTTAGTATAAAAGTGCCGTCATAGCAAAAATAAAAGCAGAATTATAATGAATCGTTATAAATTTTCAATTTAAAATGCCTTATTTTTTTAATTCTTTCGTCGCATTAGTATAATTATAAAAATTGCTGAAAAGACAAAACCGAAAATAGCACACTTATCTGCCAAAGAGATTATAAAGCGACGCTCTTTGTTCGCATATAGGAAATTGTCTTATAATATGAATTTTCTACGGAGCTGTAATTTAATTAGTTCACGTCATTTGTATATTATTGCATAGTTACTGTAGGAGGAATCAATTTGAAAAACCAATTAAAAGAAATTTTATTTCATAAAAAATTATTTTTGAAGATTTATTTTTTATCTTTAGTTTATGATTCCTGGTAAAATAAGGAATTTTAATTAATCGTGCGTTTGCTAAAAGAATTAATATGCATAGAATTTTTATGTAAAGAATTTTTTTGGTTCTGTAGGTATAAATGAACTTTATTTTGTGATAAATTAATTAAAAAATTTTAAGATAAATAAATTGGCACGATTAATAAAGACAAGCAATAAACCTTCATAATTTTTATACTGTATTAAAATTTCTTAGACTAGCCAATAGATTTGATTTAATACAATTTAATTTTTTTAATCTGAAACTAAGAATTTAACCGCACGTGACATTCCACAACGTATATAAGGTAATAGATGGGAGCACGCGCGGTCTCAAGAGTGTGAATTTACTAACCCTAAAATGTTACAGATACAGGTGATCTTGTTAAGAGCGAAAATTAGAAAATGTAAAAAAATTTTAAGCGAAGTGTTTTACACGCGACGTTCAATAATAATTTACTTTGCCTTTGCCTTTTTATCTTTTTTATATTCTTATACAAAGGATGAGATAAAGAAGTTTTAATTATTAACTTTGAAATGTTAAAATCCAGTATTACTTATTGTTTATAAAATTATTATCGTCGTGGATAAAAATGCTGCTCGAACTGGAAAGGTCAGTGGGCTTCCACCAGTTCATACTGCCGATTTGATAATCTAAAAAAATTTCAACCACCGTTAAACTTTTGTAATATCAATGTGATTCAAACATTTTAAGAAGCTATCGTTTACCTTTTATAAGTCATTCTGGAAGAATTGACTTATCCGTTTAAAGAAAAATTTTTGAACGGATTACATGTGATGAGAATCACGTTCGATATAGCGTTCATTTATAAACAAAAATTTGTGATTCTTTTTCGCTAGGACTATTTATAAGCGATAGTTTTAAATATTCGTACAAATGATGAATTAATATAGCGTGGTCAGATAAAAAGGAGCATGTGAAAATGAAAGAGGAAAACATACACTGCCTTATTTATTTTAACAACATACTACACTTTATTATCATACCATGTCGCATAATAAATTGAACTTTCATAATTATTGTGTTATTTTTGCCCTTTTATTAAAACGACACATTCTGCAAAAATACATTTAAATAACTTATCATTTCTTTAAGAACAAATATTTCCAAAAATGTAGAATTTCATTTTTATTATTTTTTTTTTTTTAATTTTTACTATTAAAAACTTGGTAAGCGTTGTTTCATATTGACGTAAAGAATCTAATTTAAAACATATCTAGAAATATTTTTATTATATTTTCAATTTCACTACATATTATTAATGAATAAAGAAAACATTTATTTTTAATAAATAATTTAACTTGATAGACGTATAAAAGTAAATAATTATTATTTTTTATTAAGAGATTACAGTTTTAATGAAATAATAAATAAAATCCTTAAATTTGCTAAGATCAAAAATTGAAATTATTATATAATTAACTTTCAGTGGTTTGCCTTGAAATGAACCTTTTTTTATACTCTCGAAAAATCTTATTTCACGTGTTTCTTTTTGCGCGTTTTTCCAACGGCGAAATGTCAGGATCATGAAATTACTTCGTGAACAAATTTAGTAACCTCCACGCGTAAATTCCAGTCCAAATATCAGCGAATCAAGCCATGAAGGTGATTTAAATTTAAATTGTACGCAACATCGTCATTTTCGTTTACTTTTTTCGCTCCTAAAAGGGACAATGATCCATTTCGCGAAGACTAAACCTCTATGGACTGACCGAATTTTGGCGGTTCACCGATAGCAAACGAATAAAGTAATTTTTTTCGTTTTCGTCTGTGCACGCTAAAAACAAAAAGTTGAAAAAAATGGCTGCTATAAAGGACTTCTCCTGCGTCGGTGGTCTTGAAAAGCATATTCGGATCGTTAAAGAAATGGTCCTGTTTCCTCTGATGTATGGAGATGTTTACGCAAAATTTAACCTTCGACCACCACGAGGACTACTATTTTACGGACCACCTGGTAATTTTTCAAATATATTTTTCAGCTAAATGAATATCGTAAACAAATCGTACAAATTTATAACATAATTCATTTGGCTTGAATGAGTTTTCTTTTTAATTTAAGAAAAAATGAACTTTTAATAACGTAAAGCTTTCGATAATTTAACATTTATTTTCGATATTTATTTTCGTAATTGCGTTTTTTCAGTGTAAATCTTCTAAAACGCTTCTAAATTATTTGTTAATTTTTTTTTTATTTTTCTTGATTTTTTTTATAGACATACAGTAAAGTAGTAGACGTATCGAGTAAGGAAAAAACATTATTATCAAGTCTACGCACATGTATTTGAAAATGTATAATTTACGCAAATTATGCAGGAAGTAAGCTTACTTGCATGCCTGCTATATAATTAATTCATAATAACTGTTAATTAATAAGAGTTTATTACATTATCTATACCAGTTACTTACAAAATATACTTATTTACTCAAGACTTTTAATTATTTAAATAGTTGTTAATAAAGTAAGAAAATAAGTAAATGCGAATATAAAGTTTTTCCTGTAAAGAACCTCAAAATTTGTTTTTATTTATAAGAATTTATTATAAAACACGAATGCTGAAAAAGAATTTATAAATTTATTTTCTTTACAACCATTATTATTTAATACAAACGAGGACAGGAAATAATATTTTTTTCTATTAAATTACTAACAATCGTAATTTTGTCAAAATTCAAGTAAAAAGTTTTTTCTGAAAAAGTACAAAAGATTTGAACTATTGCGTGGCTCTCGAGGCTAAGCCTTGTATACACGGGAATGATAACAAAGCCCTATACAAAGGCACGTTAAAATCACGCGCAAAGTTTACTGTACTCCCCTTTTCTGCCCTTTACCGCTACTTCGGAAGACCTGTTCTGTTATTACGTGAGAGTAGAGTAGAGTAATAGACTGGGGCGACGCCGAAACGAGGGTGGAAGCAGTAAGGGCAAGGGGCGTGATACATTTAGAGATTAGTTTGGAGAAGATTCAGTTGATTAACTCTTATCTTTTAATGATGTAAAATATTGCCTTTAACAATTTTTTTTTGTCCATTTCATAATGACATTCTTACTTTATTATTCGGTTCATTTTGACAGCATCTGACTAATTTATGCTGCTTGCACAACTGGTTTTATTGTTGAAAATAATGCGTCAGATCTATTTTTAGTATACTTTCCCTGGTGGAAATCGCCCATTTTTCTCCCATTTATGAAACGCTTTTTTTCACATGTTTTAACCATTTTATGACTA
>JAWWEM010000044.1:18870218-18883176 GCA_035582935.1 Ormyrus thymus
AGCATTTATATAATTTGACTGTTTTTGTAATTCATCTTACAAATTCTTCATCTACGTAGTTTTTTGTCTGGTAGAATGTGAATTCTTCATGTCTTCAACTGTTAAAAATAACAATGAAATTTCACGTGCAATATTGTACATTTTTTAGGAGAACCGGGAATTCCTGGAGAACGAGGTCCAGTAGGCCTTGCAGGACCACCAGGTCCAGTAGGTTTTCCGGGTCCCTCGGGAGAACGAGGAGAAAAGGGGGAGAAAGGAAGCGACGGAGTTGGATTTGAGGGACCAGCTGGTGTACCAGGACCACCAGGTAAATTATTATTATTTAATTATACTGAAATTGTACTCGAAACTGCGCGAGTTGGTTTCGATTTCTTGCAGCTGCCTAAGGTGCGAGGAGCGTCCAAGGCGAGGTGTGCTGTACAAGCAAATGTTTCTCGCGCTAATGCAGAATTCCTGTTTCAAGCATTCTTTGTGTTTTAGCAAATTGTTTTCTTTTTCAGGGCCTCCGGGAAACGATGGTTATGGGTTCCCAGGTTCTCAAGGGGAACGCGGTGAGCCTGGCACTCCAGGTAATGACTTCTCTTGCGTTCTTTTTTATTCAAAACAAAATATTAATTATAAGTGTGGAGACCAAATATTTTCTTTATTATTATTAATTCTTTTTATTTTACGCAAATTTATTAAACTATTGTAAAAATTGTAGAAAAATGATTATAAATACATCATTTGATATTTTCATTTTAGGTTTTCCAGGAATTACAGGACCACCTGGTCTTCAAGGACCTCCAGGATATTGCGAACTGTGCAATTACCAAGAAGCCAATGTAGTTCCTTACAGCCAAGAAAAAAGCTCAACAACAGTTAATCCATACTACGATTGATAAACTTTTTCACTAAAATCGTATAAATAATAACCGCATTTTCATTTGTAAATTTATGACATTTTTTGATAAATAAAGTGCATCGGAAAAGTTTCATAAAATAAAAAAAAAAGTTTAATAGTGTTTAAAAGTGTCTAATAATATACAATCTGCGACATAATTTCCATTTAAAAATACATGTATTTTTCCATTTCGATTTAAATCAGGATAATTCTGCAGTGACGCGTATATTTTTTGCACAAGACAGACAATTGCTGCCACCTTGCGATAAATAGATGAATTTCTCTGGGTCCTTGTAAACGTGATTGTCGATAAAGATACAATCTTCATTGTCCTATCGAGGAGAAAAAAGATTTTATAATAAAACTTAAAATACAAATTCACAACGTAGAGATGCGTGAATAAGTTTTCTTTGAACAAACCAATTGCAATAGCACACAGTTTTTTCTCATTATAAAAACGAACATTCTTATGACATTTTTTTTAAACAAGAGATAAAATCTTGTAAAGTCAGCGGCGGGAAGATGCGGAGATACGCTAAAAAAGTATACTCCGCGTTAAAATGACTGAACGGACAAGCGAGAAGCCGGTCAAAAATGCAAACTTTGCTTTTGCTCGCTCTTGGAAATTGCGGAGCTCGCAGAGTTCGCAGAGAGAGAGAGAGGGAGTGATGCTCATGTGTGCGGAGGGAAACCGCCGGCGAAGTTTCGGCTTCCGGATCAATAGGTATAACGCGCGGAGACCTGGCCGCTCGCGTTCACGTGCCTCCTACTGGGCGGATCGACTGGAAAGCGTGGGATTGCCGCGGTCAGTCGTGCAGAGTTCACTGGGAAGTGAAATTGTGCGAGCGACGCGAAGTAGAAAAATGACCATCCTGGATAAGTCGACCTCTTCTGCTTTCGAAAGTCCTGCTCGCCGAGTGGAGCACCAAAAGTCTGCGCGGAACGAGCTTTGGAACTTTGACGGCTTGCTCGCTCGATTTGCGAACGGAAAGTTTTTCTTTGAACGCATTTTTTAAATGACTCGAAGCTCAAACTTGCGTTGGACATCTGGACCGATTTCGTCCATATATTTACACTGCGCTTTAATGTACCAATTTCTGACATCATTAGAAATTAAATTATGTTGGATGAACTTCGACGACGGATTCAGTGAGGCAAAATACGTAAAGACATGTTGATCTACTTTCCAGATTACCTTACATTTTTAATCGATATAATATAAACAAGTAAAATTGGTTTATAATATATAAATAAAAAATACTGCGCACAATTAAAAAAAAAAATTGTAATATTGAAAACCCGCGATGTCTTAAAAGAAGTAAAAAATATCCAGGTATATATAAATATTTATATTAAAAAATATGTAATTAATATGAGCTTTGTCAATTATACAATTTGTCTCACTAAAGACTTTGTAAAGAAATATAAAGAAGAGTCCCACACACAGCACGAAATAGTGCTGCAAGATTTCAAACGTTTACTAAAACCTTATGAAACCTTGCAGCAAGCTTTCATGCTGTGTGGGGTAATCCTTAACAGTTGTAATGCATAATGATTGCTAAATTATCAAACTGAGTGGCTTATACAAAATACTTATAAGACAACATTAATTTTCGCAAATAAGTAGTATTTTATGCGTCTAATTAATATATTCGTCCCAATTAAAGCAAATAACATTATAGGTCTTCTATAATATGTACAAGATATTTATTATCTTCAACGGCGGGACGTGTAAAAATTTATAATATTTAATTTTCATAAGAACCAAAACAGTAACGTTTGTATAAATGCCGGCAAAGGAGAATTCTGCAGGCTTATCAATATAATTGATAAAAATTTTCAATAACGCAACGGAAGATCTTCCCAGCTGTTTAAACATGAAGAGGCAGTGTCAATGATTGCCCTATCATTATTCAAATCCATTCGATTAGCGAGCAGACAAAAAAGGTGGCTAAAAATTCAAAAGCATATTCAAGTCATCCGACAACCGTCGTGCTCCATCCAGCTTTCTACGCATTCCAGGCTCTTTATGAAAGAGTGAAGAAGAAAAGCACGGACACCGTGCGGCGCAGCTACAGCCGGCGAAAATAGCTCGGCCCGAGCAGTGTACAGCAGGCTGCAAACTAATACCGTCCAGCTCCGTCAGCCCGCACTCCCGCAGTCGATCATTGCGCTCTTATCGAGCGCCTTCTGCCGGCCCGAGCCCGAACCCGGAGCGCGCCGCGTACAGCGGCCGAGTAGACTAGTAGTGTACGGCGCAGCGAGCCAGCCAGTGATGGCTGCGGCGATGCTCGGGAGTACGTGTGACGCGCTGCTCGGCAGCTCGCGTGCCAAGCCTTGTTTACTCTGAAGTGCGCGCGCGAGTTCTCTCAGCGGTGCCAGCAGCACGGCGAGGCGGCTTCGCAGCCCGATTCTCGTCGGCGCGTGACTCCTAGGTAAGAGAGGGCCGCCCGGCCTGGCCCGACAGCTTCGTTGACAGCCCGAGGCGGACGACGCGCGGCACGCGCTCGCGACCACCGCGCGCAGTCACACACGCCCAGGCAGCTCCGGGTGCCCCCCCGGGCCGCCGCGCGATCGAACGCCGCCGCCGCCGCCTGAGAGCTTGCAAGCGCAAAGTGTGCGCGGGGTGGCCCGGAGAGTTTTTTGTTTTTTTTTCGGCGAACGGCGCGAAATACGAAAGAGAGGCGGCCTGGCGAAAAGTGTCGGCAGCTGTGTGAGTGGTTCTGCGCTCGCGGAGCGGGTTGAGTATGTAAAGTGCACACCGGTAGGGCAGGTTAGGTGAACGCGTCTCTCTCTCTCTCTCTTTCTCCGCCTCGGGGAGAAAGAGAAAGAAAGAGGTACAGGCAGAGAGACCCACCGACACGCGCGCGCACTCATATATATATATATATACACGAGCAGGTCTGGTGCGACGAGCGATCGGTGCGGGCCGAGAGAGTCGCGCGCCGCGAGATAGAAGTCCCCGCGAGAGATTTTTTTCCGAGCGAGCAAATTTCAGGTTGCTCGCGCGGGGCCGCTGCTCGATTGAACGTTCGCCGGCGTCGCAGCCTCGCTCTCTCTCTCTCTCTACTTTGGGGGAGAGCGTACCTACTACCCCCCTTTAGCGGCCACTCGTCCCCCTGCGCGCGGCGCGTCTCTTTTACCTCGGAGCTCGGATAATACTCGTGGCCCGGCGGCGCCGAAAACGTCGCTCTGCCGTTGTCTCGGTAATGGGTGGGAAAGAGAGCGGGCGACGCGGGGGAAAGTTAAGCCCATTTTTGGGGTGCATTGTCGGACGGTCGACGGTGCGGTAGATGTGTATCTTATTGTCCGAGACTGACATTCGACGACAGACATATCGTAGTACCGTACATTGAACAAGCAAATACTTTATGAATTTCACGTTAAACGGCCGGAAAGTTTTTGTAACTTTATTACAAGTTTTTAGGTTTTTCATAGTTTAGAGGTCCCTAAAAGTTACGTCTCTGCATGGGATTGGATCTGCTGAAACTTTACTGGAAAGGTCTTTGAATAAATTAAGCATTTGCCAAATAAAGTCTTTGAGAACTTCGTATACAAATATACATCGAACCAAAAAACATCACGTGTCTTTGTTTATCAAGGGTTGTTGGGCCTTTTATTATTTTATTAATAAACTTGAAACTGAGAAATTCTCTAAAGTAGTACAAACCATCGAGTAGAACCTCAGTCACTCGTAGAAAAATGGAAATTCCGTAACCATTTCAAACCTGAAATTGCTCGCGCCTTGAGTCATCCTAATAGCTAATAAATTTTCCATTAAAAACGAAAACAAGAGTCGCGGCTTTTTAAGCACTCTTCCTTGAAGCTCAAAATTTTCTTCCGCATAAATTAGAAAGATTTAACGACGACGAGCCACTCGTGCAAAATATCAAAATATGAAGTAACTTCATAACGCAATCTAAAAACTTGTAATCCGAAGCGACAAAAAACGAACTGATTTCTGCAATAAAAAAGAAACGTGGTAGGCGTAAGATTTGGACTACAGGCACGTAAAGAGTCAAAAGGCGCATTATATTTCACGTGAATATCGTTGACGGACTACGAACATTCGACACCTCTCGCGCATTACGCTCCAGTTTTATTTAGCTTACAGATTTGCACATGTGACTGATTATGTTCTCTGCGAATGACGCCATCTCGTTACCTCTTTCCGACTGTTTTTACTTTCAGCTTATTCAATTTGTTGGATTATGCTAATTTTTCTCTTGTCCCAACAATAACATCTGAAAGTATTAACATATTGCACGTAATACTTTCCTCCGCATTTTCCATTGCAATGATCGGGGAACGCCTTCGATTTGAATATCAAAACATCAACTCCGTCCCGTTCATTAGAGAATAATGCATTTTATCGCCGCAGCGCATGAAGACGTAAAGAAAAAATGAGAACGCCGCGAGATAAACGTTTATCTTACATAACTGACCATTAGCGCCTCTCTGCTCACAATAGATAAAAACACGTTTCGACGCAATTCATTGTATAGTGCCGTCGAAAAGTTTTAAAGGAATAAGAGACGACTGGGTGCCTGCATAACCCTTTGTTGCCGCACATATCAGGGATTTTATCTTCTAACAGTCCTCGTTCGATCGCCGATAATTGATTCCTTTCTATGCTTTATAACGTTTACCAATATTATTGAAAAAGTTTAATTTTAAGAATTAAAGAAATTAATATTGTTGTTAGAATTTACTTTAGACTTATATGCTGTGTTATTCATCTGCGTAATATAAAACTCATTAATGTCCAAATATAAATTCAATAATCTATTTTGATATCTTGTTTAAAAGTTTAAAAATACTCAATTTGCTGATAAAATTGTTAATTATGTTCAATTACGGAAATATAATACTAATTCGATAACTGCGGAGCCTTTTGCGATAGTTAAAATTGCTTTCGTCGCACGTAAATGTTGACGTAATTTATCGTTCGAATATTTATCAACCTTTATTCGGTATGAATAAAGATTGGCTTTCATTGTGAAAAGTGACTGGTTGTATAAAGTTTTTAAAATTAATTTTTAGAAAATGATAATATAATTTATACAATTTGAATGTTAGGAAATATGAAAATTACAAACTTGTTTTAAAGAATAGGCGAATGAAGCAAGTTATTTCATAACAATGTAATTGGCATTGAATGAATCATTAATTCAAGTTTCCTACAATATTAACTTTCTAATAATGTTGCAATAAATTTAAGGGTCATGTGAATATTTAAAAACCAACGACGCAAAGTATTTTAAATATTTATCAAAAATATAGGACGGAATTTAGTTCTTTTGTATTATTATTCTTATAGATACTTCCAATAAAAATTTATGCAGAAAGTCAGTTTTCCTTAATATTTTTAATATAATTAATAGTTTTAATTTTTATAATAAATTATAACAATTATTATTATTATAACAAAAATAAAATGATGTCATTATTGGTTTACATCTAAAGCTTTACTTTACTCTCTAAAGTATTAACTCTGTCAGATGGCATAAAACGTTCAGTAATGAGCATCCTTCGCTGAATACCAAAAAGCAAAAATAATGAAATTCTTCTTATTCGTTCCACAAACCTATTTGACTGAATAATTTCTGTACATTTCTGCTGCATCACCTATGAATTACGCGCTAAGCAGCTTGCCAAAATTGTCGATTCGCCGCCGAGAATCGCCATCCATTCTCGCTTTAAATGTAGGACATCGGTAGGAAAATAATTTCTAGTCTTGCCTTACACTCGCGAAAAAAATAAAAGACAGAAAACAATGAAGCACGAAAAACGACTCGTCATCAAAAGGCAGCGAGCCTCGCTGAAAAGTCGCGAAAAACCCGTCGTCGCTCCTTCCTCGGCGGCCAATTTGATTTTCCCCGGGCGGCCGGTCTCTCCTCTCTCTCTCTCCCCCTTTTTCTCGAGGGGGAGATTAACGGCGGTGCCTATTACCCTTATTAGCGTCGGCATGCGAGGAGCTTCGGCTCGTCGGCCGGCGCGTTGTAGTGCGCGCGTGCGATACGAATCTCCTCCTCCTAGGTGCTATTATATCCGGAGGAGAGAGAGAGAGAGAGAGTGAGAGAGGCCCCGGCTATATATGAAAAGTCGGCCGCGCCTCTCTTCCCTCCGCTCCGATTCGTCGCGTTCCTCTTTCTCTCTCTCTATACCGCGACTCAGCTGGCGGGCGCGCCGCGCGATATTCCGCTGTTCCTCTTGTTCCACTGAGGAGGGGGAGGGAGGGAGAGCGACGTTCTTAACACTTGGCGGCCTGGCTAGGCGCCACGCCGCGCGCTCCGCCCCCCACCTGTCCCACTTATTGTATTGATTCAACTCCCCGTGTATCCCCCCGGCGTGCGTTTTCCTCGACTGGATATACCGAACCTCTCTCTCTCGCTCTCGACTGCTTTCGCGAGCCTGTAAGAAGGCAGGAGACTGACCCGACGCACCCGCGCGAGCGCGGATTTGTCACCCGCCTCTCGGGTCTCTTGCTCCCATTATCCACCTTTTGAGTTCCGAGAAACGTCGCTGAAAGTAAAGATTCGACACGGAACTATTGTTACGAAGCCCGAAAAAGGAAGTCCGACTGCGCGCGTTCAGCAATAAATTCGTCGCGACTCACGGCGCGCGCGAGGGGACTGCTGCCCCGACTGAAAAAAGCTCGCCCAACAGCACCCATCGAGGCCTCGGCGCGGACGTCCGCGCGTCCCGGCCCCCGATTTCTAAATTCCCGAACGCAGCCCCGTCGACCGCTCGCCAATCATGACAAAAAGCTCCGGCGCGAGAGTCGCGCCCGGACTCGCCGGGAGGTTCATCGGCCGGGCCGCGCGACTCGGAACGAAACCACTTTCCCCATTCATCGGCCGCGGCCCCGGGGAGCAGCGGCGGCTCCGTGCGCTCCGGCGGGTTCATCGACTGGAATCGTGAATGGGAGAGCAGCGAGCGCGCGCCGCCTGCACGCGGCCTCCGTCGAACGGCTGACCTTCCCCTTCTCTCCGCGGTGCTGCCGCGCGTCCTTGTGTCTTAATTGCCTCGATCGACTTCCGTCGAAATTTACGATTCCTCGATATCGATTATATCCGCCGGGCGCCGTCGCTCTTTTGTGCGCCTCCTCCGCTGTCGCGCCGAGTTTACTGCTCCAGAATTGGAGTCCGCCGCGAGCGCGGCGGCACCGTTGCGCGGCTCTGGGGCACCTAATCGTCAGTTCGGCGACTTTCGTCGTAACGATTTTCAATTCGATTTTGACCTCGAGCGCGAGCGTGGTCTAATTATTTGCCGGCTCACTGGTGCTCGGTCCCTCGCGTTCAGTGATTTAATGATCGCCGGCGATGAATTAAGCCTCGTCATAATGCAACACTTCGCCGTAACGTGATTTTCTCATTGAGACTAATTGCGGCAATTATCAGCAGAATCCGCGTTTGAATTTCATCATTTGTTATTAATCAAATTCGATGCATCCGAACCTAAATTTCGATATATTTATATCGTTTTCGAAACAGGTACGAATCGCGTTTCACGGATTTACCTCCAAGAGTACCGAATTGGTACTGCAGTTAGGGAACAGTTAAAGTCGCGGCCTTTACGCTCGCTTATTCGGTGTCACTTCTGTGTTTTACTGGCGCGACGCCAGAAAATTTGCCGGCTTGCGGTTATCTGGATGTAGCGGCTTGATTCGGTACCTTACAACATAGGGAATCTTTACATCGAATTTCCGCATTAAAGTATACTTGGTACTCCGCCAGAAGTGTTCACCTACACGTAATAGGCCTACCTCAGCAGCAAAAAGTACCGCGCGAACAAGACAAAGGAGACCCCGACCGCACTTTATATCGGTAAATGACTTTGAATCTTGAAATCGTACGTTAATTCTAATTAAAGCTATCGATTCCATCGATGTATTTTATATTTTACACGTCGCGCACGCCCACGCGCACACGCCCACGCACATCCTTACGACCACAAGCTTCTTTTTAATTAAACCGAAGTCTCTGAAGAACTGCTTTAAACTGCAATTGAATGAAAAATGATTAAATGTAAACAGGAATGTGGATGTGAAGTGGCCGCTAAATTTTTCAGCTCATTCGCTTTTACGAATTGTATGAGTAAATGTATGCAGCTTCTTAAGACATACCAATTTCAAGAAAAAATCAGTAATATTACGTTAAACGGTTAAATGCAAGATCCTTAACTCTTGTGCAATTTCATCTGCAAGGGAATGTAGAGAGAGAAGGTGTATTTTTAAAGTGCCGCGACCCAGATTCATTAATGTTAAAAAAAGCTGAAAGTGCCGAATAGTGATATCCGATAAGTGGCTAAATATAGTACGGATTCGCACCTCCGTTGATACGCTCGAGCTTCGAAATGCACGGACCCGGCAAAGTCGCGTGACGCGATCCATAAGCTGTCAGTTAAGTTTACCCTTCGCGTCTGTCACTCTTTTTCTCTTGCCTGCGGTTTTTTTTTTTGCCGCGTTTGTCGTGAAATATTTGTCGAACTTTCGTTTATTGCGGAATTTTGCAGCTCTCGTCGGGACTTTACGCGTGGCTGCGTTACGGAAGAAATAAAAATCGAAGTTTAGATCCTCTGTCTCTGTTTAACGACAGTTTTCTCGCACTCTCCTCTGTATAGACGAAATTTAAAGCTGTATTTTCTTGTTTATCACTTTTTCTGGTGAAAATGATTTATAAAACTTGACTTGCAGTTTTGTAAAATTGTTTTCTAAGACGTAACCGTTGAAATGGTTTAATAATAACTATAAATAGTTTTATCAAAAAGTAGGTAGAAGAAGTAAATTTGATCACTTTAAGTATAAAATCGCGTTTACTTGGAAAATTCTACAAACAATAACGTATTTGTTGAAACCACTTAGTTTCTCTTTAGAATAATGTTTCATAAACGACTTTGGTGAGACAATCTTTCATTGTGTTTATAGGCATGAACGAATAACTATTGCCTTGAATCACGTAAGGTGTCTCATCTTATTCGTACGTATATTATATACGTTATTATATAACTTTTAAAGAAGAGATACTATAAGTGAAGTAAATTTCATCAAAACGCCAGTAATTTTAATTCTGGCCGCATTGGTATAATAGATTTTACTCAAAACAAAAACACCGATACCACAGTTATAATTGAAAATTAGCCTATCCGTTTATGGAAATTTATATAATATACTTACGCGATCGGAACGCGAATAACCAGTACGGTTTCTCTTAATTCCTGTACGCTCTCAATTACGTCGAACCCATTCAATTACGATACCTACGTAAACGCGTAAATGCGCTGATTTTCCGAACCCGCCAACTTTCCCAGCCAAGCAGCATACATTCGGTTCCGCGAGACAGACGTGCGTATATATACGCGTATATATCAGCTCCCTTATTCGCGCATAAATATTCATGCCGGGAGGAGGGCAGGGGCTGCGCCGCGGTGGCGGCCCGCCCCCTCCAGCCTGTACTTACTCCTATATACGTACGTAGCTCCGTTCCTGGAAGCTTCGACTCTCAAGTGGCTGTGCGCGACTCGCGTTCGCGGTTCTCTCGATTTTTTGCGCAACCCGCACCCTCCGACCTCGGGCGAGCTGTTTTTCTCTTTACGCCTACACGAGCTGGCGGGTTTCCTCTCGGCGAAAAGTTCGCTTAATGGTTAAGAGAACGCGGTATACTTATGCCCCGAGCGCGTAGCGGGAGATTAGGTTGAAAAGTTGTTCCGAGGCGCGGATCGACTTTTTTCTGCCGAAACATTCCCGTCGCTGAGATATACCTGGAATTCTAAAGTGGGCACGCCGAGCGTCTTGGAGTATAATTTTGAAGAACAGCTTTAGCTCTTACGCGTGATGAAATTCTAATGCAGCCTCCCCTTATTTGTCTATTAGCATTTATGTCTTTAAGGGTGGATCCCTCTTAGGGATCTTAAACGCGTCAAAGATATGAAATAATTCAGATCTTTCTTTTTTTTGTCGTTTACTGAAATGATGCGTATAGTTATGTTATTTTTTGTAACACGCGAACAAAAGTGACTCTTTTTTGATCGGCAGGCAAAAAAGTTATTTATTTTGATGTATTTGCATTATTTATTTAGTAAATTTGTAATAATTCGTCGTTTATTAATTACATTTGCAATAATTGCATAGAAATTAAAATGAATGTTTGAACAAGAGCGTGGTTGCCGTGTCAAAAAATAGTCACGTCAGCCCCGCTCAACACGTACGAAAAAAGACGTGAAAATACGTCCGCGCGTTACAAAAAATATGGTGTGCACCAAAAGTTAAGTGGGCTTTTTGACCTCGTGTGGTTGCAGTACTCGTCTGCGGCTAACTCGCCTTGACTCGTGCTGCAAAATCGGTCTAAAAAAGCCCACTTTACGCCCTTGGTACACAATATACTATATTTCAAGTTATTCACCGACCTATTTTTATATTATTCAATAAAAAAAAACCAGAGTAAATTTCTGTTCAAAAGTGTAATGAACAAATTTTCAATTACTTGCAAACTTAACGATTGGTTCTTTCCGAAACGTTTAAATTCAGATTTTATTCCATCTTTATTTTGCAAAGTGTATTTCTCCTTTTTACATTAAATGTAACAGATGGTATTGGATAGTCTTATTGACTCGGGATTACCTTGCCCTACGCTATAAATGCTGGTATAATATTTACCGCGTGAATTTTGAACCACTAGCAGGATAACAAAACTCGAGATTGTTAATTGCGTCATAAATTGAATGTTTGTCTCGCTGTAAAAGTGTACACTGTTTCGGAAACAAATTTTGAATTGATTAGTTAAGATTCGCGTGTCAAAATATTTTATTATCAAGAGACATAATATTACGTATTAAACTTTTAAATTTAAAATTATCTTCGCAATTGCTATTGATTCTTTCTAATAATGAAAATATTACTTTCCTTTGAATTTTATGCAGGTGATGTGAAAAGAAAAATTATAACCTTGTTAAAAATCTTGCAGAATTTCAGATAGTTCTCAAAGTTCCCAACTATGTACTAACTTTTCGCCAAGTTTAACTCAAACTTTCTCACAATCCTCAGCAACAATTCTGATTATGCAAAGCGCTCAAACAAGACCCGAAGCTGAATCAAGTATAAAAAGAGCAGCGCGCAAGAAAAATTTTAAATAAAAAAGTTGCTCCCAGCGAAAAGTCCTCTACTTCTCTCGCGATAAAATAAATGTATGCAAAGCGCTTCCCGGCAGTAAACTACCTTGACTGCCGCGGATACCTTTTTTTTTCTGAATGATTAATAAAGAAACAAACGACCTTCGCTCGAGGCGCTAGCTGTAATTCGACTGCAACGCGGAAACATTTCGCATTCCAATGAGGCGCTTTCGCTGAGACGCGCTGCGAGCGAGCACCTTCGCGCGTACGCAAAATAACCGACCGATAACGAACGCGGCTGCATTCGAATCTTGTCCGTCTGAATTTCATTATCGAGGAGTAAACTGATGTCAATTTCTAACACCCTCGATTTTCTACGTCCGCGTACCGTAAAACTTAGTTTGTGTAAGAAATGTTTTTTTTAAAATAAGAGAGAGTCGATAGTAGATGTTACTTTCCTTGCACTCTAAAACTCGTAAACTTTTACTCGGTAATGCACAAAAAGTATAAACCTTACATCCTTATTACCGTTAATTATTCGAATAAATTAAGCAGATCCTATTGCGGATAAGACCTGCGTTATTCATAATTTAAAAGGTGATTCCAACGTGTCTGCGTTTATTAATTCAAACGAGAAATATTATTAACTCCAGTAATTTAAGCTTTCAGTGAAAAAAAAAAACTGGCTAAAAGGAAACATTCTTTAATAAAATTCAAGCCTGCAGCTTCGACGCACAAACATTTAGACGGCGAATGCAAAACTATATAACCCAAAGAAGACATTTACGGGCCGAGCGCGCGAAAAGTTAGCTCAATTACATTTTTCATTAAAGCGAACGGAACTCTCCGAGGAACTCCTCACCCTTTCCCGAACTTCGCTCCCGGTAATTCTTTGCCGCCGTCGAAGAAGCAACGAGCGGCGTCCCTTCGCTGCCTACAGATAACAGCCTCGAGAAGCGGACGATC
>JAWWEM010000044.1:18886166-18898711 GCA_035582935.1 Ormyrus thymus
ATTACAGTCTGTTCACTGAAAATTTGAAAAGGATAAAATTTTAATTTATTATATACCTACTTGAAATTTAAACCCCTAAGTGCCTGGTATTAATAAAATAATAATGTTAATATGTATGAATTCTCTATTATTTCAGTGACACATCCCATTATGTGTGATGCCTGCCATAGAGAAAACTTTACGGGATTTAGGTATCGATGTCAGAAATGTCATTCATATCAACTTTGCCAGGACTGCTTCTGGAGGGGAAAGGTTTCTGGTACCCATAATAACGATCACGAAACAAGAGAGTACAGTAGTTTTGTAAGTTCCTCTCTTGAATATTATAATTTCTCTAAAGGATTTTATATTAATAGCTTTGATTATTGAACATTAACATCTGCTTTATAGAAATCACCCAGCAAGCAAATCGGTCACTCATTAAGAAAAAGCTTCAGATGCGTTCCAGATAAAGGAAGAAATAGTCTTCCAAGGTTTCCAGACCAACCTGAGAAAACTCTGGATCTTTCACACATTGTGTAAGTTCTCAAATTCAAGTAGTTCGAGTTTCGTTCTCGAATAATACTGTAAAGTAATTGCATTAGTAAAACCCGTAAACTATTTTCAGTCCGCCGTCACCTTTACCGTCGCATAACGGATTTCCCGATCCAGGATACATCGGCCCATTCGATTCTGGTTCTTTGGATAGTCGTTCCACTTTAAGAAGGTAACGTTTAACTCGACGTTGATAGCATCGACCAAGCGACGCGCAACGATTAAAATATTTTTTATACTTTTCCCGTAAGCATGGACAGTTCAAGACTCGACGACGAGCACAAGTTAATCGCCATCTACGCGCAGCGACTGTCCCAGGAAGCGAGGACCGTGGTAAGTTTTAGGCTTGCAAAAGGATCGCGTAACGAAGTTCGCGCATCCACGTACATATACATTCGCGTCGCGCATCCCCCCAAACAAGCCAATAAACATAATTAAGCGGCGCCTAGTTTAGTAACCTACTTAATTTCAATTGTTCCGACAGCCGCGCGCCTCATCTAGATTGTCACAGGCCGAGCAGGCGGTGAGTACTTTATATCGCACTCGTGCAAGTTCTCTCAGTTAAAACGGTGCGTCGAAAAGTGTGCTCGAAATCGCCTTTAACGAATGAATTTTCCTTTTTTGCGAACAGCAGAGCAGAGCACCGTCGGACGCCAACCTGGCGTCGCTGGACGCGTCGAGGGCGCAGAGGGAACTGATATCACAGCTTGAAGCAAAAAATAAAGAGATAATGCGGGAGATTGCAAGGTTAAGGTATACCTGTGTCGTTTGACTTCCTTAATATCAAGCCTGAACCTCGTCGTCATCCTCTCAGACCATCCTAGAGTCACGCATGTTCGAAGGGTTTTTCCGTTTGGCTTTGTGTGTCCTTGGTTGCGATAGCTTGAATTAGAAAATAGACGCAAAAACACTGCTACACTTATACAAATTAAGAAATTAAAAAAGAAAGTGATCAATTACTAGTTTTACACTACATCGAAAAGCAAAAAACTGCTTTCGCTAATTTTTAAAGAATAGCTTTACAAACTAAAAGCTGAAATCTTTAAGAAAGCGAATTTTCTTTTGTTCTTTAACAATGTTCTTAAATTTTTCAATTTTAACACATTTTAATAGCCTTTTTAATAGAAAGTAATTCATATTCCAATAAAATTATAATGGAGAAATGTGCTAAAACGCATTACATAAAGTGAAGAGTATAATATAAAGAAAAGAATTGTGTAGCATTCATTAATTTAAAAAAAAAGCCAAGGAAAATTCAACTAGTTAAAATTTAGCAGCGTTACATTAAATTGACCTTCGGCTCATTAGTATTTTCAGTACACATTATTCATACACGTACATTACACCGCTTCGTTCTCGCTCCCAAACTGTGGCTTAAGATTTCATAGTGTATCTGATCACAGGAGGCAACAAGAAATCGAAGCTGCAGGCTTGGAAAATCCAGCTCTCATGTCGGAACTGCGAGCCTTACGTCAACGAAAAGATGAGCTTGAAAGTCATCTAGCAACGTTGCAAGATTCTAGAAGGCAACTGATGGTACAATTGGAGGGACTAATGAAAATGTTAAAGGTATGTTTTCTTGTTTATCATTTTTAAAATCGTAATAGAATTTCAAAATTGTAAAAGGCACTATAAATGAAATTCAGATTGTTGGCTTCATAAAGTTGCAGTCCAATTTTTTGATTACTCTATAACGGTTTTAGAGATTTTTATCTAGTCGTAAAGCAGATAACTGTCACTTAATTAAAACGAACCGTTTGACGACTTTGTATTCATCGCGATAAAATTTTGGTTTCCGGTATGAATCAATACCGTTATTTTAGACGTTATATTGTGCTTCATTTATATTTTAATAAGAACGTAATAAGTAATCATGTACTAAAAAAATAAATATGTTAATTTTCTCCTTAATGGACTTAATTGTAATATGTAGTGATTTAAAAGTAAGTAAAAAATACAAAAATATAATCATCAATAAAATGTCTACACTGACGGGCAAAAAACGTGACATAATATAAAATTATAATATATATTACACAATCCAGATTAGATTACAAAGATTTTGGTGCCATGATATTTTATATCTACTCGTATTTTTCTATTCATGCATGAGTCAATTTACAAAAGTGTACTATATTGCTACTGAAGTTTTTATTAAAAAATTATCAAATGACACTGCGCGCAATAAATTAACAATAAGATATTTTTATTTTCTGAAATGACAAACATTAATGAAACGTCTAAAAGTTGAATGTATTCCAGATCCACCAAGCGTCGCCGCGCTCAACGCCCAACAGCTCGCCGCGCAGCACAAAGTCGCCCCCGCTACCGCCGGGCGCGGTGCCGAGCAGCAGATCAGCCCCGCCGACGCCGGGCGGACCTCTGAGCGCCATGCCGAACCACCAGCAGCAGCAGCAGCAGGCCCAGCAGGCCCAGCAGCAGCAGCAGCAGCAGCAGATGTCGAGGAGCTACAAGAGCCCGGTGCCGCCGGCTTCGGTGAGCGCGAGCGTGCAGGCGGCCAACGCCGCGGTCATGCACGGCTCGATGCAGAACAGTCCCATGCCGGACAACCTCTCGTGCGTCGGTGGGGATGTCAGGTAGGTCAGGGCATGCTGGATCCGTTGGCGTGATAGTGTGCGCGCTGCGCGGCAGTCCCGTTGCTCGATCGTACTTTTCTGTACATATCGCGCGCGCGTATACGTCAAACTTATTGCGATCGGCCTCGTTGACGACAGAGAGCTCGATGATATATTACATCGTAACAACGCAACGGTGTGCTTTTTGAAGATGCTTATCTTTGCTGGGATTCGTTCGATATTTTACTTCGTTTGCTTGGGCTTTTTGGGGCACGTCAAAATCATATAGTTTATCTTACTTTTATTCGTTCATAAAGTGAAAGATAATATTGCAAAATTATTTCATTACCAAGATTATTGTCTGTAAAGAAATTATTTATTAGTCAAACTGGCAAAATAGTTTAAGTTAACAAAGCAACTTTATGTGAAAGTATTTATGTATCTATTTTATTTCGCATGCATTTAATTAACTTTAACACCAATTAAGTAGTACCCCTTGTAATATGTGATTTTATTAAAATAGCATGTAAAATTTGTACAGAAATTTGTAATTATTATTAATATTTTATTTTGTTGTACCTTATTTGTTATTAATAATTGAATCGCTAACATTACATTACTTACAGATCACTTGCTTGTAACTCAATATAATAAATGAATGTAATTGTTTTTCTTATCGTTTAAGTTGTTAAATGTAGAATGACTATGAAATCTCAATAATACAAATGTTAAAGAGGATAAAAATGTAAGGGATGATACGATTAAAAAAAAATTTTATTAGTAATCAAAGTGATTTTTGAAATTGAAAAAATTTCTTTTTATCCTCTATCACTGTTCATTTTTATAGTGGAAAAGGATTTTCGAAAATCCGCTGTTAATTAACTGTAATATAATTTTAACTCAAGTGTAATTTGTACTCTACAATTCTATCGATCTATTATTTGATATATAATTTATTAATTTTTATAATTAAACTTGGTTCATTAGCGAATATTGATTATTTTTTACTGTACATCTAATTGTAACTCTGACGTAGGAAGCTCTAAAACTTTGATTTATCTTGCAATATTAAAAATTACGTGTTATGTTTTTATTATTCGTACCACTAAGCTTTTCGTTAATTATTTTAGTAAGTAAAAACTATTGAAAATTTATAATTGATTTTATGGTCAAAAGTTTTGGAAAATCTTCCGTTTAAAACTGTCGTTGAGTTATTTTTTAGTGCTCTTGTGCACACTAAGTAAGAATTATTTTAAAACTGTAAGCGTCGTATAAAATAATTTGAAAATTTTATTACAACTGAAATATTTGAGTCATTACCGAGGATGTTAAGAAATGCCTGACTTTTGCTCCCTGAAAACGTAATATTATCATAAATTTTCATATTTTTTCGTGAAAATTACGTGTTCGTAAAAATTACGTGTTATGTTTTTATTATTCGTACCACTAAGCTTTTCGTTAATTATTTTAGTAAGTAAAAACTATTGAAAATTTATAATTGATTTTATGGTCAAAAGTTTTGGAAAATCTTCCGTTTAAAACTGTCGTTGAGTTATTTTTTAGTGCTCTTGTGCACACTAAGTAAGAATTATTTTAAAACTGTAAGCGTCGTATAAAATAATTTGAAAATTTTATTACAACTGAAATATTTGAGTCATTACCGAGGATGTTAAGAAATGCCTGACTTTTGCTCCCTGAAAACGTAATATTATCATAAATTTTCATATTGTTGTACAAATTGTACAACAATTAAGTGTTATCCTTTTTGTTTTAAAATTACTGATTTCCGAAAATTAATTTTCAATTTTATTTACTTTTTTAGATTAACAAATATTATTAAAAAAATATTGCTTACATTTAAAATATCTTTTCATAATCTACGAACATTATAATTGTATCTTTCACTTTTACAAAAAGCTATTGCAAAAAATAAAAACAGTATAGCGTTCTTAAGAGGGGCAAAAATGGAACAGATTTTAACATCCTCTCTTTTATTATTTGATTGCCAGTTTTATTTTATTTAGCATGCCACGTAAGAAATTATATAGTTGTGCATTTAACCCGTTTATTTTAATAAAAAAAGTAAATAAACTTTCATGGAAATTTTTCAATCAAAAACCCTCGAAACGAGGACCTAAGATTGGATACGAAATGTATTGTCGGCTTCTAAACTAATTTTCTAATAATTGAAATTTTGCTGGTACTACTCTTTATTGAATTTATAAATGTTAAGCTAGTACAAATAGTAAAAACTTCTACAATATGATTGTTTTGATCTTGTGTTTGGTAATCTTTTATTATTATTACAATAAATAATTGCATTAGTCTATATAGTTAGGATAAAAGTCATATATACTCGTACAAAGTAGAAAAGAATCTCTATAGCATTTAAATCTTAGTTAATTGTACAATAAGATTGTACGTACGAAATTCGGTTATACATGTCAAATTATTCATTGTTGTTCTGTTATTTGTTTAGTAAAAAAAACCATTATAAATTCAAGCGTTGTAAATTGTTCTTAATTACACCTTGCCTTTAGGAGGATCATTTTTTTAAAAGTTTATAGAATAAGACCTGATTCGAAACTTTTGCAAATTTAATAAATTAATCGGATAGAGGACATTCTGTCAGAATTCAAGTACTTTACAGCTTGCTTGCTTTTTTTACATTTAGATTTAGAAATTTAGAATCCATTTCAAGAATGCATATAATCATGTGTAGTTATTAGCTGCAGCTGATGTTGAAAAACAGTAATTTGGCAGGCATAACGTAGCGGCTGGTATACATAATTTATGAAAATGGCTCGATCTACAAAATATTTAATTGTGTTAATGTATGGGTCCATGCAGCATGCTCAACGTTTTGTCTCATATATTTTACCTTTCCAGATTGTCAAATAATCTATTGTTCGAATATTAAAGAAAAATAAATAAAAAACAAAAAAAAAACGTTTGCCGAAAGAAATTAGAAATTTTCGATATTAGGTCTGCATTCAGGACAAACAGCTTACCAGGCAGCGGTTCCAACAGTGCCAATAATAGCTTGACGCGATCTTTACGAAACGACCTGTTAATCGCTGCTGACAATGTCACTAATGCCATGTCCTCACTTGTCAGGGAATTGAATTCAGGTACGCTCGATTTTTCGTAAATAAATTTATAATTTTCATTAAGACACGTGAATGCAGTAATATATTATACACACACATTTCTTATAGTAGTATACATATTATTATATTTATAAAATGAAACTCTTATTTTTGATATATTTTTACTGCTAAATAGATTATTACTGTCGAATTCCTTAAATAAAAAATTCATTTTCAGAATAAAGAATTTACTAAATTAAGTAATGACTATATAGTTAATGGGAGAGGAATTCGAGGAATTCGGTCGTAAATTATATATAAAATACAATTAAATTTTTTCTAATACATAACAAGAGAGCAAACAATTTAGTTGCAAAGAATAGTTCTATTGAAAACGTTATCTTAAAGTACAAAATAAAGATCCCAATATTAATAAGTAGCAAACATATACAAGATTACATTAAAATATTAATTATTTCTCTTTTTTATATATATATCGATGGCATGAGTCCTAATATATTTATCCAACTGAGTTCCGGCACTTGTCTTATACATTATATTATACAAATCTTATAATTCTCGTGATTTTTGATTTGCGCAGTGGCATATTCGAATGACAGGTGAGATTATTGAATGTTACCGCCCTCTCAATCCTCGCATCACAGGGAAATCACAGATCTCAGAACTGGATCGCCAGATACGTGTGCTCTTTTTCTGATATTTGCATCAACTCCCTCTCGACTCCGTCTAGATAGAACTTTTAGATTGGGATTTACTAATTTGTTCATTTTTTTTTCTCACTTCGCTCATTATGCCTCTACATTCTTGGCCCCCCACGTTTATCCATATCTTCCTGGATCAAAATTCTGACGTGCAAAATTTAAGAGCTTTCCAGTCTTGATAGAAATTTAAAAAGAAAAAAAATACCTTCTCTATGAACTTTCGTCGAATTTTCATCGAAATCCGATCAATTATGCAATTATGCGAGAAAGCAACAGGAAGATTTGTTTGATCACTTAACATTGCACAAATCAGCCAGAGTTAGCCTTCCATTCGATTCTTCGTTTTAACGGTGATGGATGTCATTTTCATGTTGCATCATTACCACTCGTTCGACGTCATTGTATATACATACATATAATTTTTTTATAGATTAATTTTAGAAAATAATGTAGATTAGCCCCAGCACCACTTTTTTCAGCAAAGACTGTTTAATAGACCGACGACAGTTTCATTCTCAGAAAACTTTGTATATTAACTTTTAATAAAAAAATAACAATTAAATGAAAAAGCTTGTTACTAATTAATATCGTTTCCAAATTCGACCTCTAAACGTATTTTTATCATAATTCTAACTTGATTGAAATAAAGATGACTGACCCGACAGAGCGTCCATAACGACACAACAGACAGACCGAACTTACGAGACTCGAGAATCTAGAAAATATCTGAAAATTTTGAGCAAATAAACACTATACGTGTTGTGGAATGCGTGTGATGCACCCTCTTTGAATGTGTCCTACTGGTGCCTTGCAGACTCAGACGAGGAGGACCAATCCCACAATTCTGGCCGCCATAACATCAGAAAGCCGTTAGGTAAGTTCATTTTTTTCTCTCTCTCATCACTATTCCGCACATAATACATCTCTGCGTACATTGTCACCAATATATATATGTATATATATATATATATATACATATATATATATCGTCGACGTATCGAAAGAAAAGAAAAGACTTTGCCGTTTTCATTCGCTCTATAGACTTCAATACGAGCATAAGCCATAAATACAGACAATGTTATGGATTGCTTGCATGCACTCCTTTGTTAAACAGCGACGATTTCGAATCATAATCCACGCATAGCTTTACAGACGATTAGTTCAAACACTGTTCAGTTCAACACTTTTTTAAATAGTGAGCAGTTGATTCTTTAACATTCACATTGCATTTTCGATATTTAAGAAACTTTCTAGAGATGTAGCTTTAATATTTGCACTTTATATGATAGAACTTTATATCGACTAACAGATTCATCAAACATTCATGAAAGATACGATGCACGTACATTTTTTTTCTAATGTACTGATAGAAAATGATGTACCTTAAAAATATATTACAGGTTCTTTTATTATATAAATTTTTCAGGTTAATCAATGATTATAGCAATAAACAGTTATGTAAAACGAAAAATTAATAATCTGATTATCCATTACGGAAAAACAAAAGTTACGGTCTAATGTACGAATATTTGTACCTGTAATAAAATAATCACCTTTACGAAGACCATAATTCAAAATGGATTTCAATCACGACCGGTCGATTAAAATATACAATCTTGTGATCACTTTCAGTTGTTTCTCAGTGCTTTTATCACGAATGAATACATCGTCTTTTGCAGCTTTATACTCACGTTAACAGTTTGCCATTGTAATACTTACGACGAGTCAAAAGCAAGCCTTAATACCACTTGCTATCCAAACCCTCACGATCCACGATACAAATGCTTGCAGATTTTGAAGCTGGAGAAGACGGCGAAGACAGCAGCGGAGGGAACAGTTGGCGCGAGGAGCTGCAGCGCCGCTATCAGCAAGAGAACGACTTCCTGGCCGAGTTGCGCGCCCGCAACGCAGTTTTCAACTCTCAAACGCACAATAATCAGCAGAGTCAGCACCACAACCAGCATCAGAATCAGATCCCGCACCAGAATCAACACCAGAACCAAATCCACAATCAGAATCAACACGCGAACCAAGTGCAGCATCAAAATCACCAGAATCAAATTCAGCACCACCAGCAGAATCAGTACCAGAACCAGAACTCCCACCACCACAACCAGAACATGCAGCAGGATCACAATTCGGACCATCACCAGCAGCACCCCGGCCAGCGCGAGGAGGCGGAGGGCGAGAAGCGCGACGAGAGCGAGGCCGAATGGTCCGAGGCTGTAAAGCGTTGGGTCAATCGATAAATTCTCAATGCGAGCGAAGATGTAGAGAAATCAGTTCGTTTTCTTTGCCGAGTTTTTTGCGCGTTTTGCTTTCAATGCTGCAAAAGTATCAACGACACTTATTCAAATTGCAGATTTTCAAAGGTTCACTTGTCCTTTCTCCCGATCAAAGCCTACGATAGAAAAGTATATTTTGTTAACCATTGATTAAGTAGCACAAGGAAAAAAGTTAATAATATATATATTATTAATTTAAATTTATTTTAACCACACAAAGTTTTCTAATTGTTATTCAATGAAACGTGACGTTTTGCTCGTTATTATAAAAAGAATCCATTAACATTTTATAAGTTCTTTCATTTGTACATAGCAAACCTAACTTATATTTTAATTTTAGAATTATATAAAAGAAAATACTTACAATACATATCTAGTTAATAAAAAATCTGCTAGTCTAATTATTTCATCGAAAATTAATTAACTAAATAATTATAACGTTTTATGATTTTGTTAATATCAAATGATGCAATTAATTGATCCTCAGTCTATAAGATACTTATGAAGTAAAAATTTACGAACTTAAATTATAAGTTAAACGGGTGTGTGTGAACGTATTCTGGAAATACAAAAAAAAAAATGAGAAAATCAAAAAAACGTCGTTAAAATAAAGACACGTGAAAACATTATAGGTATATTTAAGGACTGCACAAAAGACCGAATTAAACGGCAAGTTTTTTCACTGCAATAACTGAGAATCGAATGTTGTTTGAATAATAAAAAACTTTCATTTATCACAAGAATATCGTCCAATTTTACAGGACTTGCGATAGTTAACGCTACTTGGATATAAATTATTAAAAAAAAGAACAAAGGAGTTGACCAAATCTAATTAATTAAGCATAACGCATTGACTCGATAAAATTTCCTAGTCAGTTTCTCGGGGTGTCGAGAAACGATAATATACTAACGTTTGAGATTTTTTGTATATTCATACACAATTTTCAATTTACTATTACGAAAATCATGTCAAGCTCTCTATTCACTTATAAAATTAAATACATACCAACTCAGTGCAATTTTTATCTGAATATTGATCGCCGAGGGGTTAGATAAGATTTTATCGACTTCTCAATAAGCAGCTAAGGATTCTTCGGCGAAAATCACTTTTGAATAAAATTTCTAATACTGTACATGGACTTGAACCAATAGATTTTTTATTAACATTGAATAATAATTTTTGCATTAGTCATACCGGAAGCTTTTACCAGCAATAGAGCAGATAACAATATCAGATAAGGGTCGCCCTGAACAATCAACTTTTCACGTACTATAATGAACGTTGTAGGAATTTTTTGATTCGTTGGCTTGAAAAAATTCCACGTATCGCATTGACGTAGAAACGCAAAATAAGCGAAATTAAGAGACTGTATATATTTGCCAAATGTTCGTTTATGTCAGAAGTAAATTATCGTAGCAGTAGCTATCGTACGTACAAAAGCAAAAACTCAATTGTAGAGAAAAAACTAATGTCATTGCGGCGCCACCAAAGTTCTCTCAGAGACATATCTGTTGACAAGTAACGTAAAACTGTTTAGAACTTAAAATAAAATAAGCTTCGAACGATTGGTTTTCGCATCTTTTTCCATTGTTTACGCGACGATTGCGGTGAAGCGGCAAAAAAAGAAAAATTTCAATGCTTGAATGTCTGTAGTAGAGCCTCGATTTTTGCCTAAACGTGGCTGGATCTCGTATATCAACGTCTCCGTAAAATACAAAACCGAGTACCTTTTTAAAGCGTTTAGTTTCTTCAGCTTTGTATCTAAATTTGTAAAACACCCAAACGCCAAATCATTCTCTCTTACCACGAAAGAGCATTTTAATTCGTCACTTTTAGATGATTTATATAGTAATGACTTTTGATAAGGCTTTTTTTTACCTCATCTCTGCGCGTGTGACGTAAAAAGGTATTCGCCCTATTAAAAATCAAAACTCAGTACCTCTTAAAAAAATGTTTGCATCTCCTAGTAATACGAGTACATAAGCATTTTTCAGATTTTTATAAAGAAAAAGGTAACGAACCCGACTGTTTAGAGTCACGGTTTAGACTACATTTTAAAAAAATTATGTATGGGCATGCAGGCGCAATCTTACATTCTAATTAATATCTTATTCTAGTCTTCCATTTCCAACGAAAAAATCAAGAAAAATAGGAGAAATTTAACATGGATTTGTTCGCAGTTATTTACACATCGTGAAAACGACTGCAAGAACGTGGAGAAATTTGTTTTACGCGCGTATTACTGGTAGATGTTCGTGTAGCCTTGAAAGTCCTCGTATAAAATATTGCAGCTGTTGCTGAATGTTGGCCTGAGTGAATTTTTATAAGATGAATAAGGCGGTGTTTGATTAAAGAAGCTGAGGTACAAATTTGAGAACCTTTGAACAATCAGTCTTGTCGAACATAGTTGTATTCATCAACGAACTATAGCGATAAAAATTGTTAGGTGGAAAATTCGGCGACTCTTCCGAGCCGTTTTTTGAAGAGTCGCCGAACGATTTTCAGTATATTTCATTTGTAGCTTTACTTGCAAGTGATACGTATAAATAGCAAATTATTTTAGTTCCTACGTGAAGATTTATAACGCATTCCAAAATACGAGAATAAAGGATTAAAGTCCCGCATCCTGAGCAAAAATGAATGATAAATAGTTATTACGAGGTTGCGTTTTTGTAAATTTTTCTCGGATCAAACGACGTCCTAATGCGATTCTAGCCAGTGTATATATGGTTTCATAATTTTTGCGTTGTCCACATAGATGCATTGTATACAAGAATTGTGTAGGCGTTAATTGAGACGAGTACTTAATAAATTATATAATGGTAGAATCATATGCAGAACTGTTTTATTTCAATCTTCCACTAAAAACTAGAACTTGCGAACCTATTTTTATTGCAATCATTCAGTCATTATAAATCGACAAGAATGTTCCGGCAAAAATTTAAATTGATAATGCTTCCTTGTGCGCACAAAAGATCAACGAACATTCTGCCCAGTTAAGGGGTCCATCTTAGTGTTCGCACTTAAATATTCAATTGACTGATTTGACGTCATTCAAAGTTACTTTTCCGTGCGCAAGATAATTGTTCGCTGGAGAAACTTGGAATCTTCTTGAATTAACACGCAGCTTGTTTCTTTTGTAGCCGTTACATTTGATAAGTCAAGTTATTTTGAAAAAATTGTCGTTGAAAGAGTGTAAAAACGATTTAATGCAAGGTTTAATTCCACAATGTACAATATGTCTTTATTGATCGATAAAAATAATAAGTAAAATTCAGTACATTTGATTTGTAAAGCGAAAGAACTCGCTTGACATGCAGTTAATACTGTTTTCAAAC
>JAWWEM010000044.1:18905493-18935018 GCA_035582935.1 Ormyrus thymus
GAGATCTCAAGGAGATCATAGCTGAAAATCGTTATAAGATCTATGTGAGATCTATATGAGATTTACATGAGATTCATCTCAGGTGAGATCTCACATAGATCTCATATGAGATCTCATATAATATTTTGACGCGGCAGCGGTTCGCCATGGTCGCGGTCCTTGGCCTTAGAGCGGCGAAGGTTCCTTGAATGGACTGGCGAGGACTGACGTCAGCCCCTGGAAATCGATGGGCCGTGCGGCGGCGGCGAATTTTCGTCTCGCTTGGCGCTTGCGTGCTCCGCGGCCCGGGGAGGAGGGCGATTTTGCACCCCCCGCCAGTGGCGGGCCGCGCCGATCGCCGCAGTCCCCCGACACGTCGCGAGCCAAGGAGCGGAGAGCTGGCCAGGAGGCACCCTCGTCCCCCCGGCCACGAGGCTCGTCGGTTCGCTCCTCCGTCCAGCTCCTGGCGCTCTCCTACCCGATTGACTCCCGGACCCGCTGGCGAGATCATCCGCAGGCAGCTACGATGGCAGAGGATGTCGCTCATCGGTAATCGATAACTAAATAGGATGGAAAATCGGGCCACGAGCCGCGGCAGTCGCGACGCCTGAGGAGCCACTGTATATGTACAGAGAGAGAGAGAGCTGCGAGCCAGTGTTAAATGCCAGGCTGGACCGAGTCCCCGTATATAATGAAATTGCAGCTGCTCGTCATCGAGACCGACTACTGCTGGAGGAAAGCCTTGCTTAGGTGAGAGGACTGTTTGCATTTCAAGGAGGCGATCCGCGATTATTCTGGCCGCGAAATTACGAGCCCGAACAAATTTAGAACGTTACGCTGCCGCGAATGGCCTCCTCCTCCTCTTACGCCGCCTCCTCCCACTCTGATTCACGCGGATCAATCTGTTTAGGTTCCCGCGTTATTTCGCCGAGCTTAGTTTTTCCCGATGCCGAGAGAGCTGTATGACCACAATGCCTTTCCCCTCGGCTCTTTTCGCCGCTTTATTTTCGGCTGCTTTCGAAAGGCTTGCTTATCCGCTCGTTCTATATATAGGCTTATTATCGCGGCTCTTGAAATTCTTTCTCTACAGTCGGGGAAGAAAAACTGCATGGCGCTAGATTATAAAATGCCGCATGCAGAAGGAGCAATTGGAGACTTTTAAAAATAGGAGAGCCAAAGAGTCGCCGCTAGCCCTGCAATAAATTTGTATCTTTGGCGCCGCGCGTCGCTTTTCTTAAACTTAATCAATTTTGGCGGCTCCAGTTTATCGGATGTAAAGTACGCGCCAAGCAATCCATTTGGGATCTCCTCTGCAACTTCTGGAAGGAACGCTATTCGACGAGTTACGGCTCAAGTCGTTTAATCTATTTTTTAATTAAATTCCTTGCACATCGCAGAGCTTCCAAAGTCAAACGAGTCAATTAACAATTATAGTAATATTGAAAACAATCATCTCCGTTCGCCCACATAAAATTATGCAGAAAGACGTAAATTTCTACGTATATTTCACACAACGTCACTGACTATATAAAATCACTCAATTCCATCCGTTTTGATTAAATCTTTTATATAGCCTGTATCTATATCTTTTATTATTCCATTTACTTATTTTGTTTATGTGCGTGAATCATACTGCTCTAACGTAGGGAAGACCGCGTATAAAAATGTTTATGCACATATTTCCAGCCTGAGAGATTCCGACGTGTTTTATCAGTAAAATAAAGTATTGCAATATACACCAAATGTGCACATACTATAGCAATTTGAAAATTTGGCACGAGTTTTACATTGGTCAAGTCCCATTTGACAATTTCTCCCAAGCACTATGGTCAATTTTTCAAATGTTTTGGAAAGGACGGAAGTGGAGCAATTGATCCAATTATTTCAATATACATTCGGATAAGAGACTCCGGCTTCTCGAATTTGCTAGATTTTTCCGCTAAATATAACAGAATTCAGGATCACATTGTTTCCAGAAAAATGAATTTTCAAGCCGTTTGTTAAATGTACTTTAGAGTAGAAAAATATAAACAGTTTAATTATACAATTTGTTATGTAATATTATTTTTTGTACAGATTGCAGTAACGCGCAAATTGTTTTTTTTTTTTGTTTCTTCGGTTAAAGCGAAAAAGGTGACTCATACAAATGTCAAGTTTGATTACATCGTGAGTAAAAAAGGCGTAGGAGTATAATGCAGGAATTTCAAAATTTAAGTCAACCATAATTTTAGTTTAAGACTACAGCCTATATATGAAACACTTTAATTTTAGCTTTTTTATAATACTCTTATATATTGAATTGAAAAATTTATCATTTTAAAATAAGTTTTCGATAAAAAAAGTTGTCAAAGCTGTATACGCAATGTATATAACGAAAACAAATAAAGAGTATCACTTACCTGTTTTAATGTAGGCTTGATAAGTTTACGTGACAATTGTGTCAAGGTCATCAGGATACAGCATGAATGGAAAAGAATTTTTATTAAGCCTCTTATACGCGTACATAAAAAAGTGGAATAATGTTAAAATAAATTCCTCAACTCCAGTGAAATGAAATAATTTCGTATAAATTGCATTTTGTTTGCTAGGTAAATTTTTGAATTACTCGGTCTTAGAACGCAGTTTTTCGAACACTTGCGGATGCACGTCCAGTTACATCAGAGCGGCCTGTGCATTTAAAATTTACTGCCCATTGAAGTAAAGGAGTTACGTATTAGCCGCGAAACTAACCGGCAGAGGAGTCGATGCGCCTGTGCATACATCCCCCGGCCGTGCAGGAGCTGCGAGAAGAGCGGAAAAAAGCTGGAAAAGGGCAGAGGTGCACGCACGTGGGGAGCCGAGGTTAATCACCCGCGTCGGCGCGCAGCTCCGCCAGGTGCATAGCCGTCGAGTCGAAGAGCAGCTTTTGGCAATTGTTGCGCGCGGCTCATTACATACCGCGCAGACGGTGTATATATCGCACCTACTAGATTGTGTCCGCGAGCGAGTTTGGCTCTCTCGCGCGGCGGCGAGCCGTACATCGACGCGCAAAACGCGCTTTAGTGCGCGCCAGGCTTCCCGCGAGTCAGCACGCGCCGCTCTCTCCGTGTACATCGCGCGCGCGACGACGACGACGACGACGACGACGGCGGCGGCGGCGGCGGCGGTGTGCCAGTACACTACATAACAGTAGGCCGCTTTTTCCGCGGCCCGGCAACGCTCGTGCACTCGTACGTCCCGACGATTCGTGCGCGCACCGCGCGCCGGTTTTCTCCTTTATTTGCAGTCTTTAACTCGGCGCAAGGTGAGTCGCTTTTATTTTTAGGTTTTTCTGCGCGCACACGCGTCCGATATATATATAAATATATATATATATATGCACATAGACACGCCCTCGATCTTTTTCTCTTTTCGAAATCGACAGCTTCTTCCGATTCCACCGCGTCGGAGCGGCACCAACGACGGGCTTTTCCCCTATAATAATGCTTTTTTCTCGATACTCAGCCGAGGAATTCGCGCGTCGCGCGTGTATCTTTCGCGTCGCCGCGACTACTTGTCGTCCACCTACATTCTGGGCTTAATAGATACTTTGATCGAAAGCCGTTTTGCATATATTTCTTGCATGTGCATCGCCGCGACAAGAGGCTCATTAGTTTTGCATGACTCACGAAACTCTTAGGAAATCCGACACTTCGACTAATCGCGTTTCCGTTCATTTTAATGAGAAACCGAGGTGAAAAAAAAAGAAAAATACGATTAAATCATCCTGCGTAAAAAAGGCTATGCGTAATGCTTCGAAGCCAGGGATTATGATAAGAAGTAAAAATATTTTTATAACGCTTTTGTGCTCGATACGGCAAATCTGTAAATGATTTTCATCTACTTTCAATGCAAAGCAAATAAGATCAATTTTATTTGTATAGTTTCCTCGAGCGGTTTTAAGAATTTTATGTAAATCCGGTACAAGTTGACATGTAAGAACTGCACGAGTCCAGATAAAAGTTAAGATCTAACTACGACTTTACTCAATTGACTCTTACACCTTCAATTATCTTATTTCTTTTAAAAAATAATTTTACGATAAAATTATTCTTTCGACTCCCGTCAAGTTTAAATTTTACTTTGAATTTCCCGCCGCAACAAAGTAAACATTAAAAAAGAATTTAATTTAATAGTTGTTGTTCGGAATTCCGATCCTGTCTTTCAATAAGAATTTTCTTTTAAAATATCCAGTAATGATAATTACAAGAATGCCATTGAATTGATTGTTATATATTTCAAATTCACTTTTATTAACGTACAATTTAATATTCACTTTTTAATTAGTTTTAAAAAATTCAAGAAGAGTAAAGGAAAATTAATCAGCAGGAAGGTTAAATAATCTTATCAATTATAATCTTTTATGGGCACAAGTTGAACGTTATTATCTTGGATCGTAAATACTACTTTTATTGTAATAGTTTTATTGTCGCTATAACCTTTAATCGTCGTTAAAAACAAACTATTTAAAAAAGAAAAAAGTAAAATTGCATTATTTATCTTCTAAAAAATTGCTGATTCAATTTCGTAACTCGACTTTAGTTTTGAAGAATTTAAGGTGCTTTGAATATTTCACGATTTTAAAATATTAAAAATTTTGTGTTGTGTCTTTAACTTTTTTTATAAATATTCATGTGTATATTCAATATGAACGATTGCAGTCGGCTAGAGTCTTAATATTTTATATTGAAGCACTTAATATTATCATTACATTATACTGGTATACGAAATATAAACTTTTTTTTCAATAATTTATATGGATTTTTAGTTAACTGTTTTTAACTTATGAGGATCGTTTTAAAAAAGAGATCTTCGAAAATTACTTATTCATATTATTAATATCGTTATCGTCAAAAATTGCATGAAAAAATATCAGTCAAATATTTCAGCTAAATGTAACTTAAAATCTTTTAAAAATTCAATTTCTTCTTGAGATTCTGTCCAAATGAAATCTAATATTTTCCCATTTATTATACAAGTTGCATACGCAATTTCTATACATTATCCAAGTAATTTTTATTTTAATAATAATTTTCATTCCTTATAAGAGTGCACTATTTTTCTGCCAGTGAAAACAGATTCCATAAGCTGTCGCAGGCTAGCACGGTAAAAAATGCAATCAATCTAACGGTTCCTAAGACCTAAATATTTACCACCTAATTTGTCATCCTTAACAATGATTTTGAATTACATTATGTATTTCCAAATATTAATAAACGTTTGTTTGAAAATTCTTAGTCAGATAAAACATTATATTTTAAAAAAAGGTACTTTGAAATTTGTCGACTTATGTATTTAATTGACTTATGCGAGTCGAAATTTTGTTCAGATATATGTAGTTCAATTAATTTACGGAACTAATATCTAAAATAAGTGTTTTTCATTTGATACGTTCAATGTAGATCTAAAAAGGCCGTTGGACAAGTCCACGCGCTACTTTGTATCTCTAAAGGTATTAAATAACATAAATATATCGCAATAAAGCAGGCGTATAAAAATCACCGGTTATACTATTCTGAGAATTCAATTAAGAGTAACAAAGGTTTGAGAAGTAAATTAGCAAAGATGGGATTACGTAAAGTTTAAAGTTATTATACTTATTAGTAAAATATATTTTAGTCATTTTCTATTAAATTTAAAACACTAATAGTTTTTTAAAGTAGTATGATTTTTTTTTACAAAGTACTATATAAGCTTTGATATTTTATACTTGGTATTTCCAAAATTACACGCGATTAATATTGTTTTAATGCAATATAATTGCATTAGTTGTAATAGCTTTTAGTAATTAAAAAAATTCTATATTACATCATAGTAAATCTGTATAGCCAATTTATTTTTAACCGCATTAATTTTTAATTTTGTAAATAAACGAAAAAATTTTAGAAGACCAATGCAATCTTCTCATTTCAAACATTCCCGTTGAAAATCACGCCTCTACCGACAAATATTCAAAACGAAACAATTCTGTTAATAATAAAGCCAACAAATTAATGCGCAAAAGTTCCTTTCGTTCATTTTGCATTGTAAATAATGTCGCAGAAAAGTAGCTGAAGTGTAGGTATATTTCTTTAGACTTTTGGTATGCTTCTTTAAATGCTCGTCAATACGTATTATATTTATTACGCGTCTACATAATTATTGACGAAACTGTAGTTTGCCGTGATGTACTGTATTGCCCTGGTTGGCAGCCATTTTTCTTTAAATATACTATAAACGTTAATATATATGAAAGTGCATGTGTGTATGTGTGTTTGTCCGAATTGTTATGAATGTCAGCACTGTCAGTAGTCACGTAGAAACAGCATCGGGAAGGTTGCTATAAGAGTATACGACGCAACATCACAGTCCTCTTCTTGTTCTCTCTTCTGGATCTATCCAATAAGTGTGCACAATAAGACTCGCTTTAAAAAGAAAAAACTAGAATAAGAGTAGTACGGGGAGCGCAGGCGCGCACTCTGTTTATCTGTCTCTGTCTGTTTTGGTTCACGTGTACCCAACTTGCACTCAACTCAGCGCTCGATCGCGAAGAGACGTCAGCGCCCCCAATGATAATATTCGAGCAGTACTGGTTTCGTTACGCAGACGCATTTTACGCGATGATTTTAAGGGTCATTTGCTGGTTTTTCATTCTTTAAATGGCAGCCTTTTCTTTTAATTGCTACTGATTGAATCATAGTTCTTAAATTGGTGGAAAGCGATAATTCCACTTTGCTTATCTCGCAAGGGTACCGCCAAGTCATTTCCTGTTCTTTTAAATTTAGATTTATTATTTTTAAGGAAATTTTTTAAAAACCTTTGACAAAATTCGTTTTTTAACTTTTATAAAGATCAGAAAAAGTTTAATTTAGTTTTATGTGAAAATGGAAATTTTCGTGGCTCAATAAATCGCGACACGAACTGAGGAGCGAACATTGCGAACGTATCTTTTGAAAGCCCGCAAGTTTTTTTCATTGCCTCGTCTGGCCTCGTCAGTCTCGAGCTTTGCAAGGTTTTTTTTCCGCTTGAAAGATGGTGGGAAGCAGTAAAAACACCTGATCTTTGAAAAGTTTCCGCCATTTAAGCATGGATGCGCGCATGCGCCTCGACTGCTGAGGGCCGTGCAAACTACTGTCACTAGTTCACTACTGGTGTAAGCAACGAAGACAGAGTGCAAGTACTTTGGCTGCCAACACAACAAAAGAAGATTTAGTGAGCTCGACGCCGTCGCGCGAGTCGTTAATACGGTTGCTAATAGCTGCTGGTGGCGATAACGAGAAAGAATCAAAGAGGCACAGTCGCGGACGCGAGAGGAAGAAAAAAGCGGAGAGTGCGGAAGCGACGAGTGACTTTCTGCTCCGCTCGCGCGCACACGTCCTCGAAAAGAGCGAGCGAGCGAGCGAGAGGAAAAAAGCCAGTGTACGCAGGAAGTTCGCGCTTGTGAAATGACTCTGCGCCGAATGAAAAGAGCTGCCGGAGCTGAAAGGAAGCACGGAGTAGTACGCGAGTCTCGGAAAAGCAGTGTTCACGTAAAATTTTAAGCCAGCAAAGAATCGACATCGAGACCGAACCTTTTGACCATTCTTCTCACTTGCACCCGCACAGACACACGTACACTTGCCGAAAGCTATTGTAAACAAAAGTTTGGTTAGTTCTTTTTCGCGACTCTATTTTTTCCTACTTTACGTTAATCTATGTCGCGTATACTTCCGTCCTAACTTGTGTATACGTATCTATGTGTCTTGCTTTTGCTTAATTCTCGCCTCTGGCTTCTTCGTCTCTCTTGCTCTTTGAGTCATTAGCGCGTGTATCGGTGCTGCATCTCTGTCTGAGCTCCGACTGCACCCCCCCTCTTTGATTCGAGCTGCACGTATCATCGTTTTTGTTGTCTAATCGTCAGTGTTCGTGGAATGTTCATGTATTTACGCCTTGTCGCGAGAGGGGCGGCTCGCCGTGGCGAACGGTCAGCAGGGGGAGAGTAGCCGATGCGTGTGTACGAAAAGGACGGACAGAGAATAAGAGAGAGAATGAAAGAGGAGTGCTCGCGCGAGAATGACTATGACGGTTATGTTGTGCTGCTCAATTACGCAGACTTGCACGCCTTGTAGTAGTGTCAGCAACGACGGCAACGAATAAAGCGAGAGAGAGAGAGAGAGAGAGAGAGAGACGGAGAGAAAGAGCCAAGATTATAAAATATTGCCAGTGGCCAGGCTTCGTATGTGCGTATATAAGTAAAAATGCATAAATTAAGGCTACCCGTCAAGGTCGAATTGCCTGCTGCACTGACAAGGTATGGGGAAGCCTGTTTATCAGTTCTTTCTACACCTACACACTTAGCCTGATAACGTATTGACGTGTCGGTAGCGGCGCACATTACAGTCTTTTATTCTAGCCATTTAGTTTGCACTTGAGCCTACTGTTTGCACATAACGCACTTCTTAAGCATTCCATTAAACTTCAAAATTACTGTTATATATTTGAGTTCCTCAAACTTCTGAATTCTGTTTGCTTCTACACCAAATGTCAACCACTTACCGATTGACATTCTCATTTTCTTGCAACAGCTGTGGTCTCTTGTTTTATTTTAATCTTTGTAAAATCATAGGGCAAAGTCGAATGTCGAGCATCGGTTAAGCATTGTGACTTCCGAGTTAGAAAGACATTTGTGAGAGAAAGAAACACCTTTCTTATCAACACTTTACAAGACTGTGATATTGGAGTTCTATGTACCAATTGTGAAATTTCTTCAAACAAACTTTATCAAGAACAAGAAATTTGCCTTGCCCAGTATATTAATATGAGTTTCAAAACATGCCAACGTACAATGTCTTGTTACGACGGTTTATGTCAACAATTATCTTATGCACCACATTAATAGTTAAGTGGTTGACACTCAAACTTTTTACACGGCATGCGGTTGCTTGTCAACCTGTAGCAGGAGAGTAAGTAACGGCATGCAGACCATTCTAGTAGCTTCTTAGATGTCATGCAGTCGTTGCTCCTTATCTTGTGCTTAAAGTATATAGAGCTACAATTTTTCCTATTTCAAATTATAGATTTATTCTTATCTTAGCGCAATTAAATCTCGCTTTTGAATATCTAAAAATTTAGAATTATCAGCAACAGGTGTCTTATCTTTATTGATAATAAAGACACTCATAATAACCTGTTACTATGAATTCTTAATAAAATAAAGATTTTACATAGATTTTATATAAATTTTACAATCTAAAAATGCTTTTGTTAAATTTTTTTTATCGATATTTTATTTTCTAATTAAATTTTACAAGTTGAAAAAGCACTAATTTAAAATTGTATTATTTCGTCTATATTACCTAGTTGACAATTTTTAAATTGTAATAAACATTTGAAATGGACATTCTATTGCAATTGTGAAGGTCCAATTAATTAAACAAGTGATGTAAGTCAACTTTACTCATCTTATATTATCTATGAATCATTGAGTCACGTTTTTTCTCTCTAATGGTTGAATGAAATCAGAGGAATTTCAATGCAGATATGTGGCTCATTTTAGATAATTTTTTTTAACTATATATATATATATAAAAGTTATATTTAAAAAATTTAAATACAATAAATAAAAAAAAATTGTACTCGGTTGCTAATGGTTTCAAGAAGCTATCAAGTCTTTTATTTAAAATCATTTTTAATTTAAAAAATATATTTTATTTCTAGAATGGTATTGGACCCCAAAGCTACAAGTCTTCATAGTGATTACGGAAGCTTTGATAAGCCATTAGGTGGAGAAGAAGGACACGAAAGAGATATAGAAGCTGCCGTGGATGGCACGAGTAGTGGAATGGCACAATCCAGTGATGTTTATCAAAGGCAGCCCTTGCTTCCCGGTGCACCCATCAAGAGTAAAGATAAATGGACTGGAGTCGGAACTAGTTCCGATTACTACGAAGATGAAGAAGATGATAAAATAGATGGTTTAGGTCACATTCGACATCCAGGATTACCAAATGGATCTGGAAGTGGCATCATTAAAATTGACATACCAGCACCACTTAGAGAAGAGCCCAGATTTCCCAAAGAGAAATGGAAAACTTTTCTTGGTTGGTGTTATTTTATTTGTAGAGCATAATAAATTATTTCAAAAACAATATTTCTAATCTTAATTTTAATAATATTGCAGCATTCCTATTTATGGTCGTCAATTTTATATTGACCACTGCTTCCCTTGCTATGGTTCACGAACGTGTACCAGATCGCGCAACGTACGGTCCTCTTCCCGATGTGGTACTTGATAATATTACTGCTCAGGATTGGGCTCTTAACGTGTCTGAAATTCTAATTATGATAATGTCTAACTCTGCTGTGGTCTTAATAATTTTCCATAAACATAGGTATTTATATTTAACAAGTTATTTATTTATTTACATGATCTGAAAAAGCAGTCAAGTATTTATTTAAATTTTTTAGATTCATAGTGGTAAGACGAATATTCCTATTAATGGGATTGTTGTACATGATGAGAAGCTTTACAATGTATGTCACCGTTCTTCCGGTGGCCAGTAAAACTTACTATTGTAGTCCCAAGGCTAATAACACAAGTCCCCTTCTTGTAACAAAACGAGTACTTCAACTTATTTCTGGTTTTGGATTGTCAATAAATGGCAAGCACACTTATTGTGGGGATTATATTTATAGTGGACATACCGTTGTGCTTGTACTTAGTTACTTGATTATCAAAGAATGTAAGCAAATTGGATTTTTTTAGACAGGCTGTTTAATTGCTTCTACTAATCTAATACTTTATCATAAATTTTAGATTCGCCAAAAAAGTGTCATCCAATTCACTGGCTTGCTGGAATATCCTCGTTCGTTGGCGTAATTATGGTATTAATTTCCCACGGTCATTATACCGTGGATGTCTTAATAGCATACTACATTACCACCCGACTATGGTACATTTATCACACAATGGCAAATAATGCACAACTAAAAGTAAGCCTTAATAAATTTATAAACATCTTTTGTTACCTTTTTATAACAAGAAAAAAACTAAAATAAAACTTTATTTGCAGCAATATGGGCCAAATAACTTTTTAACTCGTCTTTGGTGGTTTCCTATATTTAAATATTTTGAAAAAAATGTAAGTGGTACAGTTCCACGACAATACGATTGGCCTCTGCCTTGGCCTCGAAGATTGCTTGCCAAGCATCCCAATAGAGACAGTTAATATCTGTCTGAGCTTCGTAAAGGAGCCTATATTTCCACGGTGATATTTGATGTACATACTTACTTAGGCTTATGATATGAAGTCTCCTCAGGTGAGAAACCTTCAAAAAATAGGATTCCTCGCCAGTATATGAAGCTAGATCATGAACAAAATTTTCAAGATACTAAACTTCTGTTGGCGCCTGAACGAAAGTCGGAGAATTCCTCAACCCACTGTGCTCGATCAACCGTTGTATCAAACGGTTCTGTTTTATCATTTTGTGACTATTTCCTTGGTTTTGATACGATGTTTACAGTGGTAGAAATAGAGAAAGTCTTACAAAAAATGTATATATCAATTTTCGAAGAGTTGATTAGGTGGAACGTGAAAACGCCATTAAATGTTAAAATTAGAAATTTATTGAAAAGTAGTGTCTTCAGCAAGTTGTGCATTGTGATATTTTTTATGTGAAAAAGCTCACTTTCCACTTTTATCAATTCTCGTAATTCATCTATTGATTCAGAATTCGGTACTTCAATATGACTTATTTTGATAAGTGCAGCTGATTTGCGCAAGATTTATTCAGTGAAAAGCTGATCTAATAAATCAGCTTTGTACTGTATACACTTATTATGTAGTATTTTACAAAAAGAGATTCAATGATAAGTAAATGAAAATGTCTAATTGGTTACGTGTTTAGTAGATTCTGCGATTTCATGGGACCAATCACATTTGGTCGCAGACTCTATAACTCTTACATTATTAAAAGAAAATATTGTTATATTATTTGAATTCTTTGAAATTAAACTATAAGGAAATTATTTATTTTTTCGTTTTGATATAAACCATTTTAATATTATACATGCTTGTAATACTACAAAATGTTGCGCAAATTCAATCCTACGACTGAGAATATTCAAATACTTCAAGGTTTCTCAAGGCGAAACTTATTTAAAACATTGATTTTAAACAAATTCTTTTAACTTAAAGAGTTGAATTTTACATGTCTTTTTAAGGATTCTGAAACAAAGTGATTAGAATAGCAAGGTAGATGGTTGATGGCCATTTTTATAAGACTTCATTTTTCAGATAAGTTTCTCCTTGAGTATCAATTCATACAGAAGTCACATAATAAAAATAAAAGTGTTCTCGCTTTTTTAAAATTACAATCTGTTCTATATACAAGAAAATTAGACTAGAGTTAAAGTGCAGATATAAAGATTTCTTTGATACGAATCTCAATGAAGAACATTTATTGGCTCTTCAATTTTAATTTAAAAAACCTTTAAGCACAGAATGCTATTTTATGAAGTGTTGCGACTACTTGTACAAATTCTACCTACAATTTTAATTTAAACATTGTCGATGTAAAAAATCTAACTACTCTTGCCTTTAATTAGCAACGATTGGGAATTACAGAAAGTAAGAGTCGAAGAATAAAGCATTTATAACACAGTGTGGAACAACAAGCATCATTTGATAAAGCTGAAAGTTGAAGTTGAATGGGAAGGATCGACTCTAATCTCTCGATTAATATTTTCCGCAATAATCGACAAATTTATTTCTCCCAGCTGAAACATAATTCAGATTAATAAACTTATATTTCTTGTTTTATTGATATTGACGTCGCGTGAATTCTCGAAGTTGGCCTGTCTACACGTGTACTTTGTGAGGAAACTGTAATATTTTTCGGTACATCGATACAATGATTAATGTTAAAAATGTTCGGCAGGACACTTGCAATATTAAATCAAGAAAGGAAGAAAGTGAAGTGACTAGTTAAGTAGTTGAATAGTTATATGGTTGAAATACAGTTAGACTTTAAGTGAATGTTATGTAAAGACTGTGAAAATTTGCGATATATGCAAATATAAAGCTAATTTAAAATTATTTAATAACGTAATATGCTACATGCAATTACGTGAATTACCTATATTCACAAAATATATTTATACATGTTGCACACGTTGACATTTCTTCCAGTAATGGGAAGAGCTTTATTGCTGTACAACAGCAATCAGCACTTTTAATTATTCTTGTGACTGAATTACTTTCTCGTAAAAAAAGCAAGTATAAGTTAGCATTAATTTAAGTAGGTTGGCATTGATTAAGTAAGAATTAATTGAAATTTTATATTATAACACACATTAGCATTAATAAAAGATTTTGAAAGTCTTTGCATAAATTGTGATTTATGTAAATTAGTTAAAAACGATTGTGATCGAAAGATTTAAAATGTAATTTAGTCACAAACCTTTTTATAAGTGTGCGCAGCTGCTGTTTATTATAAAACAAAAGTGCAAAATTGTAAAAGTTCATAAAATAGCTAGAACGCGCGTGGTCGCGTTTATGTGCATATAAACTTATATTTTTTGTGTAGATATTTTTCGGTAACTTGTTATAACGATGATCAAGCGAGCAACTAGTTAGAAAATCGCGTAATTTTTGTAAATAAAGCGGGTTAAGAGGGCTTAATGTAAAAGTACATATAGATCTGCAAAAACGAATCAAAATTTTATTATAATTATATTTTTCATTGTATGTCCAATGATAAAGCTTTTGTTGCCTGTACAATATATGATAATTGTAAATATGATCACTGTATGCTAACTATCAGTGTTAATGCAATTTAGATTTTTTATTTTTACTACTTTAATTTTATTAGTGACGATATCTTTGTAAACAAGCTTGACGGAAGCCGAGTAATTTTGATTTTTAGCTAACGTATCTTTATACCCATTTAAGTGTTTACTAAGAAACAAAAGTATTAAAGCTTTAAAAATCTATTGATGTAAATGAATTTTTAATATTGTATACAAATAGTTTTTGTTTATTGTTGGTCTAAAATTACAAAATCTATTAGACGTAAGTGTATAAAAGAAGACTTACAAATAGAAACGTAAATCATTTGTACGTTGCATCTGCCACTTGTAAGTTCAAATTTACAGCCATATTTGAATAATAATAAAGAAAAAAAAAATAATAAATTTCTTATTGTAAAAATTTTTTGTGCTATTATTATTAACACTCGGCTTTCTAGAATCTATCTATTATATTTTGAAAATTGGAGAATACAGATAAAAACGTTAGTAGTGTAACAGCAACAAAATAAATAACATAATACCTTACTACCTTACTTTATACTTCTATGTATAATAAATTTATATTTATAATATTTATTTTTTTCATAAGCTCAACGGGAATATACAGATATATTATATAAATATATAGTTTATACTTTGAGGAGGAATATTGTTTTTAAAGTAAGGTGATTTCTAGACAATTTTCGCCAATCTTTCTTGAAAACGTGAAATTTGATGTTATTGTCCGTGCTGAAAAACTGTCAAAAGCTCAAAAAGCAACAAATTTTGTCATAGTTAAAGCGCTGTTTTTCGATGTTATATTCATGCCAGCATTGAATCCATTCTAAATACATACACATTCTTAAGACCGTATGTATAATCTTGCGACTAAGCTCAAAAAACAACGTCGAGTTATCGGAGAACGATAATAAAAATTATTATAGCTGACTTAAAAGAACTGATAATTTCAATACGTTTTGATCAAATTTTTTAAAGTAAGCAATTTTGAAAAGATTTATTTAAAAATCGTTTTCCGAAACTACTTTTTATTTAGAAAGTGTCTAAAAGCATACCGAGCAATTATGTAATAAAACTGGCAATTATAGACAAGAAATTTAAAAAAATCATTCTCAATGTGATTGATACCTTAATCTTCAAAGTCTCACATAGTATCTTGAAAGTTCGTGGTATGCGTTTAATTACATATTCTATTTTTATTCTAGCACGAGAGTCTTTACGTGGTTTTCAATCTACAAGAAAAATGTGTCTTTCAAATGCTTCAATGTTATAGTTATGTTGGAAATTAAATGGCTAATTATGAAATTTAATGTTGCTTTAGAGCCAAATTTTGTACGATAGAAGTCAAAAAGCTGATAAGAACTAGCGAATCTTTCATTTTTTGTATTGGTGGTGTGATAAATTTATGAAATGGTGTATATTGCTTTATACTCTGTAGCTTACAAATGTTTATTATACGAAAGAGCTCGAAAAAGAGAAAGAATGGCGAGAATGAAAATTTGCGATTGTATGGTATGACAAGAATAGGAAGAGAATGAAAGAAAAATGACATGGTGTGTAATATATTTTACGTGCAATGTATTATAAAAAGTAATCAATTGCTTATTGTTCTCTTCGTTTTAATAAAATTAAAGATGTATGTGGTTATTAATGGATGGTACGCGGTTAAAAAATTTGAAAGATGTATGTTACCTAAGCACCTCATAAATGCTGCGGTGAATCTGTTGGAGAAAATAAAAGCGTTATACTTTCACATGAAATTTGTTCTTTTTGTTTCTTTTTATCTAATTTCCTCACTTTCCTTGACTCGGCGTAAGCAAAACTGAGATTTTGTCGTTTGAAATGATTTTTCTTTAATAATTAAAGTGACAAATTATTATTTTTAAATAAAGTACTTGGCGAAAAATGAATATAGCAATAATAAACGATAATAGCGTATATACATACGATTGCATAAAAAACTGCCATGACTCGTAAACAATTTCACAGCACAAGTTTCATGTAGAAAATTTATCTAACCAAAATGTCAGTTTAGGTCTCCTTATTAGCAATGTAAATTGTCAGTTACCTCCCAACTAGTGCTATTCAGCACTAAATAAATTGAAAGTGGCAGAAATTGAAAGAAAAGGTGTAAGTAATAAAATGCAGCATTAAGAAGCTAAGATAAAAAAAATGGAAAACAAAGAGTAAGTAGAGCGAGCCGTGCCCATAATCGACCGATAACTGAAAATAATTGGCAACGCAGAGAAGCAGAAGGACGGGGGGAAGAGGCGCCCGGGGACAGGGCGGACAAGCCGAAGAAACCGGCGACGAAGTGGCACAGGTACCAGCTGATCAGCCCGTCCCTCGCGATCCTGCGAGGCACGCGCTCGATCTGGGACAAGCGCTTCAAGATCCTGAGCCGCGGCCGCCAGGCCACCGCCGCCTCCGCCGTCGCCATCGTCATGGCCCATCTGTTCGAGCTGCGCGACTGGACGCCGGTGCTCGTCGACCGGTCCCTCGAGTACGGCGACCGGCTGTTCCGCGTGAGCCAGTCGCGCAACCGCCTCGGCGACGACGAGTACATGACCGCGAACCTCCTCGAGCCCGAGTTCTTCGTCGGCGACAACAAGTGCAAGGTCTGCATCGAGCCCGGCGCCGTCTTCGGCAACCTCCAGACCGAGGCGGTCGGCGCCCCCAAGCTCGCCGACGGGCTCAGCAAGTTCCTCGACGCCTGCAACTTCGGAGTTCTCACGACCCAAGGTGATCGCGTCCCACCCAGCCGTCTCGGGAGGCTAACGGCCATTTTCCGCACGCAGCCGTGTCCGTCGCCGTCTGGTTCAAGCCAACTCTCGGCTACTTCCTCTTCGACCCCTCGCCGAGCAACGAGAGGGGCAGGAGGGACCAGGCGACGGGCGTCGCCTTCCTGGCCCGATCCACCGACAAGGAGGGCATCCTCGAGCTCTTCGCGCAGAACGTCAACTGCAAGTGCGACACGAGGTACTGCATCGACAAGGTCTCCCTGATCAAGGTGAAGCCGATCGGCCGCGGCAAGTACACGAGCTCCTGCGGCGGCGCGCCCGAGACCGTCGTCGACAAGAAGGTCCTGCAGACCATCAACCCCGTCGACCTGGAGGAGGCCAGGACCGACTGCGCGAAGGGCGTCCCGCAGGCGGACCGGACGGTCTGCCCGCCGCCGAGGCCCGCCGACGAGCAGCCGATCCACAAGATCCCCCTGACGATCGAGATCACCAACTGCGCGATCGAGGCGCGCTTCGCCTCGGTGCCGCTGGTCGACCAGCAGCTCAAGGACGAGCGGTACAGCTACGAGGACGCGAAGGTGAACGTGCCGGCGACCCTGAGGCCGATGCCCGAGGACCCCAGCCTGGCGATCCTGCACGGCTGGACGCACGAGAGGAGCGCCGAGTACAAGTCGGCCGGCCAGGCGAGCGACATCGGCTGCGTCCTGGCCATCGGCTACAAGCGCGTTCACCCGGTCAGGAGCTGGCTGAGGGAGACCCTCGATCGGATCCTCAAGATGGCCGACGCCACCTTCGAGGAGCTTCGGGCGCTCAAGCCCGCCATCAAGAGCATCACCGCCGCCGATCTGGACGAGCACAGATTCGAGGTGAGCTGAGGCTTTCGTTTTGTCCGCGTCCGCGGGGAGACTGACTCGGATCGGTGCTCTTTTCTAAGCTGGAGGGTCGGAAATTGATCGTCAGCGCGGAGCTGTTGACGGTCGTCGGCACCGTTCTCTCGAAAAATCCGAGCGTGCTCAGCCTGAAGCAGGGCATAGACGAATTCTTCGCGAGGAACGACGAGGGAGTCTTGGAAACGTCGGGCACGGCGACAGCCATCTGGACGCAGGACGACTACTTTTACATCTTCGACCCGAGAGCCTGCGACGTAAACGGCCGGCACGTACCTCTGGAGAGTAAAGGTAAGCGAGAGGTGCAAGCTTCGAAAGCTCCCCCTCCGAACCGTTCCGCTTCCGGCAGACGCGAAAGGCAAGGGCAAGAGCGGCGAGAAGAAGCCGATCGGAAAGAGCTGCATCGTGCGCTTCCCCGAGATGAGCGCCCTGTACAGCCACTTGTTCGGCAACCTCGGCCAGGCGAGCTCCGGCGATCTGTTCACGATTCGCCGAGTCAGCGTGGACGACGACCTCCCCGGGATGCGCAGCTGGAACGACTTCAGGCCGGCGGCGAAGGGGAAGAGCTGGTTCCTGCAGGGCGCCGTCCACGGCTACCACGAGAGCCTGTCCAACTACAGCCGCGGCAGCCAGGGTATCGCCCTCTACATAAGTCCCGCGGTGATCGTCGAGCTGGTGCCGATGGAGAGCTGGTCGCCGAACGAGCTCAACCAGGCGGTTCGGGAGGGAGACGCTTATTACCAGTGGTGCATTCCGGAAAATCTTCAAGAGGTATCTCTTGCCAACTTTTTACATCGAGCCTCTCCCTTTTTAACTTCTCTTTTAACTTTTTTACCTTTGTTTGCCTAGCAGGACGAGAATAAGGTACGCTTATCTATTTTGACGATGCAGCTCGCGCTTTGAAAGCTTCTCTCGTACTGTCATTCATTGATATCGACAGGACGATGGATCTTCTAATGCTCCGGACAAAGTTTTGACGACAAGAAAATTGAAAAAATTCATGTACTTCAAGAGTCGCAAAGCTATGATCGAGGTGAAGAGCGACGTGATCCTTGGCGATCTAGCGACACCCACGACGGCAGGCGTGCTGGACCTGAAGCAAGCGATATCGAAATTTTTCGAAACCAGACGATACGGCATAATACAGTACCAGGAGCAGTTCTTCGCCATTTGGAAGTGCGAGCAAGTGACGAGGAACCAGAGCAAGGAAGTGACTTACTATTTGTACAACGACAGGCCGTCCGACGCCTATTTCAAATTGGTTTTGTCGGACTTAAAGAAGAAAGAAGGGAACGGCGTGGTTCTCTTGAGATTTCTGCAGGACGACGAGATTTCGGAGATCATAAAAAATACGTGGACCCTCGACCCGGCGGACGAATTCAAACCAACTGCCTTTTACATTCACGAGGTGATAGTGGGCAGCATAACCGAGCCCATGACGAAGGAAGAAATTGTCGCGGATAAGCAGATCCCTCTGAAACCTGAGATGCGGAACTACGCGTCCAAAGGGGACAACGCGGCGGTCCTGCTGGGCCACTTCAATCAGGGCGACGAGACGATTTTCAAGAAAATCACCCGAGACAATCAGCAGTCGGCAAACGCCCTGGTCACGCTGGGCATGACGAAGATCTACGATCCGTTCCTCTGGACGTCGGACATCGTGGACGAGATTCTGAAAATGGGCGACAGATTGACGGTCGACAATCTGTACAATCTCGGCGGCTTCGAGGAGGAGGAGGCGACGTCCGCCCGGGAGTTCCTCTACCCCCACGAATTCGACCGCGATTTCCGTTTGGGAATCAACGAGCTGTCCATCGACGTGGACGAGGAGACGATCACGGCGAAGATGCCGGAGCTGCTGGCCAGCTTGCAGGAGTTCTTCAAAACGGGAAAGTCCTGCATTTTCAGAAGCCGCAAGGTGGGTAAACGATCGGAGCCTTTCTCGCGCGATTGCTCGACTCGCGTTGAAAAGCTCGATTTTCAGGTCATTCTGGCCATGTGGAAGGAGGATCCAGTTTACTTTTCCATGGATCCGAAGGGCAAGGAGGCTGGCGTCGCAGCTGTCTACTGGTTCATGAATCTCGAGTCGCTCGCCGAATTCGCCGCCGGATTCGTGGAGAATCCCGAGGCCGACTTCATCGTCGACAGCGTCACGATAGACAATAAATATTCGGAGAAGCAGAAGCCGGAAGAGGAGCCTCTCATCACCGAGACGACTTGGTACGATTTCCATAAAGTTGCCGAGGGAGTCTGGAAGCTGGAGAGCGCGGCTTACATCAAAATGAAAGAAGAGGAGGCGCAGAAGGGGCCTCCTATGAAATTCAAAGGAGGAGACAGCAAGTCGAAAACGGATACTGTTAAAGGCGACGAGCAGGAAGCTAACGAAGAGGAGAAACCTCCCAAGCCCAACGAAACAGCTGCCATCTGTATAATGGCCGTTGTCTTTTCGAGGGTAACGATTGAAGCCGCGCCGACCCGTTTTTCATTGATCGTTCCATTATCGAAAGTGTCTGCTTTCTAGGTCTACGAGCCGCGTCACCTGAGCAGCCAGGTCTTGGACGAAATCACCACCACCGGACTGAAATTGCACGAGTGCAGCGCCGCTCGTCTGGGGTCGGACGTCATCTCCTTGCGTCCCAGCGAAGTCATCACCGAATTCTTCCTCGCCAACCGCCGGATCAATTTGAGCCTGCAGGATTGCGTGCAGGCTGGAACGCTGGTCGGCGAGAATCCGCGGATTCAGAACATCACCAACGGCGTCGCGAAATTCTTCGAGACCTGCACGTCCGGATGCCTGACGCTCTCCGGCACTGCGAACGTGGGCATCTGGAGGTACGGCGAGGATCACTACTTTTTCGAGCCGAAAATCTGCCTGCTAAGAATGGAGAGCATCGGCTCGTTGATCGAACACTTGATAGCCCACGCGGACACGCACGAGGACTTTGAGATCACGCGAGTCAGCGTACTCGATTGGAACAGGCTGCCGCCGTGGAAGTTCGACCCGAGTCCAGCCGTCAGACCGTCTAATCTGCCGCCGATCAACGCCTACTCCAGATTACCGGGTAATATTCTGCTTGCAACGCTGTCGCGCCTGTATAAACGGAGGACTCGTCTTCTCAACCTGACTTTTCGCGCGTTTTTTCTTTATTTCTTTTCCAGGACAAGCCAGGGCGATTTTGCGAGGATTCACTCACCAGGCTTCCGATGTATTTGCCGAAAATATTCGCGGCCAACAAACGGCGGCCAATTGTGTAATCGCTGTCGCGATGAGCGTTATCAAGAGTCCTATAACTTGGTCGCGGAAGACTCTCGACGAGATCCTCGCCTACGGCATTCAAGTTCACCGTGAAACTTTGAAGACGACCACTAAACTAACTAAGCTGCAGCCACCGGACATCGTTAGAATCTTCCACATTGGGGTCAACGTCCTGGCGGCTGATATCGAAGCAGGAGTCGTCACAGGTTACTTTTCACGAATTTTCACGTTTCGCCGTCTCGAGCGGGCGATCCAAAAACTTGTCCTTTACATTATTAGGCCTCGTTCAAAATCCTCCTCCGCCCCCGGAAGAGAAGGGAAGAAAGAGCAAAGCGAGTAAGGGAAGAAAATCCTCAGAGGGTAAAAAAGGAAAGCAAAAGCGCGTCGCGCCACCGCCGCCGCCTCCCATTCTGCTGGAGCAGGGCCTCGATCAGTTTTTCGAGACTTGCAGTGCCGGGGTCCTAGTTGTAGGACGTTACATGGTGGCGATCTGGAAGGATGCCGGGGTATTTTTCATCTACGATCCGCAAGCAAGAAACGAGGAAGGTTCGGAAAAACGTCCTTTTCCACACTTCTGCCGTTCCGCTATCCTCTCGTCAGAACAACAGTGAACGTTCAATCGCAGGATTTAAAACGGACAATGCGACGGAGGCTGCGTCGTGCGTGCTTTGGTTCGCGTGCAAGGAGCCCTTTTTCGAGCTGATCATGCGCAACGTTTCCAAGGAAGACGCGTACTCCCAGTTCCACATCCACAGAGTCGTCATAAGAACCATTCAGATCGAGCCTCTACCTTCTCCAGCTGGATACAAAGCAGTCAACGAGAACACAGTGTGGGTGCATTTAAGCGATGTAGCGGAGATTAAGCCACAGGAAAGATCGATTGACAAAGATAATTTACAATTACAACAGGAGCGGGCCGAAAGACACGTTCTGCCCAGCTCCGCCGATCATCCCGGCGGACCCGAGGGTCAAGTGCGACAAGCTGGACGTCGACCTGGAGTCGTCTTTCGAGCGGATCGACGACGAGCTGAGCATCATCCTCGGCCGCACTCACATGGGCGCGCGCAGCTTCCCGCTGGAGAACCGCGGCCACCAGAGCAGCGCCATCGCCGCGGTGGCGATCGTCGTCGCGGCCCTGCACGCCCCGTCCACCTGGACGGCCTGCCTCGTCGACGCCATACTCAAGTACGGCGACGTCTTTCACGCGGAATGCGCGCGCCTCGCCCGTCCGGGCACGCGGAATCTGTCGCCCAGCGAGCTGCTGGAGGTGCTCGTCGTCGGCGACGTCCGGGCCACGATTCGATTGCGCAGGAACGTCACGGCTGGTATCACGCTCGACTACGACCTGGCGAACTCGCTCAAGTTGTTCTTCAAGACGAACGTCTTCGGCATTTTGCACACGTCGAGCTACGCGATTGCGGTCATGGAGCATTGGAGTAAATATTACTTTTTGGACCCCTCCGAGAAGAATCGCTTCAAGAAGGGCTTCGAGGGCGCGGCCTGTCTCATAAAGTGTGAAAATTTATATAAGCTCGCGAAAATTGTAGTCCGAATATGTGCGTTTAAGGAGCCGACGGTCTATACTTTGAGTGGCGTCCAGGTTTTAGATCTCCACTTCTTCACCAGATGACTCGTTCTGTTCTTGTTTGGGAAAAAAAATTTGTAAATATCGCGTAACGCAAATAAATTAAATACACTTAATAAAAAAAATTGTCGAAACTTGGAGAGGAGGGAAGGTTCATTTCGTAATGAATACGATGAACTAGCAACAACGTTCTCAAATTGCTAATTTTATTTATAGTTTTATGACACAAATCACTTTTAGCATCTACATGAGTAGGAGTACAAGCTACACGAGAATGAATTTGATACAGATCACTTATTAGCGTAAATACAATGTCTCAATTACATGCTATGAACTAGATACTTAGAAAACACTGTACAACGCAACCGAACTGTCGGGCATACTTTACATATAATACAAGCGCGCCCAAAAGCGAGACAAACTCATTCGATCAGTCGTTCGGTTTAGGGCGCGCGCTTTTAATTCATCTTCGCCTTTTCCCACTGGCTATGCAAGGCTTTCGATTCTCTTTTTTCTATTTATTTTCTTTCTCCCTCTATATTTTTTAATCGCATATTTCAAATTCGCAATTCGTAATTCGGTCAAATTACAAAGTTATACTTTACGAGAGGAAAGGCGAGCGCATCGTCGCTTCCATTTTCTCTCATTATAAAAACGTACATCTCGTATCGGCCGAGAAAACAACAAAAAATCTTTTCCTCCTCGAGCTAGTCGAATAGGCCACCACGCAGTTGGCACGCGCACGGAATCACTACTCTCCGCTCTAGGCGGCAAGCTCATATACACACAGACATACATTATATTGATACATTTTTCATAATTATGTTTCTCTTGCCGCTTTTTTATTTGCCATTCTCGATCCTTCCCTAAATCTTTTTCCTCGTATCTCTTCTTTATTTTCTTTGTTTGTCCTTTTTTTCTTCGCCTCGAGGAGATACACCGCCGTATGAGAATATTCAAAAACACTTTTAATGCTTTCAAAAAAATTACTCTTTTGTTTACAATTACTTTTAATTACGTATATAGAAGTTACGTACAAAGATTTCCCATTTTCAAGCTCGTGTACCTCCCTTACGAAGACTAAATCTGTACGCATTTGTTTCTTCAGTCTCGAGTCTAAAGTTCGATGTCGCAGCGGTGAATGTATTATTGAAAAAGAGTAAGAACCTGCGGATTTTATGACGTCCTTGTTTACATGTTAAATGCTGAATAATGGAAAAGAAATGGAAGACTATGCAATCGCCGTACTTTTATTTAACTGTGTACAGTGACGATTGTCAATAAAATTCTTGGATGCACGCCCTTTTTTCCGCAAGCTGTTTCTCTTTTCGATTTTTATAATTTTATTTATTGATTTGGGTATCACACTTTCATAGCCCTGTGAATGTCAAAATTAAATTCGTAATTCGCGCACAATGCCACTAAGAAATCACTTTGACTTGCAGAATTTCTCTGTCAACCTTTAAACGGTGAGTAGGTCGCAGCATGAAACCGAATTTAACTATTACAATTAAAATGCAATATCAATGAGTTTCAGGAGCCCTTTGAATATAAAAAGAAGATTTTTAAGAAGGTATCTGAAAGCACTTTATATGGCAAGTAAAATTTAGTTTCGAGTCTTGGCATTCACAAAAGAAGCTAAAAAGAATGAACGAGAACGAGAAAAAGTAATAAGGGAACAGGATAAGCAACAATGTTGAATAATATTAACAAAATTAAACTTTTTAAGGCCTTTTTTAAAAATTTTTTATAAAAATTTCTTAACCCTTTAAAATCTTTACATGGAAGTAATTTCCTTCCACATTCTGTGCATAAAAGTCTTATTTCTTGGCTATATATATTTAGTACAAATAAAAACTTTGTTTATGTATATTTTTTCGTTAAATAAAAAGTAATAAAAAACTATAAAACGATAGATAATTCACTAAAACGTAAAACACAACTAAGACTTTAACGCCTTAAAACAGTTCAAGCATACAATATTTTTAATGTTACACACTTAATGCAGACAGAGTGACGGCAATGTAAAAAAAAATTATTGGTATTGTTGGCATGATGTCATTATGGCACGTTTAGTTTACTATTCAATGACGGGTTACAGCATTTTATGTGTTTTTCTCTAAATAGACATTATATTCAGTCAAGAAAGTTACTTTCCCAACACTATACACATTCAAGATTTACTCCCCTTTTTCGACCCGTCTAGCATGTACAGCATTTATCATCGTCGCCAGTCCTCCATTGCACTTTCCCATTTTCACAATAAATGCATCTTAAACGTATTTATTATATACAATTAGCTGCATTCTAATGAACCTTCGTACATGCCTTCTATTGCGTGTTTTTGGTTGGTGAAATGGTAAAATAGAACTGAAAATTTCCCCAGAAAAGCACACACACAAAATTGCACCGAAAGCTCGTAGCGGTAATTATAAAATTTTTCATTTCGCAATAAGAGCTTGATTTGCACTCTGGTCGTGCATAGATCATAGATTTTTCTCTTTTATATAAAAAAAAGGAACAGAAACGCAATAACTGGGAAGTCGAATTTCGCACCAAAAATTTGTAAAAAACGTATAGTAATAAGAATTGCACCGATGCAGAAAACGTAACCAGAACGAGCACGCTAATACGTTTACAAAGCAAAAAAAAAAGATGTAAAAAGTCTTTTCTCATTTGATCCTTCAGCGCCATGGTATATTTAACAGTCGCAAACATATCATCTCTGCGAGCATCTTGCAATATTGTTCGTTCGGTTAAACATGAATTTATCGCTTGACAGACGCAACTTACGCGAATCTAAACCGGGAATGTGAAAGAAAGTAATGCGGCAGAGGGAAGAGGAGGATGGTACTGAAATCCTTTTGGCCGGTTTCTGCGCGTGCGAGCGAAAAAATAAAGGAATAAAAAGGAATAAAAATGAATAAAAATTGCAAATTTAAAGAAATTCTTAAAAAACTACTTTAGACTAAAAGTATTAAATGATCTAATAAAAAATTTAAGTCGCTAGAATTAGCATCTCTAGACAATAATAATGGAAGACTTAAAAGCAAGCTAGGTTAAAAAAAAGAAAAAAAAGCGCTCAGCTTGCGCGGACGAGTGAGGCGGGACGAGGGAAGGACGCTGCTGCACATAGACTTTGAAAAAAAATAACAAAGGAATCGGTAGTGAAATGAATGGGCAGTAATATGAGGAGTAATAATAATAAACGACGGCTATCGCGTAATCCTTGAGCTAACGTCTGCTGTCCGCTATCTAGACTCCTAATAGAATATAGTACCTGGCACAGGAACATGACTTGGTCAGTCATTGGCATCACAACGTAAGAAGGACAACTCGGGTCCTGAGTATTTGTGCGTCGCGTCGCGGCGGTCGGTGCAGGCTGGCCGGCGCGACCTGCGAGCTGCAGCCGGGGCTACGTGACGCTAATCGCGGGATTGGAGGGCTGGGGGCCCGGCTCCGTCTTGATGCACTGGCCCGTCAGCTGGTTCACGCTCAGCGGATTGTTGATGTCGTGGGGGTTCGTCCCTACGGGGTTGCGGTGCGGCGTGGCCGGCTGCTGCTGTTGTGGCTGCTGTTGGGGCTGCTGCTGGGGCGGCTGGTGGCCGCTGGCGCTGCTGGGCCCGACGACCACGGGCGGCGTCAGCGGGCAGGGGCTGGCCAGGCTCGAGGGCGAGGGCAGCACCAGCGACGGGCTCGCCAGACTAGATAGGCCCGAGAGGCCGCCGGGGCTGCTGAGCGACTCGTCGTCCTCGGGCGTGCCCGCCTCGCCCACGCTACCCAGGTTGTCCTCCGAATGCTCGTCCTCGGCCTCGCCGTCGCCGTCGCCGTCGCCGTCTCCTCCCTCCCCCATGTACCTGATACATTTCTTCTTACGCCTGCAAAGGAGCGAAAAGGAGATTAGTGACCGAACGCTCCGGCGAACTACACCTAGACAGTACAGCTCCGCAGCACAGTTAATTTTTTTAAAAAAATAAATCTAGTGTACACATGTATACACAACCATATCTCTCTGTATATGCATGCGTGCACCTACGCTGGAAGTCAGGGGCGCAACTAAGGGATACGGGCGTCTGATATCGCATGCTTACGTCTCTCCTTTGTCAACAAAATCAAATGAAATCACTCGCTGCAAAAAATGCCATGCTCAAAACAGAGAACGAAAAGAGGGCTAGAGTCTGTGTGTTAGGCGGACAAGCGTTATTGAGTGAGTAGGAAAGATCGACAGTGTCGCACACACTTGGCGCAGCAAGAACATTCTGATGTGCGAGCCGCGTAGAGAGAAACCGTACATCTAACAAACAACGTAAACAACATCAACAACAGCAACAACAGCAACATCAACAACAACAACAGTAATAGTAATTTTAGGTGGCTGTGCAGTGTCTGCAACGCGTGACTCGATCGCGTCGACGAGGCAGCTTTTCAGACAATCAGCGGCAATGCAGTCGGGACATTTTCACCGCTCTGCCATTGGCTCTCATTATTCATCTCCCAGGCGGGAAAAGGAAATCGACGCCGCGATCAAGCTTGATCTTTCGCAAATAGAATAGGAGGGTAGTAGTAGTAGAGAAAACACGTCCACGCGGCGCTCCAGCAAAAGATGCCTTCCTGCGCGACTCTAAAGCGTTATGCTTACACTATTGGCAAAAGAAACACTGTTCATATCTATGGAAATGGTAAAGATCATAATTATTAGAGAAAAACTTGCTAAATACACATAATTTTACAAATCAAAATCAAAAGAAAACAGAAACAGAAAAAACACATGTTTTATATTATGTCGGTGAACGTACGAGTTGCCATGCTAAAAATTAGACAAAAATGTATAGCTATTAAAGTAACATGTATGTAATATAGTAGAGTATGTAATATGTTTACAATAAAGAAGTCCGTATTCGGTAAGTATAAGTAAAAGTATAAAAATCCGCAGCAGTTATGCGCGTGCAGGGCAACAGAGGCGTACACGCTCATAACCGCGAGTGACGGTTGTAAAAACATGTAACTGTAAAAGAATTAACAGAGAGATAGATATAGATGATGTATAATAACAATAATTGTAAGGCAATATAATAAAAAATGAGCCATGCTGAGGGCAACACTGAGATAAAAATGAACTAAAAAATCAAGTTGGACTTGATAAATAAAGAGTATATAAAGTGTAAAAAATAAATAAAGAAGAATAAGCCGTAAAGAGCCACAACAATGAGAAACAATGCGAGCATATGGCGGGCCCCTCGCTTCCCTGCTCCTAAGTTGCCTTGGTTCGCGCGCGACGCTCGAGATGCAGAGCTTCCGAGATACAGGCGGTGAGAGCGAGACCTGGTCTCAAGTCGATCAGCAGCTTCGGAACGAGGGAAGCGAGCTTAGGCCCCGCGCTTGGCTTGAGTGTCGGGACTGACCACTGTTTTAAGAAGAAGTGTTGCAGTAGAAGGGAGGCGATAGGCTTGACTAGAGATTAACATAAGTGGGTTCTTGCTGAGGCGAGGAGGCGTTGGAGGCGGTGTTGGCGTTCGGCGGGACCGGCGGAGCGGCGCTGCTGACGTGAGCCTGGGCCTGACCGGCCCCACCGCCCCCGGCCCCGCCGACGCCGCCGCCGGCGCCACCGCTCCCCGCGCTACTCCCCACACCGTGATGGATTATGCTCGCGTGGATGCCCATCCCCGCTCCATGCTCCACTGGGCTGCCAAAACCAACCACCAGCCATTAAAGGGGCGCTCTTCAGAGAGCTCGAACAGATCGAAGGCCCATCTTTCCTCTCCTTTCCTCCCTCTCGCGCTCTCTCTCTCTCTCTCTTTCTCTCTCTCTCTCTCTCTATTATCTCTCGCTCCCCTCTCTCCCGCCGTCTTCGTCAGCCACGCGCGTTCGGCGCCGTCAGAAAATATGTCTCTCCCGTGATCGCGACAGCTCGCCCCTTTAATGAGCATCGAGTGGCATTTAACTACGACAGAGTCTATATGTACCAGCAGGCCCAGCTTACAGGACCAGAGCGCGTCGAAGGCGCAGCTTCGACGGGCTCCGACGTCGTCTTTTATTACTGCGCAAAACCCCGGGCTCCGCATCTAAAGACATTACTATTTACAAGCAGTAGATGACAGAAAAGGCGCGACTCTATTTTACCCGGCACTATTACAAGGTGAGGAAAGATAGAAAATAGCATTTCTGTTTTGGAAGACACATTTTCTGACGAATAACAGCATATTCCCGTGCACATTACTCTCAAAATCTTTTACTCGTTCAAACATTTTCGCGCATGTGGATGACGAAAACTTTCAAGCGTTTGCTTTACTTTTCTCGTTTTTCTTTCAATTTGATTTTTCAAACTTGCAGCTACCAGGAGCAAACGACGAGTGAAGAGCAAAATTATTTATAACGTTTGCTCGTAGTAAGCTGCTCATTCCAAACCAACTAGATTTCTACTCTGAATTCCAAAAGGAGAGAAAAAATGTACATTGGCAAATTTTTAAACTTTATCGCAGCAAGGTAAGTTCGTTCAGTGCGATTACAATTGTATTACTTTGTAGCGACAATCATAATAAAGCGAATGACATACCTGCAGGGCTTGCACCATTGAGTTTGTTGGTCCAGTCCAAACCTTGCTCGACACTTTTTCATGTTATTACCTAAGAACATAAAATCGTATTAGTATACTCGTTTCTCCGCACCAAATTATATAAAACGTGATTGACATTCAGCATTCAATGTTTCGACAACAAAATGCTTGAAATGTTTTAAAGCGATACTTTAAATGTTAAGTGCCAATCGCGCAGAGATATAAAAAAACAGCAGAGCAGAATGAAGTAATCGCATTTGATAAATGACAGAGAAAAGAAAGATGGGACTAATACGAATAGATAATTCAATTATACTGAGGAGGATTCATTCAACAACGGGTAAGGTGTGACTTTAATGATGATGTGTGTAATAATTTCCACTTTTCAAGCAAAAGAAAAATAGCTACTGGTGCAGGTAAACGGTTGTTTTTTGTAACGTGTACTAATTCGTGCTTGAACTTGATTAAAAATTTATGCCTCATACTGGTATCTTCCCGAAATGCCTGTCGAATGATTCGTGGAATCGAACGCCATTTAGGGAAGAGCACGAGGTGAAAACAAAAAACTGTAAAATTAAGCAAACTTTTGACGTAACGTGCATTAAATTTGAATTGCAAAAGTCTCTGGTTCAGTGCTCTAAAGAAACGTTTTTTTTTTTCAATATTTTCCCCGAAGGGTTGGCCTTTTGTTTATATTTAACTTTAGGCCATGACCAGGTAGTTTTTAATTTTTTACTAATT
>JAWWEM010000044.1:18935827-18949289 GCA_035582935.1 Ormyrus thymus
AAATATTTACATATATAGAGAGAGAGAGAGAGAGAGAGAGAGAGAGAGAGAGAGAGAGAGAGAGAGAGAGAGAGAGAGAGAAAGAAATGTAGTGTAAGAAATAGAAAGAGAGAAAAACGTAAGTAAGATGTAAGTAATTAAAAAACAGAGCATAGAAATACTAAGAGAAATCAAACGCTTCAGGATTGTCTGAATTGCGTGGAGTAGGTCCCTGTAAAATGCAAGATGGCCAGCGTCCCCAAAGTTGTATACGTATAATAATTTATATAATAAATGTAGTATAATATGCATGTGCGCGTGTGTGCACGTGTATCATTGTACTTTTGTCGAAAAAATATATATATATATACTGTCTATTATATGCTATATATTGCCATTGGTATAAGAGTTGTTGGTGTGCGCGCAGCAGCAGCAAAGACACACACGCTCACGCACGACATTCGTGTATTATATGCGATATTGATATGTATGTAAATATATATATAAAAATATATAACAATATAATAAATATACATATCGACCCAAAACCCCGAAACGGGGAAAAACATGCAACATAATGTATAAAGTGTAATAGGTATAATGTAATATATAAAATGTAATTAATAATGAAAAAAAAATCAATATATTAATATAATTATAACAGTATATAATATATTAGGGAAGGGTGTATTCAGGGCTATGGGGGATGTGGGAAAAGTATAAAAGAATGTGTGGAGCGAGGCATTGTGAATACCTCCAGGATCACTGTTTGTGTCTTGTTTGCGCTTCCTCTTCTTAGTTCGGTTGGTATTTGCGCGGGAAGACCAGTCAGGGTACAGCTGCATGTGCAACTGTCTCTCCCGGCGCGCCAATTCATAATACTTGGCCTGTTCGTCTCGCCCTAGCGCGTGCCACTACCGAGAGAGAGAGAATCAGAACACTTGTTTTAAAATCATTTTTCACAATGACTCATTTCGCTAACATTTTTTCTTTTTTGCTCTTTCTTATCTACTTTCTTTTCAGTTCTATTCATTTTTATTTAGATCAAGGCAATCAAGACTAAAAGTTCCACTAATGCTACTGCCGCCACCCGTTCAGTTTCAATTGGCTGCTTAGGCTCGAGTTAGATAACTATGTAAGAAGGCTTTTTATCTAGATTTTCTCTATTGGCTTGTTATTTATTGCATTAACCTACTCAGTTAAAGTACAACAGCATTTCACTAAGACATTGGGGTCCCTACTTTCCGTTTCAAGTGCTAGAAGAACAGCCTAAAATTGTTCCAGTCACGCGCCTCGCTTTCATTACCAAGGCCGCTCGAAGAAAGATGAAGAAATCGCAATCTTTTCCTCTTCCTTCGTCTTTCTTCGCGCCTCGGTAACTCCTGGAAAAAAGAATGACAACAGAGCTTGCCGACACGTAGGATCGTCGTCTTCCCTCGCCCGGCTTCTAAAAAACTAACACGTGCAAGCGATAGAATTGGGCGAATTTCCGGCTTCGATCACTACGGTCTTTTACCTGTCAACTGTCATGAACGTTCATTCGAAAGCTGCGAGCGACAATTCGCTCCGGTTTTATCATCTTTCAACTTTTTTCTGAACGCTCGGATTTAAAAATATAAAGTCAAGTACTTGGAAACAAATAGAGACCAAAAATGAAAAACTTGGCTGATTTACAAAAATAAAAAAAAACTTGTGTTGAGTTTTTCCATACGCTTCTTAATTGCTCAAGAGCTTAATTGACTTGTTTAGCCTTTTGATTCTTAGCTCACTTTATGCAGGCTTAACCTGCGTATTAAACATTATGACTAGATCTAAAATTTATCTTGTAGCACACAATAATTACTATAATAAAATGATACATTTTCTCGACTGATTTGACGAATACCGCTTTAGGGAGTTGGCCAGATATGCAATTTAAAGAATGTAGAACGCGGATAGAAGAGAGATAGAAAGAGAGATATATACTTTGAGCGCTCCACAAAATTCCCCACAGACAATCCAATCCAATCGTACAGAGAAATTCATTGTAAAGTTAAGGTACACGTTCAATTTTGCAGTGCAACGTCTCAGTGCTTACGACACCATTTAGTTGCTTTACAAATCACTCGTGATATATCATTCATCATCATTACCGTCGTCGTCAAAGAGAGTACAGAAAAAGAACTGAAACAACGAAAAGAGAAACGCAGAGAGACTTTGATCGTTTCAATTGAACCAACAGGTAAAACTATAGTGATTATTGAAATATATATATATATGTAGTATATATATGCATGAATTAAGGGCCTGCTGTTCTAGCACTGGAAAGTGGTACCTCCGGTGGGATCCGCGGATCGCTCTTTCTTCCTCTTCTTCTTCTTGCTGCCGTATCCGTAGTTATCCCTGGCACTCCAACCGGGATATCGTTGCTGATGAAGTTGGCGTTCGTGCCTGGCTGCCTCATAATACCGTTGCTGCTCCTCTCGGCTTAGCGAATGCCACTGTGTACCCCGAAAAGCGTTCAATTTTTGCCAAAAATATGCACCTCTCAATTTTTTTTTATTTTTTCTTTACTTTTTAAATTACAACAAAATAATTAAAGCCTTATTTTGGCAAATGTGATGGGCATCTTCCCTTGCTCTTATTATTAGCTTCCTCAGATCCCACCTACAATGCTTTATTAGTTTCAAGGTACTAACTTGGGTTAGTAGTATCAAAAAATTTCTCTTTGATATTTCTCTAAAAAAGCGTTAGACTACATGCGTTTATTTTCTTTTTTCTCTTTTGACCCTTGAAGCTTCATAATCTGTACAAAAGTTTTACTTTAAAATCAAATTTTTGCCAAGGCACGATAACAAATACTACAAACATCTCATTGATTCCCAGCAAAAAATTGGTTTCAAATTTTATCACATTTACATCAAGGCTAATTTACAATAATAAACAAGAACTATATAGCATCTATATTAGTGAAAGATTTAACTCTCGTTGCCTCGATGTAAACTCAATCATGATACAAGCTTGGAACAACTTACCCTTCTTCCTAAAATTTGGTTTATTGCAGCACTTTCTTTTAAGGTACATTCTGCCACTACCTTGGCCCTCATCTCCTTCATATACAGCATAAATGCATTCAAAGGCTTCTTTATGTGAGGTTTCTTTTTGTCTGGAAAAAGAAAATTTTTAGGTTAGTTTGGAATTTGTCCAAAATTTTAAATAAAGTCAAGGCTTTTTCTTCTTTTTGCATGAAATTTACAGTACTTGATATCGATTGTGAAATTATTTGTAAAAATGTTTGTTATTTGCTTAGAAGATTTATAATAAACAAGAGGTTAGAATTCTAATGAAACATTGCATTAGAAAAGTAGAAAAAAAATTGAGGGACAAGTAAACTGAATTTTCTGACTCGGTATACCTTGATTATTTTGTTGTCCTGTATCTTGGTTTTTTGTGTTGTCAGCAGGTAACGAAGAGGAATTTTTCTGTTCTATCGTAGACCTGAAAAAGCAAAAGTTGAATTAGAAAGCATAATTTAGCCATTCGATGGATTCACAGCAATGGTTACCGTTTAAAAAGACTTTGTTTATTATCATTATTTGTTTGTTCATGTTTGGCAGGGGGCAAGGGATAGGAGAGTAGGGAGTTGGGAGAATTGCACAGCTGTTCGTTCAAGTTACTCAGAGATCCATCATAGTAGGGTTGAGGTAGACTGACTGGGTTTCGAAGGAAATTGGGAGGCACAGACCAGCTGAACTGCTGCCACATTCGGTGCCTTGCCTCAACCATTGCAAGCAGCTGCATAAAGTTTTGCTGAACGTTGTAGGGACTGGGCGACACAGAGTTCCTGAGGGCAGAGGCATTGGACATCTGCATGACGCTGCTCATGTAAAGAGCGGTGAGGAGCTTTTGGTCCGCGGCGGGCATCCCCGACTCTGCCGACTTGACGGCGTCCTGCAGAATGGCCATGCTGTCTTCTATTTTGGTCTCGGCCTTGTCTTCTTCGGGCTGCTTCAATAGCGGCGATGCGCTCCTCTCGTTGGCTTCGGGCTCGCAGGCGTTGTTGCTATCCTTCTTTATGACCAAGTTCAATGGTTCCAGGCATTCGGGCTCCATCGCCTATCACTAGAGTTTCTTTCACTGAATAATCTTTGGCATGCGAACATTCACGATCGACGGCGCACTGACTATAAACAAAGGAGCGAGTCCTCCATAACGAGCTAATTCTCCTCGGCTAGGAGGCGGTTGGCACAGTTTCCGCTCGGCATCCCTCGCTGAGGCTCCCCCGGCGGGACACAGCCTCTTTGTCCGTCGTCGCTCCTCTTCTTCATCTCCTCGGCGGGCTGGGCTCCTCCTGACTAGGTCCGGCTCGGGGTGCATCGCCGCTGCTTAGGACTCGGCCCGTCCGTCGGCTCGTCCGCGGCGCGCCATGGCAATATATTTGAAGAGCGATGTTTCGATTGATTATCCGCGGCGGTGGGCGGCGGGTGCACGGTCCGTCGGCCCATCATTGCAATTCATGGCGCTCCGCTATCTCCCTCTCTGTCTTTCTCTCTCTATAACTGCGTCTGTGCCTCCCACCCCCCGGCACACTCTCTAGTATATAATTCGCCCGGGGGGGTGAAAATCCCATTTTTTTTGGCGGGCCTCGGCTGCTGCCGCGGCGCTGCCGTCGCGAGGACGCCGCGGCGGTTCTCTCTCGGGACGGGGGTCCGTCTGTCCAGGAGGCTCGCAACAAGTTGCACCCTCCGCGTATCCTGGGCTGCCGGGGCCCCGCCGCAGCGCTCTTAGCAATGAAAATTAGAGGCCGCTCAAGAGGGTAATGATCAATACGCGCGGCGACGGCGGTGGGGAGCGGGAGAGAGAGAGACAGAGACGGAAGGCGGAAGAGCACGGGCGCAGACGCCCCCATTCGATCAGAGTTATACGGCCGTTGATGCGCCGCGACGACGAGGGCTGGGGGCTCTCCAAAGCAGCATCAGCCGTCTCCGTCTGTCCGTCGGTCCTTATCCGGCTGCGCGGGGCCTCGAAGCAGCGGCCCTCGATCGGGTGCTACCCTCGCACGGCTGCCCTTCCAACTGGCGCTCGGCGGCGACCCTTCTTTATCGTTCGCCGCGTCTGCTTCTCTCTTCGATCCTCGGCCTGTGCACGCTTGTCAGGATTCACCCCCCGAGCAGTTCTCGCTCTTATCGGTAATGGACTGCTCGGGGGGTGGAAAAGGCGGGACGACGGCGGGAAAAGCGGGCGAGGCGGCGGGATTATCGACGGCGGGACAGGGGACAGCTTCCTCGCGCTCACCTGTGATTGTGATCCAGGGTGGAGTGGTCCGCCTTCGGGGCGGAGGAGACCAGAGCGTGCGACGCCAGGGCGTGGGCGTGCGGACTCAGGCCGGGGTGCGGGGGCATAAGGCTCGTCGGCGAAAACCGGTAGAGATCGCTGCAAGAAAAGGCAAATGAAGCTCGGCGCCCGGTTGACTCGCGCCGTCGCGCGGCAGCTCTTCGAGACGCTTACCTGGGCAAACTCGAACTGGTGATGGGCAGACTTGTGGGGTAGGGACTTCGGAATCCAGCGCTCGCCGGGGAGATCGGGTACATGCTCGGCGTGTGCCTGGAACGTGAAAATCACACTGGGATTAGCGGATCGATGGCTCGGCCGAAAAAGAAAAGAAGAGCGAGCTAATTGAGGAAAGAGGGCCTAATCGGCCGTGAAAAATCTCAATTCGGGCCGGCTCGGGCAGAAAGCAAATAACAAGTATATATATACACGGGGGGAGAGAGAGAGAGAGAGCTTCTAAGCGAGTCCGCTCGAGTGCCCGTACACGGTCTAATAGACCGGAACTGAGAGGATGACCGTCTGCTCGATCGCCTGTTTTCCTCTCCTCCTCCTCCTCTGCCCCGCGCCCCCCCACGGCACTCGAGCGGCCAGGCCGAGATGCCCGCTTTCGCGACTTTCCGGCTCTTTTCTTCCAGGCGTTCGAGAGGGCCAATTAGATTCGGGTACTTACCAGGAAGCGGCGACTTGCGTCATTTCCGGGCTGAGCATCGGATAGGGGTACTGGCCCGTGGAGAACGGGTACATCGGCGCCCTCGTCAGACCTAGAAAGAGAGAATTGCTTTAGTCATACGCATCCCGGGTGCAGAGGGAATTTATTCCCCATTACTCATCGCCGCGCCCTCAGCTTTTTATTCGCTCGCTTAACAAATCCTTTCTCTCAATTGTGTCGCCCGCGTATACTCGACTCCGGGGAGAGAGCTCGACTTTATTAATCGTATAATATCTTTTACGTCCCGATGATAAATTATGTCCCACATGAAAATTTTACGATGTATTTTAATCCCGCGCGCCGATCTGGTAAATTTTCATTCCCGCGAGTTTAAAGAGATATCGCATTACGGTGCTTTGAAAGCGTAATCTGTTTGAGCTGCTGATCCGAGCGGCCCCGGACCGACGGAAGCGAGAGTTACATATTTTTACAGGGTGCTCGCAGCCTCTGCGAATCCACGTGGAGCTCTCGCGTCTGTCTATAGAAAGACGGGAAGAAAAACACGAGGACCGCGCGGATACGCGTGGAGTACGGAGCGAGGGTGCATTCAGCATGAACGGCATTTAAGCAAGATCAAAGAAGCGCCCGGGCCGACAATCAGCCAAATCTCCGGAGAGGGGACGTGTATGTATTTGGATATTACGAGGGGGTGCCGGCGAGGGGGTGGCCTCGGCAGTAGTACCCGGCGATCGATTTGTCGTGGACAAACACACGTCGCGACGCATCGACGGAAATTCATCGGCTCACCGCACTCCGGCGCGCGGCGGCGAGTCGCGACCGCATTTAATGCCCCGTTATAATATTAGAATCGCGTGTTTGGCCTCGGTCAACTCTGCCGCTGCGCGAGAGAACAGGTGTCAGCTCTCCGCTCTCACGCCCATATCGCTCTCGCCGAGTCTTTGTCGGCGATCGACAGCCCGGTAATTGCCGCGGGATTTCGGGCTTTTCATCTTGATACGTGCTGTTGTGCGCGCAGAGCGATTCGCGCCCCGCGTTCATGCTTTTAATTTCGGCGATAACTCCGCCGCCGGTCTTGCTAGGAAAGAGGGGGATTGAAAGAGCAATAATTTGCGCGAGGGCGAGAGAGGGAGGGAGAAAAAAGAGCACGCCTTTGAGCTCGCGTTCGGCGCGACGGTGCAAAATCCGGCCGAGTAATTACGCGACTATTAACTCCGGTTACACGTTAACGAGGAAATGAAACTCTAGGCGCTGCCGCTGCAGGCAGCGAGTTTTCCGGCGCCTCGGCGTCACGCGCGAACCTCGCCCGCGACGAATGGCCGACGACGTTCTCTCTCCTGCCCGCTCGCTCGCGCGCCTTTGGCAGTGAAAATAATTGGCTCGTGCGGCGAACGGGGCGGGGAGGGGGAGAGAGGCGCGTGGCGAAACTTGACGAAGCCAATATGAGCGCGCGGTTTTACGTAATCCCCCGCCGCAGCGCACCGCAAGTCCAAGTCGGCGACCCCGGACTCGCCAGAGTCCCACGGGCGATTTCGGTCAAGGCGAATGGAGGCTGCCGCCGCTGCAGCGCGTGGCTTTTCGCGATCGGGCCACTTGCCAAGCGGCCGCCCCCCGCGGAGAGCGCCGACGTGGCTCCCCAAAGGCCGATCCGGCCTCTAATGAGGCTGCGGATAGCTATCTGGCCTTTTTGCGCCGCCGCCGGCGGCTTGTGTAACTCGCCGGATGAGCGCTACAACAATTCTGCGAGTTTCCTCCGGCGCGCTTCTCCCGGCCGCTTGCGCAAGGCGAGGCGGCGGCAGTCCTTCGCGGATTAAAAGTGCGCCGGGAACACGGCGAGCAAAGTATAAGGAGTGGGCGGCGGCATCGATCGATCGGCCGCGGAAACTGGGAATTACGGGAGAGTCGACTCTGGAGGGAAAAAGAGGAAAAAGAGGAAAAAGAGAAACAGAGCAGCGCGCGGGGAAGGGCGGCTTTCTGCTCGTAATATCCTGGCCGAATCCGCAGGCTCCCTCATGTGTGCTTAATCACTTTCCAGTCGACTCGGCAGTCTGCAACCCCATTATCGGCGCCTCACCACCCGGAAAATTACTCTTTTATTCGCGAACAAGCAGCGAGAGAGAGAGAGAGAGAGAGCGAGCTGTACCGGCAGTTTTCAGCTCGCCTCTTCCCACTTTTGCTTCTCTCCCGCCTGGCCTGCTTCCTTCCATGGAGTCGAGTAGCGCTCGGCAGCTCTCTCTCCCTTATTTTCTTCGCGTGCAGCTCCGGCAGAGAACGAGCAGAGAACGAGAAGAGAGAGAATCGCGGCTATAGTCGGGGAGCGATCGGCGAGGAATAAGTAAGACGGCAACTGCGCAGCAAGAAAGGGCTAATCGAGCGAGCGCCCGCCTCGAAATCGAGCAGCCGTGCACTCGAGGCTCTGTGTGGCTTCCTTCGAGCGCGATGTATTCGCCGAATATATGTACTCGGCTCTCCTTTCCCGCAGAACGAGCGCTGCACTTTTCCGCTATTTATTTTCCGACTCGAATTCGATGGAAAATTTATGCGGGAGTACAAGAATTGAAGCCGCGGCGTATCGACGTAAAAGCGCCTCGACCCGTCGCGAGATGCTTTTTTCCTCCGCGAGGGCTCATTAATCAGCCGAGTTTCCCTCTCGCTTGCACCTACGCTCCGCCGAGGCGAAGGCGCGCGCCCTGCTTTTTGTCCGGCAGGCCGTTTTGTTCGTCGGAAGACGATGGCTGTACTCTTTCCCGGCGAGAGCTTCTTTGGGATACATGCACTTTTACGCCGCCGCGAATTTCTCGGCACGTCGAGCGGGTAGTTTTTTTACACCGCCGCCGCGTTTTTCTCCACCCCGAGATGAGAAAAGCACTCGGCTGAAAAATTATTCTTCAGAGAGTGCATTAATCAGAGCGGCCCGCCGGTGTGCACTTTTCCGAGGGGCGAAAATGGAAAGCGCTCTAATTGGGGATTTCAGTTCTTTTTAATGCATATTTATGTAGGTTAGAGCGAGGTCGCGTCGCGGCGGCCCATCGAGTGGCCCATTATATCGCGGCCTGGCGCGCAAAACGCTCGAGTAGCATCCAGGCCGGTTAATTAGACAAATTTGCGGAAAGTCAACGGGCGGCGGCGGCGGGCGGTGCAGACAAAGGAATAGAAGTGCGCCGTAAGAAAGATCGCGCAGATATATATGCGAGTCGCGGGAGGAGGCAGGAAGAAAGTCTCGCCGTGCTCGCCGGGGATGAAGCCGATGAGAGAGGAGGAGTAGGAGGAGGAGGGGACGAGAGCGCCGGCAGATCGACGAGGGAGTCGAAACGCTCGCTCGTTTGCAAGACAAAGAAGCGCCGACGTGTACCGTAGTCGTGCATAAACGCTATCAACGCCCCATCTGCATATTCCGGACGGAGCGGCGCGACAGCAGTCCGATAAAGAGACGAAAGAACGGGCCAACGTGTGCGGCCCGAGCTTTTCTAATTAAGCCTAGAACTTCCGGCCGACTTGTCCCGCGGCTAAGGAGGGGGATAGAGAGCTCGATCGCGCCGACGAATATTTGGCCGGCTTGCCGAGAGAGAGCCGCGTTGATAAGCCCGCGGAGGAGGAGTAGCTTGGGAGGGGCGCCGAGCGAGGGGCGGCTGCGGAAATGGAGAGGCTGAGATGAAACCCCCTTGACCCGGCACTGCCGCATGCCTCGCTGATTAGCCTAATGGTGAGTTCTCCTCTTATTCTCGTGCTCGTACGGCCCGCGCGCACTTTTTCCCTACGCTCTGCTCGAGAGGGAGCTTCGCGTTTCCCACTCGAGCCGCGGAGGAGTCCGGAGTCGGGGGCAAGCAGCCCGGACGTGTCAACGAGCTGCGCGCGGGGCTCTTCGTTTCGCGCCCATTGGGATGTATTTTGCTTTTGCTCTTGCTTTTTTCAGAAAGGGCGAGAGAGGCCGCCGGTGGGGGTTACAAAGCGAAGCGTCGTCGAACGTTTATTTTAATATTGAAAATGTGCCACGTCGTGAGAACGCTCGTAAAGTCTACTTTCCTATGAGTCGAAAGTTTGCATCGTTGGAACGCAACGAAATAATTTTGCACAATTATATATGTCGGCAAAATATTTATAAATCTTTGTTTTCATGCTATTTGCAGTTACAAGATATAGAAGCTATGTAAGCTTAGAATCAAATCAGTTTTCTAAAGGTTTCGTAAAACTCCAATGATACAAAGTTCAGGCTCATACTATCCTATTAGACTGGAACGTAAAGTAAATTGATTAAAAAGCCAGATAAGCTTAGGAAGAGGGCCAGTAAAGAGTAAACGACATATATTAAAAGTTTAGTCATTTCTGCCGGGGCATAACGCGCATTTCGATATTAGCGGCGCAATTTCCCGTCTTTGTCGCGCTCGAGTGTGTTTTCGAGCCATTGGAAATCGATAGGCGCGCGGCGAGCGCCGCCGCGCATTGCATATCATCAGAGTTGACGCGCCGTGCGCGAAACGCGAGAGCGCCGCCGCCGCCGCGTCACACGACGACCGCCACCGGGTATTAACGAAAATTACAAAAGCCTCGACGAATCAATGAGCGCCGAAAACGCGCGGGTAATATCGTATTTTAGTTTATTAAAAAAGTTTTCCGCAAATCCCGGACGTGTGCGCTCGGCGCCCCTCCCGGACGTGACGATAATGTGACGCGATAATCGGCCCGTTTATTAAAATAATCCCAAAGAGGATTATACGCGCGTGACTTTTGCGCTTTAGATTTTATTAAAATTGCTAAAAGATATGAAAACGACGGACTTAACGATACGCGATGTATTGTTGTTTTCTTTTAATCAGCGTTTGAAAACTGGGTATTTTAAAATATTTACATGTTCGGCATGAAACTTTATACTTTTAAAAGTACGAAAACCATGCATTCGAAGCGGTGAACTAATAGGAAAATGCTAAAATGTTCAAATTTCCTCGCGGATCGAAATTCACGTGAATGTGATATTGGTTCAAGATTTTTCGCGAGAATCCAGTTATGTTTCACTTTACATGGAAAGAGGATACGTGGTGTACTGTGTGTAATTTAAAAAAAAAATATTTTTAATATTTCAAGCCTTTCAATTACGGCAAGAAGATCACTGCATCCCGACACATTTACATCTTACCAATCTCAAGAAGGAGAGAATTTATTCGATGGATTTTTCGCGTTGCAAAAGTTTTTGCGCGCCGAAACGTATACCGTCTGCAGAAGGTATCAGCCGGCGAAAAATGGAAAAAAAGCGTTTTCGAAAAAAGCCGCGCGCGCTCAAAAACGGTCGGTGCCCGGCCGGGCCTCGTGTAAAGTGAGGCGTAATCGCGTTCGCGCGAAAATTCATAAACCAATATTCGTCGCGGCTTCGCATGTGAATTTTCATCATCCCCCGAGGAAATTACGCAACTTTTGCGGACGCATATCATATTTTCGAACTGCGCGCGTACTTTTTCCCCACTCGGATGAAAAGAAAACGCGGGATTATTGCATTTAGCGTACTTGAATTCAGCGCGCGACATCGCACTATATGTGCATGATAATGTGCATGCAAATGACGGCGGGCGATAGAGAATTGCGAAGACTGCCCAGGGGCACATACTTACCGGCGGCAGCGGCGGCCTTGCCGGCGTCCAGGGCTCCGTAGGGCGGTATGCCCATGTGCGCGGGCGGCGGCTGCGTCAAGTGGTCCCCGTTCGGGCAGAAGAACGGCAGGCCGCCCGGGTGCGTCCCCGTCAGGCCCATCTTGCTCGCCTGCAACAGAACGGAAAGGCCGTTAGAAGGGCGGTGAGCGAAGTAAGAGCTAAGGGAGGGGAGCAGCCGAGCCCGGGAATAACATTTTCGCCGGGCTATTACGTCCCGAGTTTGCATGGCAAATTGGAAGTTTCGGCACCCTTTCGCATTTTATTCCCCATCGGTCCGCGTATATACTCCGCGTCGGAGAAAAGCGCCTCTCCTTCGGCGGGGGCGGGGGGCCGCAGCAGCCTTTGATCTCCGCTTCCGTCTGCTGGAAATGCTTTCCCGCGCGCATATCAACGGCTGCCTATACGGCAAGTGAATAAAGAAGGTATAAGCGTGGCTTTGTCACCTCTCCCGCTCCCGCCCGCCTTAAACACCTGCAAATGTATTCAGTCGAATCGTCTGAGAGGCCGGACTAACGACTGATGAGCTTTTATTCAAACGAACTCTCGGGGGGCTCGGGCCGGGTTAATAAGCTTCCTCGAGGAACCGAAAAAGCGACGGCGTCAACGACTCTCTCTCTCTCCCGCGGCAATCTGCTTACAATGAATAATTTTCCTGCCGCTGTAGGTGAAAAAGAGCGAGAACCGCCGGCAAATTAACTCGAGCACGAGATTTACAAAGCCTCCTGGTTATCCCCCCTCGAGCGCTCTCCCTCTCGAGGACCATCATCCGCGGAGGCTGTCGCCAATCGTCTCGGCGTTTTACCAATTTCAATGAGAGTCAAGTGTCTCGGCTCCTCGAGCCGCCGCTCCCCGGCCCAACAAAGCTAATTAGCCCAAAACATCGATGGGCGAGAGAGAGAGAGAGAGAGAGCGGAGGTCACTCCTCCCCTCTATCTTGCTCCCCACGTCTGCCTCCGTCCCCTCTCGGCCGGTCGTGGGCTTGTTTCCATATCCCGCGATCGATAAGCGAAACGTTTTCTCTGCCGCGGCTTACCATCAACGTGGCGGTGGCGCGCATTGCCCTGACCGCCAGCAGCAAGCCGGGGTCGAGGGGCTGGCCCTCCATCCAGGCCAGGACCCGCGACAGCAGCCCCGCGACCTCCCGGGCCCCGGGGGCCGCCTCCCGCTCCTCCTCCTCCTCCTCGGACTCGCCGTCCTCCTCGCCGCGCGCCGGCTCGCCCTCCCGGTCCAGCAGCCAGTCCCGCAGCTCCTCCTCGCCGACGTCCAGGCCGGCCTCGCGGCCCAGCCGCCGCAGCTCCTCCAGCGGCGGCCCCTCCTCCGCCTCGCTCACCTGGCCCCGCGTCCTCCAGCAGCGCGCGAAGCTCTCCGGGCGCACGGCCAGCCAGGCCCCGTGCAGCTCCGCGAAGGCCTCCTTCAGCGAGCACCGCCGCAGCTGCCCCTCGAGGCTCGAGCCCTCCTCCGTCAGCGCGCCGAAGAGCAGCGAGGCGGCCAGGCGGACGCGCAGCTCCTCGACGACGAACCTCGGCTGGCAGAACTCCTCGGGCACGACGACGAGCCGCACGAGCCCCTCGCCGGCGACACAGGCGGCCTCCTCGGGCAGGTACTCGGCGCGGCGCGCCACGAGGACGGCCCGGCTCGGGTGCACGGCCATGGCGGTGGGCGCGAACTCGCGGTGGAACCACCAGAGGAAGAGGTCGGCGGTGAGCGCGGCCCGGCCCCCGCCCGCGTACACCACCGGCTGGCTCAGCATGTTGACCCCCTCGAGACAGCGGGGCCGCCACTCGCGCCCCACCAGCAGCAGGCGCGTGCGGTGCCGGCCCTCCCGGTCCGCGGCCCCCAGCAGCCAGACGCGCTCGGCACCGGGGGC
>JAWWEM010000044.1:18959783-18975143 GCA_035582935.1 Ormyrus thymus
AGAAAACGTAAATTTCTTGCCTCTTTTCTATCTCTCTCGCTCACAACTAGAATACCAAGCAAGTTTCTGGGTATTTCGGAGGTAAGGGAAGTACCTATCGTAACAACCGTGTAAATACCGACAAATAAGTTTAAATTTAGTGAAACTAGTTTAATAGTCCGCCAATCATGACAAAAGCGTTACATAAAATTTAGTTAACTAGGAAGTAAAAGTACCTTTTTTATAGGTAAAATTTTTGAAAATACCTAAAACTAGGTATTTCATGTTTTTCACCTCTACGAGGGGCTGGTACCAATGATTCGCAGACGCGTTTTCCGCCTTGCCAGCCCAGGCAAACATATAATTACGGGCTTTGAAAGCGTTTGAAGCGACGTATTAGTGCGCGAATATTGTAAATTCTATCGGACGGCGGGCAGTATTATGCCGGCATTATGCCCATTGTAAAGGTATTTCGGTAACGTCAGCCGGATCATCGAAAGATGAATCCAATTCCCCCTGAGTCGTCGCTTTGTGCAGCAGCAGCAGCAGCAGTGGCGACGGCGCCGGCGGCGCAGCCAGTGCCTCGTTTCCCGCTTCTCCCAGGATATATAATCCAGACTCCAAATAGGGGATCGAATTCTGCTTACAAGCGGGAAAACCGAGCGGTATAATGTCCCGCTTATAAAACTAAATTGAAGCGGCCGATTCTGTTTCTTATTTTTTTCACTTTTCGTCCGACAACGCGGCCGCGAGAGCGAACGGAGCGGCGTTTTCATTAACGCTCGCAACGTAAAGAGCTTAATTACCGTAGAAGCCCAGGTGCAAAAACGCATTGCTACGTGCATTTGCGTCTGTAAAAGCCGCGGAGGCGAAGGGGAGAGGAGCCGCCAGATAGCGTTTAGCGTATTTCGGGCAAGCCGATAACAGTGGTTGGCGCTATCTCGGCGGCGCGCCGTGTTCACATATAAAAAGGCATATCTAGCTTTCAGGTCCATTTACTCTTCTAGGGGCGCCGACGAGGAGGAGGAGCGCAGAATATCTGTAGCTCTCTCGGGCTCTCCGCACAGACAGAGAAAGTGCGTGATGCGAAAACGGAGGAGAGAGGAGAGGAGTGCAGCTCGGCGGCCCTTCCTCTCCACTGGCGCTTTTTACTAAGTGTTCGTATTTCAAACAATGCTAGCGGAGCTCGCGCGCAGCGGCAGCAGCAGCAGCAGCTCCGACCGCACAAAGCCGAAAACACGCTCGCGCGCTCGCCAGGCGTTTTTTCATTAACGCTCTCGTCATTCCTACCCTCTTTTTCGGCTCTCCTCGCCGGCCGTTCTCGTTCGTTGCACTCCGTGCTCCTCTTCCTCCTCCGCCTACTCATTTCGCAAATAAGCCAGATTTTTCACAAAGATGGCCCTAAACGACATTAATCTCGGCCGACGTGCCGGCATCTCCCCCGTCCCACCTGCAGCTCTGCATTAATATGCTCGGCCGATGATAAACTTGTGGCTTCCGGCGCTAAACGAGCTAAACGTTAAATTGATGAAAAAAAACAACTGCAGCGCGATCCCCCGCGCAGTTATACAGTCAAAGTGAGCGGGAAAGTGAATAAAAAGCTCGGGTGAGTCCGCGGAAAGGAAAAGGAATAAATAACTGCGTCCGCGGTGTGCGCGTGTATCGGTGAACGCTGCCCCCGCTACAAAATCAATAGCGCCATTCCATTAACGAGAGAGAGAGAGAGAGAGCCGCATCGCCGAGGCGCGCACCGAGCGTCAGCCCGTAACAATTAAGCCCCAAGTAATTTCATTCCGCGGTTTAGCTTTCGCGCGCGGCGCCCGCCGGCTCTCGGAAAGAGAGAGAGACGTCATTCGCCGCCGCCCGCCGGACTTGTAATACGCAAAACCGCACTCGCGCTTTTTGACGCGCGCGCGGCCCGAAACCGCATTCGGAAACCCGCTCGGAATTCGCAGGCTGGGCCACCGAGAAAATATGCAGTTCCCGAGCTCTTCCTGGAAACTCGCCGCGATATGGGCGAAGGTGGTGGTCCCCGATCGCCGGATCTCATCAGATTAAGAGTTCGAGAGAGCTGCGCATAAATAAATGGACCGGCGGGCACAATGCGAGGAGAGCCGCTGCGTGCGGGAGGACTAGCCGGTGGCTGACTGCGAGTTTGCGTATCCGCTCTTAGTATATTGGAAGAGGCCTCCTCCTCCTCCCCCGCCTCCCCGGTGCGTCATCGCCGTCGTCGGCGGCGTCGGCGCCCCCGGCGAGCACAAAGCGCTTTTATTACACGAGATGCGAGATAGTCGCGGGAGCCCGATGATCCGGCGACGTATTACTTTCGCTGCCATTGTCGTCTGGCCTCCTTATCCGCTACTTATTGCGCAGAGCTCGCGGGACTCTCGCCGGCCAATATCCTCCGCCGTCTCCTCCTTCCCGGCGTCCCGATTGCCGAGCGCTCCTCTCGGCGCGAATGGCACGGTGCACGAGGGAGTAATTACTCCGAGAGCGTGTCTCTTTCCCCCCTTATTTGTCGAAAATTACGACGCGTAATGGAGATTGAATGGGGTCGCACGCGCGCGCGGGGAGGGAGCCAGGGCTTTTTTCTGGATGGATGGCGCGCCGATCATTTCATATCGCACTCGGCGCAAGGGCCATTGTGCCCCTTTCTCGGCGGGCGCCGCAATTGATTTCACGCTCCGCGAGACTCGAGATACGACACTGCGCGCGAGATGAGCAGCGCGACCAAGGGCCCAGGTAAGCAAAGTTGCCCGAGCACAATGCTCTCGCACGCGTGCAGGTCGAGGCAGCCGGGTAATAAGAAAAGTTGTAACGAGGGTCTTCCGGCCGAGCGCTCGGGCGAAAATAGGAAAGGCGCGCGTCGTCGGCCATCGAATCTGGTGCGATACAAAAATAATAATAATGGGAGTAGCCTGCCGGTGGTGCGGTGGTCGTCGTCGTCGTCGGTGGCACAATGGCCTTCCGGTGACGCGCAGCCCCTCTCTCTCTTTCTCCCGTTCGCCTTTTTTATCCGTTCGTTTTCTTCGCCTCTCAGTCGCATCGACGGAGGAATCTTTCGCGGAACTCCCCGCACAATCGGCTTCCTCCTCGTCGACGTCGTCGGCGCGGCCGCGTCCCCTTTTATCTCCCTTCGGAGAGCGCCCCCGGCTCGGCTTTAATTCGCTGATTAGGCAGCGAACGACAAGGAGCGGAAAATAATCGCGCCGGCAGCTGAAAAGCTCTCTCTCCGGCATTTTTCAATCCTCCTTGCTCCCGGGCCTCCGCTTGTTCTTTTCAGCTCCGCGACTTCTTCCCTCGGTCTTCGGGGGCGCGCGCGCGCCTTTTGCCAATTTCAACAAGCTCGTTACGCGGCGCGCGGCCACATAATGCCCCGGAATACGAATACGCCTTGGCGCAAACTTTCCGGGCCGCCGCCGAGCCCCATTTAGCGGCGTCGCCAGCTCGCGCGAGATGGTCCATTATGCGCGACGGATAATGATCGATCATCGCGGCCGGTTTAATTAGCCGCCGGCCCAGAGACAGATCCCCCGCTCTTCCGTTCTCTCATTATGCGCCGGATATAAATTGCCGGCGGGAAGGGCAATCTGGTTATTGCAGCGGCGGCGTCGGCGGCCGGTGACCAGGCAGGCGCCGCCGCGCTCTTTTTATTTCCAGAACAAATACGCTCGTCGTCGTTCCTCGACTTCTTTGCATCGCCTCTCTCTCGCCTGGGTATCTGGGCTGCCGCGTGCTATAGCGCCTCGTTGTTTTCATTCGGCAGCCGCGCGCTTCCACACAATGCCCCGCGCTCTCTCTCTCTCTCTCTCTGGGGCCGGCTTCTCTCCGCCGCTGGTAGCTGCTGCTTCTTCGCGGCGGAGCGCCATTAAAAAAACTTGCAATTAGCATTTAAAATATAGACCTTTAAAGCGAGAGAGGGAAACAAAGTGAAATGTCTAATGAAAAGACCTTTTAAATTGGCTAAATGCCTTTCAGTCGTGGAAAGCGGCGGCGGCGGTCCTCGCTTTTAAATGGAACTCGCTCCCGATTGGCCGCCGCTTCCACGTCTATACGTGTTTACGTGTATACGTGCGCCATAAAGCCTCCTGCCTCTCGAGCCTTTCGTATATAAAGTCTCGCATTGACGCGCGCCGCTGCTTCAAGATTTTTGCGAATTTCCTGAATTTGCCTCGGCGTTTTGCGCGTTTTCGACTTTCCGCTTGAAATAAAGAAAAAGCGAATAAAAGGAGAGCGAGGGCAGAGAAAGTAGGAGGAGCTGCCTTCCTATATACATCTCCGATTGAGGAGAGCCTCTTTACCCTTTCGGCTGCATTCGGCGGCGGCGATGGGGGGGGCAGAGCGGCGGCCGTGGGCGTTTTCGAACGATTCCTTTTTCGCCAACTGAAGAGAGAGAGAGAGAGAGAGATGCGGCGCCTTCTCCTTTTTGTTGGGCATTAACGTTTTTTGGCTTATCGGCGGGGCTAAATTACCCGGTGGCAGCGCGGCGGTTTGCGCAGTAACGCGAGGATAATTTTCTGCCGAGGGGCTCGCCGGGCCTCTTCTCTCTCTCTAACAAGAGACGGGAGCGGGAGAGAAGGAGAGGAGGCCGGGGCACGTTAATAATTTGCACTCGGGCGAATCCATTGTGTCCGCGCACGGCGACGAGTGCGACGAGTGCACGCGACCGTTCCAATTATGGCACTACGCCGCGTCGCCGAGAGCAGCAGCCGGAGCTCTTGCTCATTTCGTGTCCCTCGTTTTCTTCTTCCTCCCGACTCTCTCACTCGCTCTCTTGCTCGCTCCGCAGCCGCCGCTCTCTTTCGCCGAGCCATCTCCCGACGAGCGACGCGCGTCCTTTTAATTACAATTGCAATTATTACTCTCGCGCGCTAACAATCCGGCCGAATTTCGGAGCGCCGGCCGCGCGCGTAAATCGATCGCAATTTCGCAAGCAGCGCCAAAGCCTTCCGCCGCCTTCGCCTCGCTCGAAACCTCATTAGCGACGAGCGGAGGCAGGGGAGAGAGAAAGAACCGCGGGGATCCGCAGACCGAGTCGCGCGCGTCTTTTGCCGGCGCTGCAGTGCATAAACGAGTGATAACGTGCGTCTGCGTCGCCGAGTGCGCCGAGAGCGCCGAGAGCGCGGATATGGCCGCCTTCAGACTGGCGGCAAGTGCCGTTCCGAGAGGGGCTCCCTTTGTCCTGGATAACAAACCTTATCTTTTAGCGTCAAACGCGAGAGACAATTACTGTCGTTACGCAATATGCGAGTTCGGGGGCCAAAGCTACTTTGTCTCTCTCGACTTTTCCTTCTAACAATGCTAAGGAGATGAATGAGCGACTTCTCGCTATTTTCTCCCGGGAGCTTCCTCCTCGCGCGCGAATGCAAAAAGCGGAGAATCAATTGGGGGAGCTTGAATGATTCGTCGTCGTTGAATGCAAAAAAGTAGGCGAGAGAGCGAGGCTCGTAAATCTGCCAAGGAGCCGCGCCAAAAATAGCCGCCCGGCCGCTGAATGGGCCAACTGCTCCTCGGGCGGCGGCGTGACTCCTCATTGACTCGATAAGCGGGCGCATCGCTCGCGTGCTGCTGCAGCCGCGGAACGAGAGGGGGGAAGAAGACGGACGAGTTAAAAACGTCGGGCGTACGCGCGACTTCCGTGTGGCTCGGAGAGTGGTGACAGCGGCCCGTGACCCGAAGCTACCTCGTCGCTCCGCCGCTAATAGCTGCCGAGAGAGCGGCCGGCCGGCACGCACGCGATTCATTCATAAATGCCGTGCGCCGCGCGCTCGATCTCATTCACGGCCGCCGCCGCCGCCGCCGCCAAAGCCGAGAGGAAGAAAGGGCCCGGGCTGCTTAATAGCTGATGCGTTAACGAAGTGTGTAACAGGCGGTAAATAAGGAACCTGTAATTACGGCCGGCGCCGCCAGAGCCGAGAGCCGGAGACCACCCACGTCTCTCTCCTCCCGCCGGCTGATCGCTGCCGGATAGATGCCGGCGGATAATTTGCAGCGGGAGAAAAGCGGGAGAAACGCACCTCGCTAACCAGCCTGAATTGCGCAAAGCGACGAATTTTGGATTTCGTATTCAGCGGGGGCCCGGCCACCGGCTTATTCACGGCGGCAGCAGCAGGATGTAAAGGATCGAACGAGGACGAGAGCACGTATATATTTTTGCGCGGCGCGAGTCGGATCCTCGGAATGGTGAAAGCGTCGACAATATTCTGGCGAGGACGTCGAACCTGGGCGGGGGAAGGTTTCGAGCCGACACGGCGTCGCGCGTTCGAGGCGCAACTAAATCGACTCGTTAACTCGCGAGCGACACTCGAATTGCGAGTGAGAGAGAGAGAGAGAGAGTCATCCTCCTTCGACGAGCTGCGCAGCAGTTGATCCGGCTTTATGTACTTTTACTCCGTGTTTTATTTGCCCGGCTTTGCCGGTGCCAGCGCTCGCTCTGCCGTCTTTTGTGTTATCTGTATACTAATGCTCTGCTAATGATGCTCCGATGAATGCGCTGCAAAACGCACTCGCGGATTCAACTCGCTGGGCCGACTAGATTTTGCCTTTCGACTTCCAATTAGTTTCAAGCCGAAAATGCTACTCGGAGATGGACAATTTGAGGATACAACTGCTTTAAAGCCAAGGCCGAAGAATAAACGTCAGGTGGGCTGAACGAAATAGGTTTCGAGACAGACGGATTCATTCATTGAAATCGTTTATTTTGCTAAGGTTACATAGAACCGTATAGCATTAGATATAAATACAGAGATAAATACATTCAGTGGTAATATTTAGTTGTATATAAAAAGTAAAATAAAATTACGATTAAAGGTTAAGATTACAATTTAAAGCAGAAATTTTTGAGATTTTGATTTTGTAATGCTAGAGTTATGACAACACGATGGCCTTTGCAAGTATAAATGTAGTAATTTTGTCTTAGTAATTTTATCGCAGGATTAGCGCAAGTAGGCAAGTATCACATACAGTCGAGATATGGTAAAATTTTACAGTTTAAGAACATTGTATTACACTAGTTACATGAAGTGAGTACATACTTCATCTAAATCGCTTTTCAACAAATTGTAAGAGCGCAAATTATTCGCAATTTGTGAGAGCGTCGGCGCTCCTGTCTATACATTTGACAAGTCAGTAGTGGTACTAACGCAAGGTACAGTAATAAAAATACGTAAGGATGTAGATACTATTAGACAGAGAATCCGCGCAGCGATAAAATTAGTACAAGGGAGGTAGGCGGTTGCGATTGTACCGTATGGGGTCTATAAATCGTCGCCTTACTCATCAAATTTGTCAAACAAGTGCTTATTTAGCACAGATTTAAAGCTAGTGAGCGTCGGCATGTGTCTTTAATCGGCCAGAAGAGAGTCCCACAATTTCGTGGCCTGGAGACTAAAGGATTTGTCCAATGCTGCAGTTCTCGGGGTTGGTAGATCGAACGACGAGGAACTGGCAGCCGTGTGCGTTCTAGCTGAGCGACGGGCGTCAGAGTTTGTGTGAGGAAAGAGCGGCACCAAGTAGCTAGGAGTTTTGCTGTTGAGGATTTTGTATGTAGCAACTGCCATGAAATACTTACGTTGGATGGGAATCGCATGCCAGTGCAATTTCCGGTAGTAGTCTCTTAGAGGAGCGTCTTTCTTCAATTTATAAATGAAGCGAATAAGATGATTTTGGAGCCGCTGAAGCTTTAAATCGAATTGCCTGTGAGATCACAATATACTAGAGAAGCATAGGCAAAGTGCGGAAAAATAAGCGCAGAGACTAGTTGTTTTTTTAGGCTATGATCAAGCATGTTGGCACGAAAGCGCAGCCTCTTGAGAACCTCATGGATCCTCGAGCTAACCAGTGCAATGTGCGCGTTCCAGCTGAAGTCGGTTGTTAGCATAACACCGAGATTCCTTACTGATTCTACGTAGGGAATCTGCTGCCCATTTACCTCTATGTGAGGTTTAGCTGGAGGTGGTGCGCATCTGCCCAGTCGGCGACACACTGGGCATCTTCATTCATCATACGGATGAAAGCGGGCAGATTTGGAAATTATCTGCGAATAGCATGCAACTTTGTGCAAAACTTGAAACACTTGGTGATGCTGTTAATAAGAATCAAAAAGGCCACAGGATCGTGGCTAGAGCTCTGAGGGATGCCGCTTGCGAGCCGCATAAAATCAGAGGTAAGACCTTGCTGGTCAAGGATCGCCTGGGATCGTCCCGAAAGATAAGAAAAAAACCATAAAATCGAATTGTCTGAGAAGTTGACAAGTCCCATAGCGTGAAGCAAAGTAGAATGCTTAAGTGAGTCGAAGGCTTTGCGAAAATCGAAAAGGAGCAGAATAATTAACTTCTCTGACTCGATGTCTCTCCTTATGTCCTCAGTGATCTTAATAAGGGCGGACTGAGAACTATGACCTTTTCTAAAGCCTGATTGGTACGGCGATAGAGCTCCTGAGAATTCCAGAAACTCAGCGAGCTGAGCTGTGACAATCTTGTCAAATACTTTAGCAAAATGCGGGAGATTTGCTATAGGTCGAGTGTCCGACTGTGTAATGGGTTTTGCGAGCTTATTAAGAGGTACAAGAAGTGACTGTTTCCAGTTATCAGGATAGACGGCCGGGCAGAGAGACGTGTTGAAAATGTCGGTCAGGTGCTTGCACATGAGTGGTAAAACGTCCTTGAAATAAGAGAGTGCCAAGTCGTCTGCGCTGCGACCTCTAGATTTGGCCAGCGCAGCAATAGCTGTTAGGAGGACTTGCGAATATTCTAACGGGCGGATGTTGAAGATCGGCGCATTAGAATCGAGAGAAATGAGCAGGATTTCCTCGATCTCATCCAGCGTGCAGAGTGGGTGCACGGTGGCTACAGAAGCGTAGTATTTGTTTAATTCGGCCGCCTCAAAAATTGCCAGAGAAAAGAGTTGGGGCGATCTCCAATGATTCCCAGTTTAGAGAGGAAAGATCACTTCTTGGCAGGGCTTTCCAGTGCCTGTATCCTGTTAGCCAAATACAAATCGCGCGCTGTCGAAATTTCATGCTTAACTTGCTTCCGAATAACCTTGAATTGGGCCAAAAGTAGAGTTGTTGTATTTCTTTGCCTTGGTGTATAATCGATCCCTCTGCTTGCACCGGTCGCGTAGTTGTTGATTAAACCAGGGGGCTGGTTTCGTCATATTTACATCATGGTTGGTGCCGGCTGCAAAGTCAGAGGCTTCGATTTTGCTCTGAAAGTCTCTAGAAAACTCAGAAGGGGAAAGATTTCTAAAATCTCGCATAGTGCAGTGCTGAGCTTGAAATCGATTATTAAGTAATCGTGGCCACAAATAAATGGGACATCAGACTGCTCAGAAGCTACAATTTTGGCGGGAGAATCGGTGATTATTAAGTCGAGCCAAGAGTCAGAGTGAGCTGTGTGGTGAGTCGCAGAAAAAGGCGTGATATAAAGGCCCTTTTCACGTATAAGCGTATTTAAATGCTGACTGTAGTAATTGGGGCTGAGTAAATCGGAGTTAAAATCCCCCATGGCGATGATGCTAGAGAATCGGTGCGAGAATTGCTGAAGCGAGTGAAAGAAAGGACCGAGCAGCTTCCCTATAGGTCTGCGGTAGGCCGAGGCAAGTAAAAAATGCTCTTTATTTCCGACCGCACAGTCCAATAGGACAAATTCCGTTTCATTTAAATTTGCAATATTATATCTGGATGTAGACTCTTTTGGATCTGCCGGGATGAGATGTTAATCCCCGGTCATTCCGGGCCATGTTGTAGCCATCTATTTTAACTAAGTTGCCGGGAAAGACAGAGAGAGGGAGAGAGGGAGCGAGCAGATCGGCGAGGCTCGAAAGCGGACAGAGAGCAGCACGCAGACGCTGGTCTCGCGCGTGCCGCGTCGGTATCGCGATAATAAGCGAGAGCGAGCGCGTCAGTAAGTACATGCCGACGCAAAGGACGCTCTCCGCGTACACGTATATGTACATTGGTCTCTCTCCCCTCCCGCGTCGCTGTCTCTCTCTCCTCTCGCGCTCCGTCTCGAGGCGCGCACGCTGCAAAATTGACGTAACGCCGAGTCGAGAGCCGCCGCTTGCGAAGCGCCAGACATTGCTCATTAGCGCATTACTTGTCCCGCTACCGCCTGCCGCCGCGGGGCCGGGAGAGCGTCCCTAGACGGCTCGCTCGTTCGCGCTCGTCCCCGCTCCGCGAGGCGCTAAGTCGGTTTATCGCTCTTTTTTTAGCGAATTTAGCGTCAATTTGCACTTACGTTACAGCGGGTAAAACAGCTTTTCAGCGCCGCACTTACCTGAAACAGAAAGGAAGGCTTTGTTTAAAGCGGTGCGGTGTACGCATTTAGAACGGCGAGAGTCGCGGCAATCGAATTCGATTCGTTTCGAAGGACGTGGGCAGGAGAGCCGAGGGCTGTTTGACCAATCGGTTTGCGGAGCCGCGTCCGTCTCTTACGTTGGTGTCATTAATGTGTACACTGGACTTCCGGCAGGCGGACTCGCCCCGCTCGGCGCCGAACCCGACACAGCTCCATTACGCGGCCTGGTGTCACGGCGTCAATGAATCCTCTAATACGATCGCGAGTTTGCCGTTGCCAGTGACGACCGGTGGTCGTGCACGCACACGGCTCCAGCCTGCTCGGCGTCTCATTAGCGCCGAATCTGGGTAAAAAGGTCGCCGGAACTCGTCCGTTTCCCACGAGCGGGGCGACGTGTGTCCCCGCGCGGCCTGCGAACATCATGTGCAGGTAGGATTAAGCCGTTGTCCCCGCTCTCCCTAGTAAGTTTACGAGATGATGAGCTCACCCCTCTCGTCGCGCTTGTGCAACTAGAGGGATTTCTCTGGCGCACGCAGGAGGGGGGAGTCGATTACCGGGGTACCGCCGGAAAGAAGGCGTGCGCGCTAAATGCACAAAAGTGGCCGAGGGGGAGAGTCGAGAGAGAAAAAAAAGAAAAAGAACCGGACGGAAAATCCCTTCTGGCGCAACGTCGATGGCACAATAATGGGGACAGATTATAATCTTGTCTACCCCCCGGGGACGCGGCGCTGTCATTGCGTTCTTCGTATCTTGTCGGGCGCGCCGACTTAGCCGGGCACCGGCCCGGGCCCGGGCCAAGCGGCCTAATTAAGTGCAGATAATGGAGCCGACAGTTGGTCGCATTGTTCGATGTCCCCTCGCTCTCTTTTTTCTCTCTGGCTCTCTCTAATCCGCGGCGCGCCCGATTGCGCTTCTTCGCTCCGGCCGGCCGGCCGGCTCTCCTTTCCTCCGCCCGGCTCCTCGAGGAGCGCGTGCTTGACTCGTCCGGGATTAGCCGCGATGCTCCTTTAGCCACTTGTCGCCGCCTCGCTCCTGCACCGCGCGGCTTCTTGACCTCGGGCGCCCTAAGCTCCTTTCGATTTATCGACGCCGCGCGGGCCGCCTTTCCTCCTCGAGGTTTTCGCCAAGTTCCCCGTACACTCTGCGCTAATAACGCTTTCTTTAGAAAAGCTGCACGTGTCTGCGCGCAAAGTACAAAGAAGCGAGTAACGCTTCAAGTGGCCCGGGCATATTTTTAATACCAGCCGAGAATGAAAAAGGTAAAAAAAAAAACCAGCGCGGCAGATAATTCGAATGGAGAATCGGGGACGCGTGAGCCAAGATTACACTTCGATGACTCCGCTGGCAGCGCCGGCGACAATAATAAAGAAGCCGACAATAAAAAAAAACACTGCTTTCCTTTCAATTTTTTTTCTCTTCTCCCTTTTTGTTTCCGCCGCAGAGAGAGAGAGAGAGACCATAGAGTTTTCGCGATGGGGTGTGTGTGTGCGCTGACGCTCTGCCCGAAAATTAGCGGACTCATTGTTAGCGCTGCGGGATTGTTCTAAGTTAGTGAAGCCAGAAACGCGCCGCGCTCCCGCGCCACGAGAGAGAGAGAGAGAGAGAGAGTGAGGGAAACACAAGAAAGGCTTTTCGTGAATGCACATATATCGCTGGCTGCGCAGGCGCGCCGAAAAAAAAAATTCGTCTCTCTCCCCTGACGTAATGAAAGAGCCCCGACGCGAAATTCCCGCGCCAAGGTTTGCAGCTCGCGAAAATGGCCGGATTTTTCGCACATTCAATTGGAGGGGGAGAGGGGAGGCCCCGCACGGAAAATGGCGACGAGGTCGAAGAAGGCCGCGGGAGAGAGGCGCACACCAGCACGGGCGAAAGACGGAAAGAGCAAGAGTGGAGCTGGCTCGCCGGTGTGCGACTGCCGGTGGAAGAGTCGAGGGGCGGCGGCGGGCGCGGAGAGTGCAGGAGTTTCCGGCTCGGCGGAGCCAATTCAGAGCCGGAATTTATCCTATCAAATTCTGCTTGGTGGAGTGGCAAAGAGCTCGGCACAGCGCCGCCGCTCTCTCGCTCTACAGTGTTAACGCTACATACGCCGGCGCCGCATTGCTCGCTCACAAGGAGAAGCGGGCGGGGGCGGTGGGGGAGGAGAGGCCAGGCCTCGAATCTCTAGGAAAAGCGCAGCGCGTTGCGGAGTGCTGGGCTCCTCGTCGTCGTCGCGACCTCCGCGCGACCGATTTTAGCGTTCACTGACCAGAAAACTCCTGATAATGTATTGGCGCGAGCGAAAAAAAGCGCGCAGCTCTCGACAAAGCCAGGCGGCGCAGGCCGTCGAAAGACGGGAGCGGCCGAATTCCGCGTATCGCAGAGGCGCGCGCCGTATACAGATGCCGGCCGCGACCACGAGGGATATACGTCGAGTAATCAAGAGGCCGCACTCGGCGCGCCGCGGCGCTGCCGAGAGCAAATTACCGAGAGCCAGTGAGCACTTTGTTCTGTCAACAATCGACTTTCCTGCAATCGTACCCGCCGAGGGCGCACTTTAAAAACGCGCGCGCGCTCTCTCTCTCTCTCTGGATATATAATAATTCGCGGGAGCTCTTTTTTTCATGCGCGGCTGCCGTCGCTGCACGCGCCAATAACTTCGAATATGCCGTCGAGAGAGGACGAAAGGAAGCGGATCGCCAGACGTCAAGTGCGCGCCCCGTATAGACGCGCCGAGGGTTAGGAGCTGCTGCCGCTGCCGCTGCTGCTCGGCCGGCGTTGGAGGGTCGAAGCAGGCCGTCGCCTGCGCCGGGGAAGAGGCACGTTCCGATCGGTCCCAGTGCGCGTGTGTGTCGCGGTCGAGTACCTATACATGACCGTCGTCGTCGCAGCTCCCTCTCGCGAGAGAGAGAGAGAAAGCTGCAAGACGGAGAAAGGGCGAACTCGTCCGCTGGCGGAGCCCCCGAGAGCCGACTCTCTCTCCCTCGCCCTATTCAAATTTACTGCTCGAACGCAGTCGCTCGGATATGGCGCGCTGGATCTTGAATTTTAATAAATGTATAGTTATACCCGTCGCGGGTCGAGGCTGCGAAACGACCTCCTCTCGTCGGCCCCTCGACCTTTTCGCCGTCTAATTGAATTCCCCCCCGTCGCCGAGCCGGCCCGCGTCGATCGCGGGCAGACAGCTCCGGTTTACTAAATTTGCCTACCGTGCACCGTGATCGATGTCTGAAGTGGTGGCCAGGTGAAAGTAATGAGTCGCGACGGCACATCGCGGAGCCCAGGGCGGATGATAATGAGAGCGGGGCGAGAGATCCGCCGCGGCGTCATCGACGCCGAGGACAATGACGACGGGCGTATCGAGAGGCGCGGCGCGAGATAAACCGCGCGGCCGCGTCTGCTGGAGGAAATTAAAGCGGCGCCGGCGTGTGTCACAAGCTCGGCTTTGGCGAGAGGACAAGGGCTGCCGCTGGCCCAGCAGCCTGTCGCGCCTTTCTGCCGTGCGCGCACTGCAAAGAGAGAGCGCCGAGTCTTTCATCTTTTAAACCGAAAAAATGCCGCTCTCGCCTCGATCAAAGATTTCCCGTGAATCCCCGTGAAGGATAGGGAAAAGACTTTAGAAAAACTGTATCAGTCCGGCGAACGCGGCCAGGTTTATTCGAGCTAAGTCCCCTCCCAGCGAATTCGTCGGCGTACACAGGGGCAGACTTCGCAGGCCGACAGGCAGGCAGGCAGGCGGGCGGGCGCCTCCGCAGGACCTAAATATTTATGCGGCAATGTGTGTCTGCACGGTGTGCGGCCGTAACGCCCGGGCCTCGTTCATTGGAACATCAAAGAACTCCGGAGCTTTCGAACGGCCGGGAGAGAGAGAGAGAGAGCGGCGTGTGCGCCCCGCGTCAAGTCGTACGGAACGAGGCAGCAGCCTACGTCCGTTCCATCAGACGCGCTGCATACTTTGTCAAAATAAATTCCGGCCTCGATCCCCTCCCCCCCGAGAGAAGGAGAGGGGCTTTCTTCCGTATTTGCATTCGAATTTCCGTGCCGCTCGTAGTCCCGAGAGTCAGCTGCGCGCCGCGCGATCGACTCGTCCATGGTTCTTTTTTTGCAGAGGAGAGCCTGATACGCAAGTAGGCGAAAACACAAATTGTGTGCTCGGGGCAAACAGACGGCGGCGGAGGCAGAAGAAGTCTACGGTAACCGGCGAGACGTGCAAAGCAAACATCGCGCTGCGACGAAGCACACGCAGTGTGTGCGTGCTCTCCTCGCAGCCTCCTTCGATTCGCCCCGGACGAGAAAGAAGCTGAGCTTTTTCGCGCCCCGCCACTCTCTCTCTCTCGGGGGCGTCGGAGGATCCGAGTCTTACTCCCCGTCATCGGATCCTCTCGCTCACAGGAAGATCCTGTTGCTCGGCTTGAGCGAATGGATACTCTCTCTCTCACTCTCTCTCTCTCTCTCTCCTCAAATTCGGCTGTATCTCCGCCGCGCTTCTTCGAAATAGTACACTTTCTCCTCCTTGCCTTGTACACTTTTCGTAGCGCAATTCCTTCCGCTTTCGTTATTTGTTGGATCTAACTTAATTACAAAGTTAAATTTAAACAGATTTCGGATTCCAAAAATTACACCGACGCGAGAATTATATGGAGTGGAAAGCCGAATATTATTAGGTTTAATTAAAAATTAAATGTGTCTCTTTATTTCGATGTTTAATAATTAGTATCGCCGAACAATAGTAACATTTTTACGGTATTTTCGTTGAGCAAATTGCGAATTATAATTAGCGCGGTCGGCTGGTTATAATTATTAAATCGGCAAATTGTTGTTAAGCGTTAAACAATTTATCCGGCTCTTCTTGACAAAGCTCGCGGAAACATAGTGTAACGATTATATATATAAAACTGAAATTGCGCGTTTGAAAATGACGCGGAAGCGCGCTCGAACTCGAGAGAATTTATACTTTATTGGGATTTCAGGAGAGCGAATCTCCGGCAAAAAGCGGCCGCGCAGTAAATAAGCGGAGTAGCTGTTATTAACGAGAGAGGCAGATTAGCCCAAGGATGATTGATCCTCAATAATGGGAAATGAATGCAGGACTAATGCGCAAGAATAG
>JAWWEM010000044.1:18975243-18987253 GCA_035582935.1 Ormyrus thymus
CGAGAGAGGCAGATTAGCCCAAGGATGATTGATCCTCAATAATGGGAAATGAATGCAGGACTAATGCGCAAGAATAGAGGCGAAGGAGCACAATGGCGCGCATATCTCTCTCTCTCTCTCGGAAGGCGAAGGGAAAAAGGACCTGCGGCCGGGGCTCACAATACTCTCCGCGATCCCCATCCGGGATAAATCCGTTATCACGCTCGGCTAAGCGGCCGGACAATGTGGCCGAGAGCGTCGCGCAGTTTTGCGGTCCGGCAAAGTCCAAATATTTACTCGCGACGCGCGACCATATTCATTCGGGGTTAGGGACGCGGACGCGAGCCTCTCTCCGAGGCACAAAAGCGCTCCGAAGCTCCGGACTATTATGGGTAGCCCTTATCCCAAGTATCATCTCTCCCGATAGGGACGATCGAGACCTTTTTCCTTTTTTTAACAAGGAGCTGCCGGACGGACTGGACCGGCCCCCACTTTCGCACGGAGCAAAGCTCTGCCTGCCTTCTGTGCCGATTACGATCTTAATGAAGTCCCTTCTCCTAAGATTATCGCCTTAACTAATGCCCAGTTTCGGCTCGCCGAGCCAGGAAGAAGCCTTCGTCCCGATTCGTTCCGAGTGACTGGGCCTCTTCCGTGGGATTAGAAGCTGGCACCACTCGAATGTGTAGGAATTTTCGTATCCGTCATCTGATCAACATCGCTTCTTTTACAAATAAAAACAGAGCAGGTAAGTGGCTGTGCGTTATATAATGTCGCGTGTCGCGTGTCGCGAGGAAGGAAGAAATCGGCGTGTATTGTGAATCATAGTCCGAAATCATAGTCCTGCCAAGTGGTTAGAGCCCGACACGCGCATTGTACAGGCGAGAGCTGCTTGCCTAAATTGCAGAGGAGGCGGGCAATAACCGGCAATTTTCCCTCAAATCCAAACGTAACGAGGCTTCGACGTCAAATATTCACGCAGGCAGGCAGGGAAAAAAGTGCGTCAATTCTCGCGTGCAAGGAAAGCTCAAGATTGACTAATAATACCTACATAGTGCAGCTGCAAAACATCTTATCCCGGCCTATTCAATCTTTTCCCCGAGTGAATTTCGAGCCCCTTAATAAAATATTTTATATATCGCAGCAATAACAGTCTTCGAGCCGCGGAGGAAATAGTTGTATAAGCCCCGTAATTGAAAAGGGTAAAAGAAATCGCGGAAGAAATTAGAATGGGAAGATATCGGGGGGCTGGGGGGTTGGAGAATCGATGAAAACTGCGAAAGTACACCGAGAGCTTCGTCGCGGCCTTTTGTAATTTCACGACAAAGGAATCCCATGAATGGCAGCGTATCTGCAAGGCTCGGGTGGATTAATAATACCGGCTCATCCCCCGCGAAGTCAGGGACGACGACGACGACGAGGACGAGGCCGTCGGGACTGGCGCTGCGTGAATTCAACAAGTTCGCTGAATCGACAAAAAGCGCGCGCGCGCCGCCTTCTGTTGACCGAAAAGCGGCATTACCTTCGACTGCCTCCTTCCCCCACCCGCCCCGCCTATTCGGGCTATTGAGCCTCTCTCTAAGACGCGCGATATTAAGAACACACAGACTGCCAGGCTTTTTCGAATTTTCTAATTACGCGGGGGGGAGCGACGATCGATCCTTGCCCGGCCATTTTTGCCTCTCGCGTCGCGCATTTATTATTCATCGTGAATGTGGGGCACCGCGGGCGAGACGAAAGTAAGCACTATAGCGGCGGTAAGGATTGAAGCAGGCGGAGAGGGGGGAGGGGAGGAGGTCTGTCGAGCAAGAGATTCGGTAGCTGAAAAGACGTTAGTCAGCGGAAACGATGCCTTCCTAATGCCTCGAGGTAAATCGATTGGTTGTTCGCTCGAGCGAAATTGCATTACGACTCGTCATTCAATAAAAACAAGACGGCGGGGAGCGATAAACCACTTAAGGCTCACGCGAGTGACGGAAAGCCATACTCGAGGCGGGCGCAAGAAGACGTTTGCCGATGTTTTCTCTCCCTCCGCGCCTCTTACCCCCCTCTGCCGCTACCACCGCTGCCTTTCTCTATCTCGCTCGCTAAATTGTCCGCGACGCGCCAGCACATCGCCGAGAGCGAGTAAGAGAGAGAGAGAGAGACGGGAACTCGCGACGCGGCAGTTCGCAGAAGATTCGAGCTTGTTTTTACGCCCCTCGACACCGCAAAGCTCGCCGCTGACGGCACAGCAGCGCTCTCGCCTATAACGACTCTTCAAATTTTCATCGGCGTCCTTCGCTGTATTCGCTCTCTTTTTTTGCGCAGACCGCGGAGATTGATTCATTGCTCCCGCACCCTTCGCGAGACGTCCCCTGCGATCGAGGAAATTTGTAGCTAATGAATTATTGTGCGCGCGCCGGCATATATCATATATGTAAGTAAGAAACTGCACTCCGCTCCGCAGGAAAGCCGGCTCATTGCTCGGAAAAAATACCGAGAAATTAGCATTAATTAATTTCTAATTAAGAAGCGCTCGCGTCGCGAAAACGGCTCGAAATTAATGAAAACAAACGAGCTGCAGACGTAAGCGAAATGCATATATTCCAGAAATCGGCCGAGGATTGTTTGCAAGAAAGCTCCCGCGGAAGCCATAAAAGTTAGCGGAGCGCAGAAGCGAGAGAGGCGGCGGCGGCGGCTGATAAAGCCGACGAGGTAAAAAAGCGTCTCATAAGGCCATAAGTCGATGCCAGAATCCGTGTCGACAAATTGCATTTCTCAAATAAGGCAGTCGGCGGGGCGCACCGCGGCGCTGTTCCGCCACGAGGAAGAGGAAAGGCATATATATACGTGAAAAGGCATCCGAAGGAAGGCAGGCGAGCGGAGGGAAAAAGCGCAGGCCGCGGCGGCGGTGCAGCAAGAAAGCGCTATTCAAAACGACGGCTCGGGCGCGGCGGCGGCGGCGGCGGCGGCGTCAGCGAGACAGGCAGCGAGAGCGCAAATAGAAGAGAGCACGTAGCCCATTAAATATGCAGCGCGCGTTGCTCGGGGGGAGGCGGCGGCGAGGAGGAGACTCGTTACTCCATCCGCCGAGCGAGCGCCGAGTCCTGACCGAGTAGGCTATACATGCGGACTGACCTCATCCGCACACCACCCCGGACGCGCTCGGCCGCGCGCGTAAAAAGCGAGCGTATATCTGCACCTGCGCCGATTCCGCCTGGTTACTCTTGTCAACTGTTCGCATATATTTATTGCTCGCGGGATCGCTAATTGAATTATACGTGCAAACGGCGCGCCGGGTAAATAAAAGGGAATGATTTTCAATGGAGGATAATCGTTAATCACGCTTCGTCGCTTTGGCCCAGCATCGATTTTCTCCTCCACTAGCTCGCGCTCGCGCAAAAAGGAAGAAGAGGCGAAAAAGGAGCCAAGGAGAAGAAGCGGGGGCCCCTTTCTGCTCTTGCGCTTCTCACCGAGTCATTTCTCTCCCTCGCCCTCTCCCCCTGCCTCCCCGCAGCGCGCTGCGATTTAAAGTAATCGCGGAGAGTACGCGCTTTTTTCTCCCCGCGAGAGCTGCAAGGAAATCCCACTGATTTACCCATCGGCCCTCTCTGCCGAGACGATGCGCGCAAGCGCAGGTAAGAGGTCTACCCGCCTCCGGCGACGGCGCACAAATTTTCGGAATAATCCGATGACTCGGCCGTGCAGCCCCGGCGGAGCGAGCTGCACCTGCAGATTGAAAGAGGATGAGTGCGCACTCCGAGGGAGAGGAGAGAAGAGAGCTTTCAACGCCCGCCGGCGCCTCCCTCCCGCTTCATCCCTCTTCTTCCCTTTCGGAGCACCCATACGTGCCCGGCCTCGCTCCGCTCGAGGTTTTTCGCGAAAGCGCGCGCAAGAACCCGCCGAGCGAGTAATAATCTCTCTCCGGGCACCGATCATTAAATTGTTCCGGCGCTGCTTAACACCGGGAGGACGCCGCCGAGCCGCATTCACACACGATTCTCGACGCGCGCCTCGATTGGTCAATTAACAAACTGCATTAGAAAATAATGAGACGCGACCCTCTCCGCCGCGCGCGCGCTCGTAATTCTTACTTTCCACGCCTGCGATCATTCAAACCTCGCGTAATTGCGAGTATATACTTTCGCGCTCCGGGTCGTTATATTTCATCCGCGCGCGACCTCCGCGGAGAGGAGCCGTCGGTGGTGCTAGATGAGCTTAAACACAGCGAAAGCGGAAACAAATTTTTTAAGCGCGGAGCCGATCGATGCGTGTAGAAAAAGAGGCTGAAAGGAAGGCTTAGGTAGGCTTGAGTTAAGATTCCAGTCTATATAAACGCAGTCATTCAGTCTGTTTGACGAGGGGCGCGCTCTCGGTCAGGTATCAGCAGCTTCTCGGTACAACAACAATTACTCCTGATTGGGAGAAATCGTCAGCTCGATTCCGAGAAGCTGGGGGCAAGCGAGAGGGAGGGGCAGGGCAGGGCTCTCAGGTGGGAGAGCGGCGCCAGCGAGCGGACGGCTTTCCGATCGAGGCAGGTATAAAAAAGACGTTTCGTATCCCTCGTCAAAGCGAGAAACCAGACGGCCCGATAAGGATCTCGAGATCGCGCAATCCCGAAAGAATTTCGCCAATGGCTCGGCTCGGCTCTCCCCCTCTTGTTTTCCCTTTTGCTCGCTCGGCTCTCCGCAGGTTCGGCCTCTTAATTTTCCGCGAGGGCGCAGCGCGCGCACGCATTCTTTCGAGAGCGAGCGCCAGGAGCTCTTGGCCATTGTACACAATGGGCCGGCCGCCGACGCGCTAAATAACTGATTCTCTCGATAAAAAATTCCGTTTGCCCGGCAGTCGGGGACGATCGCGTTTTCGTATCGGCGGGCCTCGTTTTTGCATCGAGCATCTTTCCCAGGGCCCTCTGCTTTATTTACGCCGGCCGGGGATTTCTTTGCCGCGCGGCCCTCCTTCCGGGGTGCAGCCTCGCTTTTCCAATTCCCTCTCGCATTGCAGAGTACGCCCTGTGTCCTCTCGCTCTCTCTTTTAGCACCTCTTATTCGCGCGCAGAGCTCCGCAGCGGCGGCGCAGTCGCACTTGGGCCGAAAACCCAAAGCCCGGCGCGGCAACGGCGGCGGCTGCGGCAGAGATCCACGGCTCACTGGACTTCAAAGCGAATGGGCAATCTTATCCGACCACTGTTCAATGGCCAGTGCACTAGCCGTGGGTTTATACTCGTCGCCGACAGCCAGCCTCATTATCATGCCTCACCCTACCCAAAGGCATCGACTGGCCCCCCTCCGGTCCGCCTCACTTTTACGTGGGCGCGCTCCGCCTTTATCGAAACTCTTCTGGCCAAGTGGCCGAACGCGACGCGCCGGGCTTTTGTGTATACTTGCGAGATTTTTAAAGGATATTGTCTTGCTGCTCGTGTGCGGATTGTACGCTCAGAGAAAAGTTTGCAAAAATTACCATACTGCCTAGTAGGGCCACCACAGACTGTAAGAACCAAACGAATTACCATACTTTATGGCCAATTTTACCGAAAATCTAAGAAATCTACCAAACATGGTATAATTTTTTACAAAGTGTACTAATTTTTTTCGTTTTTACAGTCTGCGGTGGCTTTACTAGACAGTATGGTAATCTTTACCATTTATTGCTTCTCTCAGAGTAACAAATAAAAACTATACCAGGTGAACTCCGCGGGATGTATAAAGATTCAGAATTGTTTTGATGAAAAAATGCGCGTGGTGCGTTTCCATTGGCACTTTACGGAGTGCCCTTAAGCGCTGCCAGATGTACAGTGAGTCACTCCGAGTATTATCCGGTTTATAAACTTTGATAGGACAATAAAATCTTTAATCACTCGTAAAAGCCACGATTATCTAATATTTTATCTTTCCTCGCGCGCGAAAAAGTCTCGAAAACCCGTTTTTCGAGAGTGTCTCTCGGCGTTTACGGCGCTTTTATCAGCCGGAATGAAGTATCCGCGAACGAGAGAGAGAGAGAGAGAGAACTCTCGGCAACTTAGCCCCTCTCAAGTCCGGAGAACCGCCTCGGCCAATTTACAAAAACGCGCGCGGATTTCCCAAAGCAGAGCTCTCGCGGGCGCGAGGCTCCTCCGGTTTACGGCCGCGGCGGCGCGAGGGACAGGTTGGCGCTCGGCGCCCGCCGGTTCATTGACCACGGGAAAATGCGCGCGCGTAGCAAGGTGTGACGAATGTCGCCGGAGGACGCTGCACCGCGCGCAGGCGTCAATTAGCGGCGGAAAAACAATGAAGGCTCTCTCGCTGTCCCCGGGTGAAGAGGGCAAATTCCTCCCGCAAATTCCTAATGCATACGTACGTACACCGGCCGCGAATTAAAGCGTCAGCGGGTGCGCCGCGATCCGTTTGGGGATCGCCCGCGGGAAATCGGGTATCGAAGTCGGGGCCAGAAATTGGAGGGTGCGTAGAAAAAAGCGTCGTCGTCGTCATCGTCGCAGGCGAGAGGTGAAAAGAGAGGCTGCGTCGAGGCGTCAAGCAGCGTCGCGTCGCCCTTCAGCCTCATGAATTTACAATGCTCTCGCGCTGGCAGGTGCGGAGGCGCGCGCCTTTGTGCGATCGCTTCCGTTTTCAGAAACGCGAGCGAGCGAGCGCGCGTACCTGCTAAGCGCGCCGCTTTATTATTTTCGCGCCCCCCTCCCCTCGCTCCCGGCGCCTTTTCCCAAAACGGCGCATTGTGCAGTGCACGGAGCGACACGCACGCCGGGCTTTTCCCCCGACAACGCCGGGGCCGCTCTTTGTCGCACGCCCGCCTATCAATGGGTGGAAAACGCGGTTTTTTCTCGCTCTCTCTCTCCCTCCCTCCGGCGCGCGGAGCGCTAAATACGTTTCGACTAATTTGCCGAGCCGCCGGCGGAAAAACACTCGTTCGTTCCTCTTGCTTCGAATGCCTGCCGCGGCGATGACTTTTTATTATTGTCGCTGCCGTGGCTCGTGCGCGAAAGAGAGATGAGACTAGAGTTTTCAGCGTGGCAGCTAGTCACTTTGAACGGCATCGAGCGCACAGTCTCGAACTTGAGGGAATTCCGGACTTTTCGAGAAGGAAAATATTGAGCGGAGCGCTGCAGCGCGAAAATCCGAGGGCTGCTGGAGCTCATTCAGCTGATTTTTTTTACGAGCTTTCAACCGAATATACATCTACTTTCAGGTTTTGTTCCGCGCCGAAATTCTTTAGCCGGCATTCCCTGCGGTTTCGCGCACAGCGTTTACATTCGCGTGCTCCTAATGAAAGACGCTGCTCTTGAAAGTTGCCCGCGTAGCCGCGGAGCGCGCTGTTTTTAAAGGTCGAAGAGCGATGAATGGAGCTCGCGGCGTATTATAATGAAGTAGTAAGAGTAGTGGTAACTAAAAAAGTAAAGCGGCACGTGGAATTTTGTAAAACCGAGCGAGCCTCGGGAGAGAGGGAGAAAGAAGCGGAAAGAGAAAAGAAGCGGCAGAAAAATAGGCGGCGAAGGAGCGCACTATTTTGTAAAACCCAGTGCGGCGAACTTTCCCTTTGAGAAAACTGGCGTAAATCCCAGAGTGCGCGTAATCCCGGCTTTCCTGCGAGAGGAGCCGCCGAGCGGCCCTTCGACGCAATGCGACGGAAGGCCCGTCGGCCGCTGCCTTCTTCTCCCCCGGAAAAATCGGAAAAAACTGCGGAAATCGCGCCGCCCTCGAACGCGGGACAGACGAGGCGGTAGTGGCTTATTCCGCACCGACGCTGACCCGCGAGCCATTTGGATTAACGGGCACCGCTCCCCGCTTTGAGCATAATCAATGAGCGCGGATCGCCGTAAATCTCGGGAAATCCCCGCTCTCGCCAAAGGCTCTTAGGACAAAAGATCGAGTTGATGTTTTGCGCGAGAATCAGCAGCGGGCATCGCGCGCTCGCGTGAGAGATCTCCGATTTCCCGGCTGAAAGTAATCCGTCGAGATTGCGCCATCATTTTTTAATAGAGTGTATATCCGCTCGGCGAGGGAAGGAAAAAACTGCCTTCTCCGCGTCCCCCTCCGTCGATCGTGCCGACTGTACACTCGTACGTGTCGGGAGGAAGGTAATACGGCGCGCGGCAGATATTTTGCCCTTCTTTCGCGCGACAAGCTTCGGAGGCATCGATGCCTTAGTCTTATGTTTGATGCATAAGCTCGCGGGAGAATTCGATTTTTCGCAACATTATTCGTCACTTCGACGCACGAGCACTTTATTACGTGCGCCGTATTTGCGCTGCTATATATATATATATATTGACGAATCCATCTCTATTTATAATGATCGCAAGCTATATAGAGTCTACAGAGGGAAATCGCATCCGCTAATCCATCAATAATTTATGTAAACATTAGATGGACTATTTAGATTGTAACGTAAACCCCCCGGTATATATACATACATAAGTGGGGATGAATTTGTAAAAATCGAGCACAAACCGGTGAGCAAACGTCGGCTCGGGGGTTTAGGCAAGTGAAAAGCCCGCAATACCTGAGCCAGCTCTCCCGACGCTCCGCATCGGGGGCATTTAAAGTAAGCATTAGGAGTTAAGTAGAAAGGAAGGGGGGGAGGAACGAAATCCTAAAAGCGTGGATAAGTCGCTGCGACGGGGTCTTGATATTTTATTCATGCGAGTCGTTCGCCGATCGTCGAGCAAATCGAAGCGAGCGAGCGAGGAGAGAAAGAGAGGACCTCGTCGTCGTCGTCGTCGTCGTTGTGCGCGCATTGTGCGACGTCGCATCTATTATGGACACGCCGGGGGCTTTCGGGCTCCGCAAGGAAAACGGATAACGTTTCCGCATGCAAATTGGGAGGAGTAGGAAGAACGGGCTCGCAGCCCGCCGCCGCCTCGCTCTCTCGCTGCATATTCCTGCGAGCGTTGACGAGCTCCTCTCTCTCAATAATAAATTAACGAGAGCGGCGGCCCCCCCCCTCCTATCCGTCGCGCGGACGCTCGCTCGGAAAAATATGCTGCGGGGCCATTAGGTTATTCTCTGCACAGGCGACTTTTACACTCCGGCGCGAAAGTATCTCTAGCCTGATTTATGCTCGCGAAACCAGTTGCGAGCCTTCTTGTTTTTCAGCGAAATGATAAGTTCTGCCGAGGGAAAGATAGAGAAAGAGCATATAATCGAAGGAGTGGAAGTTATACCGCCGCGAGAAGAGTGAATAAAAATATTCCCCCGGCCGAAAATTAACATTTTCCATTACTAATCAATTAGAGATAAGCGGGAGAGCGGCGATAAGAGGCCTAGGCGATCGCCTCGCAATAAAAAAGCCTATCCTAATACATACCCGTGGTATTTTTCTAAAACGTCTACACGCATTTCACATTTCTGGCCGGCGGCTCGCGACGGCGCGGCTTGCCAATTCCGCCTCGAAACTATCAACTAAACGAGCCAACAAGACGCATTAATAACACGATATCCCGGGCCGTTCCAGCTCGCACCACCAACACGTATCGAGGCAGACGGACGGACGGACACGGGACGGGCTGGGTGTTAGGAACCGCATTTTTCAAGTCATGCCTGTTAATGCGCCGAACGACGCGGCCCCGAAGGAGAAGGAGAGAGAGGGAGAGAGTCGAGAGCCGTGCACATCCCGCGTTTTCGAGCCTTCAAACTTCTTCGCGCACCCACAGCTCTCACGAGAGCTTTATTTTTCACCCAGTCATTCAATTAACGCGCTCTGTTCTCGGCTCGCGGCCCGACGATTTTTCCAGGCGCCACGGCCGAAAATTCCCACGCGTCATTACGCAATTAGGAGGAGAGCCGCGCGCTCCTCCTCCTTTTCTTCCTCGAACAAATACACGCGCCTTGTAATCGTCCGATTTCGTCGAGTCCATCAAGAACCTGATTCTCGCGCGATTTAAGTGCAGGCGTTTAGCCGCCAGTGATTGATACACCTGAATCCCGACGAGCGCGCAGCGAGATACACTCGCGCGTTTAACCCAGATTCGGAGCGCGGCGCGGCCCTGAAAAACGCTCGGAAATTGATTATCCGCGCAGCTGGTGCGCCTCGCCAGCTCCCGAGCGCGCGGAGCGAATGACCAATTAATTGGATGCAGATTACTTACGAGCCGACGAGAGAGAAAGAGGGAGAGCGCGCGAATAATCGGACTCTCGTAAACAGGTTTGGATATTTCGGGCTCGCGGCGTGAAAATGACCGGACGGCGGCAAGTGAGAAAATCGGCGCGAGTCTCGGGCTTGCAGATCTCGGGCTCGCGATAATCCGGCCGATCCGCTCGCCTCGCGCCGCGGCAGACTCCCACGCGTTCGGCTCTCGCAACATCTGTCGCTCGTCGGGTTATATTGGCAGCGATCCAGTAAGGTTGCTCGGCGCGCGCGCGATCTCCCAAGGCCACGGACGCAGAAACTTCAAGTCCGGCTAAAGCAGCTCTCTCGCGGCGGCGGCGGCGGCGGCGGCGGCGACGGCGCGCGCTCACGAATATTCGCCGCGCAGAGCGTTCACCCCGCTCCTCCTTCTCCACGCTCCTCTCTCTCTGCGCCTCGTTCTTGGGCCGGCCCCCACTGCCGCCGAGCATCGAGGCACTCCCCTTCTTTCGCTTTGTGCTTGCCAGCTTTCTCGCTCGCTCCTCTATCGCTTTTGTATATACCTCGGCTCCGGCACCGCAGTTTCTTTTCCTCCTCCTCCTCCCGCTCCTTTGTCTCCTCGCCAATTACTCATAATAGATGCCATTCGGAGGTATTTTTCCGCCGCTTATATACTTATTGGGCCGAGGATGCGTCGTTCGGGGCTGCGCGCGTTAATCGGGATGTATCGGCGGCCGATAGCGAGAGTGAAAGAGAAAGCGGTAGGGCTCCGAGCCTTGGGCCCGTCGAAGGCTAAGCCGGAGTGCGAAGCGCTCGCGATCTCGCTGGCGATTACGCCGCTGCTGCCCGAGTCTCTCTCTCCTCTCTCTTCTCTCTCCCTCTCTCTCTCTGCTCTTTATATCTCTCGTCTGGAGAGTCATTGTCTCGACCACAAGGGGTCCGGGAGAGGGTTCGCAGGGAGGTCGTAATTTCGAGCCACTTTGACCGCTGCCAGCCCGAGAAGCAGCGAGAGAGAGAGAGGCGAACGGGGAAAAAAGAAGAAACGCCAGAAAATAAAGGAGAGAAACAAGCACGGCCCGGCAGGGAGAGAACAAGAGCAGAGCGACCAATGCGACGAGAGAGAGAGAGAGAGGGCTTTGGATTCGTGCTGAAAAAGAATTGGTTTGTCGTCGTCGTCTCACCCTTAATTCATATGATTCAACAATATTTGTTTTGGACAAACGAATTCCTCGGAGCGTAATTACGAGAGGGCCCTCGTGCGCGCGAGGGACTCCTCCCGGGGAGAGCAGAGCTCTCTCTCTCTCTCTCGGCTCCGGTAAATATAAGAAATCTGATTTAGCCGGGGCAAACAGAATTACGTAATGGATTAAGATCGCGCGCCGCCGCTCTACTTAGGGGATTATAAAAGGCCGCCCGGCAAATAAAGCCGCGAGAGCAGCGGGCGCGTGAGAAAGAGGATTGAATTAAGCGAAACTCGAGTCCCTCGTCGTTCGTCGTCGTTCGCGCGGGAGGAGGAATCAATGCAATTATCGAGGCCGGCGACAAAAACGGGCCGAGTTCCTCGTCCGCGAGGAGCGGCGGCAGCCCCGCTCTCCTCTCAATGAGCAGCCAGCCGCGGCTTAAAGAGTTATCGAGCGCTTTGTCTCTCTCTCTCTCGGCTTGTCGCAAAGCCCAATTAAATCGGCAGTCAAGGACGCGGTTTCGAGATTTTCGACTCCCCCTGTACGCGTACACAGTGCAGCAGCGCGCCGCGTAATTAGTCATCGCATGCTTTCGTGCGTCGAAGAAAGGAGGCTGCTGCCTTTCGACAATTAGTTGGCCCGAGAGCGGCGAGAGGAGCGAGCAAAAAGCCACGCGACTCGCCCGCCACGCGGTGCACCGCCGAGCCGAGTCTTTGCGCGCGCCACGCGTTATATAATGTTAAACGCGCCGCGATCGCCGAACATAAATAATTAATAAGCGAGACTAATGAGCCTTTGCACAACTCGGCACC
>JAWWEM010000044.1:18987353-19001523 GCA_035582935.1 Ormyrus thymus
CCGCTGCCCGGCAATTGTTAGCCTTCTTGCATCAACCATTTTCCGCCGCTCGGCGAACTCGACTCAACTTTGCATACACGCTGTCATTACGCGCCGCGCGCTCCGTTAGTTCTACAAACACGATTATTGACTTTCCGCCTTAATTATGGAAATCGATAACTCGTTTCTCTCGCTTCCCCTCTCCCCCTCCCGAGAGAAGTGACACGCGGCTTTCAGCGTTCTCGCGCATAATCATGCACGAGATTAAAGCGCGCGCGGGAAAGGAAGGGATTTCGGGATGAGACGCAGCTGCGCGCGCCGATAGGCGAGAGAGAGAGCGAGAGAGAGAGCGTGGTAGTTCGTCCAGGTGATTACGCTGTCGCTCGAGGCTTCTCACCTACAGCGAGCGGAGGAGCTCGAGTCTTGGAACGACGCGCGGGAGAGGCGAGAACGCGCCGCCGCTCGTCCCTCTTCCAGCGCTTTAATCAGGTGTTAAATACGAGCATCCTTCTCTCCGCTCTCGGAGCAGCGAGTTCGATTCTTATACGTGTGCCGCATAACGAGATTGCTGTGCAGTTTCCGAAATTAATTCGCGTCTCGTCCGCTTAAAAAAATATATATAAGCTGGAAATTCTAGGGCGATAAATTTCCGCGACGGGCCGGGAATTTTAGGAATGTGCAATTTAAAGTTCAAATTTACGATCGGAACCGGTTGCCCACTGTATGTATATTCGTAAAGGCCTTTCTCCCGTTTCAAAACTCAAGGAAAACCTGAATTTTGAATTATACCCGCCGGCACTGACTCATCCGCGCCGCTGTAAATAACTAGATAAAGTATCGAAATCCGACCACCTCTCGAGAGTGTCGCAGGAAACGACGGAGCCTCTCGTATATAAAAAAAGCGCAAAGCTCCTCTCGCCAAAGCGTCGCGGCGAGCGCGCTCGCGATAATTTAACAGGTCGCGCCGGGTGTCAGCGAAAATTTGAATTTACAAGCCGCGCGACGCCGCTATCGAGAGCGCGCCTCTGCCTCCTTCCCTCCGCTTTCTCGCTCCGCCGCCGCGCGAAAGGGGAGGCTCCTCTCGCGCGGCGGAGGGGAGGGAGAGGAAAAAAGGCAGCAGGCTGCTCGCCCGCAGATGAAATCTAAGCCGCGAGAGGGAAGCGTGGGCAACGATCCTTTTTTGGTTAAAGCCAGGCGCACTGCCTCGCTCGCTCGCTCTCAAGGTTATGCCGTCTGTGTGTGCGAGCGTAAGCGCCTGACCTCTGGCGCTCATCTGCATAGAGCGTGCAGAGCGAGCGCTCGACAAAGCGATCGACTTTTGGAGAGGAACGCTAAAAATGAAGACGCCGCCGCTTTCCGAAAAGCGTCAGCGTCGCTCGCTCTCCTCGTCGCACTCGTTCATACGCTCGCGCGCTCCCGCTACTGGGTGCGTTAATTAGTTAAGGTTACTGGTCGGGACTAAATTACACCTCCGGAGCTACTCAAAGGAAGCAATTACTGGTGTGCAACCAGTAACGGAGGGGGAGTCGGAACTCGCTCACGGCTTTACCCGCTGGCGCTGCTGCCGCCGCCGCCGACGCCGGTCGTTACCGTATTCATCTCAATGCATACACACACGTGACCCGCGCAGCAGCGACAGCAACAGCCTGCGCCCACTTTTATACGCGCAATGACGCAGCCGCCGCCGCAGCCGCCGCCGCCGACGTCTGAGCGACCCCTTTCGCCCGCCTTTGCCGGCGCTCGGAAACGCCGATGGAGAGAACGCGCCGCGGCAAAAAAGCCGACACCCCCCTTTTAATGCGTAATGAAGCTTTCGCGCATAAGTTTTTCACGCCCAGCCCCGCGACCCGCAAAACGTTTCGTTAATCCCTCGGACGTAGCGCTTTCCGCGGGGAAGAGGCAACAGGCGCCGCAGTCGCGTACGGCTGCTTATAGAACGGCGAGTCTAGAACCTCATGGAAAATTTAGCGGTCTTTAAGCATACACGGCGTCGCGCGCCTCAGTCATTCGTGGGGAATCTGCATTTTTAACGGCGGCGGTAATGGCGACGGTAATGGCGACGGTAATGGCGACGGAGTAGCGGCGCGTTATATTTTTATATCGGGCTTCCGACGACGGGGGATGGTGCCAATAGTATAAAAATATAATATAGTCGCCGCGGTGACGGTAATTTGTGGCTTTCTTAAAATTACATTTATTCAATCGCCGACTGTACGAGATGAAGAAGGACTGTCGCGTATATATCAATAAATTCAATGGCCAATCAGTCGCTTTTAATGACTTTCTAACGACGTAGCAGTGCTAAGTGGCCGCGTTTGTTTGCTCCTGCCTTAGTCGCTTCTTTTCTCTCCTCGATTTTCTTGCCTCGGCTCCGCTCATCTTTAATTCATAATTGCACGTTATGCCGTATACCTTCTTGATTGTAGATTATAGCTATTTCGATTCGTCTTCCCCCGGTGCAAAAAAACGAAGGAGCGCGCGATAAGCCAATTATTCAAATGACGTATTTTTAGCTCTCGGGTCCTTAAGCCGAGGAGAGGAGCCTGTCCTTTTTTCGGATCCTCCCCGCCCCCCTCTCTCACCGGGCCTCTCGGCCGGGCACGACAGTTCTCGCGTCGGGAAAATCGGGGAAAATTAGTTTCCAGCCAGAGGGCTTCACAATATTTTCCCAGCAAAGTAAATTTCCTTTGAGCGAAAGAGAGGAGGCTGCCTCGGCATTTTAGCACGTGTCACGTTATGAATTATTGATAGGTATACGCCGGGAAGAGGCGGAGGAGGCTGGGAAGACTACGAAATTGAAAGCGACTCGTTCCTTTTTTCCCCCTCCCGCCGCTGTCGCTGCCGGGGTCGGTGCGCGTTTTGGCGTGGAAGCCACGTAATTCCTTCGGGGCCTTATTCAGAGGCACGTTTACGATATAGGTGTGGTGTGTGCGCGGCTGTTTTCTAACAGGATAAAGAGCCGAGAGAAATAAAGTGGCACGAAGCCGGCTCTCGCTGCCCACAGCTCCTCTCAATGGGGGCCTTTGAATTAGGAAACGCGGGGGCCCCCGAAAGTTTTTGGTGGGGCCCCATGCGGCGACCTCGGCCCGCGCGCAGACAATCTCCAGTCCAGTCCGAATGAAACGGCGCGCCGTTCCTAGAATCCGGAGGAGAGCCTTTAACGTCGAGGAACGGAGAAAGGGACCCTTCGTGCTTCCCCCCACCCCGGCCGTTGCAGCTCTCTCAGACTCTCGGCACTTGGAGTACAATGCATACCTTGGCTCTCCGCGAGCAGCTCCGGGCAGACCCCGGCGGCTTCGCTTGGCCTCTCGCTCTCTCTCTCGCTCTCTCTCGCTCTCTCTCTCGTCCTTCGCTCTCTTCACATATTTTCTCTCCTCCTTCCTCCTCCTCCTTCGCTCGCTCCGCTCCCCTACTACATTTCACTCTTCGTTTCTTTCGATTCTTCCTCTCGCTTTCGCCTCTTTCTCCTCGTCCGCCTCGTCCTCCTCCTCCTCCTCCGGCGCGCTGTCTTCTTTTTCGACTCTTCGTTACCATAAAGATGCACGAGCTATATATATGCAGTATGCGCGCTTCTTAAACTCGCCAAGCCCTCATCCTCCGCGCAGCTCCTTTTCTCCGTACAAGCCACTTTACCTTAAACGCTTTTTCTCTTCCAGCCTTTCTGATTTTTCAATTCTCGAAAATACCCGGAGCTACTTGAATGCCATTTTTTACGCCGCCGCGATTTTACGTAATTTCAGAAAATAATTTAGGCGATCCTCTACAAATTGTGCACGCTCGCATCTCGCTAATTTTCGGCAATTTCCTATACCGCAAAACTATCGTTACCGCTACTTACCTGCCTTTCGCCCCCGTGCGATATTTATCAAAATCGATTCTCGTTAACTTATTCGGACTCACGTGTCAGAAGAGCAGGGCAAACGCTTCAACTCACCTGCAACAAAAAAGTTCAATTGCTTAAAAACAATTCGAAATTATGAAAGCATTATAGAGCGATTTCGAAAAGGCGCACGAGAGCACATCTTTCGCGGTCGCGGCCAGACGCCGAGCATAAAAAGAAAACCGTAGGCGACTGCAGCGCATAAAGAAAGGAGGCGGGGGGCATCCAATCGCCTGTACAGCCTGGAAAAACAAGCAAAGCGCCCGTCCGCTCGCTCGAGAGTGAGAGAGAGCGAGCGTGAAAAAATGGAAAGAGCGGCGTGTGCGCGCGTCTTCCGGCGCCAATCGCGCCAGATAGCCCGAGGCCTCGGAACAATGAATGCTCGCTCTCGCGCGCGCTTGATTTGTTCTAGCGTCGGCGGCGGATTATGCCCGGAAGTCTTCTCTTTATCCGGCGCAGCTTCCGCAACACCACACCCCCGCCCCGCTCGCAGCAGCCCTCTTCCAATTTTTCGTCCTCCTCCTCCACCTCCACCCTCGCTTAGCGCCCGGCAGACAACGGCAGCGCGGGGGCTGCGCGCAATCGCCGCATTGAAACTCCGCGCGGCGCCGTGTAAGAATGTAGGTGACGTCGCCGCCGCGCGAGAGAGCGGCAAGTCAGATTACTGTCAGGCCGCGCGCCGCGAAGACAACGGGGAGAGAGTGAGAGCTGCTCCGCCGACGCGACGACGACGCGGGCACATCGGCATCTCCCTCTCTCTCTCGGCTTTCATTGTCTTGTTCCCGGCCGTGTGGCTTCTGCGCGCCCCGCGACTAGTCGCCGCACCGAGAGGGAGAGCGTGACAGGCTCGCAAACACCGCTGCCGGGAATATTAAAAACGGTTCGGCTCTCTCTCGCTCTTTGTCGCAAGCCCCCGTGGTTCTGTGTCACCGAGAGACGAGAGCAGCCCCGATCGACCTGCCTCGCCTCTCATCGCGCTTCTCCCCTCTCCCCGCTGCACTTGTTCCCTCTCGTACAAGCTGTCAGTTTTTCCTTTAATTAATGGCGCTTTTTTCGGAAAATTGATTTCTCCGCGCAACAGGAGAGGATTTGGCCGAGCCTCTAAACGGCGATTCCCATGCATATCCGAGTAAACATATGCCTAACCCTGTAATTTTGCTCCCGAGAGATAATCGGAGAAAGACGTCCGCCACCGGAGAAGAAATACTCGAGTCTTTTGGAAAGTGCCCGGCGGAGGAAGATAAACAGGCGTCGACCCTCCGGGCCGAGAGCGGCCGGGCATGTTGTTCCGAAATGACCGCCTTCTGACGTATTACCGTGCATTTTCTCTCCCCGGCACGAAAAAACATTAGGCACCATTTGTAAGGATATACCCCGAAAGTCTCTAGGGCCCTTTAAACGTCGTATCGGAGGATCTTCGTGCCTGTCGATTTTTCAGCCGAAAGCGTATAATTGATGAGCGGGGTGGAGGAGAATGCATCCGTCTTTGAAGAGGCATTTGCAAGCATTAAAATCTAAAGCAAAAGTCGCCGAAGAATGGGCCTCCGAGCGGAAAATAAATATTTCACATAAATGCCAAATAGTTTTGAAGAGGATCGTAAAATGCACTTTCGTTTGCGTTCCGCCGGGGAGAGGAGAGGGACGTGTCCCGGCGTATATATATCAGGCAGAAAGAGAGCCGGAGGAGGGGGAGAGAGAGAGGAAGTTTAAAGTAGGTGAAGTAGCGAAATAATGGATGAGAAGAGACGAAGATGAACCGGCGAACGAGTGCAGGCGCGCGCGAGCAGCCGAAGATAAAGGAAAGCTCGCGAAAGAAGAGGCAGCGGAGTGCAAGAGCGCGCAGGAAAACAAGATAAAAGATACGAGAGAGGGGGGGGGGAGAGGACGGCGGCGGCGACGGCGGCAGCAGCCGCGGAGGCGACGTGGTTCGGTCATGTTTTATTTACTTAAGACCAGTAGCGAGCAGCGCGCAGGTAGAATTCCGCAGCTGGAATCTTAATAAGGGTGGGCAGGGGTTCTCCCCGCTCGCTCGCGCTTCTTATATTCGCGCTTCGTCCCCCTCCCCCGTCCGCCGCTTGGCGGCGCGCACAATCTTGTATCTCTCGCGCGAGAGAGAGCGAGGCCCCCGCCGCCGCAGATTATCAGACGGAAGTTAATTCAATTCCGAGCTGCCCCGGCCAACTATTAGCCAAATATGGCCGCGAGCGGGCAGCCGCTATTTCCCACGTGATGGACCTGAGATTTCGCGCGCCAATTTCCTCCCCCCGCTCGGCGGAGCTGCCGCACGATTTCGCATTCACGCCGAGATCTATCCTCCGGGAGAGTCCGCCTCGAGTGCGGAATTCCAGCAGCCCTCTCTCTCCCGATATTCCCCGCGCCGGTTGTTCCGCGCCTCGCGAAGCTGCCCTCGAAGTCAAGCATCCTGCAACAGCAGACCGATTGTTCGACCCGCGAAAAAGATAGCTCTCGCCTGGCGATTCACGGGCAGCTGATTCGGAGAAGCGACGAGCCCATCTCGCCGCGCGCGCGCTGACAAACGATAAGATAATTACCGCTGGCAGCAGTACTCCCGCGGACGGGGACGGAGATATTTTCAATTAATGACTCAAGCAGAGGGAGGGAGGAGAGAGGTTAGCGGCCGAGTTTCGCAGTCCCCGCGATCTCTATAAATATGAATGCCGGCGGAGAGAGCGAGAGAGGCGACTGCTCGCGGAAATATAACCGCATAATTATCGAGCGCTGCTCCTCGTCGCCGACGCCGAGCACATGCGTGCACGGGCGCGCTTACGCATGCGCGGCGGCTGCACGGACGCGAGCTGCATCGCGGAGAAAAGGAAATTATCGGATCGAAGCCTCGGCGCCTAATGCCCGACGCGAGGGACGGCGAGCCCGGTTGGAAACGCCGCGCGTCTGGACTCGCGAGAGAGCGCTAAGTTATTCAAACGATCAGCACGCCCTTCCTCTCGCCGGCGGGGGGAGAGGGCCTTTCTCTCCGTCCGCGTCCCTCGAGCGAGCGTTGCGTCAAATAAAACTCGACGGAGAAGTAAACAGCTCGCGAGCCCCAGTCGAGGGACTGGTAAAGAATTTTCTAGAGGGGAGCTCGCAGTGCAGGCCTCTCTCGCTCTTTCGTATCTGCTTTCACATCGCGAGCCGCGCGTTTCAACCTTACGTAGTTTATCGGCGCGCATTATTTTCGCACGCAAATCAAGCGCGACGCGGCATCAAAGCTCCGCGGCCGAGCATGTTTGTCCGATATCAAACCGGGCGTTATTTGCCCGGCGTAAATAAACGAGCCAGTAGTGTCACTTTGCTTAGATATTATTCAAGGCAAACGCCCGAGCTCGAATCGACCCGTCACCGCTGCTCAATCGGTCTCTCGTCCGCTTTTCCGGGCCACAGTTTTTCGCGACGCGCAGGGCCGCATTGTGCGCGTCTCCCTTTCAGCCGCGGCGATCGAACGCTCCTCTCTCGGCAATTATTCTACTCGTCGTGGCCGGCCTTTTCAATTCCTGCGCGGCCTTACCCGGGCGATTCCGCCCTCGCGACCGTCTCTCCACTTTTCTGCCGGGCGACGAGTGCCACGAAGTGAATCTCCGGCTTTGAATAGATGCTCTATACGGCGCGCGCGGCGCTCTCGTTTAATTTTATCTCCCCGCGCGCGCGACGGCTTTCGGTGTATCGAGGCCAAATTATGCTTTGCTGCCGCGAAATCCGGCGAAATTATTATATCAGTCTTGAGAGTATATGAATGTTAGAAGGCGAAAGGTCGAACGGCACTGGCGCAACTCGGGGAATTTCGATTTATCGCGCGTCGCCGGTATATATCAATTTTTGCAAAGCTAATTAATTCTTTGTTTGCACAGGCGGGAAGTGGGCTTTCACTCGGGCGCACAAAGAAGCTGCCGAGCGTTGGTCAGTGCAAAGAAGCAGGCCTTTCGAAAGAATGAGAATCGTCGTCTTCGTCATCGGCTCTAAGAATATTCAGTCCACGTCAATCTCGCGTTCCATAATTCAGCGCATCGATCACAAAGGGAAGAGAGAGAGAGAGAGACACGGAGAGCGAAAGAAAGAGACGGTCGCGGCGGTTATTAGAAAAAACGCTCGGCCGCCGCTCGTTTTCTTTCCTTAATTAATCCGCGAGATCGGCGAAAGAGCGGCACGTGCGCGCGTTTCGGTGTAATTTAGCGACGATTAGCACTGAAATTTAACGAGGGATCAAGCGCCGCGTGCGCCGATAAAAATAATAACATAATCGCGGCACAAAGGCTCCCCCGTGCTCCGGCGGCGACGCCGACATTGCACGCTTCGGTATGCGAGGCTTAATGAATTCGCGAACAAAGCCCGCAAAAATCTTCATTTTCCGGTGCTCTCTCGTCCGCGGGCGGCGCACGGACAGCCGGAGAAGAGGGCAACAATCGGACGATCGAGCGGTCCCCGCTGAAAAGGACGACGACGACGACGCGTGCAGCCTTCGTCGGATATAAAAGATAATCCCGATCGGAGCCGGGCGAAATTTGGAGCAATCGACGAGAGAGAGAGGGGGGAGGGCGAGAGCTCGGATCCGACGTACGCAACGACTACCCGATAGAATTGTCTAAGCCGGGGCTGCCCTATTCTCCGGGCCCTGAAATGGAAATGGAGTGGCGGCGGCGTCGGCGCTGCGCACACAGGGTCGCGAGCAAGCGGGGCAGGATCTCGCATAATGCGCGTGTAACACACCCTACTCATCACGCGCCACTTGCTCCCTTTCTCTTCCCCCTTTCGCCGTTGTCGAGCGAGCGCGACGACACGGAGTAAGGCTGGGTGTACGTACACGTCGCTCCCCCCAGCTGCACGGCCCCACCGAGGCACTTGATCGGCTCGCTCTCTCGCTCTCGCTCTCTCTCCCGTTGGCTCTCGCGAGTTATATTTATATTATGATATTAATAGAGGCTAAGTAGTAGACTCGGCCGACCGCGGCAGGTTGTTTGCACAGGGGCGGATTCCAGCAAGTGGGCCCGAGGGGATGCAGAAAAAAAAGCCCGCGAACGCGTCGAGAGCCGAGAGCGAAACGAGTCGGCGCGCGCAGCGGCGCAGTTCATTAACACGTCGCGGCGAATGAAAGTATCCAGCGAAAACATATACAGCCTCCTCCCCCTTCTCTCCTAACTAGATCCACCGCAGTCCCGGGCGATCATCTCTCTCTCTCTCTCTCTCGTTAATTCTACGGGTTCGCGAGCCGACGAGCTTCCGCCATAAATTATAACTCTCCGTCTACCCGCGCCTCTTTTCGGGACTCCCGACTTTCGGCCGGACTCTCGCTCTCCCGTTCCGGGAATCGGCCTAGGCCCGCATCTCAAAGGAGCGCGTATGCGTGAGTAGCGGCTGGTCGCGAGCGGATCGCACGAGAGTACATTTCCCGACTGCACGCGGTGGGCCGACTGGAACGATTCGGGAGCGTCTCGAGGTGCAAGTGGAGCGCGGAGCACCCGGGAGAAAGTTGGCGGCGGTTGCAAATGACTCGAAGGGCATTAGCAGTCTCGAAAAGTATAGCCGCGACGAGGCGCGACTTAAAATTCGCCGCACGAGCCGGCCATTAGCTGCTCTCCGCGTCGAATCTTTCCGAGAAGAATATATTCCGGCAGTACGGTGGACGCGGCGGAGAGCTTTCTCAGGCCCCAGAAACGAGGCTGCTCCTCGAGCACGCATAAAACCGCGATTTCCCGCTGCGAGACGAATGATCGGCCGTGACGAGCAGCCGGAAGTAGTGTCTGTTCGCGCCCAAAAGCAGAGAGAGAGAGAGAGAGAAAGAAAACGCGCGCGAGCTGCGCTGCGAGGTGGAGTTCTACGTGGGCCGCCGGCGAGTTTCTCGGGAGGAGAGCGGCGTTCCGCGAGAGAGAGAGAGAGAGAGAGCGATTTTATACCGACGGCTTTATGGACGGCCGGTGCGAGGTTTATTTGCATATAAAATTATTTAAATGAGCGACCTAGGCGGAATTCTTTCGCCGCGAGGAGCGTCGACGACGGCGAGGCGCGCGCCGCTCTCCGAAATTTCGCGCGAACAATCCCATTTCCTACGCGGCGAGATGCATAATTTATTCCGGAATTTCCATTCGCGCGCGAAAACTTCCAAATGTTAATGCGCATTAACAATTCTAATGGCCGCGTGGCTCTCGAGGCCTCCTTTAATTGTCCGCCTAAACTCTCTTCCCCGAAGCCAAGCGCGGCCAGCACACTTTTTCTCCAGAATTCCGAGTTGGCCGCGAGAAGCGTGCAGGCGATAAATGGCGATATTATTAGCAGTCGGTGTGGTGATGTGATTTAAGCTCGGATATGCACCCTCCCCCTCTGTCTCTCCTCCTTTGCGTCACTCGTCACGGCTCGCGAGAGGCAGCAGCAGGCAGAGATCGGTTTTAAAGGGCCGCATTTATATACACCGCGCTGTCCCGCGCAGGCAGAGCGGCAGCCTCCTCCCGGTCCATTCGCAGCCGCTACCGGCGGCGGCCCCGATGCCGCGGGCTAACCTAAGCAAAAGCTCGAGCTCTTTGATCTTCCTACTTCCTATATATAAACACATCGCCGCGCTCTCGGGAAAAGAGAGGACGAAACGGAAGCGCTTCTGCGCCCGAGTAATGTTTTAGCGGGGGCGGCGGGCAGGCGGCAAGACACACGGCAAGGTAAACACCGGCCTCTGCTGTCGGACAATCGGGGGGGGGGTGCAACACGTATAAGCAGCTCGCTTCCTGCGTAAAACTCGAGAAAGTATTAGGGCCAAGCGCGCGCGGAGCTTGCAGTCCGCGGCGACGGCGGAAAGGGAGAAAAAGAAGCCCCCGTCGCACGGCGGCGACGACGATGTAACGAGCTCCTAGAAACAAGCGCAGAATCTGCGAAACGCGCTTAATCTTCCTCTTCAAACGAGGCTTAATGGCCGTCGCCGGCCGCGGGGGAGCAGTCGCGCTAAGCCTATTTCTAACTCGGCTGCGCTTTATTGATCATTTTCATCCTAACGGTACCGCGCTGTTCGTTGGAGATTTTCATTTGAAGGCGCGCCGTCGTCGTCGCGCCTTTGCTTCCGCGGTTAGGAACGAAGACTGACGGCTCGCGTGACTAATCGGCTAATCGGCCGCCCGGCCGTAAAAAACGAGGAAGCCCGAAAGCGATAACGAAATAATGAAGCGATAAACGAGCGCCGCGCCAGTCCGCGCGTCGTTACCCAAGCTGCGTGCGCCGAGAGCTCTCCTTCGGTCGACTTTGCCGAGCGCGAAAAAGCGCGGCTCGGAATTCGTGCGCCTCGCCGTACGCTTTGCGCGTTCGCGATCAGCGCCGGTGGCTTTAGCGACGATTTACTGTAAACGGCCTGCTCATCGCTAGCGTGAATGGCCAACTGCAGGCTGCCCGCTCGCGGTCCCTCTCGCAGCGCTGCGTATCCTTTTTAAATTCCCCGTCACTTTCGCCCGGCGCGGTGCGTGCCATCTTTCGAATAATTAAAACGTTCCGGCTCGTTAGCCGATTGTTAAAACGAGCGCGAAAGCGAGACGCTATATTTGTGCACATATATTGCACTTCCGTCGCGAAGCATCGGGAGCGCGTGTAATTGTTGCACGCGCACAATGGCAGGTGTAGCAGGGGAGACACACGGCGGCTCACCGCTCGCAGCGAGTATTTATTAGCTCCGCTGACAATAGCGGCAATGATTGCAGGATAGCCACGCGCGCGCGCGCCGCATTCTCGCACGATATACACCAGAAATATGGAGCGTGGGCTCGGCGCGCGCGCACGCGAGCCCGCGCTCGACGCTCCGCGCGTTCCGGCTTGTTTATCCGCAAATTACTGTCTTTGCGAGCGGAGGCGCGAGGAGTCGCTTTTTTCGAATCGAATCGCTTGACGCGCAGCTCGTCGGGGAGGCGCTTGATATTATGGAAAGGGCGCGCACGAGCGCACACTTGCGAGCCTCATGACTTTTGACAGGCGTCGAGTAGCTGGATGGGCCGGCGGTCTGCTCTCCGTACGGCGATTATAGCGCAATTATGTCGGGCATTGTTATGTTAATGCCCCGGCCGGATAGCTGGTCCGCGGCTAATAAATGACTCCGGTCGGGGGGGACCCCCGCCCCCCCGGGGGAGCGATGTTATAATATTTCAGCGGCGGCCTCTTTTCCATTCTTTCCCGCACCCCCGGATTATAGCCGGCGCACAATTGATAAATCGACTGACGAGTGGCGGGACATGCGATTACGGCTGGATATTAGCGGCGCGGCGTGCGGCACACGCGCACACTCTTATGCTCCGACGTCCTCTCGGGGGAAACCGCGCGCTGACCTAATGCGCGAGAAAAGCTCTCTATTATCGAGAGCTGTGCACCGGCGCTTTATATATCCTTTTTGGCAAACAAATGCGGGGCCGCCCCGACCCTTCGGCCGACGATTAACCCGCAAGCCAGATGCCGCGCGTTTTTTTCTTTTTTTTCGAGCGGGCGAAAAATCGAGCTGCCGCGGATTATTAGCGTTTTGTCGGTTAACGAGGGCAAATTGTCGGTCGGATATACATTTAGGAAAGGCTACTTTTGCGGAAAGTACAGTCGCTTTAAAGAGAATTTCGAACAAGCTAGAACGCAGCGGAAAGCGGACTTTGAAAAATTGGGCGAAACAACGGAGAGAGTCGCGAGCTGCGAGAGATTATGTTGCGGCCGGGCGGCGCTCGGAATAGAAAACCACAGGGCAATTGATGGGGTGCAAATGGGGTGTACCGCCGAGCGGTCCGCTCGACCGGCGAGCCTCCGCTAACAGACGTATTATACGCGCGTCATATTTATTTAATACACCGCCAGCCAGGCCGCAGACACGCTCACCCTCTCTCTCTCTCTCTCTCTCTCTCGCGTGCGACTGCGTGCACTGCTTATTATTTCTGTTAATACAGCCGCGCGTGCGGCCCCTCCACTCCATTGTGCGGTGCTTAGGAGCCGCCGTTTAGACGCTCTCCATCTCTCTCGACTGCACACGTACGCGAGCACGCTCAAGGGTGTTATGCGATAGTCTGGATTACAGGCGGGAGGGGAGCGAGAGAGAGAGAGAGGGAGAGAGAGCAATGTCTATATGCGGAGCGATGGACGCGCGATATGAATTTGAGGGATAGCCGACGGGGATCATATGGCGGGGGATACCGCTCTCGCAAATTCAGAGGCGAACGGGGACACTGCCGGCAAAGCCTACGCCCAGGCACCTGCTCGTGTTTATTGCAGCGGATGGGAGGGGAGGGGAGACTGTGCTCGCTCGTCCCTCGTTATGATGACTGGGAATTTAGCGGTGTATGCTGGATGATGATCCGCGCCGACACGCTCAATCGACGCGCCGTGGACTCACTTTTTCACTTAATAACTTTGGTCAAGAGCGAAGGGATAAAGTCTTTAATTGTTATTTACGTACCTATCAAAGGCAAATAACCCCTTCAAAGTGTAGTTACGGGGTTGTGTTTAATTAATTAATTAAAAGCAGATAATTAATGTAATTTTGCTCCCGACGCGCGCTGATTTATTTCTTTACGCTTAGTTGTGCAATTCTTTCCGAGTTAATTGCGATTCACCGTTCAAAGCTGAAATATACTTTCATTTTGGCTTTGTTTGTTTTCAAATTATTGCAATTAACTTTTTACGCGGCTATCCCGAAAGAGCGACGATGCCGCCGCGTTTGTTGTGTTCGCCCTTGTTAAAAAAGTAGCGAAATGCACAATTTACTCGCCGCCCAACGAAGGCAAATTACTGTAGGCGGCGAGCTATTTTTCGCGCCTGCTAAAGTGACTGGACTACAAGCGATGCCGCGGGAATCAGCGAACGTCGAGAGCGTGGAATACTTGGCGTCGCTTAGGCCCATTCCACTGCCGGCGCTTCGTCGCGCTGCTCTCTCGAGTAGCCCATTAATTATAGCGGCCGAGCGCCAATGTTCGCGGCGACGCTCCGCCGCGGCGGAGATGGACGCGGAAAAAAATGATCGCCGACTTAGCGCTCGGGCGCGCCTTTCCCTTCCTCATTATTTCTCCGTCTGCCTCGCGTCAACTCCGCGATCGAAAGCTCTTTTTACCTCCGCCGGCCGAGGAAAAAAGCTGCTTAGATTAGGCCTAATCCAGTTTCCGCGCTCGAGCGCACACGCGACCGCGCGCGCGGCGAGGAAGGGCGCCTCTCTCGCTCTCCGTACGCGCCCCCCGGAACGTGCGAACGATTAACGAGGGCGTGACGTCGCCTCGGCGCGCCTTTGATCAATTTATCGCGCGGCTGAGAGGTGAGAGCGAGGTCCAGCTCGGGCGAGCACGCGTCGTCGTCGTCGTCGTCGTCGTCGTCGTC
>JAWWEM010000044.1:19030828-19044365 GCA_035582935.1 Ormyrus thymus
ACATTAAATTAAACATTTGTGCCTATAACCTCAAAAAAAGAAAATGATACGCGCGAAGCGCGTTAGATTTTGCTAGTCTTGGTAAAAATGATATAAATTAATTTTATGTAAGGTATTTGATTTTGTAATAATGATCCGGCAAAAAGCTGAAAGCTTGCAGCGTGTGAAAAAAAATTCATTTGCAAAATGTAAAAACTTGTAAAGTTATTCGTAGCTATAATAATAACATTTTATCGACAGAATGAGGGTCAGATCAGTTTAATATTTAAAGGAGGATCCCCTTGTCTCGTTATGAAAATGTCCTGTCGAAGAACGCTCAAACACTGTTACTCTGCTATTTGAGCGCTTTATGACCTTAATTTTAAACCAAAAATTAATACGGAGAAAGTCAGGAAAAACGAATTATAAAGTTTTGAACTTTTATGATTAACGTGGAGAATATATTTATATATAAGGCTTTCAATAGACTGAGGATCGCTTGCCATTAATCCGCGGGGATTCTCCTTTATCTCGAGGAAAATATTTCTGTTTATTCTATAAGATTTGGATGTGCGTTTTAAATATTGGTTTACGCTTTTAGGCAGTTGCGTAAAATTATTGAATTTTAAGCAATTTTGAGAATTCTTATATGCGGGAGTTTTTGAAAATATAAGTAGCAGTAAATTGAATTTTTTTACTTGATAAATAATTATAAAGTACGATGTCTATAAACCCAAACAGCTATTATTTCTACAGTATTATAAAAGATTGCCTTCTTCTTAAAAGATAATGTAAAAAATTCAATTTCATCCTCGTCTTAATCTTGTTTGGATAATACTTAAAATTTATTAAATTCTAAAATATTGAAGGATCGCTCCTTTCTACAAAAAAAGTTTTCAATAAGATTTTCGAGTTAATTCATAAATTAATATGCAGCCATTATGTGAAATAAATTTTGAACACGTAGTTATAAATAATATCTGGATGTTCATTAAAATAACGCACTACTTTGAAAAAGAAACCTGTTGCAGGTCGGATCGTAAAAAATTGAATTTATACCGACATTCAGTACAACTCTGTTATACAAAAAAAACTGTAGACTTTAGCATTTCAGAAAAGAATGTAAACATCAAAAGCTCTACTTTAGGAAGGATAATGGAAAGGAATTTGCCACATTTCTCTTTCTATTTATACACGCTAAGTGAAAAAATTAGCATGTAAATTCCTGCAATATCTCCGGCTCGAGAGTTATGCTATCGATTTCTATTAGTCATCGAAGAGCGTCGATTTACCCAACGCTGATCTTTGCATCATACATATAAACTCATTAAAATTCCAAACGCTTTCCTTTCACGCTTTTCCTCGATCAACGCGTCAACGAATCAATATGTTTTGTTTTCTTAAAAAATTCAATCAACTCTCGTGTAACACGCAGCAGAAGTGCACCACTGGCGCGTGCGCACAATTGAAAAGCAGAGGTAAATAAAAAAAGCCTCTTCTAATTCCCCGCTCCGCGGACGGGAAGCCGCGTCGTCGGCGTCGGCGTTGCGCGCCTCGCGAGGAAATAAAAAAGGCGCTATTCCCGATTTTACGAGGCCGTAAATTAAAAGAGGGAGTCGAAGCCGAGCGCGCATGCGCATGTGCGCTCTCGAACATGGCAGGCGCGCTGCTCTCAATGAGCAGGAGAGAGACGGCGCGACGCAGAAGGAGAGAGCGGATTTCGCGAGATAAAGGTCAGCGCGCGAGGAGAGCCGGGAGTGCGACGACGCGACGACGCGACGACGGCGCATCCTCGCAACGGAGGGCCCGAAGCAGACCGCACCGGCCTGGCATGTTTCACGTGCAAGCGTCAGCGCTTTAGCCCCGCCGACGAGGACGAAATCTCGGATTTCCTTGGCGTTTTTCAGGAAAGCGAACGAGCCGCCGTGGCCGCAATAATGCGAGGAATAATAAAAAGAGCCGGAGAGCCAGCGAGCGCTCGGTAAAAAAGAAGGAAGAAGCGAGGGAATAGCCAATGAGAAGTGAAAAGAAAGCAGCGGCGAGTCTCTCTCGCTTCTATTTTTAAGAATAGTCGTCAGAAGTGAGGAAGAAGCAGGCTGTAAAAGCATGCAGAAGGATCGTCGTTCTCGGGCCTTGGCCGTGTGCTGCGACACGCGTGCTTCTCTCTCTCCCTCGGGCCGGGAGAGAGAGGCCACTCTCGGCAAAGGGAGAAACAAGAGGAGGAAAAGAGTCTGGGCCCGGCCGTTTGACCACTGGCACTGGCTGCTTTAGCGCGCCTTCTCTCCGCTTCTCCTCTCTCTCCTCTCTCTCCTCTCTCTCCTCTCCTCTTTCTCCCTCGCTCGTCTCGTCTCGTAACAAGAGACGCTCCAACGCCAAGGCGGACAATGGGCGCCCGAGCCGCCGCCAGCCAAGGCTACGTATCCTCGGGCTCGCTCCCGGCCCCGCAGGCCGAACGGAGCCTCCACGCACCATTTTCAGCCCCGATATCGAAAGCACGGCCGAATGCACATCTGTATGGTGCCTTTGCCGGCCGACCGTAAATGCGCAAATAAATTATGGAAAAATCCGCCGCGGTAATTAAATTATTACGCTTTTACTGCATCGTAAAGCCGCTACGAAATCGCATTTTTATGATCCTCCCGTGGTATTATAATTATTCTTACGACTGGCTTATATTTATTGCCCGGATTAATTAGAGTGCAGTGAAAAAGGAGGCCCCGAGAGAAAACTAAACGGACTAATCAGATCGGGCAATAAAAGCGCGCGACGGGACTATCCAAATAAAAGATATCCGATGCGCTTGAAATCGACACGTCTGCCGACTCCGGGCCCTTCCAGGTAAGTGGAAATGAATTACAAGCCCGAGAAAGGGACCACCCAAATCTCCCCAAACGGAAATCGATCCGTTGCGAGCGTCCGCGGCAAGTGTCGAAGAGCGGCGGTGGCCCGGGAAATTCTCCGGCTGACATTTCGGTCCGATGACCCCGCCGCGAACTTGGCGGCGAATCGGCGAATCGGCGGATCGCGCGGCCGACGCTGAATAATTCCCCGCGTTTTCCACTTTGCCGCGAGCGCGCCGCCTCGTGCCGCCGCCTCCCATATTCCTCGGCGCGCGATTGCGCAACATTCACTTATCAGCGAATGCATTGTAAATGCCCACCGGCGCGGCGTCTGCGCGACGTTTGCGTCATGGAAATCCTCGCTCATTTCCATGCGGATTTCATTTGCATCGGCTAAAAAGCCAGCCCGACAATGGATTGTTCAACGGCGGGGGGAGAGGGTAATTTATATATAGGAGAGGAAAAAAATCCTAATTGACGTCCCCGCGCGTCTTTACACAACCTTGACTGTTGCGAAATCCGTCAAACGCTGGAAACGGCGGCGATAATTTATCCGGCATTTTTCTATAAGGACGTCAAACGCGTCGTTTGTGCAACGTAACTTATATCCCGCCGCTCTCCCAAGAGAGACTCGACTTCAATCCGGCTGCGATCTCGGCTCGTTTGTTATCCCATTCAATGAGCTTTTAGGTTCGCGCGGCGCGCCGCATATAGAAAATCCTTTTGAAGCAATATCGACGTCGATAAGTTATCGATACTCCCCGACGGAGCTCGCCGCTCGCCGGTGGAAAGTATAAAACGGCCGCGCGCAGCAGCCACCCACAAGGCGCATACTTGCCCGCTACAGTTACAAGCGGCCGGCGCGCCTCGGCTAATTCAATGTAAATACCGACGCCGGCAGAAATTAGTCGCCTGTTATTAATGTTATTATCATCCCGCGCCAAGATAGCATCTAGACCGAGGCGAGCGTCGATATTCGCAATCGTGTCAGCGAGCAGGCTGCCTTTTTGCTCCCCCGCCGACTCTTTTTCCTTTTTCATTCCGACTGCGGCTGACGAGCGAATATCCGATTCCGCTCTGCTATTTCGGTTTCCCGCGTAAATTTGCACTATTTATTAAGCTTAAGTAGAGCACAGGCAGCTGCGCCGGAGAGTCCGAGGGAGGTCGTATTTTCGGCCCCGACAATTAAAAGCGCGAGCTTCGAAAAAGTCACGTACGTGGCCCGTTTCCTTGTTCACGCGAGGCGAGAGGGGGAAGGTGGAAGCTGGCCTCTCGATAGCGTCGGAATTCGGCTTAAAAGAACTGCACAGCCCCCCTCCGCGGCCGCAGACTCTCGAGAAAGAGAGAAAGAGAGAGACAAGTCGAGATTGCCGCAGACACACCACGAGTACCTGGGCGTCTAGCTTCTCTCGGGCGAGCGGGAGAGCTTTTTCAAAAAGAGCACTCGCCGCGAGATGCAACTTCACGCGACTCGCTGCCTTTTCTTGGAAAACTTCACTTTGTCTCTCTCTGAAGCCCGCGGCGGGGGTCTTTTAACTTCCAACAAGTAGATTTGCATTGTGCACATTTCTTTTTTAACCCGCTTAATGGCTTGGCGGCGCTTTAATGAGTGTATTATACCGCTTGGGCGCATTTTCCACTTACTTTAGGAGACGAGTAGCCCGCCTTTCCTTTTTCTTTTCTCGCGCTTTTGTAATCGCTCGGATATCGGTCCAACATAGAGCCATCGAATTGAATAAAGCCGTCGTGGGCGCGCCGAAGAAAAAAGAGTATTAGCTGTAAATAGAGTTATAACCGCGCTCGGGCTCGTCGGGACTAACTAGCGGGCGAGCGTTTCCGCCAAAGATGAGGGCGGGGCGGAGAGAAAGCCAGACGCGAGATCGTCTCGTTTGCGGGAGGGGAGCAGAAGCAAAAGAAGAGAGCGCCTCGACTCTTTTTATCGCCGCGAGCGAGTTAATCGGCCGCGCTGATATGCGCTGATATGCGCTGATATGCGCTGATATGCGCGAGTGCGGTTTTCGGCAAAGACCGCGAGCGCGCACGGGCCGAGCCGACTTATTTGAACGCGACGCGGCGTGCGCGAGACGAATCCGCGTGCTGTCTCAATATTTTCGACTTTATGAAGCAGCAGCCGCACCTCCGCTACACTCGGCGGCGAAATTTTCGTAAACACGACGCGACGAGCGGTCTTTAAGGGGATGTCGGACTAAAAATTGACGGTCACAGCACAATGTGTATTTTTCGCGATTGAAAGAATTTTAAGGCATTTTCGACCGCGGAATGCTAGGTTAGCGAGGTAGCTGGCATCATAAGAAAAGGAAAGGTAAGAATAAGTTAAGAAACAGCAAAATTCGAGCTCAAAGTTGTGAAATCCGACGCGAGGCGGGTGACGAAGTTTGACGGAAGATAAACATAAGCCAGATGGGCCGTGCTGTAAAGTTACGCGTATTGTGACGAACGTATCCGAGATCCCCTCACCAGTCGAGCGGGAATCGGATCGAGACTCTCCTAGATGAAAAAAAAGAGAGAGCCGACAGGCAGTAAAGCTCTCGAGGCGCGCGCGCTGGTCGCTTGCGAAGACGATTGCTCCACATAAGTGGTGCAATGCGTATCGCTGTCTCTCTCTCTCTCTCCCTCTCGATAAGATTAGCGAACGCGTAAACGTCGCCGGCGCGCGCGTAGCTTCTAAGCTCCGTCCGTCGGCGCGCACACCGCGGAAAAAACTAAATACAAGTCTCGGCGGACGGCGGATCGCGGAGTCTTTTCGCGAGATGGAATAATTGTATGTGCTCGCTACCTTATTTAGCTCCAGCTAGCTCGGCGGCGTCGGCCGATAGACGCGATAACGCGCGTATCTCTCGCGCCGCCTTTATTTACCTCGCGCGCCGTATATACGCTTTACGCTTCACAGTCGGCTGCATTAGGCGCCCCTCCCCCCAGCCGCGCGAGAGAGAGCTGCAAGCGCGATGATTAGCCATTAGTTACGAACGCTCAAGTGCAACAAAGGCAAATAGCACGGCATAATGAATGAGGAGACGTGCCCGCCGGCTGCGAGGTGCGGGACATCGAGGCGCGCTCTCTTTTTCCTCCAAAATAACGCCGCGAGAGATCCGATTTTTGCAGCCTCGGCCTTGGGAGTCCTCGCCGTGTAGCGCTTACCGCGCTCAAGCTTCCCGAAGCTTTCCGCAGGTGATTTTGCAAAGTAGATGAGCTGCGTGATTTAGCGAGCATAACTCAGGGCTAGAGAATGGCGAGTAACGCCGCGCGGGGAGCCCGGGGAAATAAATTCAGAGAGCCTCTAAGGTAGTCAGCTTTTAAGTAACAAGCCGCGTGTTTACGTGAGTGCATTGCGCGAAAGCAGGCGGGATCTGAAATTCTTTTTCGAAGAGCTGGCGAAAGAGCTCGTCGGCTTCCAACACTCGAAAAAATTCGGCTTTTAAAGTCCGAGGCCCTATAAAATAGGCTTGAATATTGTTAATGCTCGCGAGCAGAGCGAAAAGACGGGCAGCAAAAATGATTGCTCGACGAGAGAAAATTCGTTAATTCGCAGCCCGAAGCAGGAAGAAATGCCAGGCAGCCTTCTCTCATCGCACATGTGTACACGCAACCTCTCCCTCCCCCCTCTCTCTACGACTTTCGAAAGCCGGACTAGCCGTTCTAAACAAAGAGCTTTATGGCCATATTTATAGTTGTCGTAAAACACCACGCAGATTGCTAGTCTCGCGCTAAACGGTCGCAGAGGCGCTGTCACGGCGTGCCTCCTTTTCTCTCCTCCCTCTCGCGATCCCGCCTCGACTCTCTTTCGCGCGCGCAGCCCTTCGGCCGCGTCGTCGAGAGAGAGCCCTCTTTATTTTTAGCCGAAGCACGCGCGCTCAAATGGAAATTTTACTGCCCCCCCCCCCTCCTCCGCGGGAGCTTCGTCGGGCTGCGATCGAGCTTGTTTAATAATCCAAGGGCTGATTCACGAATCGGAAGCGGCGTCACTTAAACCTATCTGGGTTATTATGTCATCCGACGTCGCGCAGCGACACTCGAGAGGCGGCAGGCATCGCGAGCCATCAAAGTAAGTTGAGGAATTAAGACGATTAATAAACACGATGCGTGGGCGATAATAAGGTAACCAAGCTGCACTCGCGGCTACTGAAGTCGGACTGTCGCTCGGCTCCGACGTCGCGAAATTTTCTGCGCCGAGTTCGGGGAAAATCTCGCGTGAAAAGGGCCCCGACGATGCTGTCATACGGCGGGCACGTGTCGAGCACGTGTGCTCTCGAGCGCGACGGAGGAGAGAATCCCGGGTCGGACGCATCTGTCAAAAGCTTACCGCGAAGACGTGCCTGTACGAAATTCGGACCGAAAAGAGTCGAGACTCGCTTCTCTCCCTCGTTATCCAATTTGTTTTGTAAATGCGCGCGGCGCGGTAATGAATCGTCGAAACGGTTTAACGACGCCCCTCTCCGCGAACTTTTATCCACAATTGCGGAATTTCAAAGCCGCGAAAATTTACGGTGCTCTGCTCTAGTCGGAGAATATATTATATTATATCCCGCGAAGCAATTAAAAGAGGCACGCTCCCCTGAACAAAGTGCAAATTCACTCCCGAGGCGGTTTCGCCATCGCCCGGGCCGAACGCGCGCGCCACATTTTTACGGCGCGACCGTAAATCCCGGAGGAAAACTGAAAACCTCGCCTTTCTCGAATGAAGCGTACGTAAAAGTGGCGTTTAAGGTCGTTCGCCGACGAGCGCGGCAACATTGTTTCGCAACCGGCGGCGCGCGGCTTCGGTAGGCTAACGAAGAGCGAAGAAAGGAGGGAGTCGAGCTGCCGCCGCCGGAGTAATCGGCAGGAAGCGCGGCTCGCGTGCGCGTAATATAAAAAGCAGCGCGCAAAGCTCGCTCTCGAGTTCAGCTCGGCGTTTGAAATCTCTTAGATTCTGCGAGGTTCGCGTTTGACGGAGCACCGAGCAGCGTCGGAGTCGAGGGCGGCCCCCACCCACTGCACTGCACGTAGCTGCACTGCGCGCTGCTTTATTTTACAGGCTGCTGCATCGTCGAGTGTGATTTCGCGCCGCGCGCGGCTTTTCCGCGAGCCTGCGCCGCGCTCTTTTTCCAGAGTCCGCGCCCGAAAAAGCCAACTCCCCCGCCCGGCTGGGAATAACCATAATCGGCGAATGACGCGCGGCAGGTGCCTCGGTTAAAATCCCCCGGCCTTATTAAGTTTTTACTGCCCCGGCGGGTAACGATCCCGCAGATGCAATCTTTTCGGGACTCGATTGCCGGCAATTAGGCGCGCGACTTTTTGGCCCCGACAGCAGCGGCAATAATGAAAAATCCCATCAGAGACAATGGGCTGTGTGTGCGAGAAAAAAAGCCGCGGCGAAAGAGAGAGAGAGAGGACAGACGCGTCTATATATATCGGTGCGGGCAAATTACAGAAAATTACAATCATCTATCAAAGCCGGAGCCGGAGCGAGCGCACTCGGCATTTCACACTTCAGGGTGGTCGCGCGGTGCTGTGCCCGCGATTCCGCCTCGTTCAGGTGCGCCGTCGTCCGTGGACCGAGGCGCTGGATAATCCGTCCGCGGCGAGAGACGGGGCCTCGGCGTTCCCGGGAAAGCGTTTTACGAGGAAATTTGTCTAAGCAGCTACGAAGAAGCGACGAGACGGACGGAGGCTCTCGGCTCTGTTTGTGTTTGTGCTTTGGGGAGCCGAGTCTGGCACCGGGGGAGGGGGGCCCAGACGGGGCCCTCGCTCTCCGAACGTAACAAGTGCAGCAGGTAGGCTCGTTAGCGGGAGCAGGTAGAGGGGGAGAGAGGAGGCCGGCCCGGGGTAGCTGTATAATGCCGACTGCAGTCGGTACGTCCGTGGGCCCTCGAAAATTACGGGCAGCTCGCTCGCCTAAAAGACGATGATGGAATTCTCGCGTGATGCTGCGCGAGAGGCTCCTAATTCGTGTGTCCTGGACTCTCTCTCTTCCTCTATCTCCTTTATTTGATCTACGTCTCGGCTAGGAAAGTTCGGGGCCCGAAAAGGCGAGTAGCTCGCGTCGCGCCGAGGTCCCGGTCTCCGCGCGCGGCCAGAGCTCGCGGTCGCCCCCCGAGGCGATCCGAGCGCCCCCGCGCGCGAGCTCGCCAATTACTTTGCACGAGGAGATAACGCGCGCGGCCTCTCCTCTTTCTCGTCTTGCTCCTTGCCTCGGCATCTCGGCCACCCTCCCCCGGCTCTCGACGGAGTTCGCCTTCTACTTAATAATATCTCCGGACGACTCTCCGCCTCGTTCTTCGCGCCAGGAAATAGCCTCTTCTTTCGCAGCTGCGCGCATCCCCCTCTCTCACCCCCGGGCGCGCTCGCCTTCTTTTTGCCGGACTTATCCAATTACGAAAAATACTTTTCTCGAGCGTTGTAACCAGGCGGGTTATTCTCGTGCGGCGGCCGAGCTTTCGCGGCCGAATCCCATTGCAATTTCGGAATCCGCAAGTCCTATCTCCGGCGATGTGTTATTTAAATGAAAAAAAAACTGCGCCGCAGCTGCGCTCGTCTTTGCATTCGTGCTCGGCGGCGATGAGCAGCTTTTTAAAAGGCGCGCACGCGATACATCACCGCTCCGAGCTCGCGCAAAACTGCACGGCGGGAGAAGCGCGAGGAGCGTGGAAGCGCGCGGCTACCGAACGATTATTGTTTGTTAACTCCTTCGCGGCGTAATCTCGCTAAAGATCTCTGAATAATGCATCCGCGTTTATTTGAATTCCATTTTTTTTCTTTCCCCCCTCGCTCGGGGTCTCTCCTCCCTTTGGAACGCGCGGGGCGCGCACGCGCGTGCGAAGCTCGTCGGGCGGCTTGCGCATTCGTAATTGCGCTCCGGCGCAAAACATCATCATTCCGCAACTGTACCGTGTAATACGCTGGAAAGTATTTTCATTCCGCGCGCCGATTGCGATACGTTAATTGTAGCGCGCACCGGAGGTTGCCTTTATTTACATGTATATTATTCTCGATGGCCGTAAGCTTACTTAGCAATTGTCGGTAAGCTTTTTCTCTCTCTCCTCGACGTTTCGCTACGCTGCGAACAAACTTGCCTGGAAAAATTCTCGCAGCTGGATTTCGCGTCAAAACTTTTTGGCTTCCTTGAGCTCGAGATTGGGCAAAATACTCGGCGAGGAGCCGCTTCGCGTAACGAGGTATTTAAATTTCAAGAGTACTGACAAAGCTAACTAATCATGATAATCGCGCTGAAAAAGGCGATCTCGCTTTAACTATAGCTCTTGGCTGCTCCTCATTGTTTTTTTCGGCATAAAAGATGTATATATATTATAGAAAGATATACATATATATATATATATATAGAGGGGGGAGAGAGGGAGACGCAGAGGAGATAAGAGGGAAGAGAGACGAAACGAAGGAAAGAAAGAGACGGCGAGCATAGGTCTGTCTGCTTTGCATTTCCTGCCATTATATGCCAGGGCATCGTTAGTGAATTCTCCCGCCTCTTGCGAGGCGCCGCACGCAATGTTGCTAAATTACGGCTGCCATCTTTTGCCCTCCGCGCCCCTCTCTCTCTTTCTCTCCACCCTAAAGGTCGTCTTAATTTTCGAATTTGTTTAACCCCCGAGCCGTTTTCCCTTTCTCGTTATACGCCACGCTTACGCCGCGGTTTTGAAATTGAAAAATCTTCGGGGGGGAGAGCCATAAAGAAGGTAAAATACTGTGCGTTCAAAATCGGAATTAGTCCCCCGGCCCCTTACTTGTCGAAGCCCGAGGAATAATATTTTCTCTATGAATAAGTTTCTAAGAACCCGGGAGGAAGCCTTGAAATAAGAAGAACGGCCAATAAAGGATCGAAGACTGCCGGGCTTTTCGGAGTAGAGAGATACCTTTTGAGAGGGGATTACTCTCTCTCTCTCAATTACGAATGTAGAATGCACCTGAGAAGAAACACAAGAATAGCCCGCTTTCGCGCCCTTCGCGGACAATTCCCGCGAAAGCATCGATGGAAGAGGAACTCGAGCAGGATTCCTCTCCCCCGAGAGCGCCGCTTCGTTTATTTAGGATGCGTCTCTCCGCGCGCACAATGCCGGCAGATTACCGCGCGGACGGCTCGCAGGCTCCTCTCCGCCCGGCCAGTTTTAATAATAAATAATTACGCGGCACTTGTTTGCGGCTTTAACGATACGGCGGGCATAACTCATCGGGCGGTCAGTGCTGCGCCGCACGCTCTTGTGCAACCGGTTATTTCATTCGAGAGCGTTTTCATGTTCTTCGAGAGCCGCGCGCAGGATAATCTCCGAGGCGAGTGCGCGCACGCATTGCCCGCGCCAGTTGTCGACGAGCGTACGAACTTTGGCGCAGTCTCCCACGAAAATGTTGGGCTTCAAGAGTAAATAGTCACTCCCCCGCGCGAGACGCAACAATAAAACGCAGATTAGATAGCGGACGAGGATCGTCGGTGCGGCTCTGACGGCGAGAGCAAGAGCGAGCGCGCCTATCGAGGCTAAAAAATGGAATTAACCAGCGCAGTGCGCAGCTCGACTTTATCGCGAGGCTCAGCTCCATGTGGGAAAAAAGGCAGCTTTGTTAAGATAAGCCTTAGCGCGCGGTGAGGGGAGAGGGCTATTGCGCTCTCCTTCGCCGACGACGAGGATGATCAGCTGCTGCGTCCCCGATCGCACATGCGAGTCACGTTATCGCGACGAGCGGCGACTGCGCTATTGGCCGCTCGCTTTACGTAAGCTCCTCCGCGATACATCGCAAGCTGCTCGAGAGTACTACTCACCGAAAACCGGGCTGAGGTCGGACCTAGCCGACGTCTTCCCCGTCGAGTAGCTTCCGCCGGCGAGGGATACCTTCTCCTGCAACACACAGAGGCACGCATAGCTCGTATCACTCGTGGGGGGACAAGGGTGATAATGGGGGATCGGGGAGTGCGGCCGCGTGCGACCGCTCCTCCAGGTGGGGGGGCAGACAGGCACCTCCGACTCCGTGAGATCGATGAGCGAGCTCTTCTCCTCGGTGAGGTTCTCCGAGGAGCGCTTCTCGTCCTCGCCCTCGTCCTTGAAGACCTTGACCTCGTCCTCGCTGCAGAGGTCGTCGCCGCCGCCGGTGCTGCTGACGTGCGGCATCCTCGTGTCCGTGCTTGCAAGTCAGTTTAGTGCGCCGGGCAGCCTCAGCGCTCTCGGCACTCGCGCACTCGCGGCACACTGCTCACACAACTGTGGTGACGGCACCGGGCTCAGCGGCGCTCTCCCGCCGGCGACGTCGTCCTCCGGGCGCTCGGCCGCCGGCATGACTCCGCGCCGCGAGCGCAAGCCCGGCCATCGTCGCGCGCGGCCGCCTCCTGAGCTGCTGCTGCCGATCACTGGGTGTCTTCGGGGCTCCTTCTGCCGCGCTGCGGATGCTGCTGCTGCTGCTGCTGCTGCTGCTGCCGGGACGGGCGCACACGTTGGACAGCGGGAGAGGCCGCGCGGTTGAGGCTCTCCTCTGGAGGCTCGCTGCTGACTGCCGGCGTCCGAGCTGGCGCGCCGCGGAGCTGGCAGCGCGGCGCGGCGCAGCGGGCGGCTCTCCCACGCGCGGACCAATCACGGCCGGCTCCGCTGGCTCTCGACGAGCGCGCCGCCGCCGGGACGGGTAGCCGGCCGAGCGCTCGCGGAGCCGCCCGAGCGCCGAGCCCCGAGGAGAGAAGCGCGCCCTTTTCGCACCGGTGCGCGAGCACCTTTCCCGACCTCCTGAGCGGCCGGGGCTGCTTTTCTTTTGCTGCGAGTCCTCGCAGAGATCGTTGCGGAAACGTTCAGGCGAGAAAAGACACTTGAATGCTCCCAAAATCCAAAACGGTCCACAAGGTACCTTGAAATTATCGAGCGGGCTTTGAATCATTCAATTCAACTTGGGTGCGAAGCCCGGGGTCGTTTCAAAGTAGTTGCTGGGGAGTCGCACGTAAGAATCTTTCATTTCTATATAAGTATAATACTTGTTACCAAAAAACTCTCTCTAGCATTGGGCAAATCTGTAGTACATCCGATAACAGAAGAGCCACGGTAATTAATTCATGATGTATTATGCTTAGGGAGCACAGTAACTACCGTGCTTACCTTATTCGTACAATTTAATTTAATTTTTTTTATAAGAGCTGTTCAGATCATTTTTTACGCATCCAGTATTTTAATCATCTTGACAATTCAAATAATCGGTAAAACTTTTTAAAGACTCATTTTTTATCAAAAGATCATTATACATTTTTTGACTTTTCTGTATAATTTTACCGTTTAAATACATTTAATCTAAAGTTTACGAAAAACGACAAAATATCAGTTTAATTATTTTAAACTTGACTCGCGTTACTCTTATAACTAATTTCCGATTTTTAAAGAGTAACAGGACATGAAACCGTAATTCCTGATAAGATAGACTTACAAATTTAAAACACGTAAAATGTAAATTTTCTGAATAAAGGAAAACTAGTTAAATAGATTCCTACAATTCTTTGAAGGAACAGCGGTGTGAGAAGAATATTCCGGTTCCAATGGCTGTAAAATTATCTGTATCCAAGAATTTTTCATCATCATTCGAAATAAAGTTGCTATTAAATACTTCGTTAAACACTTAATTGTTTAACAATCATTCGAAAAAAGCTCAACTAAATTAGTTAGTTCTGATACACGGAGAAAAATTTTGGTTAAAAATTACAAATAAAATTCGGGTAAAAATTACACCTACGATGTTAATCCCGG
>JAWWEM010000044.1:19053950-19064110 GCA_035582935.1 Ormyrus thymus
CCCCCGCCGCCTCCGCCACCGCCGCCGGCGCCGCCCCCGAGCTCGCTCAGGAGCTTGTGCTCGTCCTTGATGCTCCATTTGCTTGACCACAGCTGCAAAACGAGATCGCGAGTCGAGCGTTTAGACGGGTGTCTGTGGTGGTTGCCGCAAGTCGCGTGCATCGGATATATATATAGACCGTATACTGCGTTCTAAGTATCTCCTTGGCTTTGGACGTTTCAAGCTCAAGCGAGTTACGACCTGCAAAAAGAAAGCTTCTGCGGTTAATACTTACGTTCGAGTATAGCTGGTCGCCGTTGTAGTTGCTTCTCTGCCTCTTGAGATCATCTTCACCGTGATCGCCCAAGTCTCGATTGTCATCTGAAAGAAACAGTGATGTAAGTTAAGCTGCTTAAAAAGTACTTCACAACTATCCGAATCGACAGAGTCCTACAGAGTTTTCTCGGCGTTTATTTGCGCTGCGGGGAAAAACAATGGCGGCTGGAATGACGAGAGCGCTTTTCATCATAAACGCAAACTTGATATCCCCCAGTGGAATAATGGAACAAAGAACCGGCCGCCGAGAGAACACAGGCCTCCGAGTTCTGGCGGAGCCGCGTGCATTTGTATTAGCGGGTATCAGGAGGCAAATTAAACGTGCCCGAAACTAAATTGAATCTGTCGCTGGACGCGCCGACACAGGGAGCAGTGAGGCCAGAAGAGGAAGCGCAAATGGCAAAAAAAAGAGACGAGCTTCGAGGCGGCTGATGTGTATATATTTTGAGAAAAATCGCGAGCCTTTGTAAGGAGGAGGTGAAAGGCCAAAGGGCAATGAGATTTGCCCGGCTATGTATGGCATTGATAGATAGAGAAACAATTTCGATTCTATTATATGAGTCTATTATCTGTTTGGCGTACCGGCGGTTTATATATGAAGCTAGTCAGTGAGCGAAAGAGCGAGAGAGAGACAGAGAGGGAGGTCGCTTTGGAGGTTGGCAGAGAAAGGCCAACAGTTTCATACGAGCAGATCGGAGCGAAAAGGGAGGCGAGAGAGAAAGAGGAGGGAGGGAGTAGCGCGTTGGTTGGATATCTCGAATAATTAAATGACCATCCCGAGGTAGATGGGGCGCTAGCATAGGGCTCGTTAAACCTTCCTGTCAAGTTGTGATTGTCCAGGCCGAACGTTCAGCCGGACCGGAGCTGGGGGGTTTGTTGCCGGACCGCTATAAAACCCGTTTCGGGCCGCGCATCCCCTCTTTCTCTCCCTCTCCCTCCACCCTCTCTCTCTCTCTCTCTCTCTCTCTCTCTGCGCTTCTCTTTGCGGCGAGCTTTACGATCAAATCGATCGAAATGAATATCCTTTGAATGCGGCCGCGCAGCAGAGAGCCAACTATCTCGTCATGTTACATTGCCGTTTTATATCCAAAGCAGCAAACGCCACGTCGCGTTATTACGTTAAAATAATGTCTCAATAAAGCCGACTTCCGGCGCGGGTTTCTGCTTCCACTGCGAAAACGAGCGCGAGAACAAAGCGACTCCCCGGTGCAATGATAACGCGCGCAATAATAACGACATCGGTGCGCGCGCGAGGCTCTCGTCGATTTTTCGGCGGATCCATAAGATTAGGATTCCCGCGCTGAGAGGCTTTAGCGGAGCGTGTAACGGAGTCGAGAGATCATGACAAAGTGTTTTCCGTGACTGATTTGACTCGGGGACAAAGGAAAAAGGTCAAATATAGAGAGGAAAAAAGCGCCCGGTAGAGTTTATATAAGGTCATCGCGCTCCCCCCTCCCCTCGGGCCGGGGACTCGAAAAGAGCAGTAAATCGAATAATTCGATTGATACTCGAGGTAGGGAGAAGCAGAATGCATCCGTAAGAGCCACTCGTTCTGTCGGTGTTTCTCTCCCTCTTAACGGGGACGAGGCGTCGCCCGTTATTCGAAAGCAATTGAGTCAATGTTAAGCAGCACAATACACGGGTAATAATGGAGAGCCCCACTTGGGGTGGCTCTCTCTCTCTCAGCAATATGTACGAGGCAGAGAGAGAGAGAGAGAGAGAGAGAGAGAGTCGCACGTAGCGCAGCAGCAACGCATGGGGGGATGTACGTCGAGCCCCGGAGCGCAGATGTAGCGCGCGACAACAAACTGCAGTGATTTCTTTCCCAAGAGCGCTCGTCATTGACTCGCCAAGGCTCCGTGTGTCACCTAGCTTTCCAATTCTCTGCTCTTAATCGACTCTTTTAGACGTATACGGCTGTGTCGACCGCGGGCTCCCGTCATCTGCTCCAGCTTTCCGAGCAAGGGGCTTTCGGCTCTACATCTCTATTTACATTAAATCTCTATTTAAGCTCTGACGATCCCTTGAATTATGCATTAACCTTTTTATGTTTCATTTTTTTCTTTATCAAGACGCACGAAATACTTTCATTTATAAATGCTATAAAAATTGATTGAGTACCCTGGCATCTAATTTAAGACATCGTGAAAAAAAACAATTTAAAAAATTCAAAAGGGAAGCAAAGGGAGAGAGAGAGAGAGATTTGGTAGCAGGTGAATGCAGGCAGGCAAGGGGAGGCGATATTTCAAACCAAGCGTGCTCTCGCGTTTATGATCTCGAGGGAGGACAGGGAAGTAGCTAATGTGTCGACGTCGAGAGAGAGAGAGAGGGGGGAGGGAGTCGCGCGTGTACGTGCTTTTGCGGGAAGAGAGAGAGCGGCGCGGCTCTGTGAAGTTCATAATCTAATACATGCACCAGCGAGCGCCGCAAACATTGAGTGCTCTTACCACGGCACAACCGGCACTTTCGCGACCGCATAGGTAAATACATGCATGTATCCCGAGTGGAGCGCCGCCGCCGTCATAATCGAATTATATCGAATTACTGGCCGTATGTATACCAGGCAGAGTCCTCGTCGCCGTCCCTCGGCCATCTATGCACGTGCATGTATGCATGAGCTAGAGCGCCGGCACTGCCCACTGGCCGGATCAGCCTACCATTCGATCAAAATCACGATCGCACTCGATCGTAAAGCCGATATTACTTTACTTCACAATCAGAGCCTTGCAGCTTCGATTTTCTTTCTTTTTTCTTCTTTTCGTTCGTCGCTTCGGTATTCCAATCTTATAATTTCTGCGCGCCCTCGTGCATAATATTACCCGGGGAAAAATGTCCGAAATAAGCGGCTCTCGGCTCCGGGAAATCCTTACTCCTCGCGATCTCATTCGAGAGAGCTCCTTCGATTTTAAGCAGCGGCCGGGACGAAATGGGATACATTGTCGCTCGCGCATTATACCGCAGCGTTTGCGAGCTCCCGCGCGAGGAGAGGGTCGGGCGTCAAAGCCGCGCGGGATCGGGTCGCACGACATTGGCGGCCATCGTCGTCGACGGCGGCGGGGTTCGGCGCGTGTCGGGAATATTTCGGCCCGGCGGCGAATGAATAACGTCACGTGCCGCGCGATTCGACGCGCGGCGCCGTGGCGAATTTTTGAAAAATAAGCGTCGCGCGACTCGATGCTGCTGCTCCTCGCGCCGCTGATGTATTTCCCGTTCGATCTCTCGATCGTACGGGGCTGCCCTCTGCTAATTGCGATCGTAATTAAGATTCAATGGACTTGGCGGCGTGAGTTGCGAAAGTTTTGATTGAGTTGCGGTACACCGGAGTGGAGGGGCGCTATTGAAAATGCCGATGACGCGGTTTCGTTCTCATTGTCGATTTAACTTTTTCGTAAAAATCAACTTTCAACGTGAGGTAATAGGACGCTTGAATTGTTTCGGATTTTTTTCTCTCTCTCTCTCTCGCTCTCTCAAGTCGAATAAAAAAGCGTGCAACAGCTTCCTTCGGTGCTACTCGGAATTGCGCAACTCTTCAGAATTAATCGTTATACCGTAAAAATGCAAGTTTTATTTATCTCGAAATAACGCACGAAATGAGAAGAGGAGATGGGAAGATGCTGAAAGCCTTCACTGTTATAGAATTTTATCAAGTTTTCTTACAAATAAGCATCTTAAATTTAAAAATGATTATTAAATTTTAATACTTTGAAATTTAATATAGTATGGGGTGGTGCGTACAATAATTTGAGTATACTTGAGTTGTTACAGAATGGATTAATAAAAATAATAAAAGTTTTTTGTAATTGAATTACTACTGTATTATTACATTGACTTCAGAAAAAGTTATGTCAATTCAAAAAATATTACATGAAATAAAGGACTGAATTTACCAAAAGTGCCAAAAACTATTAGTTTTAAAAATAATGAATGGATAGCTTTAAAAGCATTGGATTCTCTACCTAAAAAATTAAAGCTAATATATATAAAAAAAAAATTTTTTACGAAATCTCGTTGGATTGGAAACAAATAAATTTTTAAGATAAGTATTTATATATTTTCAATAAAAAAATAAATTATTAAAATGTTATAATGTTACTAAAAGTTATTATAAACAAAAATTACTTTCAAATACAACACCTCCCCCTTACGGTAAGACAATTATTCCAATTAAAGGCTGTTTCTTTTCATTATGTTACGCCAAAAATTGATAAAACTGTGAATAAAAGAAACAGCTATTGTATGTATTCAACACAGCAACAAATGAACTCAAATCGTTAGTACCTAGCAAAGTTACAATAAAGCACAAACTAAAAAGTTTCATAAGAGAAAATTTTATGTAATAAATAAAAAAAATGTTATCACACATTTTATGTTACTTAACTTTTGCGTGAATTTTTATAAACATCAAAAACATGCTATATCTTTACAGGGAATACTGTTTGCCTCTATAGAATGCCTGTTTACGGTATACGTATATAACCAATAATAAATAAATAAATAAAAAAATAAATAAATTTGATTTTTTTAAAATAATAATAATGAAATAAAATGAATACACCAGACCTATGTACAGGTAAGTTTGATTACCTATATAGGATGCTTCTTTCTCAATTATATGTATTGTGTAATGTGACGTAAACTTGCTTTGTCTTTGTACTTCTGATTAAATAAATAAAAAAATAAAAAATTAATTAAAGTATTTTTGCAAATAACATCTCATATTATGTAATATCTTAAAATCCCGTAGTTTTTTAAGTTACTTTTAGTGTATTTAAATAAATAAATAAATAAACTATACACTGTCATTAATTTGAATAAAAATTTTGTAATTCATAAAGGTCGTTAAATTAAAAATACGCATTCGTAAGAAAAGTTGATGAATTTTCAGCAGCGCAGATTAAAGAATAAAGGGCAATAATAGAAAAGATAAATAAAGCCGGTGTGAGAAAGAAGGCGCGGTGCCGCGGCGATAAGCATCGGGGGGGCATCCGATAGGGATCTCGGGCATATACCGACCGTCGTCGGTGCGCTTCCTCTTGATGCTGTTGCCGTTGGGGTCCTGGTGGTGGGCCGGGATGCCGAGAATGCCGCTGATGCTGTAAGCGTTGGGGGCGGTCGCGGCCGGGTGACCTCCGGCCGTCGCCGGCGCGTGCGCGATCACGGACACCGAGCCGCCCGAAACCGACTGGCCCTGCTGCTGCGGCTGCTGCTGCTGCTGAGCCTGCTGCTGCTGCTGCTGCGTCTGGCCCTGTTGCTGCTGCGCCTGCTGCTGCTGGTGCGCGTGCTTTGCCTTCTCCGCCGCCTTGTTCCGCACGATTCTACGACACACACGCACATAAATCAGTCGATGAGTTTATTGTATTGCGCGCTCGCGGTGCCTCGGCCTCTACGCCTTCCTCCCCTTTTCTTTCACTCCTCAAGATTATCTGCGGGGATAACTCTATATACTACTTAAGTTACGCTTTTTTTTACGACTTCCCCTTTCAGGCGTTTGTTCAAATTGAAGATTTAATCAATGTTTCAAACGAATTGTTTAGCAGTGAAGGTTAATGTATAGTCAGATTATAAAATATCTATTTGTTCCAAACTTGAAGTAATACTAAAAAATAACCTATATTTTTAAAGCATTAGAGCCAGTTGATTTTTCTTGAGATTTTGAAGATATTATATTTAAAGTAGCATAGCTTTGGAACGATTGAATATTTTTTAATCTAATTACTCTCCAATTAAAGCTCTTGCTGTATACTTTCTTTTAAATTTTTTTCGATAGACTAAAATTTATATTTACGGAGATGTTTTAATTTTTATAAATACCAATTTCCCCTAGAATTTTCAAAAACAATCATAACTTTGTTACTATAAAGCTCATTTGAATAAACGCCGAGACATCCTGCAATTTTCTCAAGATTTATAACCTGGTGGGTTGGCTTGACTCTCCCCTTGTAAGTAATCGAAATATTGGAACAATTTGTTGAAGAACATTTGCTAGCAGAGACCAGTAGCAACAATTTTATTATTTTTTACCAACATCGTAGCTGTCATCAGAATTAAACTACAACCTTTATTCTGCAATTCTACTTAAAGTTTAGTTTCCTTTCTTTTAACATTTATTAATTAACTAAAAAATAAATATTCATAGCGTTATTTTATATTCTTAAGAAAATTTATAAATTATTTAACCAGAGCCTTATACCTTATACAGGTAAATGATTAGCACGCCGGACTGCCTTGCCAGCGATATAACGTTTGTTAAAAAAAAATTTAACTTTTTAAATATTTATATTTTAATATAAAATATTTAAATGCATTAAAAATTGTTCACCAAATATTAAATAGTAAAAATTACTACAATACAAGTATGTCCTATAGTTCGTATATTTTATAGTAATTTTTGCTCAACTAACAGTAAATTCTGCTACAACATTTTTCTCAGCGTTTTAACACAGCTTTTTATTCGGATTCCAAGGAGGGCTCTTCTGATATTATTCACCATACTATGCACATTTTCATGAATAAATACATAAATTCGTAAATAAATAGTGGCAGATAATATTAACTGTTAAATCGCTTTGAAAAATACGTCGACTTGCCTTAAAAATTTAGTCCGCTCTATAAATAAGAAAATCTCGTGTAAAGTCCGCCAGAAAATGACTTCCGACAAACCAGAAACTAACGAGCGCTTCTCAAGGTTCTAATGAATTATCCCGCCCGTCAAGACGAGCGCTCGCCGGACGATCGTGGTTCTTTTATCGGTCTGTGATTCGGGCGGGCGTTCATTCGTGATAAATCGCGCGCCAAGGCAGCGCTCTGCGGGAAAATCGCGTCGGTATCAATTACCCGTGGGGGGATGCCGCGCGACGGCGACGCGCTGTTAATCTCTCGGCCGGTGACGAGTCCGCCCGTTGCCAAATCCGAGTAGCGTCTTTCCAATCGTTTTTTTTGCCCCGCTGCACCACCGACTCGCCTTTTGCGAAATATACGCGATTGCGCGCGTATTCTGCGGTTTGCGAGTCGCCGCGCGGCCACTCGCATTTTAATCCTTTGCGAAAACGTATACGAGATTTATTTCTTGATTGGCTCCCTGCTTTTACATCGGACTGGCAGCTTTTTACGATTCCCTATTGGCACACGACACGGCCTTTTTGCCGCTCTTTCCATTTCTCTCTCTCCCGGTGGCTTGATTTCAAGGTAAATAAATATTTTTTACACCAAGTTTCTCCATCGGCGGAGACATCGGATTTCTCGGCGTTGTTGCAGGCGAGAGATCGGCTTGCGAAAGAGGCCTATCGATAAGGTCGTCACCGTCGGCGCGTTAAAAGGCACGTAAGCTAGCCGGGGGGCCGGAACATCAATATTTAAATAGGCTCGCTGCTTAGTCACCCCCGCCCCGGCATTCCGCAGAGCGCGATAACCCAATTATCTGTTGCGCGCGACGCGACGGGCGAAAAAGGCGCGGACGGGGGGCTCCCGGATCGCGTGAGCGCGACGAGAGGGTGAAGCACGGCGGGCTCGACCGCGGATGGGCCAGTCCTAAATGGGCCGACGTGAAACCGCGGCGCTTATTTCCGTCCCGCCGTCGCCGCCGCCGCCGCCGACGGTCGAGGGGGGCGGACAGTGCGTGGGTAGAGAGCGACGGCGATCAATCAGATGACACCTGTTGCCGGCCGAGTTCCCTCCTGCACCTTCGGCAATTCGTCGCAATTAGCGGCGATCCTTATCACGGCCGTGTCGGGGCGAGAAAGGGAAGGCCCGAGCGTCGGAGGTAAAGCTTATCTCGCTCGTCGTCCGGCGGCGGGGCCGAGATTTGTCGCCTCGATTGCCTCGGACCGGACACGGCCCTGCCGCGTATCGACTCTCGCCATCGCTACTCGCCACCGTGGCGCACTAACTCGGCTCGTCTTCGCCGCCGAGAACGGACTTTCTCTTGATCCCCGCCGCCGCCGCTCGGCGGTAGTAGCCTGTAAATCCATGTTATAATCGGGCTGTATCGTCACCGCATCGACGTAGCCGGCTTGCGAGCAATGCGACGAAAAAGCCGGAGCAAGAACGAGGCTAATTTTGCTTGATTGCCAAGCGGCCGGCGTTACGCCGACCGCCAAAGTCCCGGGCAAAAAGTCTCGGTAATGCGCGCTCTGTCATCGCCGGGAAAATGAGAGAACGAGGAAGCGGCGCGATTTTCCAAGGGGAAGCGCGCGCGCTCTGCTATCGATCTATGCAAAAACGCCCGCCAAGAGAGAGGAGCGGAGAAAAGAGCGGCACCGTTACGGCAGCGTCGCGCGGCTCTTTATAGCCCGACGAGCCTCGAGTGGGGACGCGCGCGCGGGGAGGGGCAGAAAAAAGCGGAAGGACCGTGCGGACGGCATGCGTATACACGTAGTCGAGAGAAACCCCAACATTTTCCTGCCAGACTGATATTATTCCCCGCTCGCGACGCGCCTCCTTTTGCTTTTTCTTCGGCGTTTACTGTTTGCCGTCTGTTGTACCGTTGTGAATCGGAGCCGATCCTTTCCTTTTTTCCAAAATCACACTCTCGGCAGCGATCCCGGGTAATGCGCCTTAATTCCACGCCGGCAAAAAGCGGCAGAAATCGCGTCGAAGAACGCGGAGGAGAACGGGGAGGGAGTATTGTTTCAGAAGCGCCTATTGCAATTTATATTATAAACGTGACTTTGATTTTACGATTTTTCCCCGGGCGGCGGCGCCGCTGCACTTCTATGGACAATGCGATTTTTCGCTCCGCGCGATCACGAGACAATTCATATTGTTCTGGGCTAAAATCAAGTACTAAATAAAGGGAGCGCGGACGTGTCCGAGTGTACGAGTTCGAGGGCAGCCCCGGGATCTTTCTCCCGCGATTCTCTCTCGTGCGCGCGGGCTTCCGGTCTCCCGTTCCATCTAATCATTGAGTGCGCGATCGTCCCTCGGTGGCGCGTCTTCTTCCCCCCCGACGCGTCGGCAACGCGGCTCACTCGGAGGGATATTCACGCCATCTTCGCAAAGCAATTGCTCTCCAGCTCCGGGGCCGGGGCACTTCGAACTTCGCCCTGTACGGGCATTGAAAGCCGCGACTGCCAGCTCGTCAAATATGCGCGGAACAGCCCCGGGTAATGGCTTTTGTTTTCGAAAAATTGGATCGCTCGACGAGAGCGCGCCACAGTCGCTTTTGTTCCCCCCGCCGCGCACGCTTCCACCTAGCGCCGTAGTCGGACAATGATTTTCCTGCTTCGCGATGCAAATCTATGTCAGAATTTTGCGGAAACTCGAATTGTTTACCCTCGAATTTCACTGCCGCGCCGAGCGGTGTATTATGCTAGCAAGGAAATTCTCTTTTTGAGAATGAGTGTTGGCCGTTTTTTTTCTTTTTTTTATTTCGGAGAGTAAGGAACCTCAATAGCAAAATAAATTTGCTCTGTCAAATTTTAATTACATTTATAACCAGCAATGAGTATTCATTGACTTTAATAATAATTTAGGCGCGCCTTCATTTGTATCTCAAGGTGCGGTTTATGCGGTCACGACCGGAAATCGCGTGTACCAGGCTCAGCAGGCCTGTCCGACTATCGGGCGACCGTGGCATATCAAATTACACACCTGAATTTTAAAAACGTTTAGTACATCACGTAAAATTGCTTGAAATATCTTATTTTTTGTTGAAAAAACAAAAAAAAACAGCTACCTTGAGAAACAAAAAATTCCGTTTGTTCAGGAGTGAGTGCTTGTATAAACTGGCCGACGCTCGTTTCATTTGCGAAAGTTGAATTCGAAACGAACACCCTGGTGGAAATCGCCCATTTTTCTCCCATTTATGAAACGCTTTTTTCCACATGTTTTAACCATTTCCTAGCCAT
>JAWWEM010000044.1:19064575-19075801 GCA_035582935.1 Ormyrus thymus
ATAAAATGGTTAAAACATGTGAAAAAAAGCGTTTCATAAATGGGAGAAAAATGGGCGATTTCCACCAGGGCAAAGGCATGATTTTAAGGCTTCCGAAGAAGCAATCGGAATAAGTAGAAGGGGACCCTTGTAGAAACAGCTGACGTTTTTTCAAAATAAATTGGGCATTTTTACTTTAATGGATGTCCAGAAACTGCCTACCTATTCTGCCTGTCTACTTTTTACAATACTTTTCTGGTACTTTGAAAGTTATTCTAAAAATACTTACATTTAACTTATAAAATGAACACAATATTTCAATCACACTTTCGCATCCACATAATAAATTACTATTTCTTGCCCATTTTTTACTTTTCTTCAAAAGCAACTAAAATGTTTTCTCGACACTGCCCAATTTTACAGCCTAAAGCTGCCATGGCGTGAAAGCTGTCCAAAAGCAAGTTTCCTAGCCATTTAAAACGCAGTCATTTCCAGCAGGGAAATTTAAAGAAATAATAAGAGCAAAGATTTTCGTAAGATATTAAAGAAAAGACGCAGCTGCGAAGTTCCGGCAGACAGCCCCCAGGCAAGTTATTCGCAGAATGAATTTTAAATTTGAGGAGGACGCGAGGAGGCAGCGGATTGTGGATGGCGGTGGATGGTCCTGGAGGTATAGCAGCTTTCGGGCCAGCCTCGGTTTCAGAATTATGGAAGCAGCGAGGCGAGGCGCCACGTGGGAAGAAGCTATGCCTCCCTCGGCGCCGGCACGATCGTTCCCCAACGGCCACTCCTGAACTAAACTACGGCGACCATCCCCCATAGTCGGTCCCGTAACCATTCTCGACTGCGCTCTCCCGGCTTTCTACTCTAGATTCTCCAAGAGCCTCGTTTGAAAATCATTGTTTTGCGCGGTGCTTTCTAAAACTCTCCTACAAGCTTTCCCTCAAGCGGCGGCCAAAGCGCGGCGTTTCCCTCTCCTCCTCTCCTTTTTAGCTTTCCGCTCGATTTTGCCTCCAATCCGCGAGGTGGCAATCAAAGGTCGAAAATCGCCGATCGAACGTCCGAGGCTTTTGTCGTCCGGGCCGAATTAGCATTTGCGCGCGATAAAGGCGCCTCTCGGCGAGAGAGGGGCTCGGGAGAAAAAAGTGCGCGAGGGACGAAATTGAGAGACGGCGGCGGCGGGAGGCAGCGATGCGCCGCCGAGGCTCTGGAACCGCAAACTTTAATGCCGGCATTACTTTTATGCTTGCGACTTTATGCCAAGTATCCTATGAAATGTACGAGCCGCGAGTACTCCGGGCGGGGCGGCGGCGGCTCACCTCCGCACGGCTAAATTATTGCGAATAAAACTTTATACTCAAATTACCTCTACGCTAACTTTATCGCATTTCGTCCTACTCGGGGAGGGGGGAGGGCAAAAGAGCTCTGCGTGGCGCCGAGCGCCGGAACGGAATCGACGGCGATTTCGACATTCTCTTTAGCCTCCGGGCGCGCGCTTATATGTGCTCTCGCTCTCTATCTCTCTCTCGTGCGCTGCAGCAAGCAAGTGTCGCGAATGTCGCGGCTTTGCGCTCTCGCCGAGAGGCAAAGCATTTGCATAGAATGTAAACCTCCTACTACTACCCGACGAGTCTCTCTGCCCATTTCGACAAATGACTGCGCTTTTATGGAGCTCGGATAGCGTCTCCTTTCCGCGCTCGTCGCTCATTTTTATTGCCCCGCTACTAAAAGAGATGCTCCAACTTTTAATTTCCCCCCCGATCTGACTGATTTGGCTATTCCGCGGGGCTATTTACGGCGGGCACTATAAAGAATCTCGCCCGATTAAGACCGCCGAGTAATCCCAGAGTTAAGCTCACTGTCCGCACGTTTATCCGTCGATTGTCGCCGGGGATCAACGCTCTCGCTTTCCGATCCGATTGCCCGGGGCGCTATTAAGCAGCATTTATATACCTCGCTCTCGGGCTTGACTGCGGGGATTTTCACGGATTTAGTAGATTTAGCGGCAGATGCTTCCCCCTTCGGGCGCATGCGGCCCGGGAGTTACGGAGCCGACTCTCGGCTATGAAGTACGGCTGGGGGAGAGAGAGAGAGAGTCAGGGGCTAGGTGAGAGATACACCGAGCGGGAGACAAGAGAAACGAAGAGGAAGGCAGCCCGAGAGAGAGAGAGAGAGAGAACCGGCGCGCGCGCGTTGTTGTGTTGTCTCGGATGGCGGCGGTTCCGCTGCGAGGAGCTCCGCCGCGTCCGACACAATGCCGCTACCGTGGGGCCCATTGTGTGCGCCCGAGTCCGGGCGGGACGACGCGCCTAGACAATGCGCGCGCGCGCGCGCGGCAAAAGCTGCATTCTGATCTAAGGCCGCGCCTGCACCGAGACACCCATCTTCTGGATAATACCGCGCGTCGCTTGCCGCCGCGGGCGCCGCGCTCTTTCTCTCTCGCTCTCTCTCTCTCTCACTCGCCGAGGCACGTCGCCAAAGCTCGGGCGAGAAATTGCTTTATTATATGCGCGGCGCTCCTCACTTCGCTCTGCGCGCTAATGATAACGCAAGTTTTCCCGAGTAAAGTACCTGCCTCGCTTATCGGCCGACTTTATCGCGGAGCACGTGCAAACTCACCGCGGAGTAGCGGGACGCCGATGCGAGTGGCCGCTCGATCGCATCGACTCTTTAAATAGCTCGGACAGTCCGAGGTATCGGAGGCGTAGAAAATGATGAGGCGTTAATAAAAAATGCAGTCTTAAAGTCAAGAAAATAGAAAAAAATACACTGCTATGGAATTTTATCAACTTTTACAAATACGTACTTTAAGGGGACGAGCCTGAGGTAAAACCTATAAAAATATAATAATTGTTGATTGCAAAAATTAATATGTAAAATAAATACATGATATTTAAAAAATGTTCTGTTAAAAGCATATACTTTTACCTTCAAGCTGAACTAGGCTAAAAAACATGTACCTAATAGCTCCGATTATTGAAGCTTCTTCCAAAGACTGATTTCCAAAAGCAAAAGTCACTTACCGCAGAAAACATTCAGAACCCGTGAGTCAGTAGAACTAAAAAATATTCAAACACTTTAGCTGTCAATTCTAATCTACTTAAAGGTGAGACTATGAAAAAAATTATCTTTTCTTTTAACTTTTATTTCAAGTTTAATAGCAAAATTCATAAAATAATTATTAATTTATTGCATTTTACTTTTTTAAAAGTGTTATGCACACTTTCAACTTAGGATGCTCTACTGAAGTGGCTTAAAATACTTTCAAGGAAGTGTGAAAAAATTTGCAGTCAAATTAGGTGTATGGATTGAAAATTATCCTGCAGCAAGTGACTTTTTCTTTTGCAAATCAGTCTTTGAAAGAAGCTTCAATAATTGGAGTTCAGGTACAGGTTTATTAGCCTAGTTGAGCTTAAAACATAGGTAAAAGCACATGCTTTAACCAGAAAATTTTTAAATATTATATATTTATTTTATATGTTACATTTTGTAATTAACAATTATTATCTTTTCTTAGGTTTTAATTCAGGCTTGTCCCCTGAAATTTAAAAATGTTTATTAAATTTTAATACAAATTTTGAAATTAAATAAACATTTTTAAACTTAAGATACGTATTTTTAGAAAAACTTGAAAAATTTATAACATTGTACAAAAATTTTAAAACGCATTTTAATCAAGATGCAGTGCAAATGACCAAATTTTGGAACACTTGTATAGGCAATTAGAAAGACTGCATATTTAGTACACAATTATGCTCTCCGTCGATGATCGGTTCAGACAATTCACAAGAGCTCAGTTAAGAGTGCTCACGATGTAGATGCACACAATATAATCTGAATTTACTATATATATCTAAGTGTCTAAATCAGTCGCAGTAAATCACAAAAAGCGACAATTAATAAGTAGAGAAAAAATATTTAAAGAGTTTTTTAATTGATTAATAACCTTTTTATTTGCTAAAACTCACATTTAACCGAAAAGCATAAATTGTACACATGAAATAAATTACAAAATTCCATTAAAACAAAAGAATATCAAAAACGGTGTAAATCACAAAAGCAAAACAAAAATGACTTATGCTTGGTGGCGCATCCTAATCTTTTATACCTCTTATGGCAAAATTAGCAACCGATAATTATTTAAGAGCGATTTATTAAACGCTCTAGGATTTCTCCTCTTAAGCGCGGCTTCAACGTACATTAATTGGCTTTGAATATAAAGATTTTGAATAATAATTTAATAATTTTTCTTGGGTGGGTGGTACGTACATGTGTATAATAAATATGTGTTAGAGTGTGAATGAATGTTTGTGTGAGTGTTGATGTATATGTGTTTGTTTATAAAGATCTTTCTTTGCTTTATTCATTGTTCTGCAGCAAATGTTGATAGAGCCTTCTCTTGAAGATAGTTGGTGTAGTCATTTTTTAATTTCTATGAGTAAAGCTTTCTAGATAGTAGATCCTAATGACAGAAAGGATAATTTTCGAAAGTCCAATTTGCAAAATGGTATGTTTATCATTAAAGGATTCAATCTCAAGGATCTGGATGCTGCACCTTAGTGTCAGATTTTCGAAGAGATAACAAGGTTGCTCCGTGAATCTTGTGATTATTAGAGGAGCTCATATTTTTTTATATTTTTATATGCATATTTTATATAAATGTACAGAATCATATCTTTACACAACTTGTTTGAAATTTTTATAAAAATTATATAAATTATTTTCACTTTGCACGCGTAACATAAAATATAAAATAATAAGAAAATATGTTTGTTTAACATTTTAAGCAAGTTCTTCAGCGTAAAACGTACGAGAGTTTGAAGAATTAGAAAGTTTTGGAAAAAAGTCTGCCTAATTAGGCGACACTTGTAAATTAAAGCTTAAGCTGGTGAAATCCGAAAAGTGCCTTTAAAAAGAAAAGCGCACTCGCAATAAACGATGATCGGCTCGCGTCTGGTGCAGGCGTGCACACACACACACATCGCTGCGTCATAAATCCGCAGGCAGAAAAAAGAGCAAAGAGTCGAAGAGCTGTCGGGCAAAAAGAAGAGCGACGACGTCCTCTCGATCGTTAAAATGATCTTCCGCTCGTGAAAAAAAAGGAAAAAAAAGGAAGTGCCTAGAAGTCAGAGCCCAGAGGGGGAACACTCGCCTGCCTGCGCCTGCCTGCGCCTGCCCGCGAGTAGGCAGCGCGAGCCGGTGGGGGGGCAGTAGCTCAGGCCGTCGGGCGTCGTCGTTTTTTCCTCCTCCCGTATACGCTCTCGTGTGTGCCGGCGCGGCCTATGGCGGAGCTCCCGCGGCGCCGCCGCGCTCCTCTCTCTCTCTCCGCCGCGCCGCGTCCGTGTGCACGTTTGATGAAGTGGCCGGGAGAGAGGGACGAGTACATTATTATATCTAGTCGGCGAGCGGCGGGTATTGTCAAACGGCAGCTGCCCCGGCCTGCCACCTCCTCTATGCCCCGCGAGAGCGCCACAACTATATTAAACGAAAGCCAGGAATAGTGGGGACCGCAGCGCGCGCGCGGGCCAGCGCGGAGGCTACATTATGTACACGTATACACATCCGAGAGCGAGCGCCGCTGCGATCACAATGCGAGCCTACTGTACGTGCCTGTTTGTTTGTCGCCGCGGCTGCGTCGGCTTGTTTTTGTTTGCAGGCCCGCACAAAAGCTCTCGAACGCCGGGCCCCGACAATGGCGCACCGGCCCTAGACAATCTCGCACGAAGCGCAATTTATAGGCTGACTCCTCTCCCCCTTTATACAGGAGCCCTCGACGCGGGGCTCCTCTAATTCACTTTTTTCCCCGCGCCGCCAGAGCAATTTTAATGCCGTTGCGAAAGCTCGTCGCACCGCGTGTCGATGCTTTGGCAAAAGCCAGCGCAATAAGCCCCGCCGCCGCTGCGCACTCCTATGAGTTGCGGCTAGCTGACGCTGCCAATTTGCTCCGCAAGCAATTACAAAATATACGCCGGACGCCGGAGACAGCTTCGCAATTGCCAGAGGCGCGCGCTGTTGCGCGAACTCGCGGAATTTCGCGACAGCAGCCTCGCTTTCCCATCAATTTTTCCCACATACACACACAAATCGCGAATAAAATAGCCAAAGAAAGATATAGGCATAAATCTCAACAAAAGCCGATAAACTATTGCGTTAAGGTCGCCGCGGAGCGGAAAGCTCGTAGCCGCGAAAATTCACAGCGGACCGCCGGTCTTAAGTCTCGGCTCTCTCCCTCTCTCTCTCTCCACCGAGAGGAAGGCGAGGAACAAAGGATATATCCTCGGCATTATGTGCCTCGGTGTGGCTCTTTCGGAGAAGCTACTCGACCATCCGGTTTCATCGCGGTTCCGTCTGTCCTCTGACTTGTCGTTTCCACGGCAACACAGGGATTTCGGGACCTCGCTCTCGCTCGCCCCCCCCCCTCCCCCCCAGGGAGAGCAAGAGAGAAAGAGAGAGAGGAGGCAGCCCCGCTGCGGGAGAGCGATGCCGAGAGAAGAGAGGATCGTAATTGTAACTTCATTTGAGGCTAATTTCCAGCGGAGGGTATGATGAAACGCGGTAATAATTGTATTAGCCCAGACAAAGGACGGTTATGGATACGCGCGAGGCGGCAGCAGCCACCCCCGCGAAGCCCTCCATCTCTCTCCCGAGACCCCGGCCGCCGTCAAAGCAGCGACTGCAAATATGGCGACATTAACGAGAGGAGGGAGTTGGAGGTTTGCCTGCGCGGCGGCGGCCTCCTGGGGCACGACAACGACCGCTTAAAACGCTCCAATATGGGCACGCGAAATTCGTTCCCTTATTAATTTAGGCCTCTCCAGCGGAGGCATATATAAGCGGCCGCCATTGTCGCGGAGAGAGAGGCGCATATGAGCTCCCGGGCGCCATTTTCGCTTTGTTGCGCGCGCGAATTTATGATACTCGGCTGAATTTTCCGTCCGACCCTCTCCCGAGAAGGGTGGCCTCTTGCTCGCGCTTCATATAAACACGGCCATGAATAATGCCTTTTTCCACTGATTAATGTCGAGGAGCCGCCGTTGGGAAACGCCGCGGCAAAGAACGCTCTTAATTCGCTTTCGAATAGGGCGCTTTTTACTTTTAGTCGGGGCTTTCAGGCTCTTTTTTCGCTGCCTCGCGAAAACACTTGCTTTTATTTTCATGCTGTTTTTAAGTGGATTATGCTTTTCGAATAATAAAATATTAAAAATTCAACCGTTCATTATATTTTCGTCTAATATTTAGTTTAACTAACAATTACATTATCCTGCAGGAAATTTTTTAACTGTGTTTGAAAACGTTTTTTCAAAAAATTCGAAATAAATATTGAGAATTTTTGAAAAAATTTTCTTTCGTTCAGGCCTGATTTTTATGCCAGTCAAATCATTCTATAGAACGGATGAATACAGATTAAAATGAAACAAAAATTTACTTGACAACAAAAATTGTTTTTCAGCTATCAAATTTGACATTGATGATAGGTTTTTATATTAAAAAATCGTTCGTCTTTCTTTTGATATTTTTGAAAAATTAATTCTTTTTCTACAGGCTATATTTTGAAATACCTTTTTCTCACATGGAAATTCTACTTGATCAGATTTTTTAATCTTTATATATGTTATTTGTTTGAATTTGTGACTCTTCATCGATAAAGATTCACAAATCAATCAAATCAATCTTTATCTGTTTTCGGTAATTTTTTTTTTTCGGAAAACAAAAATGTATTTTTATTGAATGGAAAAAAAATAAGGTAAAAAATGACTTAACTTTTATAAAAATTGAAGGGTGCGTCTTACGACGTGGCAGTACTGGGATTTTACTTTAATTTCATTAAATTAAGAGGGTTTATATTATACGTAAAACTTTTCAACAGTTAATTTTTTTTGCTTTTTACTTTAATACTGTCTTGTTATATGTATATTCCAAAAATTTCAAAAATTATTATTATCCAAAATCTACAACATTTTCCATCAATCACATTAAGTTACATTAATTTTCAAAACAAATTATAACGTTTTTCTCCTGTTCTTCGCAGACAATTCTGCTAGTTGCAGAAAGATTAAAGAATTTTATAGCTATTACACATTGCATGTAATTAAATTAAATATGTTGTTTGAACTAAAAGTAAAAGAACCAGGCGAAGAACATAACAAACTGAAAAATTTCATATAAGACTTTATAAATAAGATTCGTTACAATTTATTTTGTTTTTGTATCATTTGTTGGTTTTTAAAAAGTAATTGTATCAATGTTGTTGAAACGAATTTCATTAAATTCTCTATTGTTTGCTTAAAAATTTTGTAAAAGTAACTTCAATAGAATATAATTGTGTAGAAAATATAAAAAACGTCAAAATGCCATAAAAAAATTGAAAATTGTGTGTAATACAATCCAGTTACAATTTGTACAATTGCAAAAATTTAATACTTTATTATGTTTATGTTTGCGATAAGCTTTTTCACTAATAATAAATAATACATAATCCTAAAATTTTTTTTTCATTGATTAATCCGAGGATTAATCTTTAATATTATATAGCTATATTAAAAAAACAATAAAGAACAGAAAAAAATAATACCACCGCACGTTTTATTGACGAAATATAAATTATATAAAAATATAAAAATAAATAATTACTTAATGCAAAATGCGAAGTTTCGAAATGAGAAGGAAAATTCAAATATTCTGACTCAAAAACACTTATGAAACAAATCTTATTTTCAAACTGCGTGAAAAGCTAAGGAAACGGAACGGTTAATCATTCTTGAAGTACAGAATGTTAAAAAGAAAGGCGAGAAATCCCTGGTGAAAATTAATCTATTAGAAATTGAACAAATGGCTAATGTAAATATGACATTCTCATGGTTATTAATTTTAATATTTTTAATAATTAAAGTATTTTTGTACATGTGAAATTTACGAACATAGTGATCGGTGAGCATCGAAACGAGCGTCGTACCTTGCAGGTATTTTCGAGCTTCCAAAATTATTTTGATATTTTAGAGCAGTTGAAAAATGTTGCCATTTAATCTCAAGATATTTGAACGTAGATTTTTTATAATAATTTAAATCTATTATTGGTAAATTTATATTAACAATATTTTATTTTCAAAAGTCTGAGTTACAGTCTGATTGCACTTGCCGTTCAAGTGGATTTTAATGTTATAACAAAATTTTAAATAAATACTGTGTTCAAAAGCAATAATACTTCCAAAATTGTAAAAAAAAAAAAAAATAAGAAAGCGCATGGAAATAAAATTGAGGGTTTTCTTTGAATATTTAAAAATTTTTAGATAAAATGTATCTAAAATCTTACACGAAGCATATGTAATTTAAAAATGAGTCTAAAGTTTACATCATTGGAACGCAACGAACTAATTTTGCACAATTTATGCGTAAAGCTGCCAAAAGTCAACAAATTTTATCTAAATCTTTATTCTGATGCTATTTGCAGTTGCAAAATATAAAATATATACGAAAATCAATATAAGCTTAGAATCAGGGTTGCAGATACTTAAGTCATTGTTGGACTTAAAGTACTTACTAAGTCCATAAATCAAATTAATTTATGATTTAAATTTCGACTAAATCACAAGTCCGGCCGGACTTATTATTTAAGCAATCGACTAAATCACAAGTCCGGTCTGACTTATTTAAATTTCTACTAAATCATAAGTACGGCCGGGCTTGTGATTGAAATATCGACTAAATCATAAATCCGGCCGGACTTATGATTTAAATTTCGACTAAATCATAAGTGCTACCACCAAGGAGAAAAAGCCTTATTTTACAAATCTGCAGTGGGATTCGAAGCAGAACGTAATTTTTCTTAATTTTTATTCAGTTAATTTTTAATTCGTCACCATTGGTGTAGTACGCGTTTGAGCAATTGCTGGCTCGCGCCGAGTGAAGCTGATGCGGGTGCCACAAATACAGCACAGTAAACTCAAACTTTGTATGAATTGGTAGGAAATAGTACATTGTGCACCAAGGACACAAAACAGCACATTCCCGCTCGTGGTGCACACACTATTTTTCGATACTGCTGGCGCAAAATTCGATTTTCCATGCCTGTGCGATAGCATGCGTACTGGAAAACCAGCTTTCACTTCAAATTGTTGAAAGTTCAACTTTTCGAAAAATGTTTGACGGTAAATCATTTAATTTTTATTTAATTTTCATAGTTTTCAATCTAATTTCACGATGGCAAGACGTCTACAATAAATTCATTGGGTTGCAAACAATTTTCAAATTAACATTCTTATTTTTAATGTCTCTTTTGTCTTTCAAAAGTTTCTTTTATTAATTCATAAAATGATAACTATAAATTCAAATATACTTTTACTTAAGATTTAGTTAAAATTTAAATCATAAGTCCGGCCATACTTATGATTTAGTCGAAATTTAAATAATAAATCGGGCTGTACTTATGATTTAGTCGAAATTTAAATAACAAAATCGGGCTGTACTTATGATTTAGTCGAAATTTAAATAATAAGTCCGGCCATACTTATGATTTAGCCGAAATGTAAATAATAAGTCCGGCCGGACTTATGATTTAGTCGATATTTAAATAATGAGTCCGGCCAGACTTGTGATTTAGTCGAAATTTAAATAATAAGTTGGGCTGGACTTATGGACTTGTGGTTTTTTTTAAATCACAAACCTGCAGCCCTGCTTAGAATCAAATTAATTTTCTCAAGATTTTTGAATTCCAACAATGCAAACTTCAGGCTCATTAGCTAAAAATTCATGCATATAATGGGAATATAAAGAATATAATGTTATTAAGTTTTCAGTAATGAATTTACTTTTAAGAATACTCTCTTCTTTTAATATTTTTTAGAAATTTAACTATTAAAATTGATTCTACACGTTCAACCTTCAATGTATAATTTTTTTTCTGATATAATTTAAAAAATAAATAAATAAATTTTAAATTTATCTAGCTAAGATTTATTTTAAAAATTTGTAAATTCTGAAGAAAATTAGAATGATATACATGATAAAAAATAAATAAAATACATTTTAAACTTTTTCTAACTTATATTGTAAAACAATTAAATCAAGTTTATTCTGCAATAACCCTGGTAGAATTTTTAATCTAGAAAATGGCCATAAAACATGGCCAGTTTTCCGGTCATAATGAAACGTTTTTTGGAACGGTTATCGACCATTTTTAGTTTGAACATAACCTCACATATTTTTATTACACTTCAGTCTCCGTTCTCAGTTATTCAGTAATGTAGTAAA
>JAWWEM010000044.1:19091475-19101998 GCA_035582935.1 Ormyrus thymus
CGCCGCCGCCGCGAAAGAAGGTCATCAATCGTCGATGAGCACTGCACGCGGCGGTGGCTGATATCGGAAAGTATACGCGGGCCAGAGCCTTGATTTGCAGCCAATGCCCGCGCTCGCTTTTCTCTTTGTCGCCCGTCGAACCTTTACATTCGCGGCAAGTGCACATCCGCAGGCGGCGGGCGGCGGCGGCGCACGTCCGTCAGGAGCCAAGACTCGCCGCGTGTGATATAGGAGCCCGGCCGCGGATACTCGATATTTCTCTCTCTCCCACGGCTCTTTGTTCCCTCATATATGCGTATATATTGCATTACAGCACTGCTCCGCGCGCGACATTTCTCTCTCGGACGGAAGGCGAGCTGCGGCCGCCGGGAGATTCCAGGGGAAGGCGGCCGCGGATTTTTATTACCCCGCGCGAGCCGTCGAATAAATCCGGACAAATTGTGCCCGGCCCAGCTCGAGCTCTGATTGTCCAGCCGTACGAGGGAGATATAGCGAATGCGTTATTAATCTTGCGCCCGACGCCGCGGCGCTCACCGACGGCGGCCGCTTCTTGCGGAAAGAGCTCTCTTTGCGCTCCGATGGCTTTTCGTGCCTCGAGCCGGCGCGCGTTTCTTTTGTCTCGCTGCTTTTCCGTCCATTTTCCAATTTACATGCCGGCGGGGAGAGAGAGCCGGACGAATGTTCCTCTGAAAAAGTTTTCGCAAAATTTTTACTCGTTAAAAATTCCGAGAGGGAGAGGCGCCTTATTGCGCCAGGAAGAGAAAAGCAATGAAAATAGCGGCTTGCCGTCGTCGGCGTCCCGAGGAGAATAATGACAGATCCGACGGCGACGCAAAAAGAAAATTCTAACGTCGCGGTGAGCCGTCGAAAGTCGGATTTCCTGTCGCCGCGCGGCGGAAGGAGTAATCGGTGCGACTTTGCGGCATCGGCCGTCGCTCGGCGCGCGAATTAACTCCTACGCAGATTTGCGGTCGCCAGCGGAGCGATGCTACGGCGATTTTTTGCCCGGCGGCCGCCTTTTCGAGGCTCGCTTTCCTCGGGGCTCCTTACACGTGTAGTACTCCATCATGTTCTGGTTGTAGCGGTAGGCCGTGCTGAGGTCCATAGTGGCCGCGGCAGGTGCTGCTCGTCGTCGCGCTCGCTGCTCGTGCCGCCTCCGGCTCCGGCTAGTGCCCCGGGCCGCTGGCCGCTGCCGCTGCTTTCCGCTCCAGGGCGCCCGGCGGCTGAGGCGCACCGGGCCGCGTCATCGTCCTCTCCGCGGCGGTCCTCACTCGCGCACTCGCTCGCTCTCGGCTGTGCGCGTCTCGCTCGGCCAGGCGGAGCGGCACTTGGCACGCGTTGCTCGCTCACTCGCGACAACAACGGCAACGCACGGGGCGGCCGCTGGCTGCACGCGCGCGCCCAAGCAGCTCTCTCTCGGCTCCTTTTCGACTGTGTTTCTCGACTCGACGCGCGCGGACGACACGTGGCTCTTTCGGCGCGGGGCTCCGCGCGATATCTCTCTCTCACGCGGACCGGAGATGCCTCTCGAGCCTCATCCCCACGCGGCGGGCAGGCGGCGCGCCCCGCCCATCGGCGCCAGCAGCATCCCTTCGGCGCGAGCCGCGCAGCCCCATTGGCCGAGGGGGGCGGCACCCGGGGGTTGCTACGGCGACGCCGGACGGCTTCTCGAGGCTGAAGCGAGGCTGAAGCGAGGCTGCGACGCGGGGCCCGATCCTAGTCGCGGCGCTGAGTGGCCGCTGGCTACTGCTGCCGAGCTGAGCTGCTGCTGCTGCGGGCCGTCCGTTCGCGAAAGCAGCCCCGAAGCGACTAATTGGACGATGGCGCGAGGCGCGAGGCGAGAGCGGCCCGCAGCGGCCGGCGGATCGGCCGGATCGCCCGGAAGGTGCGGTCAGCGTCGGTGGGACCGACGCCGGCTCGCGAATCTCACAAGGGTCCGGTTTACATGCGAGCGCGAGGAGCGTAAGACGCCGAGAGTACAGAGCGACACGCTGCGCGCACACGCGCCAGGCGCGATGTCATTAGATACGTCGAATATCTCGGCTGGTTCTTGGGAGAGTCGAGGAGTTGCGCAACGACGAGTCACTCGAGAGGGCCGGGCGCGTGCTGGATTTGACGGACAGGCGAACTGCCTTTCCGAGGCGGCCGGCCTTTCGCCCGACGGGGGGGTCCTGCCGCCCGGCAAGAGAAGCAAAGGGCTCCTGGCTCTTTGGTCCTCTCCTCGCTGCACTCCTGATAAAATTCTTCCTAATCAAAAAATAGCTGGGCAAATATTTTCTCGCTACTCGAGTTACTGCGAATAAATTCTCACTTATTCGTAGTTTTGTATTTGTATTTGTATTTATTGAACCAGACTAATTTATATGTAGGTAAATCCTATAGAAATTTTTTAAAGAAATAAGGTTCGGTAAACGTCTTACATACAAAACATCATTAACAACTTTTGACGGGAATTATTTATGAAATTTTTTTTACTTTTAAATTCCCTACATTTTTTCAGAAATATTTATACAACAAACGCTTTACGTACGTTAAAAGAAGAAATGCAGTAAAAATTACAAATAATCTTTTAAAAATGACCATAATGTCTAGTAAAACCATCACAGACTGTTTAAACAAAAAAATTAGTATACTTTGTTAGAAATTTTACTATACTGTTTGACACTCCGTCATGCCCTTACTAGACAGTATGGTAATTTTCACTAATTTTTTCTATCTGTGTATCTATATTTAATAAATTTATAGTGCTTGAGTTTTATAAAAAAATAATAACAATTATAATACAAGCGGATATATATTTAAAATATAGTAATGGCATATAATCGATTCCTTTATTATATGAAAATGTTTTTTTAAAAAACATCATCTCACCTAAATATTATAGTTAAAGCAGAGAGATTTCACGACGTCTCCGCCCCCCTTGAGAAAATTGAACTTCACGAGTCTATCGTGACTCGCAGCATCATTTGTCATTATTGCACTACACGGAGAAATGTAAGGAATAATCTCTGGAGAGATGAAATTTTGGCATATCATTTGCGCGAACGAACGAGCAGCTCAAGCCGCGTTGACGGGTAATATGTCCCACCCTGGAAGATCGCGCCGGCAAAGCGTTCAACTTATTTTCTCGCTCGAACGAATGGCGTAATCGTCCTCAGGTTCTTCGTCAGATTTACTCCCTCGCCCAAAAACAAAAAAAAAGAATAAGATAAAAAGGCGAAAAGGCCTTTGGAGAGGAAAAGGGCTTGAAAAATGTGCCAGCGGTGCCGGTGTATATATATAAAAAGCATATTTTAACATTAAAAGAAAGAGCGAATGCAAAAGGGTCTTTCGAGCATCTGAATAATAAGAAAATAAATATCCCGGTATAATTCGAGACTAAAACCGCGGCTCTCTCTCTCTCTCCCTCCGAGAGAGAGCTCCAGAGGAGAGGAGAGAGGGGGCGGCAAGCATAACTCTCCCGAGACTCCAGGTATTATAATTCACGCGGAATAACACACGGGACTCTCTCTCTCTCTCTCTCTCTCTCTCTCTCTCGTTGGCGGCGGGGGTTGTTTAGCGTATGCGTGAATCCGGCCGGCTGCTGCGCGCGTCTTTGTGCAGTGGCAACGGCAGCGGAGAGGGCGAGAGAGAGAGAGCCGCATGCAGATGAGTCTCGGCGGTCTTGTGCGCACTCCACCCCCCTTCACCCCCGTCCTCCCCCCCTGTGCCCGGCGGAGGCTTTGCGCGGACATCGATCACGGGCCTGCCTCTGACTGCTTAATCAGTCGACCTGCTGTCCTTCCTAATCCGCCGGCGAGCCGCGGCATTAATCTCATTTGTCATAGCAGCGGGAAGATCGAAGAGCGAGTCGGCTCGGACGGACGTTTGCTAAATTGGAACGAGGAGCCGGGAGGCTCTCTCTCTCTCTCTTTCCCGCTGCACCGACGATGCACCCTCGCAGGCTACTTTCTCTCTGCCCTCTTACCTCGCCGATATCGCTCCATCACGGTTTCTCGTCTGCTTCCCTGTTATGCTAATCAACGCGAGATAAGCGGTAATTATGCCTTTCTATTATTGGCATTGCTTTATGAATATACCTTGCTTGATTTTGACATCGATAGGAGGCGGCCCGCGAACAATGTCTTTTTTCGAGTGCAAACATTTTACTTTCCTTGTTTGAGAGATGAATGTATTCTAGACCCTCGGAGATTTTGAATAAGTAAAATTGCTAAATTTTAGCCCGACCGTTTCCTAAGAATAATAAGGAGACGGTAGTACAGTTATACAGCAAATCAAAAATAATAATAAATTTAATGTGACAAAAAAGTTGTAAATTTCTGCCAACGTATTGAAGAGGTTGGCTAACTTAGCCAACGAAATGTTGCTGATTAAATAAATAATTTCAATTGATAATCCACGTAAAAATAATTTATGTAATTTTTATCAAGATTTGATACTTTTTTTTTTTAAGTTTTGTAAAATTTTAATTCTACACATAATTCGTACAAAATTTGTATACAAAAATATAAAAAATATGAGATCCTCTAATAACCATCGGTTGCTAATTTTGTCATGAGAGGTGTAAAAGGTTAGGATGCACCACCAAGCGCCAGTCGTGGAAAATAAAATTAATTGTACTTGGTGGTGCATTTTAAACTTTTACACCCCCATAACAAAATTAGCAGCCGATAACTGTGAAAGTAGCTCATATTTTTTATGTTTTTGTATACAAATGTAACAAAAACATATGCAACTTATGTAGAATCAAAATTTTACAAAGCTCAAAAATAAAAGTATAAAATCTTGGTAAAAATTATATAAATTATTTTTACGTGGGAAAATTGTGTTATTATTTTGAAAAAATTATAAAGTTTACTTGTTCATTTTACATTCTGTTTACTCTGCCAATAATTGCATTTTAAAGACGATTTATTTTTGTAATTTTGTTGTTTAAATTATTAAATTAATAATAATATTTTTTTTTTTAATTTTAACGAGCTTAAAAAAATATTGCCTGTTGAATCCAGTGAGTAAACTACAATCAGGGGCTTAAAAATGAATGTTAAAAGGTGCTAAAATATGACTCTCGGAAAAGTTGGAGAGTTCGGCACGTAAAACTTGGTAAGTCGGCAAGTGCCTCTTCACATCGTTGCGTACAAAGTTTTCGTTCCTGTGCGCGCATGCGTAATGAAAACAAAGAAACTGCCAAGAAAGTGAGAGAGAGAGAGAGAGAGAGAGGAAGAAGGGGCGCGCAACCAGCTAGAGTTGAAGATAAAAAGTGCACGAGAGAGAAAGAAGAGAGTGGGGGAGCGTGTGCCGAGAGCGGAGGAGGAGGGGAGCACACAGGAAAGACATTATACCGCGACTCGGACGTAATGCACGCGCGCGTGGCTAGATAAGTTATGGGATTTGATGTAAATAGCGCACTTGCATATATACTCCCCGTACAACTAGCGGAGAGTGCGCGGTGGAGTAAAATAGAGGGAGAAAATTGGGAGACGATGAGTTCTTTTTGCCCAACGAGCGGCAATCCATTGAAGATCTCTCTGCTCGTAACGAGTGTCTTATGCGGTATAATCATAAATGTCTCGCGGAGCTTTTTCAGTGAGAAATAAAGTACCCGAGAGATCCGAGGTGGGAAGACGCGGCCAAGTGGCGGCGGCAGAAAGAAAGAGTCGACGCGATTGCCCAGACTCTCCTCTGCTTTGAGGGTAGAGAGAGCTTCGAACGTCGAGGCGAGCAAATAAGAGAAGAAAGAGAAGAAGAAGGGAGGAATCCGAGGAGTTAGAAGCGCGGAAACTCCTTGCGAAGGGTAACGCGCTGCGAGAGAGAGAGGCTCTTTAAAACAGCACTAAAGTATCGTTAATCTTGGGAAAAGGACTCTTACTTTTGCCCGGTGACAAATTAGTTAGACAGATCCACTTGATACAAAAATAAATCGGCAACGGCTCTGCGATAGATCTTCCGGCGCGCGGAAATTAGTGTGCCGAGATTGTGTCCCTTACTTTCGCCGCTGTTAGCGGAGCCGCCGTCTGATGTTCTCTCGGTGCTGAAAGCAGGACCACCGGCCGATGGCCTCCCTCCCCTCCCCGCAAGTCTGTGCACCGACGCCAAACTTTACAACGACGTCCTAACGAACTTGGCCCCGCTGCGAGCCGAATAATTTTCCCCGCGCTTTCCACCCCCCTGCGTCCTTTCCTCCTGCGCTGCTGCTAAAAGTCGAGACCGGCTCGAAATCAGGAGTCGCTGCTGTAAAAATTTGCTCGAACCATCGTCGTTTTGCTGGGAGTTGGAAAAGCAAGGTAAATTTTATTTGCGGCAAGTACGGAAGGGAAAAATTTTGAAGTAAAGATTATAATAGTGCTTATTAATTTCTTCACAGAGTATAAAAATCTGAAAAATTATCATAGTTTCTCGTAAATTTTACAACTGTGAACGTGAAAATTTATCGTTGCCCTCGTAAAATTTATTAGAAACTATAATTTCCATATATGGTAATTTTTCTGATTTTTAAAATTTGTGATCAACTTAAATGGGCTCTATTGTAACTTTCAATATAAAATTTTTCTCTGTGTACGTATTAATTAAAAATTAATTTAACAGTCTGTTTCTTTAAGAATTAGAGGTGAAAACGTAATAAAGAACCTTGTTATCGCTGTAATTGCAACTATTTTATATTTGAAAGTATATAGCTTTCAAGTAGCTTAGATAATGCCCTTGCATAGTCAATCTAGACACTAAGAAGAAAAAAATAGCTTCTTAAAATTGAATTTTTCCAAAGGTCCAAAAGCGTAGAATCGAATTTTTTGCGCGCAGAAAAAAACAAAGGCAAACCAATACCAAACCCAGCCGAAGAAAGAAAGCTCGGCAATCAGCAGTAATAACCGGACGTATATGTGGTTTCGGTTACGCGGCTAAATTTCCGAGGCGCATCGACTTTCTCGGGCGCGCGGCGCGGCGCGTCTGCGGAGCGTCAAAATGTCCCCCGAAGCCGTTTTTTTCCTTTTTTTAACCGGCGTAGGCGCGCGCTCGGAGTTATTGCAAGTGTTTCTCGCCTCCCCCTCGGTGGGACAGGCTCCGAACGTCGGGCGAGCCCCGCTCGCGCATCGCTCCCCGGGGATGTATAATATCGAGGCGCTCGCCGTAATATGATTACGCTCCTTTCATCAAGCGGCGCGGCTCCCGGACTCCTCGGCGCGCGATTACGCCCGGCTCGCCCGCGCGTTATGATCGAGGAGGCGATAATTGCATCGTCGAATGAATATGGCGAGCCCGCGGCTCGTGGCTCGGGGGCTCATTATCGCGGTAAATATATCCAGCGTGCGGGGGGAAGGCACGCGCGCACGCGCGCGCAAAATTCCTTTTTCCACGCGCGCGCGCCGCGTTTAATTGCCCTTCGAATATCGCTGCATACTCCGGTGAGCTTTCATTTATTTTTATGGCAGGCCGACGCCGACGCCGCCTCTCGCTATCTGCGGGAGAGATCGCGCGCATCCTGCGGCCTTCTTTTCTTATTGAAAAAGGCCTCTTTTTGCGAGATTTTTCGAGCTCTTTCCACACGGCGGACTACCGGAGATTTTTGTTTTCGTTGCCGGCGAGTCGTTGGAAAACAATGTGCCAGCGGCAACGGTACAATCGGCCTGTTATGAAAGCCGTCATTCATCAAACCAAACGCGAAATCGGAATTGTTCCTCTTATCGGGCGGTGTTCGTTAAAACAACCTGCGCGCTCGAGTAAATCTGGTCTTTTTTTCGAAAATTCTATCCTCAAAGTCGGAGTGGCTAACGAATGCGTTTTATTACATTAAAACTAAATTGAAAGATGCGTGCTACGATTCCTCGGTTGATGCTCAGTTTTATAATGAAATACATCATCAGTCCGTAATAAGGCATATATATCCATTAAAAAAAATTAATGTTTCATCAGAAATGATTATCTGCCTGTGCAAGTTTCATAAGCAGCTCTCCGTGAGCGACGGCGGCGGCCAGGATTTTTTATTTAAAACATTACATCGCTACAATTTGAGCGTAATAATGATTCTGGGTAAAAGAGTTTTCCGGTCTGCGCTCTACATTAAACACTTCCTCCGCGGCGTTTATATACGACCAGCGGCCTTTTTCCTTGATATTCTTGAAAAAAAAAAAAAAAACAGGAAAAAGGGCAGCGGCCGAGCCGGGAGGCCGAAGTAGGAGCAGAAGAGGCCGCGCCGCGCGCTCGAAAGAGGAAATGAATATATATTCAGTCCGGCCGAGTGTGCGTATATATACGTACGTACACAGACTGTAGATGGAAATAAATCTAATTCGTAAAGCCGGATATGCGTAATGGACGGAAGGCTCGCCACCCTCGACAATGCGAGCGTCCAGCGGAAGTCTTCCCAAGCGCTCGTCGGCTTCGTGCGGAACGAACTTAAGTAGAGAGCCGTCCAAGGGCACGCGGGGCAGACACATTCGCTCGCTGGCTCGCTCGCTCCGGGGTCTTGGAAATCGAGCGCGCTCGCCGATGCAGCGCTCGCGGGCGCAAGAAAACCGGGGACCTTCGGCAATGGACCGGGGCAAGGGTTACACGGCTCGGCCGAGGGGTCGCACTCGAGTGGTTTGTCGTTTGCGGCCGCGGGATTGCACGCCGCCAACGTCGCAGGGGGAGAGAAGAGCGGGCCGGCCACGTGCCGGCGCGTGCGCTCGCTCTGTACGCCTCGTAGATATGGAAATAGCGATATGCGCATTTTCGCGGAGAGACGCCGAACGGGCGAGATTCGAATTGCCTCTCCTCTCCTTTATTTCTGAGTTTTTTCCCGCACAGCCGCCCGGGAGAAAGAGAGAGAGAGAGATGCCGGCCGCCGGACTATCCTGCCGGCGCGCTCGGGCTCGTTGTGCCGGGCTCGCTTGATGTGTAGGGGAGATCCCGAATAACGGAAGTACTTTAAATATGCTGAATTGTTAACGATTCGCTTGGATGAGAAAGTCTCGCTCTACTGCACGAGTTTTGGAAGTTCAACTTCCTTCTCGCCGTGCGGCAAGCTCGTAATACGAAAAAACAGCTCGTCCTCGATCGCGCGCTCGTTCGTTAGCAGGAGTTCAATTATTCTGCTTCATTTTCTCACAAAACCTAGTCGATTCGGTGTTATTTTTTTTTTTCTGTTTCAATCGCGATATTTCGTTCGGATGATGGGACTTTTAGAAAATTAAAAATCGAATTGCTCGATCGGTCTATTTTACATGATTAATCCGTGCAGTAATCTTTTCGACTTTCTTTATTATCGAAACAAAGTTTTACGCTCTAAAAAGCTTGAAATTACTTTTTTTCTGCAATTTCTTCATGGTTCAAGCGCATTAAAAAAATGAAAGATATCAAGAAATTTGAAAATCTCCATAGTTTAATGTTTTACTAAGAAATTAACTAGTGTAGAGGAAACTCAATCATTAAACGGATGTTTATACCCCCGCAAAAATCAAATATATGGGCAATATATTGGAAAAAACTATTAACAATATATGCGAAAGACATTGGTAAAGCCTAAAAACTCAATCGGTAATAGCTTGGCAATGTATTGTTAACGCTCACTATCCAATATATCTCCAACACTATTTAATTTATGCTAAATAATTCTCTTGAGAATACTATAGCTGCAATAGAAAAATAAATACTATTATAGTTTTTCTCGTGTTAGTAGTAATTCATATAAGCTAAAAAGTTTTATTTAAAGATTTGTTTATTCACAAGTAAAAAAAAAACAAAAAAAAAAATTTCCCAAACCTGGATTCGAACACAGAACTTTTCCGAGTAGAAATAATTGCAAGGCAAACGCGTGGGCCGGACGAGGCAGCCGTATCGTCCGGCCCTCTCACGGTAGCTTTGCGCGACCCTTGCAAGGCATGTAGAACTTTTCTGGCCCGTCCCGGCTGTGGCGAGCCGTAGTTTAGATAATTGTCAGAAGTAGAACAGGATCTGTGAAAGGTTACGGAGGGTTTCGTAAGAGTTTTTGAAGATTATAGACTACTATAGACTTGAGGTGGTTATCTCCAAGAACCAGGTCGCTGATGATGATGTCTCGGTAGTGCGCCTCGTAGTTTTTGGGGTCTAGGTGTTGATTTAGCTTGAAATGATTATCTCGAAGTACCAGGTTGCCGATGATGGTGTCTAGGTAGTGCGTTTCGTACTTTACGGAGTCTAGGCGTTCGATTCACCTTCAAAACGCTGTCTGACGGAAATTGTTCGTCGATGATGATGTCTAGGTGCAGTCTAAAGATCTAACACATAGATATAGTCTCCATAAATCGAATCGATATCTAGACTCCAACTACTGCAGCGCACTTATTGGACAACATCATCGCTGACTCGGTATTTAGAGATAGCTACTTCAAGTCCATTCGACAAAAAGACCCCGAAAACTACGAAGCGCACTACCTGCATATCAACATCGACAACTTGATGATGATTTCAACAAAAAATATTGTTAAAGCTAAAGCAGTATTATAAACACATTTTTAGTTTTAATGGTATTTTAAATTTGTATACAATGATTATATTGAAGAATTATT
>JAWWEM010000044.1:19102098-19115402 GCA_035582935.1 Ormyrus thymus
ATTTTGGTGCAAATTATAGTAATTTTTCAGGATAGTGCGAGTTTGTCCTTCGATTACGATAGACTATACTAATTTTTCATCAGGTATTTCTCTCCGTGTATATATTATGAAAATACGATGTATATTATCGGTTTTACAGAAATTTCCGAGTATAATTCATAATAAAATTTTCATTTTTTTTTTAAATTATAATTGGATTTTTTCCAGATTATTTATAAGTATCATTTTTAGTTTATTTAAACTATAAAAATATAATAACAATAACTTAAAAAGGTAGTTTTACGAAAAATGTGTAAGATACATTCGTAGTTTAAAAGAAAAGCATACAAGTTAAGATTTTATTTATGAACGCAGGCTTAATTCAAATAGAAAAATTATTACATATGTATAAAGTATGATCAATCGTAAACTTATTTAATACATTTGTTTAAAACTCTATATAAAAATAGTAACTTTTTTGACTGATAATTCAAAAATAATTTAATTTTTTTACGCACAATAATAAAGCACAAGCGTTATTATCTTAAAAATTGTTAATTTAAGCGCTAACATTTTAAATTTATGAACAAAATCATTTGTTAATGATGCGAAAAAAACTTAAAAGGGGTGTTTTCTTTAACATATATTTCTCACAATCACATCGCCATTTTTTCAATTAATTCTCAATAAAGTCTCAATTTCGTTTCATTTTTACTAAATCAACTTCCACAATTTTAGACATGTAGAGTACAATTTTCGCTCAATTATTTTGGTTTCTTTTTTCCAAATATAGAATATACAAAAAAGCACAAATAACGAAAGAAATCCGTCATGGCCAAAGTAACTTAGGCGAGGGTGAAAGGTGCGGCGAGGAAGATGAAAGAGAAAAAAAAGTATGTTCCCGATGGGCACGCGCGACCGATTTCACTGTAAGTCGGAGGTATCATAGCAGGGCGAGAGAGAGAGAGAGAAAGAGCCGAGAAGCGTTCTCGCTCCGAGGTGCTGATATCATGTCGTGCTTTCTTCCTCTCTCTCCCTCCCTCCCTCGAGGGGCTTAACCATCAAGGGGTGGTGCATATTTCACGCTCGCTGGTCCCATCACGTGGAGACAATCTGAACCAGCGCGGATACATCATCGCGTGACGCTGCGTAATAACTTCGCGCGCGCGGCCATAGGACGGTGCGCGCCGCTCCTTTCAGGATCCTCTTATTTATTCATCTCACCTCGGCTCTCTCTCCTGCTTTCTTCTCGCCCTCGGAGCTCCGCCCAACTCCCAAAGGCGCCAGCTCCCTTATCCGCCGCGCCGGCAAGGGTGCTCCGCGCGAGCATCTTCTCAAGCTCCCGAGATGTGCCTTCTCAATCCGCAAACTCGATTTTTTTCCCCCTCGATGATTCTTCGCCTCCTTCTTTTGTCTTCCGATTCGCCGCAAACTTTCTCTCTCTCTCTCTCTCTCTCTCTCTCGCTCCTTTGACGGCCGGAGATTTTCCAGGGATCGCGCTCAATTACGCTATAAGCATACATCGCGGAAAGCATAAAAATCGATCGAGCGCCGAGAGATTGATGGACCCCGTCCTTTCAAAAATTAAGCGGAAAAAGCGATCGTGCAAAGTTTAAACGTCCGCCGCGGAGTATTATAGGATCGCGTTCCGCGAAGCCTCGTTCACGCTCGCTGATGGATAAGCAGGCGCGAGATCACTCGCCCCGAGAGAAAGAAGGAGAGAGAGTCTGGAGGATATTAATAATCCGGCACCGCTCGTCGAATCGGTCGCTCGCGCGCGCGAGGAAAGAGGGACCCGCGATGAAAAATAAGCGGCGACAGCGGCCGCGGAACAAGTGCGAGGAAGGAAGGAAGCTCGGGAGGACAAGAAACAAGGCTAAGAGGAGAGCAGGCGAGAAAAAGGAGAAAAAGAGAGTCGAGAGAGCTGCCGGGCTATTTGTCGGATGACAAACGAGCGTCGCGCGTCGTGGGTGGTTTCGGGTAGTCGCGGGAAATGGTGAGCAGCGCTGCGTGTCGCCGCTGCTACCGAGGAGCGGACTCTCTCTCTCTTTCTCTCTTGCGTTTCAGAGTGTCGCCCATGAAGCGAGAGTGCTGAAAAACAACGACGCACTCCCCTTCGTTAAATTTGTACTCCGTTCGCGAGCGCGGCCGCGTCGCCTTCCTTAATGAAGCGTTCTGCTCCTCGTACAAATGGCTGCACAGACGGACGAGTCAGAGATGACCCTCCGACGGCGCTGCAGCGATCGCATAGCTCAGGAGGGCCGTAGCTGCAATTGAGAGAGACGGAACAACGGCACGCGCGTCTGCGAGTCGCTCTGTGCGAGTATTATGCGTGTGTGCGGCTGGGAAAGCGGCACATAATGTCTAACGGGGGTGATTGTGCTCGCTCTCCGTGACGGATCAATCTGCCAACCCTTGAACGTCCCGCCGTGCCACCGCACCGACCCAGGCGCCAGAGTCTCGCCGCGGCAGCGGGGAATCCGCAAAATCAAAGACGGCCCCGCTACCGATTTGCAAATCGGGCGAATGTCCGCCGGAATTTCCCCGCCCACGTACGAGCCGCTTCGCCGACTTGCCCTCGCGCAAACGAGATCGACTACCGTATTCGCGGCTGGCATGCGAGAAAAGGAAAGGCCGAGTGCGCTACACGGGATCGAGCTGGAATTGCTTGACCGGCGCGTCTCGATTGCGTTTTTCATCGCCGAGGAATTGGTTTGTCTCCTCCGAGAGGGAGATTTTGAAATTTGGAGCGAGGTTTCCCAGTTACGGGAGAATAATGAGGTCTGGAAAGGCGAGCGCGAACTCACTCTCGGGAAACTATCGTAATCCGCGACGCGTTTCAAACTGGTTTTCGACATTTTTTCGCGCGAAGCTCACTTTTACCTACGAGGCGGCGGCGGCGGCGCGCGCAAAAATGCATACGTATATCGAGGCGGAAAAATAGCGGCGGCCGCCGACGGAAAACCGGGAGCCCGGAGCGCCGCGCGGATTGATACGCGTTTCCTTGTGGTAAATTGTAAGTAAATTGCAGTGGACGCGAGGAGAGAAGTAAGAGGGAAAAATTGTAATTTAGGAAAAGGAGGAACCTCGCGCCGCCATCGGATGGGATGTTATAACGCCGGAAAAAGAAGCGGGCGCGCGGGAAGCGAGGGGACGGTCGACGGAAAAGGATGGAGGCGGGGCGCGGGTATAGGAAGAGAGGAGAGAGGGCTCTCTCGCAATTGCGTGCGCGCGCGTGCGGGAGAGGAGGCGAGGGTAAGGCGCAGCGCACACACGCGCCTGTCTGCGTGTCCAGCTATCGGGCCATCGGAAGCTTGACATCCTTACCCACTGGGCCGAGGGAAGAGAGTAGAGTGTGGCTCGCCGGCGAGAGATAGTCGATCAGCGGGGCTCTTGCTCGGCTCGGGGGGCAGCTCTCTCGGCGGGCGCTGCCGGCGGAAAGCCACAGATGGCAGCAGGAGGTCGCCGCTTGCTTAAGCGCGGGAAATGCAGATTATCGATAGCGCGAGGCGGCGGCGGCCGCGAGCCTCGCGCTATCGTCCATCGTCGCCCGAAAGTGCGTGGCTCTCCGGCCTTTCTCTTTCTGCTCACGGCCCTGCTTACCGCCGCCGCTTTACTACTTTGCTCGCTCGCCTGCCTTTTTCTTCTCTATGTCTCTCTCTCTCTCTCTCTCTCTCGCTCCTTTTGTCTTGGCTCTTATCGGCTCTTGATAATTCATTGTTTCGCGAGGGGCTATTCTTTCGCCCCCCCCCCCCGCGCGCGCTGCTACTACCGTTTGCCGAGGCTTCCGTCGTGGACTGAGCAAACTCATCGCTCCATTCCGCAACGTTGGAGCAATGTCGAGTCACTGCTCGGCGCTCGGCGCAGCATTGAAAATTGCACCGATTGCCGCCCCTCTCGCTCGCGGACGTCGACAAGAGAAGTCGCTAAATTTGTCGAAAAACGCCGAGCGAACGCCGCAGGTGCATGCGATCGGAGCGGAGATCGAGCTGCAGTTAAATCGAAAGCAGGCATATCCGGCGCGGTAGCTAAAACTAAAAAGCGAGAGTGCGGTGGAGCGGGAGGGGGAGGGGGAGAGGTGACGTGCTACACGGGTCCCGAAACCGCAACAGACAGAGTCCCGACCGCAAAAAGCCTTTAGTCGGACTCTTTACTCATCGGCACTTGCCGGAGTCGGCGGCCGAGATACCGAGTTTCGCCGCGCGGTGGGTAATTGCTCTCGGCCGCTGCGCCGCGCCGATCGTAAATACGATCGATATATCCCCCGCCGACGAGAGAGATGCGCTGACCGACGGCTCTCTTTCTCTCTTTCTCGCATCCTTTATTCGTGCGCGTTACGATTCTCTCGCCGGCCGACCGGGTGCTCCATTGTTTTTGCGGTCGGGGGGAGGGGGGCTGCTCTCCGCGGAACCGACGGAAGCCCGTCGGTTTTGCAGATCAAATAGCCGGCCGCCGCGGCAGCTTTAAATTTGTATTACGCGCGTACTTCTCGCGGCGGCTACCTTATTCAAATCCCTGCCCTTCCGAGTCGCGGCGAAAATCGCCCTCTGTCTGGACAAATTGCCGAAAGCAGCGCAGAAGACTCGCGGACAATTATTACAGGCCGTCCGAGGAGCGGCTCTCTTTGCATGCGATCCACTCTTGGCTGTGGCCGCCTGGATTAAAGGAACTCGAGCGAGCGAGCCACGTGCAGTTTATACCGACTTCCAAAGACTGCAATCAAGTAATGGAGAATAACCGCTCTTACGGCTCTCTCTCTACCTTTCGCTTATGCCAGCGCGCTCGCTTCGGCTTCGATGTATTTACGACTGTGTATCGCTATTAAAGACCGCTATAGAATACGCAATCTTTTATTGGCGCGTATCTATGCCTCGCCGGGCGATTTTATGCTTTGTTTTGAATTTGAAATTAAAAAAAGGGGGATATACCCTGGGATCGTCTTCGGCTGCTCGGCAGTCTGCAGTCGCGGCCTTAGGACAAAGGGCCGCAAAACTTTCTGGTGCGTGAAAATTTCGTTATACCTTCCAATATATCCATCGATCGTTATGCATTCCGAATTCCTCGCTGAATTTTTTCCTCCTCTCGAATCCGCCGCCGCCTTTTATCGCCCTTTGTAGCTGCCTCCGCATTTTTAGCCCAATACTTGCCATTGAAAAAAAAGCAGATCGGCTCGATCGCAGGTTGTGGAGCGAGCGAAATAGGCGAGAGAGAGAGAGAGAGAGAGAGAGAGAGAGAAGGAAAATTGCGGCGGGGGACAGGAAAGTGACACGAGGACGTCGAAAGACGACGGGCTTATAGCTCTCGGGGAATTTCAAAGGCAAAGGTGCGCTTATGTGGATCGCGCGCCAGGTAATAGATAGGCTTGCATCTGCGCCGCTTCGAGGTTCCTACCGGCGTGCTCTGCCTTTTCGTTAACTTACCCTCGCCCTTAGCCCCGAGTAGTCTGGCCTGCCTGCCTGTTAGATAACAGCCGGTATGCGAGAGAGAGAGAGAGAGAGAGTGATAGAGAGAAAGACGGTGAGCATGACGTTAATAGTTGGTAAACTTATTGCCTTCCGGAGAAGCAACTTATCGACTCTTAATCTACGAGGGGAGGGCGCGGACTCCCCGTTTTCGAGTAGCCTTTCAACCGGCAGTCCAGCGATCCGCGTAGAGAGACGCTTGACAAGTGCACGTCGTAATCGGGGTCGAAATGAAGAGTGTAAATTAAAGCGGCCAGGAAATAGAGACGGACATATAATCCGAGCGCTAATATCGGGAGCATTAAGTATAAACGCGAGCGAGCCCTCCCGAGATTTATGCCCCCCGTCCATATAGGAGAGCGAAGCATACACCAGAAAGAGAGAGAGAGAGAGAGAGAGAGAGAACCGCGCTTAGCGCTCGCGGCTAGGTCGAAGGAGGGACTCTCGAGGTCGCTTACTCGCGCCGCCAAGCTTCCACGGACCACCAGCGAGAGAGAGAGAGAGAGCCGCCGCCGCCGCGGAGCGAAAGAAATCGAAAGGGCAGCTCTCTTTCTCCTTTATCTCTCGTGGGGGGCCCTTTCTTCATTTTCTCCGTCGTATTATCCTTCGCCGCCGCCGCCGCGGCCGCTTGCTTTCCAGCCCCCGCGAGCTTTCGCGAGTCTTCGCGCGAGCGTGTGTGCGCGCGCGCGCTCCACTTTGTATCTCGCAGGCTCTGCAATCTTCCTATCACTCGGGCTCTTGTTCTGCTGCGCCGTGCACGCTCGAATCACCGTTCGCGCCGATATGAAGTATCGTTTCTTTTTTTCGATTAATGCTTCTTTTATCTTGGCATTGCTTACAGATAAACTTGTAATGTAATAATTATGCCGCGAAAAAACGTGTATAGTGGCCATCTCTCGTATTTCCCAAGATCGATAATCGGCGACCGATAAAGGCGATATTGCAAATTGCAGCGAGAGCCAACATAGAAATTATTACCGTAGAAGCGAATATAATGAAGTAGAATTTGCTCCCGAGCCGCTGACAAAAAGAACACGAAGGCGAGCAACGAAAAAGAGAGCCAAAGCCGCGACCGGCGCGGAGCATCGATCGCAGAGGGGAAGGTCGACGTTGCGCAACCGAGTGGGCGCGTGTCAAGCCAAGATCGGGAGCAAGAAGCGGAGCGACATTCCGCTCGCGAGGTAGCGGCGATCGAGCGAAGGATCGAGCTGCCGGTCCACTTCCTCAACGATGGGCGCGCGAGCCGAACGGCCGCCGGGCCTCTTTCTACGCACGTCGCTCTCTCGTCGTCGGGCTGCGGGGCTCGTCGCTCGTTTCGGATCGCGCGCTCTCGTTATCGGACGCTCTCGGCTACTTAACGGGTCGCGCGAGGCTGCTTTACATAAAGGCTGCGAGCGAGCGAGCGAGGCCGGGAAGCAAAAAGCGCTCGCTCGCCGCGTATATATCAATTAGATTAGAGGATTATTTATTCGATGTATCGGCGACGCGCGAACCTGCATCTAATGTACTCCGTAGGTGTTGGCTCCAGCTTTCCAGGCGCGGGCTAAGCTCCTATTTTACTTTTTGCCGATATTGCTCTTCGGCAGCCGGAGCTACATATGTGCGCGCGCGTACATATGTATGAAAGGTCCGCTTGAACGATGATTACTTGGCGTGTCATGCAATTATCATATAAGCTGCTCGGATTGATTCAATGATGATTTTCGTGCGGAAAAGACTGCGGTCTGCAATTTTCTGTGATAAAGAAACTATACAAAATTATGACAAATTATTTATTCCTCGAGATAATGAAACATGTGCCGTCGGTGAAGAGATCAAAAATTAAAAAAATGACCATTTCGCGTCCTGCACAGGTTTTCATTTTGCAGCAATCTTACAAAAAAATAAAATATGCACCTAGGGAGTGAATAAAGAATGTCTCAGATCGCATGTTTATCGACCTCGGCTTCGCATCCTAGGTGCATAATATACTATTCAGTAAAAATTACTATACCTGTTTGTAATGCGGAGATAAACTCGCATTATCCTAAAAAATTACTATACTATATAGTAAAATTTAATAGAATTGTAATAAAAATTGATAAAGTTCTATTAAATTTTAAAAAAACCACTGCCAAGTCATTGGCAGTTAGCTTCCTCCTAACTAATATATTGTTCCATTATAATCTCGTTTTTATTATTATTTTTTTTTATATGCTCATTTTAGAATTTAATGAAAAGCTAACAAAATTTAAAGATAAATTTTGTTATTGGAATATTTAAAGTCATAATAAAATAATAATAATAATAATAATAATATGACAGTACTATGTTATACATATAAACGCGATACCATACGTAACTTAAAATCGTTATAAAACAAAAACTAGTAGATGAACTTCAAAAATTCTATTTGTTACATATTTATTATACACTAAGCCTAAAGGGCCATATTGCCTAAAAAGCGCAACCTATCGGCAACTGTAGCGCTCTCGCGTTCTTTTTTGTCACTCTTGTTCGGGACGCCGTTTTAGTCGGAGCTCTCCACCGATAATCAGATCCTCTATTATATTTAATATTTCTTGTAATTTTAATCAATAAAGAGCATAGACATAACATTTTTGGCGACGAGGATGGGATCCACGAAGTATATTTAAGTGGAGTGCAACATTTTCAAAAAGACATCACTACAGCCTAACCTAAGAGTGGCGTTTACGTGCGTACACGCATTGGAGTCTACTCCCCGAAACTACAACTGTGCTAAGAGTCTCTCCATATACTTTTTCAACGTTCTTCAGTACAAAAATCTCATTAAATTGTGGGAAATTTATTCGAAAATTTGTGGCATTCTTTCTACGTCAATCTCTGAAAAGTTCAATTCAGGATCGAGTGCAGTTCGAGATCACATCTTTCTTGTGACACAAGCTACAGGACTAGAATATCACGCTCAAAAGAATATTTGTTACAGCAGTTACAGAAGTTTTGTGTTAATGAACAAGCAAATTCATGTTCTAATTTCAGTGTGAACATCGCGTCTTTCTCGCGCTTAGCAAAACAAAGAAGATCTACCAGTTCTAGGAAGCGAAGCGTTCAGTCACGTGATTCGCGGAATTGTTTACAAGACAGAATTCCGTTCCTTCCAGTTGCTTTATTTCTATTTTCGAAATGCCGGACAATGCCGCCACTGATACACCGTCGGTTGTTGCTACATCGATTAACATTAAACCCTTTGATATTACACGGCCGATGGAATGGCCTCGTTGGGTAACATTATTAAATTTCAATTTCACTGCTACGAGAATCACCGATCCGGTATTAAAACGTGCGTATTTCTTCACATGCTGCGGCGAAGAACTGTACAATCTGGCTTGCAAAGTAGCAGCATATTATAGATTTCATAATTGTACGCAAAAATTGGATCAAAACATTTCAGAATTCGTAGCAGAATTGAGACGGTTAGCAACAGACTGCGGATTTGGCGCTTTGCTAGACAGCATGATTAGAAATCAGTTTGTGTGCGGACTGCGCGACAACAACGTACGAACGAGGTTACTACAGGTTGATGCGCTAACGTTAGCCAAAGCGATCGAGACTGCTGCACGCGCCGAAATGGCACTCTCTCACGTGCAAGAAATGGAAGCAACTGGGCGCAGCGCACATTACGTAAACCCGCGCTCATCTACGGATCATCGTGTTTGCCAAGTAGCGCAAAATCAAGGCCAACAGAATTATGTCCAAACAGATGGCAGGAAGTGTTTTAGATGTGCTGGAGATCACTCTGTGCCGCAGTGCCCTTTCAGCTCAGATTCGTTGTTCTGCACAGAGTGTAAGAAATACGGCCACGTATCGGCGATTTGTCAATCGGCTCAGCGCAGTAACCTCAACAAAGGTAAAAAACGATGGCATAAATATAAGGTGAAGACTACTAAACAGAATTCTTGTGAGACGGAAACACCTTCAGGACCTACACATCAAGTTGCTGTAAACAAAAACTCGGAGCTGACTAGCTCCACGCCCGTTCAAAGTTCACAAGGCCCGTTCAAAGTTCCCTGGAACCTCTCAATTCGAAAATTTTGGGCTTTTTCACCTTAAAACCGACACCGACGGTAAGGCCATTTCTGTGCCTCCTGCAATTATGGTACCTGTTTGTGTGGACGGAAAAGAATTATGGATGGAGGTCGACTCTGGAGCAGCAGTGACGGTAATTCATTACAATACCTTTCTAAGTTTGTGGGGGCCAAGTTGTACATTAGACCCAGTCGTTGGTTTGAGATTGGACAGTTACCAGGACATGCAGCTAGAAATTATGGGAATGAAAACATGCAAAGTTAAATTTCAAAGCAAAGCTGCCGACTTGCCCTTAGTAATAGTTAATGGGTGTAAAGACCACAATTTACTTGGTCGCAATTGGTTTTCCGACTTGGGATTATCTGTGAAAGGAGTCAATGCGTTACGTGCCAAGTCAGAAAAGATTCTTCTACACCAACCAGATTTTCAACATACAGCTTTGGCTAAAGAAGACCAAACCCTTGGGGAATTTCAAGGTCCCGCCATCAAGTTAGATTTTGATAGATCTGCAACTCCCATCTACCTAAGAAGCCGGCCCGTTCCATATGCATTGCAGTACAAGGTCATTGAAGAGCTACAAAGATTACAAGATGCGGGAGTACTTGAACCAATACCATATTCAAAGTGGGCTACACCTGTGGTCGCAGTGCCAAAGCGAGACGGTAGTCTCAGGCTTTGCGGAGATTACAAGGCTACGGTCAACCGGGTGCTATTGCCTGATCGTTATCCTCTTCCTACATTCGATGATTTATTTGTCAAACTTTCAGGAGCTACCGTATTTTCAAAGTTGGACTTGGATCAAGCTTTCACTCAACTACGCGTAGATGAAGAGGCGTCTCAATTGCTGGCCATCAATACAGTTAAAGGTCTATTCGCAGTTCGACGTTTACCTTCCGGCATATCTGCCGCCCCTGGAATATTCCAAAGAATAATCGAGGGACTTCTGGCAGACACACCAGGAGTAGCCGTCCTCATTGATGATATATTAATCTCTGGACGAACTGAAGAGGAACACAAACAACGTTTAATTAGAGTTCTAAATATTTTACATAGTCACGGCTTAAAAATTAAAAAAGCAAAATGCAGTCTATTTGCTAAGTCCATTGATTTTTTAGGATACCGAATAGATGCTGAAGGGATACACCCTCTGCAAGAGAAAGCAAAAGCTGTAAAAGAAGCACCTGCTCCACAAAATAAGAGCGAACTACAAGCTCTTTTAGGACTTATTAATTTCTATGATCGGTTCCTACATAATAGAGCCAGTTTGTTCGAGCCGTTATACCGATTGCTGGATAAAGGAGCAACTTGGACCTGGAAACAGGAGCACGAAGAAGCCTTAAATGCAGTAAAAAAGGCAATTACAAGCGATTCGGTGCTCATACATTACAACGGCAGTCAACAGTTGGTATTATCGTGCGATGCATCACCCTATGGTGTATCAGCAATTTTGGCACATCTGATGGAAGACGGAACTGAAAGACCGATTTCTTTCGCATCGCGTACGCTGTCACCAACGGAAAGAAATTATGCTCAAATCGATAAAGAAGCTTTATCGTTCATCTTTGGAGTTACAAAATTTCACAAATATATTTTTGGTAGACCAGCAGTACTTTTGGTTACAGATCATAAGCCTTTACTTGGAGTATTCAAAAAAGGAGCTGCTACACCGGAACATCTGTCACCAAGAATGATTCGTTGGTCGTTAATACTCAGCGCATACGACTACCATTTTGTATATAGGGAAGGCAAACGCCATGGTAACGCTGATGCTTTCTCGCGGTTACCGTTACCACGTCAATCCAATGATGAATTTCCAGAACCAGTAGGCATTCACTTGCTTGAAATTGAGACTGCACCTTTAGAATGGACTGAAATCGCTGCAGCTACTACTGCAGACGCTGTACTTAATAAAATTAGAACATTTGTAAGAGACGGCTGGCCAAGTAAGATTTCAGATGAACTTAAGCCTTACTGGAGTATACGTTCAGAAATTTCAACCCAAAAAGACTGCCTACTTCGAGCAAGCCGAGTTATCGTTCCAAAAGAGCTTAGGCAAAAAGCTCTTAACACTATTCACGCAGCACATCATGGCATCACGAGAACTAAAGCGGCAGCAAGATCTTATGTATGGTGGCCGGAATTGAGCAAAAACATCGAGGAAACAGTACGCAATTGTCGTAAATGTCAAGAAAATAGAGATAATCCACCTTCAGCAGCTCCGCTATCATGGCCCGCAGCATCTCGCTCATGGGAAAGGGTCCACATGGATTACGCCGGACCAATAAACGGCGATACTTTTCTGATTATGATCGACGCCTTTTCAAAATTTCCTATCGTTAAAAAAGTTCCATCAATGTCAGCTGCTGAACTAATTACAACAACAAGAGAAACTTTTGCAGATTATGGAGTACCCGCCCTAATCGTAACTGACAATGGGCGCCAATTTGTATCAGAAGATTTTGTCAGGTTTTTAAGCAAAAATGGAGTTAAATTTAAAAATTCACCTCCGTACCATCCTTCTTCAAATGGATTAGCTGAGCGTACAGTACGCTCTTTCAAAAACTTATGGAAGAAGTTAGATGGAGAGGGTGATAAGCGAACCAAATTAGCCAGAGTGCTTTTTGCGATGAGAACTGCATGGTGTAACAGCTTACAAGATTCACCGGCAGAAGTCTTTTTTAAACACCTAAAAGTTCACTCTCCAATGAATAACATGCACCCAAATTCACGCATTAAAGAAGAGCAAAATTTAGATTCTAAAGCAGTGCGTCATTTTGAAATTGGAGATGCAGTAAGGTTTCGCGACTATAGAAAGGACAAGCCCAAGTGGTCAGAAGGTCATATAAAAGGTAAATTTGGTTCACGTCTATACTCAATTGAGGATGCAGATGGCCTTCTACACACACGAAGTATTGATCAGCTGATTGTCAGGTCTTCAATGGATATAAAAATTAAGCCTGACTCAAATGAAGGCACAAACACTGGCAATAAACACATCGTAAACGATAATTACATCGAAGATTTACCAGCAAGTACCGATAACGGGTTTCAGCAAGAACCGAATTTGCCAAACGCAACTACAGGGCAAACCGGTACCGCTGAGGAAAATAATCGGCAAGAAGTTCAGAATGATGCAGCTCAAGAAGAGGAAATCCAGAATGAAGAATTGAACGAGCAACATAATCAAGACATCGTTTTAGATAACGAACAACAAGGTAGACCGAAACGGCTACGCAAATTTCCTGAAAGATACGGCGATTTTAGAAGTTGGTGAAGTAAGCGAAATTATAAATTACATTATAAATGTTTACGTAATTAATTAGTATATTTAAAATTGTTCTGTAATCGTTGCGTTTCGTTTTTTTATAATTACATCAATGTAATAAGGGCTCTCGCGTCGTCGTTATATCATACTCTTACTCATTGTCCTATCAGTTATTTTTACTATCGATCTAGTTGTAGTTGAATTTTGTAAAATCTATGGGGGGAGAAATGTTACATATTTATTATACACTAAGCCTAAAGGGCCATATTGCCTAAAAAGCGCAACCTATCGGCAACTGTAGCGCTCTCGCGTTCTTTTTTGTCACTCTTGTTCGGGACGCCGTTTTAGTCGGAGCTCTCCACCGATAATCAGATCCTCTATTATATTTAATATTTCTTGTAATTTTAATCAATAAAGAGCATAGACATAACACTATTTAATTTGGAAAGTTTAGTTACAAACGAAAAAAATAAATGGTCGATCATTGAAAGAGATCAATTATTCACTAAGATACAGCTATTCAAAAAATTGAAACAAAATAAATAAAACTT
>JAWWEM010000044.1:19115502-19126975 GCA_035582935.1 Ormyrus thymus
GTCCCACAAGTACCATTAAAATAGTAATTTTTAAAAAAAAAATCTTAATTATTAAAAAAAATTTTTCTCAGTGTATGAAAATTATTTTTTGAATTTTAGACTTACAAGTTCTCTATTAACATTATTTTCTCAGTGTACGTGTAGGCAGAAAATAATCTTTTACAGCCGTTATAATCTTTATTCAAGATTTTAAGTTTTTGAAAATTAAAATCATAGTTACATTCTCTTGCACTGTCTCTTATATGTAAAGCGCAGATGTTTACTTATTTTTTCTTATATCATTTTGGGTGTTCTTGTATTCTTATTTTTAGTCTACATGAGGTTTGGTCGACGTACTTTTTATTGCAATTGTCTCCCGGTATCCTACAAAACATTAGAATTATCTAGAGGGGAGGTTTTATCCTTACCGAGTTTTATAATATTACTAAATTTATTACTTATACTATTGATTAAAGGATATTGTGGTTTTTACATCTATTTTAGAATTGAATTGGTGTTTTTATTAAATGGAAAGCAAACTAATTGTTTATTATTAATTAAATTTTTATTTTTGTTTTTGAACCGTTAGAATTCAAATAATAAAATCTATTCTTAATATGTTTATTAATAAATTTAATCGGATGATTATTCGCACCTAACATTTTTTTAATAAAAGTTAAATCTTTATTATGAAACTCCGAATCAATATTGTCAAAGGTCTAGTAGTATTTCAAAACTTAATAATCAGTTTTGAAAGGAGATAGAGTAAATCTTGATAACTAATATTTAAATATAGTGAAAGATTGTAGTTTTAAAATTCGAAATTTAGTTTGTTTTGTTGGTTAAATAAAAGTGTAAATTTTAAAACATAATCATGCGATTTATAAGTACATAAAATTTTTATTGCACAAGTTAGAATTGAGCTTTGTTCAATTTGGTGGGCTTCGCGACGATCCAAGCAACAAGCCTTTTTCGTGCACGATGGACCAGCGCTGCGTAAATATGCGGGGGCGTGTGAACGAGAGCATAAATTCGTCGTCGCGCAGCTGCTTTGCACAGACGCCACTACACTCTGTCCCGTGCACGGTATGTACCATTCTGATAGCTTTTAAATCTATCCTTTTTAAACTAGTAAATAAAAGTTTTACATAAAAATAATGGTATTCTTTAAAACTTAAAACGAAAAATATTTGCAACATAAAAAAACTTTCTAAAGAATTTATTTTAAATTACTATTGATAACAAATTATATATAAATTTATACTTATTATAAATATCAAATCGCAGACTTCAATTTTTTTGAAATTATAAATAGTTTGCTAAACTATTATCTTATTTTTTAAGTAAAATGCAAAGAATTATTATTCCATTTTCAGTAAATAAAATGAATTTGAAAATTATTTATATAGTGCTTTTGTGTATTATTTTCTCTAAATCTAATTATAAATGTTTAATGTCTATTAACTTTTAAAATTTCACATGTATACTCACTAAAATCTCATTAAAAAATGATATTTATTTGCAAATATTGCTAAAAAATAATTTTTAAATTAACAGGCATTACAATTGTGGAAATGATTAGCATGTTAATAAGGTCGTAAAATAAATTTTTATTATTCGCCTTCAGCAACTTAAACGCAGAAATAAGATTTATTTAAAGATTTTTGGCTTCCATAATACGATTCATAAAATGATGCTTGAACATATAGGGTGCGGTATAAGTCATCTAAATTTAACGAGATGGATCTTGGAATAGAACTGAAGCTTCTTTATACATAAAAGCATATATATATATATATATATATTAACTTGAGTTACAAATACAAAATATTTTTTGGATTGCTTTTTAAGAGGTGTAGAAGTTACTGCGAAGTTTCAATTAAAATATCGTTTCGCGTAATAATTATTTTAGCAATTATGAAAGCTCTTTTGAAAATTATATTATTATTAATGTTATCGGAGATCATAGAAAAATTGTACGTAAGATAAAAGTTTTACTTACTACTTTTTTAATTTTAGATCAAAATGTGCCTTAATATTATTTTTTAATACTAAAGTTTGATATCCAATGTTTTAAAAATAAGTTTTCAACAAAGATATTCATATTGATAATTCTTTAATATTAATTTTTTTATTCTTTAAATAATATTTGTAAAAAAGAATTTATTTATTCGTCCTTTATATACTTAATACTATTTCTTAATACTTTTTCCAATCAATTAGCACATTAAAGAAAGTTAGAAATATATTTGAAAAAATTTTAATTTATAACATTTACTGCATTTTATAAAAAAATTTATGTAAAATAATTTTTATCAGAATTTGAATATTAAACCCCTCCTTACAAAAATTAAGTTTATGAATAATTGGTTTATATTTATTTTACTTTTTCAATATAGACAAATTTTATGAATATATTTTTTCGTTCTATGAAACTTTAAGTTTTCTAAAATTTAAACAAATTTTAAATAATTTATGATTAATTTGTGATTAATTAAAAATTTTAATTAATTTCTTTGTTTTTTTTGACAGATAATAGAAAAAACACTGCAATAATGTGTGACGACGAAGTAGCTGCTCTTGTCGTAGATAATGGCTCAGGAATGTGTAAAGCCGGGTTTGCCGGTGATGATGCACCTCGTGCTGTATTTCCTTCGATTGTTGGTCGCCCTCGACATCAAGGAGTGATGGTCGGTATGGGTCAAAAAGACAGCTATGTTGGAGACGAAGCTCAAAGCAAAAGAGGTATTCTTACTCTGAAATACCCTATCGAGCACGGTATAATTACTAACTGGGACGACATGGAAAAAATTTGGCATCACACTTTCTACAATGAATTGCGTGTAGCTCCTGAAGAACATCCAGTTCTTCTTACCGAAGCCCCATTAAATCCAAAAGCTAATCGTGAAAAAATGACACAAATTATGTTCGAAACATTCAACAGCCCAGCTATGTATGTTGCCATTCAAGCTGTGCTTTCATTATATGCTTCTGGTCGTACAACTGGTATCGTCTTAGATTCTGGAGATGGAGTTTCTCATACAGTACCAATTTATGAAGGCTACGCTTTACCTCACGCTATTCTTCGTTTAGACTTAGCAGGTCGTGACTTAACAGATTATCTTATGAAAATTTTGACTGAAAGAGGTTACTCCTTCACTACTACAGCTGAAAGAGAAATCGTAAGAGATATCAAAGAGAAACTTTGTTACGTTGCTTTAGATTTTGAACAGGAAATGGCAACAGCCGCTGCAAGTACATCTCTTGAAAAAAGCTACGAATTACCTGATGGACAAGTTATTACAATAGGAAATGAAAGGTTCCGTTGTCCTGAAGCTTTATTCCAACCTTCGTTCTTAGGCATGGAATCATGTGGTATTCATGAAACAGTCTACAACTCTATCATGAAGTGCGATGTCGACATTCGTAAGGATCTTTATGCAAATAACGTTTTATCTGGAGGTACCACTATGTACCCAGGAATTGCTGATCGAATGCAAAAGGAAATTACTGCCTTAGCTCCGTCTACAATCAAGATAAAAATCATTGCTCCTCCAGAAAGAAAGTACTCAGTATGGATAGGTGGATCAATTTTAGCTTCTTTGTCTACTTTCCAACAAATGTGGATATCCAAGCAAGAATATGACGAATCAGGACCTGGAATTGTCCATCGCAAATGCTTCTAGAATCTGAAAATCTTTGTATCACTACTTGAATTATTTATCTTCAATTTTTCATACTATATGCTATCATAATAAATGTCTAAATTTTGATCTTTTATTTAAAATGTTTTCAAATTTACGTTTCTCTTGATGAAAAGTTTAAATATTTTGTAAACGTTAATACTATTACTTTTTTGTATATAAGCTTATATTAAAAAAATAAATGAATTTTATGTGATAAAATAACACGTCTAATTAATATATATAATAGTAAGAGTACTAGTAATACGTTTTATTAACACAAGTACCCACGGAAATATATTTATACAATAATTAGTACATACCTAGAAAACGTTTCGAAGTTAAAGTGAAAAGGGATATAAAAATTATTTTCAAGCAAGCATTATTGTAATACTGTTTAATTATTATCGTAAAAGTATAAATAATTTTATAATACAAAAAATGTTCAATTTTTATTATGCGGCTAATTTTAACATACATAATTTAATACAAATTTTTTCCTAATCTCCTGAATTAAAAATTTAAGTTTTATATATTTTTTTAATTAAGACTGAAAAAATTCAGCAAATTAAAAAAGGTACCAGCAATGAACAATATCATTTTAGAATTAGCTACTGAAAAATAGTTTTATAAATAATTTACATTCAAATAATAATATATTTATTAATAGCGGAGGGATAAAATCATCTTATATAGTCCATCAGGGAGCCGGCTCTCTCGATTCGGGACTCTTCGGCAGGTAAGGTATGCTATCGGCAGCTGGTATACTCACTAAAAATGTCACTTCTTTGCAGACAAAAGACGACGCACAAAGACTATTTACCCCTGTGAGCAGCGTTGTGAAAAAGGCGACGAAAAATGGCGGTGGCTAAACTTCTTTACCGACCTGATTTTAAAACATTATCATTGCCAACCTTGCTATCCGCAAGAAGTTTAAACTACTATTTCATAATCAAAAAAATTATATTTTAGAAACAAGAGCAATTATATTATAATAAAAATAGTAGCTTATACGTTTTATTATGGCTTATAATAAGTTATTATATTTTAAGTAATGGTCTTAATATAATAATAATTATAATAATAATAAATGTATTTAATGAACACAATTACATTAAATTATATTTGCATTTAATTATAAAGCTATGAATTTAATTAGATAACTCATAAAAAATAATATATGCATTTTTTTATGACTCCATGCAAAACCATTTCTGCTGTTTTTGGAATCACAATCATGTCATCAAATAATACCGAATCGCCGCATTTACTTTTCAGATATACTATGTAATGTTCAGAATTAGTAGTTTGTCCAAAATGACATATGATGCCTCGGAGAGAATACGGTTTTTTGTCAGCCTCATGTCTAAAACATTATAGTGATTGCCTTGTAATGAGAAAAAATTATCGAGTTTGTACCTCATTAGAGTAAACGTTTCTTTTTTTTTTTTGAAAAATGTCATCAGAGGTTTCAAATTTCCATTTGACAAAATTCGATGGTTCGAATTTTCAACCTTGGAAATTCCAGGTAAGAGCGCCACTAGTTGCAAATGGAATTTTCGAAATTGTCAACGGTGAGAACGCAAAACCCACGGACGACGCAAGTGCTGAAGGTCGGAAATGGAAAAAGGAAAACGCAAAAGCTATGTGTATCCTCGCTTCTGCCATGGTTCCTAAACAGTTACAGAATTGTCTGACGTGTGATACGGCAAGTGAGATGTGGAAAAAAATGATTTTATTACATGAGCATAAATCAGAGACAAATAAATCTACGTTACTCCAAAAATTTTATTCATATGAACACAAGTGAACCTGTGGTGCAGTATGTAACGAGAATTTTAAATATGGCTAGAGCGCTTCAAGACCTTGGAGAGAAAATTTCTGATATTGGTGTGTGGTCGAAGATTTTGGGAAGCTTGCCATCGAAATACAACAACTTTGTAACAGCTTGGGACAGCGTAGATGAAAATAAACAAAGCACAGAATTCTTACAAGAGCGTCTAATAACCGAAGAGAAACGACTAAGTGATCGGGAAGAACAAGTAAGTGCTCTTGTAGCGACAAATAGTCATCATAACAGTGAAAGATGGAAAACATCAGAGGAAGGTCGGCCAAATGAAGGTGAAAGAGCGTATACTCAAAAGAATAATAACGAGCTAATTTGCTTCTATTGTAAGAAGCCAGGTTTCGCTAGAAAGTGTATGAAAAAGAAACAAAGGCTCAGAGGTAAACAGAATTTTACTTATGATAATAAAGGGAGTCCAAGTGCCTTCGTGATTACAAGCGACAATAAGCTTGCAATGTCAGTAAATGCTGCCACGCAGAGAGATGTAAGTCAACTGAAGAAGCAAGATGTCGCAGAATGTTGGATTGCCGATAGTGGGGCATCTAATTATATAACCTTCAATAAACATTAGTTTAAAACTTTTTACGAAGTGACGGGTGAAAATGTTATTCTGGGAAATGATGGTGAGTGTGAAGTTCGTGGCAAAGGTACAATTTTTATCGAAAAATTGGTTAACGGCAGCTGGGAATAATCTACACTGATAAGGTCCTACGATAATTTCCTACGTATTCCGAATCTGCGAAAAAACCTGTTCTCAGTTGGCGTATGCACTGAGAAAGAATACGACGTTTCTTTTCGCAACAATTTAGTTGAAATATATAGAAATACGCAGTTCGTGGCTCAAGGTACACGGGAGAACAACAGAACATACCGCATGTTTTTCAAAACTATACTAGAGTCTGATGGAGAAGCAAATTTGACTGTTAATAGTCTTCAGCTTTGACACGAACGCATGGGACACATTAATAAGAAGTCACTTGAAGCTATGGTAAACCAAGGTTTAATACAAGGAGTGAATATCAAAAGTGGTTTTGACAGTCCCTGTGAAGTATGTCAACTTGGTAAATCTCATGTTCTTCCAATTAATAAAGAGGTTATGCATCGCAAGTGGCAGAGTGGTGAATTTTTCCATAGCGATGTGTGTGGACCCATGTCTGTTGATGCACTTGGAGGATCAAGGTACTTCTTGAGTTTTCTGAAGGTGCAAGAGAGACTTGTCAATTGAGGGATCGGGGTAGTATTAAAAAACCTGTTAGATACAGTGCCAATTTTGCTGACTACCAAGAACCGAGTTTTTTTTATGAAGCTATCGCAGGACCTCATGCTGCTGAATGGAATGCCGCTATTTGTCAAGAACTAGAAGCTCATAAAAAAAGTAACACGTGGACGCTGGTACCGAAACCGAAGGAGCGCACTATTATTGACTCGAGATGGGTCTTCAAGCTGCAAGAAGCAAAGGCTAGTAAAGATCGTAAGTTTAAAGCCAGACTCTGAGCAAGGGGTTTCAGCCAGCGATATGGAGTAGATTATAAAGAAACGTTTGCTTCTGTAGGGCGTTATGATGCTCTACGTGTTATGCTGGCTCTTAGTACTTATGAAAACATGGAGATGTTGCAATTTGACGTCAAGACGGCCTTTTTACATGGAGTGCTAGAAGAAAAAGTATATATGAAGGTACCAGAAGGCTTATGCGTTGATAGTGTAGATGATAAACTGGTTTGTAAGCTTAACAAAGCGTTGTACGGGCTTAAACAAGCTCCTAGATGTTAGAATGCAACATTCAAAGCTTTATTAACTGATTGTAATTTTAAAAGTTGCGAAACAGAAAAATCAATTTATGTCGGTACGTTAAATGGTGTAAAAGTATATGTATTATTATTTGTCGACAACGGACTGATCCTTACTTACAATAGAGAAGGGATAAAGAAAATTGTAAATATACTAAAAAACAAATTTGACATAACCGTATGCGAACCAAGTGTTTTCGTAGGAGTAAGTGTAGAGCGAAATCGAGAACAGAAAATCATGTTCCTTCATCAAAAAGAGTATATAATTAGAGTTCTGAAGTGATTTCAGTTGTTTGATTGCTCACCAATTAGTACACCTTTTGAAAAGGATAACGATCTTTATTTGATAAAGGAACATGATTTAGAACGTGATAAACTACCGTACAAGGAGTTAGTAGGGTCATTGATGTTTCTGTCAATAGCAACACGTCCAGATATATCATATGCGATAAATGTTTTAAGTAGATTTCTAGATAGCTACACGCGAAGGGACTGGGAGGCCGCAAAAAGGGTTTTAAGATACTTAAAACGAACCCTTGAGTATGGTATTATGTACACAAGCAGCGGGAGATCGCTTGAACTCATTGGTTTCTGCGATTCAAATTTTGCAGGAGACCAAGTGACGCGGAGGTCAACTTCTGGCTTCATTTTTAAAATTTGTAATGGTCCAATCTCTTGGTGCGCGCAAAGACAGCGTATAGTAATTCCCTATTAAAAAAATCTCTATAGATTCTATGTAGAAATCTATATGGAATCGACATAGAATCTATATAGATATTTATCTAGAATCTATGTAGAAATCTGTTCCAATTCGTTGTATAGAAATCTATGTAGAAATCTGTTCCAATTCGTTATATAGAAATCTATGTAGAAATCTATATGGATTTTATATGGATTTCTATTAAAAAATCTATGTAAAAAGTCACACAATACATTGTTTGGAAATCTATGTAGAAATCTATGGAAATCTATGTAGAAATATACATGGATTCTATATGGATTTCTATTAAAAAATCTATGTAGAAAGTCACAATACATGGTTTGGAAATCTGTGTAGAAATCTATATGGATTATATATAGATTTCTATTAAAAAATCTATGTAGAAATCTATATGAATTTCTATTCAAAAATCTATGCAGAAATTTACACAGAATACTGTTTCATACAATAGTAAAAAAAAGGTATTAAAAAATTAATCTGGAATTCCTAGGAATGTAATGTAATGACCTAGGAAAGTGGATTTTCTGGGTAAATTTTCATCTGCAATGAAAGCCATTAAAACTAGATTTTAAAGTGCACATTTTCGTAAATTTTAAAGCAAATTTCAAGATTTATGAATTCCAGTCCATACCCTACTGAAGAAGATCAGGTGATAATCAGCTCAAAATCAGGTGAAAATCATGTTGATATTATTATTAATTAAAATATTAGTATCTTAATACTAAAGAAAATATTTTGTATTCATTGTAATGTAATAATAATAGTAAATAACCCTGTTGAAAATATCCGGCAGGATATCCAGGCGGAAAACTCACCCGGATATCCTCCTCGATATCCGTTCGGATAAACCGAATTCTGGCTGGATCGAAGCGGATTCCGGTCGGATCAAATTCCGGCCGGATCAATAGACAGGCGGATTTTCAGTCCGATATTTAGCTCGAATTCTATCTGGCGAACCCGCCCGGATATCGCTGAAAATCCGACCTGGTATCGGACTGAAAATCCGCCTGTCTATTGATCCGGCCGGAATCCGGTTTATCCGAACGGATATCGGGGAGGATATCCGGGTGGGCTTTCCACCCGGATATCTTGCCGGAAATTTTCAATAGGGTACATAGATTCTAGATAGATATATAGATTCTATATCGATTCCATATAGATTTCTACATATAATCTATACAGATTTTTTTAATAGGGAACAATCAGCAGCACAGAGGGAAAATATGTTGCAGCCTCAAGTGCAACGAGAGAAGCTGTGTGGCTGAGGCAACTGTTAAGCGATGTTGGATTTCCATGTGATGATGCAACGGTACTAAATATTGACAATCAAAGTACTATTCAATTGATTAACAATCCTGTGTTCCATAATCGTACTAAACATATAAAAATCCAATATCACTTTGTTCGTGAAAAATATGACGAAGGTATGATTAGTGTAAGATATGTTCCGAGTGAATCGCAACTCGCAGATCTTTTCACAAAGGCGCTTCGGCGGGAGAGTCATGAGAGACTGTGTGATGCCATAGGGTTGTGTGGATAAGATAAGGGTGCTGAAAATACCCTAAATAGCGGGAGTATTGAGAATTATTTAGTGTGTTTCAGCGCTATAATGATAGTTTAGACAGCTATGCTTTATATATGTGTAAGCACAGTGTGTTTGTGTATGTCCGCGGATATTTAGGCAAGATTCACTGCCTGTAAGCACGTCAGTTCCAGTCGTGACGCTTTGTTGGCTGGTGCTGTAGGTAGCTCGTGCTGTGTGAGAGTAGTTGGGTGCTATACTAGATTGCCGCCGTTCGACTTAGTTATAAGGCATTATATTAATAAATTACACTAATAGCAAAATCTACTTGTTATTTATTACACAAAATCCAATACTTTCAGTTAGAGGAGCCAAATCCTTCAAAAACCTCAGAACTTATCAAAATATAACATATTCAACATTTTTTGAAGCAGCAGAAGCAAGAAATTTAGTTAGTACAGACGAAGAATGGGATACATGTTTACAGGAATCATCAAACTATATGTTCCCAAAAGCAATTTGTGAATTATTTGCATACATGTGCTTTTCATAATCCAATAAATGCTCGGGAATTATATGATAAATATAAAGAAAATTTTTATTACCCAAATATGAATGAAACAAAGGGTGAAAAATACGCTTTGAATATTATAAATAATATTCTGTTATTACATAGATATACTTTATCTGACTTTAATCTTCCAAGTATAAATAATTTAGGTGATGCATTAGGAGAATGCGAAGTTAATAATGAAGAAATCGATTCTGCTGTAGATGACTTAGATTTCACAGGTAGTTCATTAACTGAAGCACCAAGAATAATTTTCAACTCGGCAATAAATGCAACTAAAGGGTATGTGAAAGATACTTGTATTTTTATAGATGGTCCTGGCGGAACTGGTAAAAGTTATTTAATTAATTTACTGATTTCCTATTGCAATAAGAACAAAATAAGTATATTAGCTGTAGCATGGACTGGAATAGCAGCTAATTTCTTAAAAGGAGGCAAAACTGTACATACAACATTCAAACTACCTCTAAATATTAATGAAACAAGTTCATGTAATATAAAATCAAATACACTTCAAGGCGATAAAATAAAAAATGTACAAGTTATTATCTGGGATGAAATAAGTATGACATCAAAACATGCTTTTGAAGCAGTAGAACGATCGTGCAGAGATTTAAGCAATAATAATAGAATGTTCGGAGGAACAGTTGTTATTGCTTCAGGAGATTTTCGACAAACACTGCCCATTTTCCGCTTTGGAAATAGAGTACAAATAATCGAAAATTGTTATAAACACAGTCATTTATGGCACAACTTTAAGCATATGTCGTTAAAACAAAATAAAGGAGTGTCAGAAAAAGAAAGGGAATTTAAAAATTGGCAATGGACATTTTTCAACAAAGTATGAGAACGATAACGAAGTAATCAAAATTCCAAAAGAAAATTTGTCAAGTGGAGAAATAATTGAAGAAACTTTTGGAAATCCAATAGATATAAATAATCAAAATTTTTACGAAAGTGTTATTTTAGCACCAAGAAATGTAGATGTTATCGAAATCAATAATAAAATTCATGAAAAAATTCACAGAATATTCAAGAGAATATTTAAGTATTAATAGCTTAGAAAAAGAAAATGATGAAAATTTATCAAAAAAGAATTTTTAAATTCCTCAACTCCTAACGGCTGTTAAGAAATATAAACTTAAATAATGCCCTACTGAAAAACCTCATATGAGATCACATTTGAGGTATCACATGTGGTATCAGGTGAGATCGAGAATGAGCTATCCTATGATTTGTAACGTGTGATCTCATACGATATCTCATATGAAATCTCATATGAGATATCGTGCCAAAAACTCATATGAGATATCATATGAGATCTCATATGAGATATCGCATGGGATCTCACGAGATATCATGAA
>JAWWEM010000044.1:19130860-19155934 GCA_035582935.1 Ormyrus thymus
TATAATTTTCACCAATGCTAAAGTGTGTACAATTAATATGTGCAGGATTCTTATGTGTACAAACCACATCTTGCCATTGAACTTATAACAATATAGTTATATTTATTGAACGTAAGTATAAGTATATATTCAATGTATATAAATTTTACATAGATATAATTGTAGTAGGTCTCAATGTTGAAAAGAAATGTATTACTCAATGTACTTAAATTTATTACTTTACAAAAATAAAATTAAATATATTTATTATTAAACAATTGAATTTTTTTATTTTTCAGATGTAATTAATTTTATGAATATATTTCATTTTATGAAAGATCTGAAAAAAAAAATAACATGAGCGACAGCGAAAATGATAGTGAATATTATTATTCAATTCAATGTAAATGTCAGCAATCAAATGAAAAGAAAAAAGTATTTATTTGTATCTATAAATTTAATGATATTTCTATGACTTTGATGAGCAACCTTAAACAACTTCTGATTTATCGCCAAAAGTACATGGAATTATCAAGTAAAACTGATAACAATATTAACAATATATGGGATGATTTAGAAATATTGGACCCAGCAACTGGATATATATCCATAAAAAAATTTAATCAAATTTTAAACGAGTTTATAAGGAATAAAAAAAAGCATTTAAATAAACCTATTCATTTTTTTGCTCCAAAAACAACATATTGTCACAATTGTAATAGTGACTTTGAAGTGACTTATATTGAAAATATGTCTAATTTATCAGTTAAGTGTGAATTACACAATGCTAATTTAAATCAAAATGCAAAAGTAAAAGTTTTACCAAGAATTGATAATTTGCATTCTAATCATAATAATGATTATAAGAAATCTCCAAATAAAAAGGCTTACTCTCAAAAGGATATTTCTCAAAATAATGAAATAGAATCTAATGATAATGAAAAATGTTTTAAAACTGATATAAAAATTAATAATTCAAAAAATAAAATAATAAATACACCTATAAAAAATCATTTAAATGAAAAAAGTAATAAATGTAATACCCCTGATTTTAAAAAACCTAATGATATAAAATCTCATGCAGATAACACTACAAAAACTAGTAATGCAGACAAAAATTTTAATTTTAGTCCATCTAATACAAAAGAAAAACCAAATGTAATTGATACTACTGAAAATAAATTGACAAAAAAGAAGGTGAAGAAAATGAAACAAAAACAAAAAAAGTTAGAAGTAAAAAGCAATCGATCAAGTTCTAGTTCTATATCAGAATCAAGTAAAAGCACAACAATACCTGAGACTTCAAGCAAAACAAAAAAGAAATCTGTAAAAAAAGAAGATGAAGAAATTGAAATAATGGAAAATGAGAAGGATTCTGAAAGTGAAAAAACAATTGAAGAAATTAGTACCAGTGAAGATAATTTAGATTTCTTAACAGATTCAGAAAACATGTCAACATTGATTGCTGAACTTGTTAAGCGTAAAACCAAAAGTAGCCAAAAAGTAAAAGTACAATCATCTACTCGTACTTTAAGATCTGCTGAAAAAGTTAGTGATAAAACTGGTGATGAAGAGTTTGTTTTATATACTGTAAGTGTATCTTTTTTTAGATATTATCTAAATTTTACAATAAAATAAAAGATTTCTGCTTTATTTCTTAATAACATTTTCAGAGAAAACGAAATAAAGCTGGTAATTCTACTGAGAAAAGTATTAGCGACTGTGAAAAAGCTCATACTGAAGCACTTACTATGATATTTAAAAATAATATAGAGGCAGGCATAAATTATTTAACTAAAGCTATTTTTTTAAATTCAAAAGATCACAGATTTTACTTAAATCGTTCTTTCTGTTATTTAAGAGTTTGTGAATATAACTTGTAAGTATAAATTAAAGCATATCATAAAGTTTCAATTTTAATACAAAACTTTCAAGAATTACTACAAAAAATTAATATTATAAACTTTTCCTGAAAATCTTTCAGAGCTTTAACTGATGCTAAGTATGTCTTACAAAGAAGCTCAATTCAAGCTTATTTATTTATAGCAAATTTAAGAGCTGGGCAAGCTCAATTAGCTTTAAAGGTATTTCTTAATTATGGATATAAAAAAATTAATTAAAACTTTCAAAATTCATTGAATTACTTTGTAGAATTACCATCAAGCTGAAATGTTTTTCAAAGAAGCTGTTTTTATACATCCAGAAAATTACCACATACAAAGAGAATTAATGAGGGTGAAAATTGCACACATAATTAGTATGGGATATAGTGAAAAAACAGCTCTTCTAGCATTAAAAAAATGTTCTTCTAAAACGGTAATAAATTTTTCATAAATTTACTTTAATCAGTTGCACAAAAATGAAATATTATTTATTTATTCTTTTATTTAGAAAGCATTACAATATTTGATGGATAAAAAACATGATTTATCAAATGATAATTTTGAAAACAAGAATTTACAAATTAAGTGTAACAACTATGATGATTTAATTTATGAATCTGATGACGATGAAACTTCAAATAATATTCAAATTTTAAACAAAATATTGGATTACCATTTTGAAAAATTGAATTCATACCCTGTTTTATCGAAATTTTTAAACACAACAAAAAACCCTTTGAATGCTAAGAAAAAGGTTCCTGCGACAGTAAATAATAAATCTTTAGTAAATAAAGATGTAAATAATGTATCTGTTAAAGAAAAAGCTATTTGGGTTGGAAGTTTAACTTCCAAAATAACAGACAATATGTTAAAAGAATATTTTAATCAGTAAGTAAAACTTTTAGTTTTTTTATATTAAACGTTTTTCCAAATTTTAAATAAAATAGTAAGAGGATATGATGAGCTATATATTATTTTCATATAGTTACACACATTGCAGTGTTTCAAATTTTGCATTTTTATTTTATAAATAATCTAGATGCTTATAGTTAAAAAAAAGTATAATACGGATATACATTCTCCAACACTACATTTTAATAAAATTACTTTTATCTTTATAAGTAAATATAAAACTTTTGTTTACAGATTTGGTAAAGTTATTTCTATTTATCGACCAAGTGATGACAAGTATTGCTTCATCAATTTTGAAAAACTTATAGATATTAACAAGATTTTAGAAAATAGCCACAAAATTAGTGGCAGGAAGGTGATTGTGAAATCTACCGTTAAGTAAAAGGGTTTACATTTTTAAACTTCTTATACAATATTTAGTTTTTCTTGAATATTGACTAATTTTTACTTTAGTTTTTTATTCGTAAGATTAATAGATTTAATTATTTATATTATTAAGACTTTACATATAAAGCTATGTTGATGTACATCTATATACACGTATATATATATGTATGTTAACGATTTTACAGTTTAATAACGTGCAATAACTTCTGTGTGCACGTTGAAAGTGAAAAAATAAAAATATTATTTTGTAATTGTAATAATTGTTTTATATTAATTTGTGTAATTTTCAGCATGCAAATACTGCCAGAATATTGTCAAATTCTTTGTCTAATAAAAACACAAGAAGAAACTAAATTCTTAACAGAAAAATCCTTAGAGTGCTTAATGAATCCTCTTAAAAAAATATCAATGAATTCAGTTGATTTAAAATTTGTTTGAGGTTTTATAGAAAAAAATAAATAAATAAATAAATAAATACATACACTGAGCTGTAAAAAATAATCCTTTATTTTAATTCTTTTCATTATAAATTTAAAATAGCAATTTTTCATTGGTATATACAAATACACATAATATGGAAAATAATTTAAAAACTAAATCATAAATATAATTAATATTACATTAAATTTAAATGCTATTTTTATTAAAAAGGAAATAATCTTAAATAAATATTAAATACATAAGAATGACGTTTGTTTGTGTTAAAAGTGTAAATTAATTTGACACGCTTGCTTCATCTTCCTCCGGCTATTTCTGTTTAAATATATTCAAATACTTCCCTCTGGTCATTTCCTTTGCCTCTTCCAAGCCTAATTGATAAGCCGTGTCGTGCAGTTTCTTGACTTCCGATATTAATTCATTCACTGATAAATGACCCAACTGGTACAACTGATTCATATCGTCGCTTGTTAAACTAGTCGACCAGACGGGAATATCTGTTTGCGGGGAGTTTTGAGCGACGAATTTAGTAATGCTTTGTTCAGGCCACAAGTCGGGCGAAGCTCTATCTAATTTTTCTAAACTGATTAAACTTTCCTCTGTTATTGGTACATCACTTTTGATGATTTCAGAATCTTCTATGATCATTTTCTCCATTTTGCGTGATTCTAAACATAAAAAATATACATTATATTAAATTGTCGACCAGAAATTAGATAGTAAGAAACGTTTTAAATTTATATTTTTAAATTATAATTAATTCGTCAATTTTTTTAATACAATAATGTTCTTTATTATATTATAAATTTTAAATTTGTGCGCGCTAAAAAATTTTTCTAATTCAACGCCATCTTGCGTTATTGATGTAACTATCATTCTGTTTTCTATTATAATTTTATCTACAAAATTTAGCTTTTCTATGTTTATTATTTCTGTATTGTTAATTGTTATGGTTGCTGAGTGATGCGTATTTTCCGTTTAAAACTTTCTTTTTGATTAATAAGAATGAGTTAAATATATCTAAAAATAACATGTTTTAAAATTATAAATAAAAAATTTTTTTTATTAAAACATATCCAGTGAGAAGTAATTCTATAATATTTGTTAAAATTATTATTATTATTAATAAATTAATGAAAAAATTTAACAATTTTTTCTAAAGAATATAAATTTTTAATACTTTAGCAGACTAAATGTAAATTCATAAAATTTTAAAATCATATTTAAGATATATTTCATTAGTAAAAGACGAGCGTACATAGTCTAAATTATTCAATCAAATCGCGTATTATTTCATTATAAATAACACAAACCTCAGAATATTTTGAAACATTTAAATATCTTTGCTAAATTCCATTTTCAACTGTTCTTGCAGTTATTTTTTAACGTTTGTTAACAAAAATAAGGATAAAAAATAACTGTAATATCGAAATTGTTAGTCATGATGAAAAAAAATTTTCCGAGAAATTATTATTAATTATGACGTTTTATGGGAAGAGTAAGAAAATATAAAAATTAATTTGATTGAAATAAGTTATTTTATTGAAAAATTCTTAAAAAACTTTGTTTCTTACTCAGAAAATGAAGAAAAACAAAGATTTCAATTCTTCACTCCAATTCTGCATTCAAGTCATCTAACCTAGTCAACCATACGAATATATTTTCTTAACACTTAATGACTCAGTTAAGAAAATTTCTTTTCATCACTTATCTATTATTATTATTATATGTATATTACCTATCACTTGTAATACACCGTTTTTTCACACAAAAATCAGAAACTGATGGATACGACGCTCTGTTGTGTAGAACACCGCACTAGTTCCTAGTTCATACCTTATCCGCCACTTTCTGCATTGAAGTGGCGCTGAGCCATACGGGCTTCCGTAATTCCGTAATCCGTAGTAAGGATTCCGTACCCTAATAGCTACCTGCTTGGACAGTTTAGTTGGGCACTCGCCGTCAAGGGATACGCTATACGAAGAGCATATAATTAGAAAAGAAAAAAGCTACTAGTGTAATGTTTGTTTTATTTTTATTTTTATTAGATCAATCAAAGAATTAAAGGATTTTATTCATGGATGCAACTGGAAAGAGAAGCAGCTAGCTTTACTTAGATCATATTTGATTTGCCGCAACAAAATAATCCACGTGCACGGTATGCACGCTTGTTGAATTGCAGTGAATGAAAAGTGCAGTGGAATCGCATTATCTGTCGTTTGTTGTTGAATAATCAACATGTTTTATTCATTAAGAAACGTGCCAGTGTCAGGAATTTTAAAGAATCCCAGTAGGTTTGAAGAAGAACCTCGCAAAAAGAGCAGAGAAGAGTGGCAAAAAGGTAAGGAACTGGAGGAGGCTAGGAAGGCAGGTACTGCTCCTGCTGCTGTTGATGAAGAAGGAAAAGAGATCAATCCCCACATACCAGAATACATCAGTGCCACCCCATGGTATATTGGGGCTCAAGTAAGATATTTTATTCAAAATATCAACAGACTTTCTGTAAAGAGTGAAATGATAGAATTTTTTTAATTTTTTTAATTTTTTTTTTCATGCTAAAGATTGCATTTTTCGAAAAAAGCAGAAATATATTCGCAAGCTCTAATGTTTGGCTTTTTGATAAGACATTCAATGTTTCATAGAATGTATTTTTTAATCTACAAAAACAATTTTATATTTTTTTCTTTAGATTTTTGTACATGTAATTGGGAAGAAGGTACCCAAATTAGATAAAAGGCTTAAAATTGAATAAAAACAATTTTTATATTCTCAGTAACACATATATTTATAGCAAGTATGAAAAAATGTATTTCAATCCACTCCTGGTTTTAATTTTACCGGGTATTAAGTACCTTCTTCCCTTAAAATCTTAAAATTAATAATTTTACAATAATATGTCTAATAATAATACTAAACAACAAGCAGTAAATAATTTTTTAATTGTAGGGACCAACCTTGAAACATTAACAGCTTCAGCCAGAAAAACTGAACCAATATAGTCAAATTGATAATGGTAACACAAAAGTGTATCAAACAAAGTAGCTACAAAGTGGAGACCAGGTGCTTGCGAGAATTGTGGTGCCATAGGCCGCAAACAAAAAGATTGTTTTAATCTACCTTGTAAAAGGTTGGCAAAATTTGCAAACAGCAAAATTGAAGCAGTTGAACGTAAGCAGACAGATTTAGTTCTAAGTTACAAAGCAAAAATAAAGAGGTATGTGTTAATGTTCATTAAATTTATTTCAATTATGTATATATGGAATTTTAGTATTAGTTTTTAAATACAGGTGGGCAGGCTATGATCCTTCAGAGCACACAGCTATTGTGGAGGAGTTTCAAAAGGTCAGAGAAGCTAGAAAACGAATGAGAACTAAAAAATTAAATTCTAAAGATTCAGAGAATGCAAAAAAAGAAGATTTGAGTGAAGATGAAGATAAATATCTAGATGAGGTAGACATGCCTGGAACGAAAGTTGACAGTAAATAGCGAATTACAGTTAGGAATTTAAGAATTAGAGAAGATACTGCCAAATATTTAATAAATCTCAATTCAAAATCAGCATTTTATGATCCAAAATCAAAATCTGTGCATGATAATCCATATACAGGAACAGGCAGAGAGTAACTATAATTTCTAATAGTAGCTTTTATGTGTAAATAAAATGAAAACTTTTCATCCAATATTTTTCAATTTTTAGGGTGGATTACAAAGGAGAAAATGCAGCACATTTTAGTGGAGATATTCAAGACCATGGAAAAGCTCAATTGTTTGCAGCGGATGCATGTAGGAAGGGTGTTACTGTGCATTTGATAGCAGAACCCATGAAAGTTGAGTTTCTCCAATAGAAGTTTAATAAGAAAAAAGCAGAATATTTAAATAAAGTTAAAAGTAGTATTATTGAAAAGTGTGGTGAAGAGAATTTTAATGTGCCATCACGTTCTTTGTTATTACCTCCAACAGAGCATTATGTCGTATACTCCAGAATTGGAAAGGTAAGTTGTATATTTTGATTATTCATTTTTATCTTTGTTTAATTCACCATATTTTAACCATTATTTAAAATTTCAAGTAATTAAAGGCAAGGAAAAAATGATTATTAGGTCAAGATACGAAGAAGATATATACATAAATAATGATACTTCAGTTTTTGGATCTTGGTGGAACAAAAGAGTATGGGGCTATAAATGTTGCTACTCTTTGATAAAAAACAGTTACTGCTGTGGAGAGGCAAATAAACAAGTTATAATTAAAACAGATGAATTAACTCGTAGAGAAAAACTCTTAAGATAAAAAATGAAAAAATTCAGCCTGCTGGTAATGTGGGAGAATATAAATTTACTTTGTTTGAAATTAATAAATCTGTTGAATCAGGCAATGACTTCCAGTAAATCTAAAGAAGATATCAGAACTAAGCCCGAAAGAAAGTGTAAAACAGGAAAGCGAAAGTTTAAAAAACGAAAAATGGAGAAGAAAAATCAGGAAAAGAAGAAAAATAAAAAGCAGGAAAATGATAACGAAAAGAATTCAAAAGATAAATTAAAAGACGCACTAAGAAAAGAAGAAAAAAGCTTAAAGGAGGCAGAAAGGTTACTGAAGATGAATGAAAGAAAACGACCATACAACAGCATGTATAACGTCAAGGAACATACGGAAGAAGAAAATGAAGCTTATCAAATAAATCGCATTAGGGCAGAAGACCCTATGCGACAATTTATGGATAAATGAAAGTTAAATTTTAATTTTAATTTTTAACAATTGCTTTACTTCTGTTATTATAGACAAAATTTCCTTTTATACGTGTAAATTTCGAGAATACACCTAGAATTTAATACTTTTCGAATAGCTTACACAAAAATTCTATATTTATACAAGCTTTTGTAAAACTAGAAAATCTATTTTTTATTTGTAATATATAAAGATATTTTGATAATATGCATTTTTTAATTAAGAACTTGCCTTTTTAACTGAATAAGAATAAATTATTATACATATCGGCACGATGTTCTAATTTTGAGGTGAGATGAATGTTCTTAACTGATAAAAAAATTAATTACGATTGATACTTTTAGTAGTACAATTAGCACAATTTGTTTCAATATATTGATATATTGATATGGATCATTTGCGATAGGCATGGGGAGCAGGTCGAACGTTAGATTCGAAAAATACCTTAATCCAAGCATTTTGTGTCAAAAAAGATTAGAAAAAATGTAAAAGAAATTTAGTGGGTCTTTTCCGGTCGTTTTCTATTTCTTCAAAGTAGAGTTTATCATCGCAATGAATCCTTATAATGTTGACTGCATATGGCAACGAAATTTGATGCGGCTTGCCGAGAAAAGACCTTTCCGAAAACAGTAGAAAATTCTAATTGCTACAGGATCTGAAGGTCGATCTGAAAAAATCAAAAGGTTCGAAGGGTCGGAGGTGGTCAAAATTACGTCCATTTGAATCGTTTTCTTGCAGCTGAATGCTAGTTTTCGGAAAACTCCAAACCTAATTTAAATGTGACAAATATTTGCCTGTCGGAAAGACCTGGTAAAATGGTGCAAATAAATACCGATACCGGTATCGGGTTATATATGGCATTTGCACCGATTTTACCAGGTCTTTATAAGGTTTTACCAGGTCTTTATAAAGTAGGGAGTAAAAGCCGCGTAGGGAAAATAAAGGGTATATATATAAAGGAGATGATTATTTTTTAGTAGTTGATTTTTTATTCCTTTTTATCATTTTATTCAGCAGCAATACTTTGAAAGTTAAAAAGTAAGCGAGTATAATGAATCTTTTTTAAGATTAAAAATCGCTGCAATAAATGGACTGCGTTGACGAATTTTTTGTATTAAAACGACGTGAAATTTAAAATATTCAAATCAAAATACAGACAGATTAAATTTGAATTTATCCGCGCGAACAATGATCGCCATATCGAACACACGGATAACACCGCCGCTTCCCAGTGTGTCGTCAATTCTTTTTTCCCTAGTCCTTGATCCTCGATATTCTAAATAAACAACGCGTGAAATCAAGGGCTCAGAGCACACGGACGCGCCGAATGAGCCGCGCAAGCATCAGCCGCATTTTCCCCATCCACGCGGCTCGCGGCACGATATACGTTATAGATGCGGCCGCCCGCGTATTGGTATGCGTCAACTCGCTCCATTAGTGGCACCAACACAGAGAGCGAAGAGGTTGCGCGCACACGGTAAAGGTTCGCGAGCGAGACCAGTCAGTCGGTTCGCACATAGCAGAGTAGCAGCAGTTCATGTGGAAAGTCGCAGAGACGGGCGCAGAAGAGGAAGGACTCCCGGGGACGATGCGGCTCTAGAATCTTTGGAAGGCGCAAGCGTGGGAAGAGAGAGTGAACGTCGGTACCGACGCCTCCGCAGCGAAAAAAATACTAGCGCCACGGGATCAGCCGCGCTGCCGCAGCCGAGGTCCGGGTCAGGACAGCGTAAGTCGCTTTATTTCTCGCTTTGTTTACGCGCAACTCGCTCGCTCTCGCTTGCAGCCAGTGTCTATTTCCGTGCACACGCGCATCTACGCACCGTATATTTTCTCGCTCCTCTACTATAGTTCGTGCTTTAAAGCTAAGCAATGGCCGAACGTCCAGGGAGAAGGACGGATGTAACGTGCCCCTTTTACGCTCGCCGTCAGTCGCGATTTGCCGGATTACAGTCGCTTCTCCTAACGTACATAATGTTGAACATATCAGATTTGTTTTTCTTCTTCTTGGAGGTTATAAACAAAGCCCCGGAAGCGCTCTGCCGCTCGGCGCTCTCCCAGCAATCGCCTCTTTAGCGTGTAACGGGCTCGTTCTCCCTTTGGCCTTTAAAGGACAATAACATCGCGTTTACCCGCGACGCTTCTCCGCTTTGCGCGCGAATCCAAATTCGTTTTCGAAAAAATATCTGTACCTGCTCTATAAATAGCCACAGAACCGATCGAACGCTCGGCCGTCCATTCAAAATATCGGCCGCTCCACCATCGGAGAGGATAAAGAAAGAGAGAAGGGAAAAAAACATAACAAGAGACGGCGCGCCGAAAACGCACACGCGAGACCGCGCGCACACACAGTAGGGAGAGAGAGAGAGAGAGAGGGAGACAAGGACGGATCCGGGGTTTGCTCTCTCTCTCGCTGGATGGTTTCATTGCCCTTTCGAGGCTCCTCCCCCCCTCCCGGCGCCCCCCTTATCACCGTCTTCACCCCCCGCGCTCGCGAGAGAGCGACGACGCCGTTCGCGAACGAGAGAGACGGTATACACAGCGCGGCTGAGCGGCGGCGCGCACTGCCCGGAGTGTGTGCTCTGTGTGCTTTCTGTTTTTCCGAGGACTTTCTTCGGCTCCAACCTCTTGCAGGACAGGTACGACACAGTCTTTACGTTCGCATTTCTCGCTCGCTTTGGAGCCGCTATTCGTTGCTTTATCGAAGGCTTAGCAAGAAAAGAGGCGTGTGTGCGCGTCGCGTGATGGTTTGTCAAGCGAGAGTTTGTTTTGTTTACTTCGCAGCAGGCGGCCCGTAACTTTTCCTTCGACTTCGTACTTTCCGGCTTGTTTACGCGGCGGCTTGTGTATCGATTCGGCTCGGATTTTAATTGCCACCGCTCGATTTTCCGCGTCGATTAATTCCCTATCTCGCGGCGATTCAAGCTGCCGCATCCGTCAAGATTGCCAGAGTAAAAACGGCGAGCTCTTCCTAGGAAGTTTTAGAGAAAAAAGCAGAATCCAGCGCGACGTAGCATGTAAACAAAGTGCGTCGCTCGACGCGCGTCTCCGTAGTTCCGTCTCTGTCTCTCCCGCGCGCTCCGCCAGGGGTAAACGTCCTCGAGACGCAGCGATATATATCTATATAGCTCGTGCAGCCGCAGCAGCAGCAGCGCGACTTTTCGTTTCGCAAGCTCGGCGCTCCCCCTCCCTCGGTTTCATCCCGTGTGCTCTCTTTTTCGTTCGCTAAACTTCGAAGCTTCATTTCGAATATACATAAAACCAGCGCGGCTCGTTCCTTATACATTACGCGAGAAGCGCGCGCCCGATTTTCCGTAAACAAACTTGACCCTGCCGGATGCGAGGCCCGTTGCGCTGGTCAAGAGAGAGAGGAACGCGCGCAGAAAGCGTGTGTATGTTTGGTATACGACAGACTCGGCGCCCTAAACGTCGCATGCGCAGTGGCCGACGCGGCGCACAGGACACGGACAAGGGGAGAGCCCCGCGCGCGCTCGGGGTTACTGACGCGTCGTCGTCCGCCGCTCTGAATAAAGTCGAGCCCTTTCGCGATCTGGCCCTGAATGGAAGCCTCTCCCTCGCACAGGTTATTGCACTCTGCCGAAGGGGGAGGGGGGAAGGGGCGAACCTCGACGGGGGTTGTTGCGGAGCGACCGAATTGGAGAGGGGCGGGCAAGAAGCTGCCGGGATGAGGGGCTGGGAAAACTATCGGGGAGATAACTGAATTTTGGATGATCAGCGCGGAAAAGCGGTTACGGTTAACGCTCGCCGGATTTTCGCCGGGAGGCACCCATTGCTGTTGCGCAGTTACTTTTTAGGTGCTTGCTGCTTCGTCGTGATTTTAGGAGCTTCTTTCGATTTTGTTCACGCGCTTTTAAGATGTAAACATGGTTTGTTTTGATTGCTTGAAAAATAGTTTCTAAGCAGCTTGGCATGCTTATGTAGATAAACTTTTTACACGCTTCTATTTTTGTTACACAACACTATGTATCCAAAAATGGATTTTAAGGAGATTGATTTTCTTTTTAATCTTATCTAATCAAGCGTCAGTCGAAAATAGGAAGCTATAAGTAATCAATTTAGTCAACTAAATAGGCTTTTAGGATTTATTTCTAAAACTTTCCATTCTAAAACTTTCCACTCCTTCATTTTTGTTTAAAATTATCGAAATAAAGCCTTTGACCCAACAGATACGAAAAAATGAATCATATTTACTCATTTCGGATGATACGAAATCGCTGCCTTATGACAAAAATACCAATATTTAACATGAATTTTTAAATATTAACTTTAAATAATGAAAAAACAGCAAAAGAAAGTAATATATATTTTCAATTCAATCCTAATTTCTTTACATTCATTTCTTCAAATAAAGTTGAGTTCGAAATTCTATAAAACTTTTGGTGACAAGCCAAAAGATCTTTTATTTCAAAAACTGATTATTTTTCACTTAACACTAAAAAATATTTGCTCACGTTTTTGTAATTTATTTGCTCGAAATGCAGCTAAAAGAATATTTTTATCTTGCTTTTAAAAATTTAATTTATTTTAAAGTAGAAAGTTCTTTCCTGAAAAAACTCCACGAACACAATAGAAAATTCTTCCGCACATCGGTGCAACAATTTCAAGCAGGAATATATTCATATTTACAATTTAAGCATTCAATGGGCCAGCTAGAAAGAGTTCCTTTTTTTCAAATTCAGATTAATACTGCCCCGGCCTGAAAAAGCCGGTATTCACCTTTGTCAAATCCACATTCCGCTCCGACAAAGGTGCCCCGCGCATTTTCCAAAACCATTCAGCTTTTCCACACGTACAAGTATCTCGTAGATAACTCCGAAGCACCAAGTGCATTTGGTATACAGAGAAAATGCAGCGACTGCGTCGGCAGAGCCTCTAGCGGGTCCCATCAGAAGCTGGCCATCACCTGTCTTTGTCGCGCGCTCAAAAACACGATACAACGCTCCTCTCGCGCGCATGTGTGAGAGGTTGAGGGGGGGGTGGGGGGATAGGGGCGCGCGTCTTTGATGCTCCGTATTTTGAGACTCGGCCCCTCATCGGAGATCCGTCTCTTTTTCTTTCTTTTTTCCTTGCGCCTCTTCCTCCACTCTTCGTACCGCGGAGATCGTCGACTCGGCGCTTAGCTGCAGCGGACGACGACGATCGCTGCACAGCAGGTAAACGAACGAAGGCGTGTCTGCTGGCTCTCCCGCTTCGGATTTTGCGCGCTCTTGTATTATATAGCTATATAGCGGGTTGAGAAGGAGCTGCTGCACAGGTCACACGCCGTAGGTGTTCGTGAGCGCTCGCACGTACACGCGAGGCTGGACCTTAGTGAGTGCGTACGTACTGGGCAGGCGACTTCTTTCTCTCTCTCCCTCTCGCTTGTTCTCGTTATGGCTTCTGATAGAGATGAAACGCCTTTCGTTGGGTTTTATTGGAATCGGTGAAAACTCGTTTGCGTTGTCGCCTTATACCTCGCCTGCTGATCTATATAGCTGAGTTAAAGTGGCCTGTAAAAGGTTTGCTTTCCGGGAGGCTTGTGTGCATTGCGAGGTAGGCCTGCGAGCAATGGAATGCATGCATTTGTTACATCGATTGGCATGGTTCTTGTGTATTAATAGGCAACTTGTTTTCATGTAAGCCCTGTTACACAATTATCTCATTCTTTTTGCATGCTACACTTTACTACCGTAGAGTATTAATTTTTATTTTGGAGAACAGTTCTTCTAGAAATTATTAATCTACTACAAATTAAACACTTTCTTTCCACTAGCAGTCACATTTAATTTATTCTTTTAATATCACAATAAACAGGGTATTACACGACTTTGTATTTATGATACCTTCATTGTTTTTCATTATTTTATGTTATTGTATGTTAATCACTTAATATTTACATCATGTCATGTTGTCATTGATAATACATTGATTTTAATTAAATCTATATAAATAAACTCATCGGAGTGAAAATGAATAATTGAATATTATTAATTTAATATTCTAAAAGTAAGAAGAATAAGAATACATCATTATTTTTTAAAACTCATTTAAAAAAAATGGGAAGATTAATAATTATTATTTCATTTCTTTTCAGCTATTTAAAAAACTCTAGTTCTTATTAAATTTTTTTATTTTTCCTCTAATTTATTTTGCATTGACCTTTTCAATGATATCTATCTTTCTTGGTGTGTGTATATAAAGAAATTAATGATTTTTGTATAAAATAATGATGATATTCGAACAATAATCAAAAAATTATGATTTTTCAGGTCAAAATAATGTATGTTTCAGGCTTGCTGTTCAAAATGAAATGGTCTCCGGGAGCTCTGTTTTGTGAGCAGGTGGGTGAATTGACAAGAGTCTTTTCTCAGTGGAATGAGTGTGAACAAACAGTCGTATTATATGCCTTACTGAGACGAATCCCAGCGGTTCAGGCTCGCTTTCTTGCTCAGGCTGTTCAACACTCATTACATTCAGTTTCAGAACTTGACTCTCAGGAGCTAAATGCTAATAATCCTAGTAAGTTTCACTGCATTTCAGACAATACATACAAAATATCTATCAAAAATCTGTTATATGTATATAAAAATAGTTCTGTAAATATATAAATAAAAGTAAAAACTTAAAATTAAATTTTGCAGCTTTTATCAATTCATTATTGACGGAAACTACTGAAGTTGCAATTAACCAGCTACTGACTCATCTACCGCTTCTCAGACCAGGAAATGTAGACTGCAAACAAAGTTATTTGATGGTCATCCCAGAACTCATCAGTCACTGTGTAACCACTGGTCAATATACAGAACAGACACAACAGCTTCTCAGCTATACTCTCATCCATCCCGCTATTGCTAGTCAGGACAGACGACAGCTAACCCAATGGCTTAGGCAGCTTGAAGATAGAATTAGTAGTGCACCACCAGCTCATAATGTTGAGGAATACACTAACAATACACCCATGAGGTTAATAGACTACTAATTTACTTGTTTATAATTTCATTTTTATTTATTTCATATTTTTTTGATTAGATGGGATACTACATGGAATAAAAATATGAAGCAATCTGATCCAATTAGCCAAGCTTATGGTGCACAATCCAATACACCATTCAGTTTTCAATTCCAACTTCCCGCTACTCGTCAGAGGCGGTCTAACAGCCTGACACCTCCAGTAGCCTCTTCACATCAACCTGAAATCATTGAACGAAGTGGAAACACAAATATTTCAACGAGACACAAGGCAAGAAGTTTCAGCGTCTCTGGTGACCATTCTAGTAAGTCTAAAATTATTTTACATCAATTATTTTAATTCTTATTCATTGATAAAATAATTTACAATTTTTCTTTTTAATAGCTGCTCTAATTGGATTAGGTCCTCTTAGTCCACAGAGTTCTTGCGCAAGCAGTGGTAGCGAAGGTCGCCTAGATGAAGCTTCTGCTCGACCTCTTAGTACAGGCATGCGAGGTTCGATCAATACAAACTTTTTATAAACTAATTGTAACAAAATATCTTTAACGAAAAAATAAAACGAATTTTTAAATTTACAGACGTACCTGCATGGTTGAAAACTTTGCGTCTCCACAAATACAGCTACTTATTCACAAATTTATCGTATGAGGAGATGTTGGAGCTCACCGAGGATCGCTTAGCTGAACAAGGAGTAACCAAGGGTGCTCGACATAAGCTTGCGCTCTCTATTGCTAAATTACAACAACGCTACCAGACACTGCTTAATCTCGAGAAGGACCTCGTTCAACCACAACGCGAGACAAGCCAGTCTTCGTCTTTCGCCCAAAAACCACTGCTGGTCAGTGCTTTGGACGAGCTTAAGGTTATTCTTGCAACGCCACTCAAACCCAGTCAAGAAAATGATTCGCAAGATATTCCAATGCAGTTTACCAAAGTTCTGGGCAAATGTGAGAGCAAATGAATAATTTTTCTTAGTTTTAATTGTTCATAATTGTTCAATAAATTTTATTTTCATGATGGTCTAATTAAACTATTTTTTTCTTTTTAGTGTGCAGCAGATTGGCATTGGAAAACGTGGATGATTCAGTTTTGTGTTCATGCATAAGTATTCTTGAAAAAGTTTTGCAACACGATTGCTTTACTACAAGTCAGAAGGAGAAAGTGCAGCAATGGCGCAGCCGTCTTGGAAATCCTAGACCTACGCCGAAGTAAAGCATATTTTATTTTTTTCAATTAAAATACCGAGAATATCATGAAACAATAATTTGAATATTAAAGTTTTAATTTATATAAAATTTTATTGTGTTTTACTTTCTAGGTGGCAACATAATCATGCATTTTTCAATCGACGATACTGCAATGGGCAACAGCATACTAGAAAGCCTAGTTTGAATTTGGGGCATATTGGAAACGTTAAGTCCTCAAACAACTTTATGGTTACGCCGCATAGGAACAGTATATCGACTCCTTATCTGCAATCGACTTCTAGCCAGTCAAATGGTCACGCCAACCTTCAACCAGTTCAAGCTCCTGAAAAGCGACCTAGTCTTCAAGAGACAAGCTTAGAGGTACTAAGAATTGTAATAATAAAATACATTAATTTGATCATATAAACATTTATTATTTCAAACGTTACTGAATTTTTAAATATTATATTTGAGACAAAAATATTTGAAAGCTGCACTACAATTAAAATAAAAAATTGTAGCAGTTGCAGAGAACTTTGCAGCGCACTTACAGTGCACCACGCGATAACTTCCTTGGACATTCAAGCAGCGCATTAGAATCGACGGATCCAGAGATAAACTCTCGCTTGGAGTCGCTTTGTTTAAGAATGACTGAACAGGCCATTGGCGGCTTTGGCGAGGCCTAAAATCTCATTTGCTCAAAACAATAATCAATAATGGCACCGCATTCATACTATCAACCCACGTATTTTATGCAGCAGGTTAGCGCTATTTTTATAATTTTTCGACGACAAAAGTAAAGGAGAGAGAGACAGAAAAAGATGAAAGACGGAGCGATTAAGCGCAGCATGTATACTCATATTAACTCAATTGTCTAGAACGAGACGCAAAAAATGTAAAATAATAGATTGTGTGCGATAGAAAATAATGCATAATTTTTAAGAAAACCACGGTTCAAAGTTGACCAAAACACTGACAATTCTGCCGAAAGCAATTTGCAATGAAAATAACAATGACGGTTTAATATCAATTAATGAAAAACATTCCTGATTTTTATACTTTTTTTAGCTTGATCAATTCGTGAGCACTGCTCTTCTGTATTTTCTCTATGTGCGTAAGCTCTGCGAGACTCTAGTATACAGTAAAAATAGATGTTTTTGATTAATTGATATTTTAGAGACGATGAAAAAGATAAGAAAATTAAATCATATTCTCATAATTTTTAATGTTTAATTTTGTTTAAGTAAAAGATTTTAAGCTATACCACGTCTAAGATTAAAAATATAAGCTACCAGCCCTTTTAACGGAAAAAAAAATTTAAAAAAAGGGAACTTTCGGGAGTAAGTTTTTTCATGCATCTATAACCAGAAAGCATTTTGAAAATGACAAGAGAGCACATGAAAAAGGTTACTCTTGCTTTTTGCTAAGGTTTTAGTGCTTATGTCTTTAATAAAGGACTTTATCTATCGCTAGGACTTACGGGTGATTGTTGTCGCGGGCAAATACCTTTTTTCTGACGGCTCGAGCAGTCGTGCAATATTAAAAAAAAATGACTAAATCTATTTAAATAAAGACTAATCCTCGATCTCAACAGAGAGTGTATTCAATCGTATAACGACAATAATCTCTCGAGTCCTAAGTGCTAATACACGTTTAATGCTATTTATATGAACTGACAGAATTTGGCAAGCCAAATGCTACTAGAAAGATAGATTCTTTCCTTTAGTATTTACTTAATCAGTAATATTCATAAATATATTATATACACGAATATATTATATATACACATATTATTAGAAGACTTTTAATGATCGCACCTTGCGAGAAAAAGTAGGAGAGATTGCAATTGTGAGTTTGTATGAAAGGTTCCTTTTTTGTCGTGTGACTGAGTGAATGCTTTAAAAGAAAAAAAAAAAGAAAACATACCGTGCGATATACTTGCAATATTGTTTTGTGTTATCCATTTCGGGAAATGGAATTTTTCTGATTTTACGCTCTCAAGCATCATACTCTAATATAATATAATTTTCGTTTATTATTATACTTTCCCTTTTTTAAACGAATGGACTGAATTAAATAACTTTTTTTAATCACTCCATAAATTAAAAAGAAGATAACACGATTATTTTTGAATTGATTTGTCTATCGTGATTTTCTCAAAAGTCGGACGATATATCCTTTTGTCATTTCCGGTGTAGAAGAGGTCGTGACCTCGTTCGTGCGCATAGCTCTATTCGATCGATCCGTAAAACAATAACGTTAAAAATCGTTACTTTACAAATATATATGTATTATATTCGCTTTGGTCAATTTTGCATCTGAGTTGTAAATTTTGCAGTAAATTTCCCGGGGTAAGACTCTAGTGCAATGTTCTTGATACTGTTTTGTGTAAAACACCAAACTATCTATATAAAAAACGTGATTAGTATTGAGGAAATATTCAAAGCCACTTTACCAATTGAACAGTTTTAGGCATAAAAATGGAATTTGAAAAAGTTTTTAATGCCAATTTAATAAAAATCTGCACTTTGTGTTACTGTACAATTGGTAAAAATATTTTTTACATAAATTTTAAAAAGGTCAATGTAATTTAATTCAATAATTGCACAATGCATTTGTACTTACTCTTGCATTACGTAATCTAGAAAAATCCTAGTAAAGTAAATAGACTTCTATTAGTGTTCTTAGAAACACTAATAAAAAAAAGACAGCAATAATTATTGAACATAAATTACCAAGCCTCGGTCAAACAACGATGTGAATTTTCCCTCAAAATGCACACGACGTAGTATACCTAGTATACAAACTGTATAAAGCTAAAAAAAAGTCTGCGTTGCACGCAGAATCGTATAACGATAGAGTAAAGGAAGGAGCGTATATTTCTATTATTATATCTTCCCCGGGAATGAAGTGAAATTATGTCGCAGTCGATTCGAGCTAAGCGTGCAAACGCAGGTCTGTGATTCATATATTTGTGTGCTGAAAAAAGTAACGTAGCACCAGCAGCACAGTGCGCATCGCGTGTTTATTCTCGTAATTGTATATTTTTCATTGGAGCTCCGTCGCAGAATAATATTATATAAATACGATAAAAGTAAGCTGTAAACGTCTGATGAAACAGAAAAAACGAAGAATCGCATGTACATGTATGCTTTGTAGTTTCTGCACAGATTTCGCAACTTTGTTTTTTAAAACTTAAAGAGCTGTCTAGAACGTTTAGAGCAACATTTTCAATAATATATCTGATTCCTGTTTAATTTCAATTAATTTCAAACGCGAAACGACGAATCTTAATAAAGATCCTGAGTCGAAGTCACAAAAATGCTTTGAATGAATTCTTTGAAATTTTATTAAATATTTTTTATATATACAAAATATTCAAAAGTTGCAATATAGTTTCTTAAATGTATACAAATTAAAAATTAATGATTAGGCCCATATTGGCATTGTATCAGTATTTCTACTTGGCATAAAAAGGAAAACTTCTATTTTCTATGATCTCATAAATATTGCGACATTTAGTTTAAATTGTAAATATAATTTGTTACACGTCATCAGGATGACTGTAAATTGTAGCGGAAACTTATTTATGTGCATTTCTTTTTTAACCTGCATTAGACAGTAAATTGCTAGCAAACATCACATGTAAAGGTTAAATTTTGTGATAATCTTGAAAAGTTATCACGCAATTTTTAAACATCGAAATCTGTGACTTAGGACAAAAGCATACATTATTCTCGTGTATTTTTCACGAGCTTTGGCATGGCGCTTGAAGAAAATTAGAAAAAAGTAAAAATGCAAAATGAAGAAAATTGACAAGATGAGTTTAAAAAACGTCAGAAGCGCCTTTCGAACTGTTAAGAGCCCTACTAACTGTAAGACTAAAATTAATTACTCTTAATTAACGTATAAACAATGAAAGACTGACAATTTCACGCGTTCCAACGAGAGAACCCAATTAAAAAAATAAACAAGTAAACGAACGAACGAAGCGACACGACGCAAGAGAATTTGCTCTGGAGGCAAAAAAAAGCATAATGGAAATCGCATCTTCGTCGTGGTCATTTTTTTAAACGTGCGTTGTGCGTACGCGTGAATGCAACAATTGGAAGACTGCAGAAAAAAGGGAAAAACGAAAGAAAGAGAAAGAAAAACAAAGCTGACGAAATCGAAATCGAGATACAGATAGAAGAAAATGAGTAGCAGAAAAATGAAAAAAAAAAAGAGAGCGAGAGACGTAAACGTGGGCATGCTAATGCATACCCCAAAAATAATAATGAACTTTATAGAAAGCGTGGTATCGAATATAGCGCAAGTACTTTGTAGTACATTAAGGTTTTACGCGTAAAATAAACAAGATTGTAACGATTATATGCATAGCGCTAAAAATTGTATTAGGTGAATAATTGATGTAAGACTACATGAGAAAATGCGTGGCAAAAGCCGATTATATAAGAAAAAATAAGACCCATCGATGACTGGCTTCGAGCAGTGTTCGCCGCATCGATAGGTTATCAATGTATACACACACAAACACTAAACACGTAATAACTCAACAATCATGGTTTAAAAGATCGCCGAAGCTCGCTCGTGATTTTTATCTTTTTTCATTGGTATACAGTAGATGAAAATGAATTGTTTAGCCTTGTCATAACAAATAGTACTCGAAATTGGATTGTTTGATAACATTTAATAGTAATTTTTGAGTATTTTAAATCTCAAGTCATGTGTTGAAAGAAATTGACACTCGTTTAACTTGTATTCATGCGCAGAACATCGAATGTTTTATCTCAGCTTGACTCGACAAGATCAGCATTTTAAATATCAATATTTTCCATTTCAATTAAAGTTTAAAAAATGAAAAAAATCCGTAAAAATTGTTAAATATTGAATAAAATGGAATCATCGATTAAAATTCCAAATATTAAGAAAATGCATATATTTTCTTACATATAAGTAGTTTTAGCATTGCATTATTTAGAAAGACATTGTTGAGAAAAGGTATTTACAAAATTTATTTTGTACTTATACAAAATACTTTTAGCACAACAATTCTATCTATTCGATTTTGTGCAAAAATTACCTTTTCAAAACACTTTTTAAGTAAAAAAATAAACAGAAAAGAAAAAAAAAACACGTGTCGAGTCTCGGCGTGCTAGGCAATATTTCAGTAAACACTGTTTAACATTGTGAACTCCAGGGAGGATAATTTTATCAAAAGCTAGTCAATCGATACATTTTTGTAATACGTCACGTAAATAGGTAGTCGTTTATGATAATCATACGTTGCATTACACTTTTATTATATGTCTAACTTAGGTCCATAAAAGCATAATGTTCGCACGAGCACGAATAATTATTTTACGTTTTTGATTTCTTTTTTGTTTTTATAAGAACGATCAAGGGCAGTAAAACTTTGTTGTTTTGAAAGATTGATTTTTCTGTATGCGATAAATTTTTCTCGTAAGATGTTAGATATAGATTTATATATTATATACAAACTATTATTTGGACTGATTTCTGAAATTTTTCTTTTTTGTTTTAAATGTTAAAAAATGGAGACTTAAAAAATGGCATTTTTTGTCGTATTAATGTCGGATTTGACTAAAATTGGATGTAATATTAATTTTTTGTCCAAAATCCTCTAAATATCATATTCTAAATATACTTAACTTTGATAAATTTGATAGAGGTTTTATAATTGATGATAGTATTATTGGGGAATAAAATAAATTTCGGATATTAAGAGTAAAATATGTTAAAATTTTAAAAAATGACTGATTTTTAAGATAAGCAAATTTTAATAATTGGGCTTATAATTATTTAGTCGCAATAAATTAGGCCAACTAAATTTTGATGTGCTAATTAACCAGTGATTTAATCTTTGACTGCTAATCTAAATATATTTTAAGAGTATAGCTTCTTTTATGTAAATTTGGCATAATGCAATGGCCAAAAAATTAAAATTTAGAAAAAAGTAAGAAACATATATTTACAGATTATTTATTAGTTTATTTTTTGGTTTATATTTGTCTGCGCGTATTGGTAATATACAGCATATCTGAACAAGCGCATAAATCGTAACGATTCGAATTGAACCTTAAAGTTCTACATAAAGGCGAGAAGTTGCTCCTGAATAAACTGGAGCAATTGTAGTGTCGTCTGTCTCCTGACATATTTTAGATTATAAATTTCTTATTGAATAAGAGTTTACTTTTCTTTTGGTGCAGCTGTTGCTTTTTTGGTTCAGGTATGGCAATTATTTTTTTTTTTTTCTAAAATTTTTAGATTTTCAAAGGGATTCTTCCCTGTATAGTAACAGTTTGAAAAGCCAACTGTACTGGCTAATCCTGGTTGTACGTCAATATCACCAGCAACTAAATAAGTATCTCCAAATTCACGTTTGTCGTTTCCAAACGCAGCCATTGATAATTCAAAAAGATATAAAAAGTAAGCTGTGTAAGACGCGACATGTCAAAAAGAGCAAATAAGAGGCATCAATCTTTCGAAACGATGTAAACTTTTGCCACCACAAGTTTCTCTCGAGAAACGTAATACAATTGTGCACATAAGAAAACCCATGATCAAATCCACTTTGTCCAAGGCCGGGCCTAAAAGAGCAAAGCGAATAAACTAAAAAAGAAATGATTGAAAAAAAAATTAAATGAATTTTTATTCACGAGCCTCCTTGATGGAGATGTTTGTATCTACATTTTCTCGGCGAGATCGAGCCCGTTTGATCATTAAAAAGATAATTGTGAAAAGTATTATTACCTACTTCCCTCGTTAACAGAAATTTCTATTGACTAAAAATTTCTATATTCTTGTTTAAACGATTCACTTCTTCAGATTTATCAAAAAATCGTCGCAAACACTTTCGTCGCTGTAATCATTTTTCTTAAATCTGTTTGAAGCTTTACTTTTTTGTTTTTATTTAACTAAGTGTACAAGATACGCGAAGTAGGCAATATAGGTTTTCGCAATTCCCGATCCGCTCGTCGAAGAAATGCTGTAATCGCGGTTTACTTTAGTCGAACCATTTGTATTCTTCGTTTTTCCGACTATTTCTTCCTTCGGCCCAACCAAGTGAAAATTAAGAGGCAATGTTAACTATAGCATAAATTCACCCGTAATAAATGAAACAATAGCGCTACTATATACACAGCCCAGCAAACATTAGACCGAGAAGCGTGATAAAATTGTTTTGTTAATTATCAAAAGAGCTTAACGACGATCGTCTTTTGTACAAGCATGTACTTATAATAACTGCGCACAGCTTGGCAGCTGAACTCGAAAGAGTACGGGGGGGAAGGAATACAATAAAATTGTCGAGATTCCTTTGCTGTCGTCTTATTATAAGTAATAAGAGAAAGAGTGACTGATTAAAAGGTTGTGCATCTGTCGTCTTTTCGTTAGTCGAAATCGAGTAGTTCTTCTTTCATTTCCTCGCGGTCTCTGCTGACGATAAAGCATTTTTGCCGATATATATTTCTAATGAAATAAAATTTACAAAACGAGAAAAAAAAATATGTACCAAAAAAACGTTTGACGCTGCACTTGTTAAAACGATATACAGATGCATCTCCTGCTAAGCAAAAAAAGTAAATAAATAAATAGATCGCGCGATATTGTCGTTTCGCCTACTTTTTTCGATAAGAAACAACGACTTGTAAAATAATCTCGTTTGCTCTACACAGAAGCCTATATATTTTCACGTCTAAACTCACTGTAAGCACGAGCTTGGAAGACAAATTTTTTACGCAGAAAAAGTAATAAAGCCCGTCAACGAAAGGCGGCAGAATTGGAATTCGCAGAGGTGTGCGAGTGCCAAAACCGCACAATTTGTTTTTCCCACACCCTTTTTTAGAAAAATTGTGCACGCGAACCGCAACGCCGCCTGTTTTGAAATTCCCGGCGTTTCCCGAGGATGTCTGTGCGCGACTGCGAAAAAGAAAAAAAAGTAGATAGAAAACGAGAGTTATTAGAAATGTTTTTTAGAGGAGGCGACACGCATTTTTCCGGTACGGCCGCTTTTTCGAATTGTCTGGCGCGGAGAAGACGATTGCGAGAGACGGAGAGGGGAGGTGGTTGGCGAAAACGAAGAAGTCTTTGTCTTTTTTTTTTTTTTTTTTTTTTTTTTTTTTTGAATGGAAAAAAACGGATGAAGGGGGGAATGTAAAAGAATCCGGTTGCTAATTGGAATACTTTAGTCACGTAAGCTTGGACATCTTGTAAAAATGCCATTTTTGTACTGTTACGACGTCAGCTAATTAGATGACGATGGTACTCCGATGTTGTAGCATGGAAAACATTTTTTAATAAAACATTTTTCATACGGATACTAAACGAAGTGTCTTCTTGGTGTTTATTTGCCTTTCCACATCTTTCCATCCATTGTGTTTTTCAGACGATTCCTCGAAATCTTACTCTAAATAGTCATGATAAGTACGAACCGATTATAATTTTATTGCTTTTACATAAATTACTATGAATTATTTTGACCGAATATACTTTATAAAGTACACTGAGAAAAATATCTCATTAAAAATTAGTACACTCTATCGTAATCGAAGGACAAACTTGCACTATCCTGAAA
>JAWWEM010000044.1:19156034-19169527 GCA_035582935.1 Ormyrus thymus
AATTTCACCAATGTTAAATTGTGTACAATGTTTACGTGTACGATTCTTATGTGTATAAAACGCACCTTGCCAATATTTCGTCAAGTATTGTGAATATTTAATATTTTTATCATTTAAAGGATAAACGCCGATTAAAATCAATTGAAATGTTCTCGCGGAGCGAAGTATTTTCGTGATTACTAAAGATCAAAATTCACCAATAACAATAACAAGGCTCCGAGCAACCAATCGATATCCACAGCGAAAGCGGGGCAGTAAGGGATTTTCACGAGCCGCGTTACCCGAAGCAAGCGGACGTCGTTTCTCAAATTGCCCCTTCCTCCCTACCCGAACATCTCCCGATCGGAATCCAAATGAAGCCATGCCCAAAACCGTCACCCGTCCCGTGACAAACGACCGGCCCCGCCGGCGAAAATAACCCCTCTTTAACCGCGCTCGCACCTCGTTCCCCCAAAATCCGCCTCTGCGCCCGCGGCCCCCGGGGAAGAGAAAAGGAGCGCGCAGCGTTCGCCGCGCCGGGAGATAAATGAAATTCCGCCGCGCGCCCTTTTATCTCGGTCGTGCGCTCGCTCGCCGCTTTTTTCCTCGCGTGCGAGCGGCGCTCTCGCGGATTTAACGGGTCTCCGGGCGGCGGGGGAGGGGGGGACCGTACGGGACTCGACGGATGGACTCTCCTCGCGTGCGTCGTGCAGAATTGCCCCGAAATCTGCGCGGCGGCTTTTTGTCGATCCTATCTAGGGGCGCAGCGGGACGATGCGCGAGTGATAAGCCGCGCTTCCGCAGTTTTGTGGAAGGGGGCGCCATCTCGGAGCGAGTGCTCGACTCGGGAGGTCGTAAGAGCTTTGCAAGAGGGGAGATAAGGAGCGTCGCTGTTGTTGTTCGCGGCGCTGGAGGGGAGGTATGGAAATTGGCCGCGGTTTAATGATCCGCCGTTTTGGATGGCAGATTTTTCGGCGGGGTTTGAATACTGTAGCTAGCGAGGATCTTTTGAAATAATTGGATAATTGGCCTGATGACGATGTTTCAGTTGTTTTTATTATAGCCCTTTTTAAGGTACAATTTTACCGACTGCTTAAAGACACTGTAGGTGATGTAACTGTCATCGGCAGTCAAGAAATGTATAAATTCGGATGATAGTTATGCTACCTAAAGTGTATTCGCCAACTTTTTTAATAAGCGATCGACTTTCTTGTCTAGATGAACCAAGTCAACGAAGAATAGTATACGTCTTACTTTTGATTGCGAACGCGGAATATTTTTGACGAGTGAATATGCGAATGAAGAAAGACGACAAATCAACTTAACTTTAACTTTTGCATTGAGTCTTATCTTATAACATCTGATCGAACAATTCAACAACGTGCTTAATTAACAGCAATATTTACACAGAATGACAATTACTTTAATTACACCCGAAACGAAGTGAACTAATCAATTTCCCAGCAATACATAACCTTGCCCTCTCGGCGCTTCCGCAAATTCGATTCCCAAAACGGGGTCTCGCGCGCTAAATCCAAAATACAAATTATAAAATAATTAAAAAAAACTCGGACAATTATACACTTTACAGGCGCCTTCCTTCGACGATTCGAGAAAAAAAAAACAAAAACAAAACGGCTCGAAAGAACGGCCGGGCCGAGCGGCGGGAGACGCGTCTATTTCCAGAATAGACGTCCCCGCGCGCGCCTCCTTTGTCCCTCCTCCCGACGCGGCGCTCTCGCGTGTCGCTTTCGTTTATGTACACTCGCGGAGGGAGAGCGCGCGCGCGCGCGTACGCAAAATGCCACCGACTGGTATGGGAGTCGCCTTCTTTGCGAGAATCACTTATAAATTATTTAACGGACGAGGAGCGAGTGGATAAATGAGCCGACCGGCGCGCCGGCGGTGCCTCGTCGCGAGGGTCCTCAAGGCCTCGCCGAGGCTACCGACGTTCTCGAGGAAGGTCTGCTGCTCTCCTTCGAGTCCATTTTCTTGTCCAATCTGCAACGAGAATCACCGGGCGTTACATTAGGGGTTCGCAGGGCGTCGGTGGAGAGTGCAAGCGAGCGACGAAGAGCTGTCGTTGGAGAAATTAAGTGCGTCTTTTCGTTCTCTCGGCATTGATGAGAGCTGCATCGAAGGTCGACCAAAGAACGGAAGCCCGAGAACGCGCAAGCTCAAGAGGCAAATGCAGGGAAAACGCCCAGCCCACCGAGAAGATCGATCATCGAAATCGGACGTCTCTCGCTCGGCGTATTAATTACAAAAGTAAAAAGTCCCCCGCTTCGACGCGGCTCATTAAGCAGCGTTTAGGCCCGTCGCATAAATCAAAAAGCTCTTCGTCGAGGAGGCCGGGAGGCGGGTGGGGGGAACACATGTATGTATATATATATACGCACCCGTTGCTTTTCGAGCCGCGCTTGAACATGTTCGACAACTTTTTCTTCAGATTCTTCTTCTCCTTTTTGAGCGCCTCGCTGATGCTCGCCTCGGAGCCCGACGTCTGCAAGCAGAGAGAGCTCACGTGAATCGGTGCGAGAGAGCGGAGGGGACGCCGTGAAATTGCTCCCGGCTCCCTTTTTTACTTGAGGGCATTGGGCCGAGTTACGAGGTTACAAATTAACGGAAGGGGGAGGAAATGTCGCGTCGTCGCCGGCGGATTTTGCGGGCGAAGTCGGGGTTTCCCGCTGGGAGGGACGACAGGAAGCTGGAATTTTTTAATCGTTGTGATGTAACGGTTTTGGAATTGATTAGAAGATTGGAGTATCTGTTTAAAAATCGCAAAAGATTTAGTTACAGTTTTTTTCAATTAAAAGTGGGTACATATATCTTTTGTTAATTGCAGTTAAATTAAGACAAGGACTATTATGCAACAACGGCTGTGTTAAATGCAATCAAAAGTAGAAAATATTATTAAATACACATTTGTCTTATCACCTTATAGTTTATACATTTAAAGCATAACTCGTTGGTTAAATGCAATTACTTTTTAAGCAATAAGAATTATTCACATTAAATTAGGCATTTAAAGACACTGTTTCCACATCATCATCGACACAAATTGCTCTACCTGGAAGCATCAAGAATAATTCGGACGCCGCTTAAACATTCCTCAATTTATAGTGCAAGTTGATTTAGCGATGGTTTCGGAAGCCGAGCGCACTAAGCTTTTTTGCTAATGTTTAAAAATTCATTGTCATTTTTAGAAAGTTTTCGAGAAAAATTTTATATTCGCATGATGTTGTGATCGTGAATGATGAGTCGATGCATTTTTCAAACCGCCTTTCAGCCTGACTTTTGGATTTTATTAGAATGCAAAGTTCAATTTTCATTTCAAGTTGATTGAGCCACAATGAAAAAAAAAGTTTACTCTTAGAATTATCTATAATTCAATTGATCTAAATCGATTACAAAAAAGTGTCTAAGTAAGTAACACGTGCTCTCGCTAAAAACAATAATAAATCTCCAGTCTGTCTTGCAAGCCCGCTTATTCCAAAAAACGCAAGAGTCGTATTGTCTACAAAAGCATAAAAAAAGATTCCTTCATGTTTTTACCAAGCAACTTTCAGCAAAGATGACGCAAAGCGCTCTTAATGATTTACGGATTGTCGAGAATCGGACTTTTTACCTGGAGTGACGATTCGAAGGAACTGTTTGGATCGTCCACGCTCGCCGACTTGGTCAGTTTCGTGGTGATCTTTCGGATTATCCCTTTACTGTGGTGCTTCTTCTCGTGGCGCAGAATTTCGCTTTTCGTCGACTCGCTCGAGAGGTGGCTGTTGAATAACCAAGATAAAGTCAGTTGGCTTGCTTCGACTAAAAAGCGGATATTTACAAGATTCAATATTCTATTGATAGAACGCATTGCTCTTCGTTATGTTTTACGTGGTAGATTCTCCAGTAGGCTGTAAAAGCTACGACGATTATTAAACCCCCCGTTGTGCGCTCCAAACGACGCGTCGAAAATCATTGCAATTTTAGCGTCCATTAATCTCGGCAAACTGCTCAATCCAGAAATTCCTGAAAACTCCCGGCAACGAAATTGAAAAGCCAAGAGAGTCAGCATAAATAACCCGACGTGCTTTTTTCCCCCCCACCCCGACCCAACATCCTCCGCTCGATTGAGAGCCGCGCGTTTCGTCGAGGCGCGCTACAAATTGCCTCTAATAAAGATTAATGGACAATAAATCCTCGGTGGAGAGCGCCCTCTCTCTCTCTCTCACCTCTCGATGCTCGAGTCCCGCTGCAGACTGTAGTGACGACTGTCCCCGACTTCCGAGCCGTTCAGCGACTGGAGGCTCGACACGTTGCTGTTGTTCCCCCAGATGGACTGCGAACAGAAGCGATCGAATTGGCGGCGCATCCAGGCTGAAAGCTCACCTGCATTCACGTGTATTCGCGCGTCCACTGACCTGGTCGCTCCTCCCGGTCGTCTGCTCGAGGGACAGGCTCTTCCTCTTGAGGCTGGGCTTGCCGCGGCCGGCCGAGCCGCCCTTTCCCCCGTCGTTGTCTATCGAGGAGGACCTGCCGGCAGAGATTTCGTGAAATTTATGCCCGACAGCCGGCGCTCGGTCGTCGCGCGGGGATTTACCGTTCCAAGATTTATGCGCCGAACGGAAAAAGAAAACCGGAGGAGGAGGAGGAGGAGGAGGAATGCGCGGCTTGCATAATGCGGCCCGGAGAGGCATGAATCTCCCTTTTTTTTCTCTCTTTTCGTCAATTATCAAGTCTGTTTTTAAATTGCCCGTTGCGCAACGGACGGGCCGTACTGTTAATCCGGGGCTTCCTTATTAATCGCCCGTCGATTTGCGCTCGCTGCGCGAGACTCACCGCTTGCCCATCTTCTTGGAGCGGCTCGCGCTCTCGTCCGCGGCCTTCTTCGACTCCTGCAGCTCCTTGGCCACCTCCATGAGCTTCTTGATGGTGTACTCGAGCTTCTCGGTCTTCCCGGTGGGGAGCACCAGGGACGCTGGAAGGGACAGAGGTTTTTCGGTTACGCTCCTGGGGGAAGTGACGGGTGGCGCGCAGCGAAATTCGAGAACTTACATCTGCCCTCGTCCTTGGAGTCCAGCATTGGCGAGGACTCGCGCGACTTTGGTCCCTGGGGGGAGAAGCCGACGGTGGGTTATTCGCGTTGCGAAATCATTTTGCTACGTTTGAAGATGTAAATTTCGCGTCGGCGAGCGGGCGAGGGGGGGGGGGCATTGAAATTTATGCGCCATTTGTCTTCATTTTCGTGATTGTATAAGTTTGAAAACTTATTTATTATCGACGCCGCTCGGTGCGCAGCCGACTCGAGGCGCAGCGCGGTTTTGCGAATAAAACGTTTATGGGTTATTTAATGCCGCGGGATTGTAAATCTTGAATTTAATTGAAATAAGTAAGGTGGATTTTTAATAATTAATGCACATTATTATAAAACGCTATTTATTTATTCGAGTATCTAATACTGAGAAGCTTCTTGCAAAATTGGAATATCATGGATTTATAGATTTGAATAATAAGTTAATTAATTGGAAAATATCTTCTAAGATACGATCTACTTCAAGACAAATATATTCTCGTCCTACGAGTTTGCGGCAGCAATCTGAATCTTTAAATTTTAATGCCTTTAATAACTTTTACTTTGACAGTATTAAAAATTGTCCGTCTGTGATAGTTAACATTTCAAAAAGCTTCTAACACCAGTGCACAAATTGTTATGTAATTAGCAGTGATGTATGTACTGCTATCGGAATTAGAAAAGAAAAACAGGAATTTATTGGAGCTCTTCACGAAGGTTAAGAATTTCTTTGAAATAAATCAAATTAGGTTTCGAAATAAATTCCAATTCCCGCGGATTCTGGTGGATTATAAATAATACTCGCTTGATTTACGAAACTGCATTACGAATTTCGCCGAGTTTCCAGGCGCAGGTCCCACGAGACGCATTTCAATTTTGCGAATACACGCAGAGAATTCAGAAAAATGTTCCAGCGGCGCGCGTACCAATTCGTAAACGACTGAATTTCTCTTTCCTCGATACATAATCTCCAAAAAGAAGAGATCGCGCAACCGAAGCACAATACAGTTGTGAGCCGGAGAAAAGCACTGCTTTTCAAACGGTGAGAAGACCGCATTTCCAAACCGGCGTTCCCTCGCCGCGCCCGACCGACAGCCCGCCCCGTTACCTTGAGCCGCCTGGGCGGCGTCGGCGTGTAGGTCTCCGGCGTCGGGGGCGCCTGCCCGTCCTGGGGCCTCGGCTCCCCGTTCATCTCGGGGAAGAGCCGCATGAGATCGTCGACCTGCTGCAGGAGGATGTTGAGGTTGCGCGCCTCGGTCTGCTCGGTGCGCCGCTTGCTCGCTATCATGCCGCGCAGGTCCTCGCGCTCGCGCTCGTGGCGCTCCTTCTCCCGGCGCATCTTCTCGTTGCTCGTGCGCAGCTTGGCGTGCGCGTCGCGCAGCTCCAGCAGGTCGCACTGCAGCTGGGGGGACGAGACGGGGGGGTCAGTTTTCTTTTTGGGGGGGAGGCCGAGCTTTCGTTTGGTTTGCGGTGAGTAAGAGAGGCGGAAGGTGGTTGGGACGATTTTTATCTTGAATATAAAGTCTGTGAAAATTTAACCCTGCCTTTTTGGCAACATTATTTAAATTTTAGCCAATTTCCCCGAGAAGAGCTGGAAATACAAATGTTTTAAATTGGTACGTTTTAAGCAGTCCCTTGTCGAGGAAGGCACGATGGAAAATCTTTTATCGATTCGTGATGGAAAACGGTCAGTGCAATATAACAAGTGATTACAAGTCGAAATCACAAGTTTCGCCCGAGAAATTCCCGAAACGTTGCGTTACAAAGTTTTTTTTCACGGCGCATTGACTCCGAGACGCGCGGAAGCAGCAAATGGCGGGGGGAGAGAGTCAAGTAGCGGCAGCTAATTGAATAAATATGTTAATAAATCTTTGCTTTCTAGGAGCAACAATGCTGCCAACTATTTTTTACGCAATTAACAATTTTTTAAACAGCTTTTCTGTTACTGGCTATTCTTTGCAACTTCTGGCAGTGACCGCCGCGTTCCAACCACCTTAAATGTTTGCTTAAGGAAATGCGTTCGAAGATTACCCGGTAATTATGTATATATGGCGGCCGGTAAATGTAGCCTTCGGTATAGTAATGTTTTATTAATCTCGCGAGGAATGAATAGTTTGCGCAGTTAAGTACAAATTATGAACACCTACTCGACGAAAGCTTATCTATTTTCCGCGGGAAGATTGCGAAGCTAATATTAGAATTTCGAAGAACAATTAGTTTCCGCAATTAAATGTAAATTCTAAACACCTACTCGTGCATATATGCTTCAAATAGCCGCGAGTAAAAATTTGCAAAAGGCACACATAATTCACGCGACGCTTTGGACATATGAATTTTTCAAAAATCGAAAAATCTCCTCGCCCACCTCGACAAGCTTCTTCTTATTCTCGTCCTTCTCCTCATCGAAGATCTTCTTCAGCTGCTCCAGCTTCCTCTTGTTCTCCAGGCGCTCCTTGTCCCGCTCCCTCTCCACCTGAACAAATCAGCCCACCTCCAATCAGAGACCGGCCCAGCAAAACCAGCCCAACTCACAAAAGCCCGTTACCTCGAAGAGCGTCTGCCGGAGGTCCCTGGCGAGGGTCGCCGTCTCCTGCAGGAGGCGCTGCTGGTCCTCCCGCTCCTTCTGCCAGGCCAGCTCCATGCGCACCTTCAGGCCCGGAATCTTCGTGCGGCCGCTCGCCAGCAGCCGCTCCTCCTCCAGCTGCGAATGCCAGTCGGGTTTATCGGGTGAGGGGGCTGCTCCGCGGGAAGGTTTCGAGGGCGCACTTACCTCGTTGATGCGGGACTGCAGCTCGGACAGCTTGATCTCCCAGGCGGACTTCTCGGAGACCAGCTCGGTCTTGAGCTTGGAGGCCTCGAGCTTCGCCTCCGAGAGCTCGTCCTCCATGCCGACGATCTGCTTCTCCAGGGCCGCTCGGTTCGCCGCCGTCATCTCCTCGTCCTGCGAAAGTCGACGCGACAATCAACGCCTGTCCCACCCGAGTCGGCTTTTTCCACTGAAACCGGACTCCCGTAAGCAAAATAATCGCGATGCCCACCTCGTCGGTGGACTTGCCGGTGGAGGTCGTGGAGGGCCTCCTGGGCCTGACCGTCTTGAGCTCGGCGATGGTCTTCTGGGCGCCCTCGAGCATCTGCTTGTAGGTGTCGCGCTCGCGCTTGTACCTGGTCAGCTGGGCCTGGATGGACTTGATCTCGTCGCCGATGGCGGTGACCCGCTGCTCGTAGCGCAGCTTGCACTGGGCGAGGTCGGCCTTGCGGGCCTTCTCCAGATTGGCCAGGGCGTTCTTGGACTTGCGCAGCTCCGACTCGAGGCTCGACGTGTCCGCCGTGAGGTTGCGCTGGATCTTGGCGACGTGGGTGTAGTCCTGCAGCTTGCTGCTCAGGTCTTCGTTCTGGGGGACGGGGAATTCGATTGTCGGCGCGGGAAAAGTAGTATAATACTTTGAGAAGTATTTGAACATTGGGACCGATTGATGAGTGAGCGGAAGATAAGTTGAATAAAAAATAATTGATTTACACGTAACAGAGCGGTATAGTTGCCGAAAGGAATAATGAAATTACAGGAAAACATGTACTGGGCTTATAAAACCTTTAATTTACTAATGGGTATTTCTTCCGTATGCAATTAAGAATTCGATAAAAAAACCTGTCGAAATACCGTCGAAATTACCAAATACAACTAAATCCTAATTCACGCTTCTCACGAATTAACTCCAACGGCAGCATTAACGAAGACTTTCGGATTCCCGCGTTAGAAAAAAATTCAGGCCTTAATAACGATCAAAGAAAATGAAAAGCGCGCAATGACAGTCATCAGTCGCCCGAGGTGAGAAGCAGCTCGGTCGAAATTCGCTTATTTTAAAATCAGCCCGACTCACGGCTCTCCTCAGGTCCTCGATCTGTTGCGTCAGCGAGCCGCCTTCCTTCTTCAGCCTCAGGTTCTCCTCCCGCAGGTCGTCTTGCGACAGGGTCTTCGCCGTTTTCTCGTACTCGCGCAATTGCTCCTGCGGAGAGTGTCATCGAGAGAGAGCGCCGTTAAAAGAAGGAACCGCGCCGAGCGGCGCGGCGGGAGCGATTTCGCGCCGCGTCGCTGCGACGGGGTTCGGAGGGGGGAGGGAGTGTCTCTTTTTTTTTATGGGGCTAAGGGGACGGTCTAGAGCTGGGTTTTTAGCGAATTTTGGCGAGATGCTTTTGTTTCTTTTTAAGCGTGAGACTAATTCGGTGGCTGGAATAAAGAGCGAATTTTTTGTACTTATCAGTTTTATTTAACTCTAAGTATTTTTAACACAGAATCCAGGAATATTGTAGGTCCGGCTAGTCGCTTGCGTGGGTATACTTAAGATTAAAAAAGCTTCCGCGTAGGAAATTTAAGCAACTCTGCAGTTTTGCTCCTACAATTTCAACGATAAAATGGTAATAGTAGCACATGAAGCTCATCGATATTAGTTAGCAGTAAATCGCTTTCCCACGTAATATTTGTAATTCCCATTAAACGATAACTCGACGTGAGAACGTCTCGTTAATCAGATTAATCAGCTTAATAAATCATCGTCGCGTTAGTAACCCAATTGACGATTAATCAACAGTGTGCAACCCTCGAGCAAAGCCTCAAACTCCACCGAAGAATTACCTCGAGCCGCGACTTCTGCGCCTGCCACTCCGCCTCCTTCGTCCTGTACAGCTGCCTGACCTCCTGCAGCTCGGCCTGCAGCACCACGTAGTCCTGCTTGTGGTCTATCAGTTGCCTGGCACAGAGTTTTCATTATCAAAGCGCCCCGCGAGCCCTCGAGCGACTTCTCTTACCCGTTCAGCAGCTGGTTCTCCCTCTCCAGCTGAGTCTTGGACTCGGCGAGTTGCTCGTTCTTGCCGGTGAGCTCCTCCTGCTGGCGGGTTCCCTTCTTCACTTGGTTCTCCAGGTCTGTCGACGAGGCGTCGAGCGAATTAGCGAACGGGGTTGAGAACGGAAAGGGAGGAGGGGGAGGCGGAACTCACATGCGATTTTCTCGTCGTAGCTCTGCTTCAGGTCCTCGAACTTCTTTGAATTCAAGCCGGCCTTCTCCAGGGCCGAGTTCCTCTTCTTCAGGGCCGCTATTTCCGAGTCTTTGGCCAGCTTCTCCTTTTCCAGCTGACCTTTCAATTTTTCCCTCTCCTTCTTCAGGCTCGCCAGTTCGGACGTGACTTCCGCCAGTTTCGCGGACGTCGAGTTCTTCACGTTCTCCAGTTCCACCTTGGTCGTCTTCAGGTCGCTCTCGATCTGGAATTTCGCGGTCTCGACCTGCGTCAAGTTGCGCGCGTTAAAATGTATTCAAAAGTTTCCCCTCTTCGCCAATACAGAAAACATCGCGAAATACAGCTTCCGCAGCCGCGGAATAACGAAAACACTCTCACCATAGTCAAAGTCCTGGCGAGCTTCGTCTCCTTCTCGGACAGCCCCGTCACGTCCTCCTGCAGCTTCCTGCCCCGGTCCTTCTCCTGCGCCAGCTCCTTCTTCAGATCCGCGAGGCTCGTCTCCATCTTGGCCGTGTCCTTCTTCGACGAGGTGGCGGCTTCTGCGCGACGGGGAAAAAAGCAGCCCGCGTTAAGACCCGCGCGCTCGGCGCGACAAAAAAAAAGAACGACCGCTCACCCAGGTCCTTCTTCAGCTGGACGACCTCGTTGTAGACCTTGAGCTTGTCCGCCGAGAGCGAGAGCAGCTTCGACTTGAGCTTCTCCTTCTCCTCCTGGAGCTTGACCTTCTCCGTGTCCCAGGACTTGCGCTCGAGCTCGCGGGACGACTGGCTCTCGTCCAGCTTCTTCTTCACTGAAACGCGAGGCGCAGAGGGTTTATGGAGGTCGAAGCGATTGCGCACGAACGCTGTTAAAAAGGTTACTCTGGCGTTTTGTTTTTAATGCGCTTCTCGGATTTTTAATCTGAGGAACTGTAAAAGCGACGCGAGTAAAAGCGTTTTACAAACATGCCTTTAGATAAACGGATTCTTTTTTCAAGGTACGCCTTGCAATTCACACGCTTTCCAAAGTGATCATTTAAATTCCTAGTAAGATTACAAAGGCCGCGTTTTAATAACCCCATCGGAAAGGAGATTATAATTTTCCGTGCAATTTTCAATCCCGCGGAAAAACGCTCGACGAAACGAATCCAGCGTAAAATATTCACGAAGGCTCTTTTTAATCATCTCCCGCTCGCTGCTCTCGAGGTGCACAAAGTTTAAAGGTCGATCGCGGGAAACGAGAGACGGCGGCGAGAGAACGGGCGAGGATTTATCTTAGTGCGCGCGCCGCAGGCCGGGGATAGATATACTTCGACGGGCGCTATTGGTTCTAAGAATTTCGCGCTCCGCGCAATGGAAGCGAGCTCCCGAGCCACTTCCGCGCGCGCGCCGCTTAATTTACTTTCGCGCCGCGACGGCCGGGCGGTAAAGATTCTTTTCGAGAGCGCGGAGAAATCGAAAGCTCGCCGGTGTATGCCGCTTGACGAGGCTCGCCGGTCGAGAGCTCGCCTATTGGAAAAGGCGATTCGTCGTACTTGATCTTCAGAGCCCCGAGAGAAATATTTTTTACGGAGAGTTGTGGCGCGGCGAATGCAAGTGTTGGCAATTAAAAAGACAAATACTGATAACACAGGCCTGCAAAATTGCAAAAGTATCCTGTACTTTTGACAAGATTCTTATGTGTTTATCGTCGCTGAATTCAAATCCGAAGTTGGATTAGGGAGTCCACCTGTGATTTTTTGAGAAAAAAGCAAAAAATATCAATTTTATTATTCTTTGGGAATTAAAAAAAAACGGAAAGTGATAGAACTAATCTGAATTTAAATTTAAATTCTGCGGATCAAAATACGCGGAAACCCATAATTTGGTGTCTTTTTTCATGAAATTTCGATCCTTACGGAACTTGGAAAACAGTAGCAGCCTATTAAAAACTACACGGAGAAAAATCGCTAGTAAAATTTACCTTAAACTTAAGTAAAAATTGCTTAAAAAATTAACATGGTTAAGTAAACTTTACTCAGCTTTGTAAGTAAATTTTACCGAATCCAAAGCGCCGTTTTTCTTTCTGTCCCTCTCGCACGTGCGGTGGCTCACTTAATAAATCAAGTAAATTTTACTCAAGTCAGAATCAGCATGATTTACTTATACCTTTCAACTAAATTTTACTAGCGATTTTTCTCCGTGCACGCTTGCTGAAACTGAAAAGGGCTGATATGTTTAATGGAAGTTTCTATATGTGCCTTCGAAACACTGCAAGGGTCGAAATTTCATGAAAAAAGAAACCAAACTATGGCTTTCCGTGTACTTCGACTCGCAGAATTCAAATTTAAAGCCAATTGGCTCTATCACTTTCCGTTTTTTTTTAATTGCAAAGGAATCTAAAAAAAATTATGTTTTTTGCTTTTTCCTCAAAAAATTACTGGTGGAACACCCTAATCGAACTTCGGATTTGGATTCAGCGCTGGAAAACTCATAAGAATATACCTATCTCGTGGGCCTGTGTAATAGCCGGACTATTTTTTCTTTTTCAGCATCATTTTAATCCTTCTCTCGCACAGGTTGCAAAACACCTCTCGAAACTTTTTCAAAGGTAGAAACTCCGCCCAAGCAGCGAAGCGCCAAAGCCCCATCGTCCCTCCCCAATCAAAAGCGTTCTCTCCCCCTTACGCTGAGCGAGCTCCTCGCTCTTGGAGTCGTCCGGTCCGGAGCTCGGCTTGCCGCCCTTCTTCGCCTCCTTCTCGTGCGCCAGCTCCTTGAGCGTCTTCTCGAGCTTCTCCTTCAGCACCTCGTGCTCCTTGGAGAGCTTGTCGTACCTGAAGTTCGAGGTCGGGATGCCGGACGTCTGCCCGGACTCGAGCATGCCGACCATCGCGTTTATCACCTCTGCTGGAATTCGACGGGGAAATCAATTGATTTAGAACCGAGGACGGCGGCGGCGCCTTTCTCTGGGGGGAGTTTTTTGTGTTCGAGCTCGCGGCACTTCGGTCTAATTGTGCTTACCTACGTCCTTCTCCACGCCGTCCACCAGCTTCTTCAGCTGCATCTTGTGCGCGAACTCGGTCGGCTTCTTCTGCCCTCGGTTTTTGTACTCCGTGCCGACTTTTTTCAGGATGTCTTCGATTTTCTTGATCTGAAACGAGCGGGTGAGTTTATTTTGAGAGGTCAGCTGGAGCTGAATCAATGTAAAATCGAGAGAAAGTACTTGTTCATATTTCTTTTCCAAGTCCCCTTTGTCCGCTTCGAGCTGCTCTGCCTTGCGCTCGATTTTTCGCAGCTTGAATGACAAAATACGGCAGTTTTTGTTCGACTGTTCCAAATTCTTCCGTATCGTCGTGTATTCGTCGGCCTGTTCCTCTCTTGAACAAAATTTTGCTTGCTTTGGTACGTCTTCTACACGGAGAGAAATACCTGATTAAAAATTAGTATAGTCTATCGTAATCGAAGGACAAACTCGCACTATCCTG
>JAWWEM010000044.1:19171484-19201729 GCA_035582935.1 Ormyrus thymus
AAATTGTTAAAAGATGTGTGTGTCCCACGAGTGCTATTTAAATAGTAATTTTTCAAAAAAATTTTTCTCAGTGTAGCGTCCGTTAAGAATCGGACGTAAATATTGCTATAAATGGAGTATAACTGTTGATTTATGATGTCGTTTGTTTGTATAAAAGGTGTTTTGAGAAAGCACTACTGTTGCTACAAATGTCAATTGTCGATTCAAGCGATTTCGACGTCTTCTTGGGTGGATGGAATTTTTAGTTGCAGACAGAAAGTCAAAATTACTTTTTCGGCCTTTCCCCCCGTCTCTTTTTCAGTGGAATCAGTTTTCGCTCCATTTCTTTCGGTGATTCGCGATTTCCTTACCTTCAATTCATTAATGAGAATGACAGCGGAAAAATAGAAAATATTAATAAGGTTAATGCACAGAATAATAGAAGAGAGAATAATGTACGTATAGAAAAAGGTGTAAAGCATAACGTCGCTTGCAACTTATTTCTGGACTGTTATGGTCGATTTACTGTTTTTTCATTTCTGCTGAAATGTAATTTGAAAAATGATTGAATTAATCGCATGTAATATATCACTGTAAGATATTCAGATGATTCTAAACCCTAAACAATTATTTAAGAATTAATAATACAGATTTAGAATCACAATTGTTTGGAAAAGTTGAATGAATTTTTTTTGTACATGTAAGAATAAACTGTTTTTTTTTTTTTTTTTAAGAAATTTACGTTAGTTTTTATGTCATAAAAATAATTTCAAGACTAGAAGAAAGGGTAGAACATTTATTTTTCCAATTCGTCAGTGGAAATTCACTTGTTTATAAAGCTTATTTGAACTCTTTAACAGGACTATGATGTGTACAATAATTATACGATTTCAAATTGTCAATTTTCATCATTATCCATTTGAAAATCGCATAAACTTCAGAGAATGAAACAGAATATCAGCAAATAGAAATAGATGATACTACTTTGACAGGCACACTAACATGATTAATTAATCAAAGTATATCAAAGGCATCATTGGCATATTCAGCGACGAAGACAATAGACGTCAGTGGATGCGTGCAAAGCCGTATTTATAATCGAGTCTATCTTTACCATCCCGGTGCCATTCTTCAAAGAGGCAACTACCCCAGACGAAGGTTGCGTTCATTTCCGAATACAGAGTCGGCATTTTTCCCAAGTTCGAGCAGCGAAAGCTTTGCCGCGCCCACCGACGTCCATCCTCCCCGTCGACGCTTCTACGTTAAAGAAAACAGTCACCAAAGCACACAGCCGGCCTACGTCGGTGACCCCAAAGTGCCGCCAACATTATGCTTTTTTTTTTTCAACTGCAGCGAGTGAATAATACAAAGATTACAGAGATGTACAATCGTCCCCGAAATCAGCCTCTCTACCTGGATGATGAACTCGGCGTCGTTGTCCGACGCGGTCCCGTTCGACTTGTCGATGACGCCCTTGATCTGCAGCTTCTGCGGCTGCGGCGGCCTCGCGGCCTCTGCGACGCTCTCGTCGACGGAGTAGCGCCGGAAGCTGTAGCTGTCGGAGCTCGAGCCGGCGTAGGTCTTTGGCCGGGGCGGCTTCATCGTCACCGTCACCTCCGGCTCGATCCGGTTGGGCCTCAGGTCGCTCAGGCTCACGCTCGAGACGTCCATCGCCGAGCTCCAGGCGGTCGCGCTGTCCGCCCTGTGGAAGCTGTTCGACGCGGGCTCGTCCTTGGAGAGGTTCGACGTCGAGGCCCAGCTGCGCTTCGACTCCGGGCTCTCCGACGACCTGCGCGTGCGCTTAGAATGGAGGTCTCTTTTCGATTAGGCGCGAGGATTTCGGGGATCGCTGGGACTGACCGGTTCGTCGTTGGCTCCCATATCGAGAGGCTCGGCGAGGATGCCGTGGCGTCCTTCGACGGCTTCTTCCCTCCGTGATCCTTGTGATCCTTGTAGTCCCTGCAACGGATTATCCGACGCTTTTCAAAAGTCCTCGATCGATCGAGAAATCGCGCGCCGTCGCTCTCGCGCGAAACCGCGCGCACGAGAGCCAGGCGTCGGGAATTCGGGGAAGCGCTCGGCCTTGAACTTGGGCGGCTCTCTTTTTCAGCCGGTGTCCGATTAATCGGCCGCGCTGCCTCCTCCCCCCCCCCCTCCCGTCCCGCGCGAAACTTTCGCGCCAGCACCGAAAATAGCGCTGCTCGAATTCCCGCGTATACGCCGCGGCGTGGGCGGTTTTTCGCCGATCGAGTAGCTCATTCATGTCGCGCGTGCCCCCCCCCCCCCGCCGAGGTCTTGTTTCTTTCCGCCCGCGTTTCGAGAGTCGTCAATTAGCTCCTGAATCTGGACAGAGAGGAGTTTCGGGTGGTTTTAAGGGTATTTACTGTCCTTGGTTGATGGGAGCAGTGTATTATGAGAGAAGCTTTTTGGTTCACGGCCGGGGCTCGAGAATCTATTCGGTTTTGGTTTTACGACGGACATTGAATTTGGAATGGTATTTTTAGCACAGCTGCATGCATAGTGCGTTAGACGGTTTGAATTGAATGATCGAGTTCCTGAATAATTCGATTGATTGGCGTCGATAAAGAATATAAGCCAAGATTCTGAAGCGGTTCGTTATACAATTATCATATTTTGGCAACGCGGCAGCGGCAGTTGTGATATACGATGTCGGTCTGCTCGGCGTAAAGTTTGAATGTTTACGATGCGGATTTATGGATGGTGTTAATAATTTTTTAGAGCTCCGCGAACTTAATCGTCGATTAAATTTAAATTATCAAATAATCCGTTGGAAAGACGAACGGCAGACGAATTGTACGTCGATGCATGAATTTTATGCTAAAACCGTTTGTTTTTTTTTCTTTTTTTTTCAATCGCTTCCAGGGTTGAATCTTTTATTTTTAGTTTTATTACATTATAAAAACTAGACGCTGCACAAGCGGAGAGGACAAATTTTGCTAAAATAGAAGCTGTTATAAATAAATTGAAAACTATAACTATACAAGTATTCGTTCCCGAGGCGCGATTTGCGTTTAAGCAAAAATAAAATTAAGTAACTTTACGTAAAAGTTTATGATCGGGAAACTTTTTGTTTTTTACCGCCCGGAACCTTTTGTTCGGTTAACGTCTTTACGAAAAAGTCGTTACACTTCAGTTGTAACGTGAAAAAAGAAACAAAATTCGCAAGCAAGAATGGCGCCGACGACTTCCGGTAAGCCTGGAGAGGAAGTAACCGAAAGACGTCATGCGAAACGTCAAGTCTATTATATTTGTTTTTCTTAGGCGGCCAAAATTGCGCTTTGAACAGTTGGTCTTTACAATTTTGGAAGATAGTAATAAAGTAAGAGACGTAAGAATAGCAACTAATGATCTCATTGAGTATTTACGGATGCAGTGTTTGCATTATGAAAAATTCATTTTTGGCGACACGTTTTTTGGTTTACAAGTACTGACGGCTTGGTAATAATAACTTGATAGGAAATATATAATAAGTTAAAGTTTAAAATTTCTACTATCAATAAATTTTTGTCAAGTTTACCTTATTACTAAGTAAATTTATTTTAGACAAAGAATAAATTTTGAACGAATTCAAACAATTTCTTGACATAAATACGATCATTATGAAATTAATTAAAATGATCATATAGACATAGAAAAAAAACGTGAACATGTATATTTCAGTGCTTAGTCACGAGAAGCAATTAGAGATAATACGAAGGCCTAAAAACAAGTATTGTAAAGAGACCGACCACTTTTGCCAAAGGGTGCGTCGTTCGTAAATTAAGAAGTATTTATATTTTGCATTTCAGGCCTTCGCCGCCGGCTTTACTCTTTTACCAAAAATAAATTACAAGTTAAGGAGTAACGGAAGCTCACTCGAAAAGAAAAGCAATGATTTCCAAGTCGAATCGTAACTGTCTTCGTTGGCTCAACATTTTAGGCGACAGGCTCGAAATTTCATACCGAAAAAGGGACCTGAACGCCAGTCGGTAAGGTGTGGAAAACTGAATAAACCCAATTATCGCTCGCTCAATCGTCCCGAAGACGAATGTTTCGAAACGGGCGAAAACAAAATCTCGGATAATTGCGGGCGAGAAAACGCAAGACTCGAGTGGATTTCACGGATTTAGATCGACTCGAAAGGTGAAGTATGGCTTCGAGGGCACTGCATTGCTTCTTTTTGCGAGCGGGTTTAAAATGTATACTTTACTGCATCTTCACGGCCGCGGCTTTATAAATATAAAGCAGAAATGTTAAAAGCAAGCTACAAACGTCTTACACGTTTGGAGGTGGCAAAAAAACTAGACGCTTTGCGCTTAAAAACCTTATCAGAACTCTTGTTCGCTTCAATAGCGTTTTTAAATATATTTATAAGAGCGCAAACGGACTTTGCAAAGTGCTTCTGGACGTTTGGAAGGCAGTCTCGAGCTCGATCTCAAAGTGCACTCTGACGAAATATTTGCAAAAACGGCGAATAATTTACGTTCGATCCTTACTCCAAAGTTTTCACTGCTCCTCTCAAAATATTTTCGAATCGAATTTTAATAGCTTACGTTCCCCTCGAAGCTTTCGCCGTTTCATAAATATCGGGCCTCGACTCAAACCGCCCAATTTACAAACATTCCCAGCCGGCAGCTCCAAACTACCGACTGCGCCGATCAAAAGTACATACACCCGCGCAGCACGTCCACCTCGCCGCGACTTCCCGCTCACTCGCGCCGTTCACCAAGCCTCCGCCGCAGCCGCGCAGGACAAACCAAGGAAACCCCGTCCGTACCTAAAGCACCTCTTGCACCTCGTGGGCCAGCGCACCTGCGGATGAAAGCCCAGGGGACAGAGGGGATCCCCGGTGGAGGTCGGGTACAGGTGATGCATCTTGCTCATCGGCGGCGGCGGTCCTCGGTCGCCTCGAAGCCAGGACGAAGAGCCTCCCCGCCGCGTCGTCGGCTCGCCATCGCCGCGCGGGCCGCGCTTCCTTCAGCCTTGGCCCGCGCGCGGCGACCCAATTTTCCGCGCCGCGGCGAGAGACAGAGAGAGAGAGAGAGAGGGAAACGGGTCTCTCGCCCGTAAAAGCCCGCACTCCGCGCGCGCACCTTACGTAATTGCACTCCCGGTCGGCAACCCAGATCTGCCAGCGGTGGATCGAGCTGGCGATTAAATTTATCCGCAGCTCTCCCGTCCTCTCTGCCCTTCCTGCCGCAGGATCCTCGTCGCCTCGGAGCCTCCGCGCCGCGCGCCTCTCGTGGATCCTGTCCGATTCAGTCTATAATTGCCCGCTGGCTGCTCTCGAGGGCTCGGCGAAGTAGTCCTGGTCCTGCGTCCACCACTTGCGCCTCGGGAGAGTCTCCATGGCCGGTGCGAAGCGAGGGAGGTTCTCGGGAGTGTCTCGACGACGACGACTCGAAATCGCTCGTGGCGCGTCCCCGGGGGAGGGGGGGAGGGAAGAAGGAGCGTTCGCGGGAGCTCGCGCCGAACGACTAGCCGCCGCTCGCGGGAGGAGGGGACGAGTCGTCTACTGCTCTCGGGCAGCAGCGGCGGCAGCGGCGAGCTTTGGCCCCCGGCCAGTGGAGTATATTTATATCTCTAGCTATAAATATGGACACGCGGGGATCGCGGGCCGGTCTAGAAAGAGGGCTTCTTTCTTCAAAGGTCAGTTATGTGGGCTGCTTCGGGAGGAAGGCCTCTCTCTCTCTCTCTCCCTGGGTTTCTTTCGTCGGAGGTTGCGACCGGCGGGGGTTACGATCGCGCCGCCGCCGCCGCGCGGCGGGATCGTTTATTTGCCGGCGCGCGACTATTTCTGGACCGGAATTTTGCTAGAGCCGCGCGCGCCGCGGGCTCGACCGGGGCGCCGTTCGAGGAGCGGCTCGGAGGAGGTGCGCAGGCTGCGTGCTTCGGGATCGCGGGAGTTTATGTGTGATGGGGTTCGTGTGCGGGTAATGATTTAACGAGGATTAAGTAAATTGAAGAGCCGATTTGGAATGGCTTCGGGATTGACGGCTGTAATCGGTGCTGGGATGAGCCGTGCAGTTGCTAATGATATTTAAGTAATATTTAATAATATGTCTTTCTCCGCGATACGAGTAATTTTAATTTGTATTTAATTAATCGTCTATCTGTAAGTAAAGAATCCCTGTAATGATACTTGATTACGCCTTGCATACAATCCACTCGAGAGTACAATCAATCGACGGTGCCTTTAAAAGAAAATTGCGTCCGATTGAATACAACTGCTTAACGAAGCGCAACCTCCACATTTCAAGCTCGCAATAAAGCAATTAACGACGAAAAGTTCTTTCCCTCCGCCGAGCGTACACACTTACCCGCCGTACCTCACTGGCGGCGGGGCGCACTCGTCGCTTCTCTTCCCGCTGCGGTGGGACTCTTTATTTTTAGATCGTTATCCCCCGCGGTCGATCCTCCGCGGCGCAGAGATCCGCGCCGAAAGAGAGTCGGGAAAAATCGGCGACGCGGCCGCACTGCACCTGCGAGCGGAGGGAGAGAGAGAGAGAGAGGTGGGACACGCGCGACCGTGCCGTCGAAAAGCGAGCTTACCGCAGAGCTCCCTCGCGGTTTTCGCCCGTAATCGCAAATATATATGTTCAATGCCAATGCAAACGGAGAGATGATCACTGTGCAAGCGAGGAGTTGCTTAAGCTGTCATTTCGATGCTTTCGCCTCGGTGTTCGTTCTTTTCTTTTCTTTTTTTTTTTCGCTACATTGTCCGCTTATTCGACTCGCCTCTGACCGAGTTGCTGGATCGTGCCGGCTCGAAGCCGCTCCGGGTAGGACTTTCAATTGGAAACGAAAGGTGTTGCAGACGAGAATCCTGTTTTGGTCGCGTTTTGAGAATTGAATTTCTTCGCTTTTACGGGGAAGGTCGTGAAACTCTCGGCTCTAATCGAAATTCATAAACGTTCGTAAATAATGTCGGGCACTCGAGATTTACGGTCTGAAGAGAGCAAGGCGAATAATAGGCTCGCGATCTCTCGGAAATCAGGGCGCGTAGGTTGGAAATAAGCTCGGCGTCCCGCGACGTTCGCAAATGGTTGGAATGAGAATCAAAGAGGCGCGGAACAGTCCGTTGTGCGGCTTGAATTTTGGTGGAATCTGTATTTAATAATGCGATAGTAATTTTCACGATATAACAGAAAAAAAAAATGGAAAAAATCTCAGTGTAAAATGTATACTTTCTAATTCGTTGTCCGCGATAAAGATTCGAAACCACACAGCAAACGTCATCCCAACAATTGCCCGAGCAGTACAAGCAAGCGTCTCCCCTCGAGCCTCGCTAATTTGACATTTCCTCAAACGCCCCCCCAAAAAAAACCAAAAAAAACGTCCGGAATGCCGTCGACCCTCGGCGAGGGACGATTCGTCGGCCGCCACCCGAAGGCGCATCCGATCTCTCGATTTACGGCGTCGAAGAAGCGCGCGGATCTCGCGCGGCTCCGTTTATTGTGTAAACACCGACAGCCGACGGAGTCTGCGCGCTCCCTCGACACGTGTAGCACACGTCTTCCCGCTTTGCGCTCCCGCCGCTCGGAGGAGAGCAATCGATCCGCGCGCTAACGCCGCGTAATGGCACGATGGTTCGGAGGCCTGAGTTATCGGAGGCTTTCGGCGAGTTATCGTCGCCGCTCGTTATTTACGAGGCCGGTATCGCCGCTTCTAACGAATGGGTTTCAGGGGAATTAATAATTCGCGGAGAGAGTTTAGCCGAGGAATGCGGGCTTCCGCGAGGCTTACATACGATTTGAACGCCGCGCCTGAAATAGATCAAATGTTTACGAGGGCATAAACAGGGGAATATAAGTCTCGGCGCTCGTCGCGGTAATCGTTTATGCAATTCTACATACACATCCGTTACATAACCGAGATGTAAAGTTTTCGCTCGGCCGGCGGAGATTGTTTGGTTTTGCGCGCCAATGGAATTCGAACGATCCGATCTGACGATATGTTTCGTGGCCTGATTGAGCCGCCGTTACGTCTCGTTTTAATTCTCGAGTTTTTCGCGCAAAGGAGTATAATACAAATCGATCGGGAGCGATTTTTCAATCGAAATGCTTTGCCTTCGAATTATTGCGCGAGTGAATCAAACGCGAATTCCGGTTACGCAATCCTAATTATGCTTTCGCTCGTTGATTATCGATATTGGACGAACGGAGTGGCCCGCAACGTACTCCGAGTAATTTAGTATACGATAATATTATTAGTAAAAGTGGCAGACGATTCAAAATATCCGCATTTTTCATCGCAAATGCAAACAAGGCGCACTTCTCAAACAAAGCTTGAATTTCGGCGTTGCATAATATTTTCACCCGGCCAATCGCGTCGCGAGAGGAAGCTACAATATGATGAAAAAAATCGAGGAGGAGAAAAGCGAACAATCGATTTTAGGACATGCATGACTCACGCCGAGTCCCCTCCTCGCGGCGCAATAAACCGCTCGTCTTCCCATTAACGCTCTCGCGCCTCTTCCACGCTAAAAACAAACAAAGCAGCCGGCCGACCCCTCGATTAGATCTCTTTATTTAAATAAGGCAATCCGACTATAAAATCGGCTCCGCCGGCGATTGCGATCTAAATTTCGCGAGGTCAGGACTCCTCCGCCGCGAGACTCCGCAGACAAAGGCCGCGTCGCGCTCTCCAGCAAACGTACACGGCGCTCTTCCCGCTCGGCTCGTCGCGAGCGAAAGCTGCGCAACGGTAGCTTTTTGTCCTGTCTGGAAAAAGTGAGACGCAAACGAGTGCGGGTGCCCCTCTCGCCCGGCGAGATTGAAAAGCTAAGCCCCGCGAAGGAGGAGGAGAAGAAGGCCCTCGGCGCCTCGCGGCAAGAAAAAGAGCCGCTCTCGCCCTTGGCTCTTCGCTTGCGAATATTTCGCGAGCGCGCGGCGCTGCTTGAGCAATCGGATGCTTATTACGCGATTACGATTTCGAGGATGCAATCGGCGCGCGGCGGAGATATCGAGATAATATGCTCGCGCGCGCGCGCTCGGTCACGTGTCGCAATTGCAGACGAGCCGCGCGGCGGATGGTTAGGCACGTTATTGTCAGGCTGTGACGGGACGAGAGGATCGAGAGGCTGCGCCGTTCCTTTTATTTATATATGACCCGTCGGCGGAGCTCGGGACTCCCCCCGCGAGGAGCGATTTTCGCGCGCCGAGGGCAAAAACGGCGGCGGGCCTCTCTCTTTCGCCGGGAGAGATCGCGGCGGGATTGAAAAATCGCTTAAACTTGGATGGGATTGATCGGCGAGGGAGCTCGCGGGTGGGAGGTTTTTTTTTCTTTTTTCTTCTTCGGATCGGAAAATTATCCGAGCGCCGAGGGTCGGAGGATATCTTTGCGGAGTATGGGAATCGTCGGAGGTTTTTAGAATAATAGGTTAAAGCCGTTGCGGATAAATGAAATAAGTACGCTGACGAAAATGTATGGGGCCTGAATTGATTGGGTCGAGTAGGAATCAAAGACGAATCGCACGCCGAGCACGAGAATATGGATCCTCCGTCTGTCGCGGCTGCACCGAAGACTTGATAAGCCACGATTACGGAGCCGCTAACAACAGTGCAAAAATACACCGAGCAGCTCGGCGTGTCAGCGGGGAATAAACAAAGCCGCGGCGAGTCAGCTGCTCGAAGCTCGAGCCGCCAAAAGTCCAGTCCGGGCGAAGCAGATCAGCGTGCCAATCAGCTCGCGGGCATCCCTCGGCCGAGAGAGAAAAAAAGAAGGAACCCGCGCTCGGGTCGCGATGATGAGCCTTGCCTGGAGAGGGGGGTGGGGATAGTGAAAGGACTTGCGCGCCGCACTAAATAATTGGCATGCGCGCGAGCCTCCTTACGTGTGTGTACACGCTCGCTGCTCTCCTACGCAGGCACGGGGAGGGGGGGAGTTCCATGTCGCCTCGCGTCTCTTAGCGCTCGTTAGCGGTGCTCTCTCTCTCTCTCTCTCGCTCTCGCGGCGCATGCGTTTCTTATCGCGATTTAGGTGGATGAAAGTGAACGCGCGCCTGGTTTAAGCAGTCCGTTGGATAATCAACGAGGACGCTCGGCGCGGCCGAGGCTCGTCGGCGGGGATCGGGGTTTGTAGGGGAACGGGTGGGAGGCGGGGAATTACAAAGTTTCGCGCTCGCGGTATTAAAAATCAATTTTGCAACGGTAATGGATTTGTGGGTAATGCTTGACCGAGCCGCGAGTCTTGGCTTGTAAAAGTATACTTTACGGCGCTCGGCAACTCGTCTTCTGAGCCGCTGTAAAATTGTACGAAATATCGATTCGATGACGAACCTGATTTTATCAGCGAGAAGCGGCCGCCGTAAATAAAAATAAATTCAGAATATTATTAACCAACGTCGAATCGTAAAACAGTCCTCGGATTATACCGTTTGCCAAAACGTTCGCGCCGGCGAGCAGCGCGAAGAGGCGCTTTCTAAAGTAGGAACGTCTTTAATAGCTCCCCGACTTATCTGCTTATCACACAATAAGCTCGCCGGGTTTACAAATTTAGTCGGAGAAGACCTTCTTCTGGTCACGGATTGCGATGAAACTCCGGGAGGCGGCTGCTCGCTCGGAATGATGAAACGAGCCATTAACGTTCGATCTCTAATCCGGGCGAGAGGCGTAAATTTACAATATTTTCGAGGCGATTGGCGCAAGAGGCGAGTTTTTCACCGCGTAATAAAAGCGTGATTCACGAGGCTTTTCGAGACTGCGCGCGAGAGATCAGATTTTGATAATAAAAGAAATATAAAGCAGCGCGCCGTGATAAATTATTCAAAGTATTAACTTCAATACGCGTCCATCACAACAAAATAAAATATTCCCCCAAAAATTCAGCCTCCGAAGCTCGCCGAATCAGAAACTCAGCCCGCCGCACCGCCGCAGAGTTCAGAGCTCACGGCCCTGCGCATCCAAAGCTCGCGATCCAAAGCACGCCGCGGGGGCCCGATTGCGGTCGAAATGCCAGCGGTACGCGGGGGCCGCTCTCTCGAGCGGGCGCATCGCCGCGCGGAGAAGGGTATTACGCGAGTAGAAAGGTGACGGTGTCTCATTTTTCCGCGGCGCGCGCGCGGGCAGATGCAGCCGCGGCTGCTCGCTGAAAATTCTCCCCATGAGATCAGCTGTTTATTTAGATTGCGGCTCTGGGAGCGCGGCGGCGGCGGCGGCGGCGGCTCAATGAAGTTATTCAATTTAGCGCTCTTTCTCTCTCTCTCTCCCTCTCTCGGCGCGGCTGACAAAGCCCCCAGCCGCCGCCGCCTTTTAATGACATGTAAATTGTAATTGCGTGGGGTTATTGTTGTACGTACCCGAGGAGGCTTTTTATTTTCCGGAGCATTCAGAGCCGAGGATTAATATGGGATAGCCGGGGGATCATTGTTCTGGCGGGCTCGATCGCGGAGTTGCGCAAAAGCGACGTTTTATCGCGGGGATACGAGGAGAGTCGGGGACGGGCTCGAGCGAGGCCTTTCTGGGATCATTTCGCGGGATACGGCGACATTCGGCTTTGGAGTTGCGCTGCCGTGCCGATTCATTATCCCGCGATTTGAGTGGCAGGGGGGATTGTGTGCATTCTCGAGTTATGAGTCAATAGAAATGTAGTTTCGGTAGTTGCTTTAGAATCGCCTGTGGAATGTTCAACGTAAATTCGTTCTTTTCGAAAATTTATATCTCGCTGAATTACGCTTCGCGCACACGTGATTCGATTTCCAATAAACATTGAGATTTTAATATCCGCGATAATAAACGTTAAGCTTTACGGCGCATTACATTTCAATTTCATAACCGACGTATCGAATTTCAAGTCGAGATGCCGCTAATGAAAGCGAGCTCGAAAGCCGGCCGCCGCGCTCGGCTCTCCCTCCGAAATCCGCGCCGATCGCGCATCCGAGCTGCCCATACGCAATCGGCGAGCCGAAAACGCCGAACTCGGGAGGCGCGGCCGAGGAAAGCGCGTCGCGCGACCTTCGCAAAATTGCGGATTTGCGCAGGGAGCGCGACGGGGTACAGCGAGCTCGATCGAGATTCGGATCGCAATTGCCGGCTGTTACCGGGCTGCCGTATCGCGGCTTTCGGCTGTGTCAGATTTCCCGGCGAATGAACCATTTTATCCCGGGGAGCGGAGGTCGCGAGGCCTGGAGCTTTCGATACGCCGGAGATTGGAGGAAGGAAAGGCTGCTTTTAAATATATCGCTTTGTTTATTCGGGCGATTTCGCTTGGCGGTTTATTTAAATGTTATTCGAAAGGCGAAGCGCGCGGCGCGTGTGTACAGTGGTGTGCTTTATGGACGCTTTAAAAGTCTATTATGCGAAATTCCGCGGGTAGGAGATTTAGAGCTGCGCCCGATTTTGCGAATGAAATATTGAGCGGGGAATGTTTTTGAAATGATTTTGATTGCAATTCGAACGATTTACGAGCAAGACGATCGATGCGTTGAAAATTAATGCTAGAAGAAGTCTGGATCGAAAAAGTCCTGGCTGTTTTTTGTTTATTATTCGGATTGAATAAGTTACGGAGGAATTCAAGACCAACTTGGAATTTCATCAGCCTGTTTTTTAATGCTTTTTACACTGTGTCCTTTTTTACATTTTTTACAACTGATGTAATAGTTTCAAATCTGAAATCTCCCGACTGAGTTGACGATCAATATAGTATAATTATATAAGATAATTATTGGATGTTAATGTTGGGATATTAGTTTAAGCTTTAGTTTTAAGTTAGTTTATAAGAATTTTATTATATCAGCCTATGTATAGGTAACTGCGTTTACCTCTGTAGGATTTACTTTATGTAATTTTCTGGTAATAAATAAAATCAAATAAAATAAAGTATTTTTAAACAGAGCTTCAGACTAAAAAATGCACTTGAAGTAATTCAAAGCTGCATATCGTCTCTTAAAAAAAGTTTCTTCTTATTAAAATGAATCTCGAACCATACCAGTGAAATTTGTAATAAAAAAATATATCCGTTTGAAAAATCACAGTTCACCTGCGCGAAATTGAATTCTTCAGATAAAAAATCTTAATGGAAGAATGAAAAACTTGAATCTCAGCACGACAAAACCGCTCGAATGCATCTTCCACCTGTTCGTACGTCGGATTTCAAAAAACTCCGCGTTCGCTTTCAAAATCCTCCCAAACGGCGGCGTCTCCTCCGGCCGCTCCCTATTTCCAAGCCCGAAATTCAAGATCCCCGCGGACGTCAACTTTCGCTCGCAGCCGGGGGGCACTTCAAATCAAATCCTTCATCCCGCAAACGACCGCAAAACGTGGCCGAGACGAAGAAGCAGCGGCGGCGGCGGCGGCGACGCACTCGAGGCCCCATTTCGAATGCTCGGAACGGATGAGGCAGTGTCAGTGGCCCTGCTTCTCTCTCTCTCTCTTTCCCTCTCTCCGTTCCTCCGCAGCTTTATCGCGCTCTTTTTTCGCTCTTTTCTCCCGGCGGTTGCATTTCTCTTTCCCTCTTGATTTCTCCCTCTTTCTCTCCGCTTTTAATTCTCTTTTCCTTCGGGCCCTCTCTCTCTTTCGCCGTTTCTACTTCTTTCCTCCTCTATCTCCGATCGGATTGCTTCTTATACGCCGTTTCTCCCCCCCTGCTCTTCCTTTTTTCTGCACTCTCTGCCTTCCTCTTCTCTCTCTCTCTCCTCTCCTCTCGCTCGTCTTATTGTTTTTCTTGCCGCGATCGCCTTATATTACATCCTTTATCATTTTTTTCATCGATTACACGCACCGCGCCGCAGTGCCGCTTTCTGATGTATAAGCTCGCGCGCCACGTATACGTAAGCGCGAGGTTCGTTTCTGACATAATAAGCCGTAAGCGAGCGGCGCGACGATTACTCGCGCGATTTTTCTCCCGCGGAGCCTTTCGCGGAATTTATAGACTGCTTAACGGGCGGCGAGTCTACTGTGCGCTCGCCGCGGCTGCGTTGATTGATTTTGATTGGCGAGCTTTTTAAATATTTATCAGCGAGACGGGGAGTTTTAGCGCCCGACGCCTTCGCCTTTTGAATATTAATCGTTCGAGCGCGCCTCCCGTCTGTCGGGAAGTCTTATCTCGCCAAGCGCCACAATGTAATCGAGCGTATGGAAACGCATTAATTATTCCGCGCGCCGTAATTAGAGAGAAAAATTTCGCCCGATCGGACGACCTGCTACTTGTACTTAAAATTAACGAAGACATTCTCGGGATCGTCGCTTCGACGAGATCTAGCATACTCTTCCCGAGAAAGGTCCTTCACATCGCGAGTCACCTTGAGCTTTTACGGCTGGAAAGGCAAAAAAACAAATAGATTAAGATAATGCCGGGATGCATTAAGAAGACGCTCTTAACAATTCGGTTAATATCGTGGTAAATTTATCGACTGCAGCTCCGCGGCATCAAAGTGGAATCTCGTTCTTATTAGTTTTAGTATCTCGCCGCGATACGTAAAGTTCAGCCTCGGTGCTCTCGGTGGCTAAGAGAAGAAAAAAAATGCTTTTACATTTCGTCATTTCCGCGAGAGTTTAAAAATAAGCGCAAGATGCTGTTGATCCTTCGACTAATGAATGCAAACCGGTTTTCTTAAAATTAAAGGCCGAACTTGAGGAAATTTCTATAAAGCCGCGTTATTCCATTTATTAAAATTTTGTAAGTCTTTGGAAATCTTGATCTAAATTTTAAACGCGAAAGGTTCTGGTTCGCGTTTCGGAATAGAAATGATTTAGATAAAGTGTCAGTTCAATCTGCTGCGTTATTCGAAAAGTTCGTTTTTATACATTCATCAAGGTAATCTTGTAAAGTAAAAGTGTATATTTAATTAGCTGGACTTTTTCGTCAATGAAAACTTGATCGTCAGACTTACAATGCACGTTAAAATTACGTTGTAAATGACTATTTTCGAAAATTGCACAAATTCTTTCCACGGAGTTCCCAAAAATTTCCCGAACCTCCCTCCACCTCCCTTCCCGCTCAAACAAACGTGCTCCCCGAAATTTCCCGAGAATCGTCCCGCGGCTGCGAGACCTTCCGGCAGCCTCTCTCGTAACCTCAAAACATTCCAGTCCCTCCTCCCTCCCTCGAATCCGCGGCTCGTTACCAAATCTCTCTCCGGCTCGCCGTGCGCTCGGTCATGCACCGCGTAGCCGCGCCGCGCGCCGAAAAGCTCTCCGCGCGCGCACACACACGCGCGCACACCTGCCTCTCCCCCGCGGCAGGCCAGTGTCTCTCGGCGTGTCTAACTACTCGCGCGCTCTCGCAAAGGCCGGCTCCTTGTCCTATTTCTGCGCTGGCTGGCGCAGCCACCCGCGCAGCTACAATACTCGCTCGCGAGAAAGCGCGAAAGATCGGCGGCGGCGGCGCGGGGCGCATGCGCGCGCGCCGTGTAAATCCACCTACCTATATACACACACCGGCGGCGAAAGGAGTCGGGAGGAGGAGGTGGAGGGAGTCGAGAGCGAGAGAGAGAGAGAGAGAGAGAGCGCCGCGTGCGATTGTGTGCGCGCGTCACAAAGACGTTCACCATCTTGGCGCAAGGCTGCGGTGGTTTTCTTCCAGGCTCGCTCTCTCTCCGCTTCGAGAAAGAGAGTCCCGAAGTCGCTCTCAGTTCGCCGAGAGCCGCGGAGCGCGTCGTGTGTCCAGTGGATCGGTCCCGCGAGCGCGCGAAACTCCCTGCAGTCACCGCCACCTCCTCCCTGCCTTCCCCCTTTTGTTTACTGCGTGCACTTTCCCTCTCTCTCTCTCATTCTCTCTCGTTCTCCGTCTGTCTCCCCGCTGTGCTGTGTGATAACGAGAGCGTTCTGTGCGTGCTTCTCTCCCCCTGTGACAGATGACAGTGAAAGCCAGCCGTCAGCGGGTTTTTAGAAGCCAGACTCGCGGACGTTATCATGGACCAGTCGAGCTGAGGCGGGCCTAAGAGATATAAGTCTGTTTGTTTTGACACGAATTTACCCCCCGAGAGTGCGCCGAGTGCCGAGAGCGAGAGAGACCATCGGCCGAGCGGATACGCATCTGCGGAACGACGGAGGAGGACCCCGACGCACCGAGAGGACGCAGCAGGTGCGTTCGCCTTACTTTTCTTTTTTTCCCTGCGCGGCGCGCCTCGGCTCCCCGATCCTGCGGGCCGATTTATCGCGTCGGGCACGTAAGGGAGCTTGAACTTTCCCGCTGAGGAGTGGGATCGCGGGGGGGGAAAAAGCGGCGGCGGCGAGCTGCTTTCGGAGGCTTTTCGAGGCTCGCCGCGTTGGGACACGCAGAGAGCAGAGCGGGGCGCCGAGGTTGCGAAATCGACGGGGACGTATTTCGAGTGGATGCGGTTTTTGGACGAGACCGACGAGTGCACTTTTGATGCCTTACTTTTCGGAACGGCGCCTCGTGAATTCAGTTTCATTTCAGCGGCTCGTTTCGTAATCGAAGCGAGTGCGAGGGAATCGATTCTGGCGGAGTCGAGAGTGCGCTTTTTTAAAGCGGACAATAAGCTCTCCTCGAGCGCGTTCCGTATCCGCGAGTGACCCAATTATCTCTCGGCGAACGAAGAATTTACAAGAAGGTGACGGCGAATTTGCCAACCTCCCGCGTTGCGCAACGCGCGACTTACATAAATTTTTTAATGCAACATGCTCCGCGAACCAGCTGGAATTTGAAATTGAAAAGCGGCGCAGGTTATCGTCGGCGAGGCCCGAGGAATGCGCGGCTGCGATTCGCGCTCCACATTAAAGGAGAAAAAGTGCGCGCGCGCGCGCCTCTTCTTTTGGAGATTCGAGAGAGCGTTGACCCGGCATAGTCCTGGAAAGCGGACTTCGGGCGGCGTTTGATTATCGGCGCGAGCGCCGCGAGAATTTCAACCCGAGCTGGGCTTTCTAAAATTTCGGGCCGTCGATTTAAAAAATTTCACATTCCGATTAGTCCGAGCTTCGTAGAAATTCTCCGGCGGTCGGTTTGTTGTTCACGTGACGCTGACTTGTGTGTTCCCCTTGTCTAACGTAATCCAATTAGGTTACTAAACTCTCGTTGCGAAATGCTCACTCAACGTAAAAAAATCCATTATCATTCCGGATCCATCGAAATTTCCCGACCGATTCTTCCGAGCTCGATCACCGTCCTAACGAACAGTTCAGGCTGCTTTCCCAGCCGGATTCCCTATTTCGACGTGCCCCATTCAAGCCGCCCCCGTTGAATCTTCCAGCCGCCTCGGCGGCAACAAGCCCCGCATAATTAAGAACATATCGAGTCGGTGCAGCTCTCCGAGAGCGACGCGGCTCGACGTTAATCCGCCTCTCGCGCTGCACGCGCATATCGCTCTCTCGGAATAAATCAGAGTCCCCCCCCCTCGAGAATAACGCGAAACTTTTCGCCGCGGCGACCGGACGCTTCTCGCGCGCGAGGTATCTTTTTGCGCGCGGCGAGGCGAGGCGATAGACGGGCGGACGACGTCGCTTCTCGGAATTCGTGCGAGAGCCGCGTCGTCGTCCTTTTTGCGCGGCGCGCCGCCGCTTGCGAAATCGGAATTTTAAACGGACGAGGCCGCCGCGTCGAATCGCCGGGTGAGCGCGAATTCATAGCGGATTCGCGCTTCTTTTTTCGACGGTGGGCAGGGGGGTGGGGAGTCGGCGATCGGGGCTTCGCGGCATTGTTTCGGGTTTTTGGTGGATCTCGGAAAAATTCAAAGTCACAATAAACTATTAAAATCAATTGGATTCTTGGCCGGTGTAATAACTGTGCACCACAGCCTCCTGGCATCTTAATGATCCATTGTGATGTCACGGGGCGGTTATATTTAGAATAATACATTCCGATTGCGAGCGGCGATTTTCATTCCCATTGTACAGTGTATATTTTAAATGAACTCTCGAACCGATTCGATTCCGCGGCTTAGCTCTCGCGCGAGCCGCGGCTAAATCTCCTCGCTCTCGGGTGGCAACAGTAGCTCGCCGAAACAAAAAAAAAGAAGGGAAAAATAACCGGAAGACGTCGCCGCGGAAGTGTGACGAATCGAGTGACGCAAGTCGCGGCTCGCGCCTCATTGTCCGTCGCCGAGGCGAGCCCCTCGTCGGGACGCGTGCCGCGTCGCTTTCTTCTTTCTCTCGATCATCGCTTTCCCCGGAACAGGCGCTCGGTTCGCGGCGGCCAGCTCCTGCGTCGGGGATAATTTGTGTAGGCCGCGGGAGCCGGGGAGGGGGGGGGGGCGCTTTTGTCGATTCCGAGGAGATTTTACGGCTTTATTGCGGGTCCTTATCCGAGCGGTCGAGCGCGCCGATTGAGTTGGCTCGCGAGGGTTTATTGCTCCCGATAAAACGGCTGCTTATATATGCGCCTTGGATAAAGTCGAGCTACTCCCCGACGTAATCGGAGCTTCTTATCGATTTTTCCATTTAACTCAATCTGTACACACTAAAAATACACTCGGCGCCCTCGAAAAGCGCTCCCCCCGCCCGGCGCGACTCCTCGAGTTCGCAGCCGCATTCCGAGCGGCGTTATCGTCAATGCCAGGCTTTACGAGCCTCGCGGCGTCTCCTCCTGGGCGCTGCGCGAAGGGCCGGGCAATGATAAGTGGAAAGTCGAGAGAAGGGAGTACCTTGAATGTATGTTAATTCCTCTCGCGAGCCCTTTTGACGCCCACCGGTCGCGCTATCGAGCTGCGCCGCTCCTCGGCGTCCGGCGAGAGTCGCGCCTTTGCAAAGAGGCTTGCTGTACGCGAGGGGAATTGACGGGCCGCCGGGATAAGTCGCGTTTGTGCCGCTCTTCGCCGGGGAGAGCTTTTTTTCTATCCGGCGGCCCGGTAGAGGAGCGGAATTATGCTTGCGTGCTTTTCAACGGGACTCGCGCGCGGGGGCTCTTCCGAGCTCTCGGCGGTAAATATCGGGCGAAAGCTTTAGCTGCGCACTCTAATTGAAGAGCGAACGGAGGAATAAATGTCGGGGAAGAGCCGGTGGCTAATAATCGTCGCTTTTATCGCTAAGCAAAAGGCGCGTAGTCGGCGCAACGAGGGAGGGTATAAGTACGGGAGCGCATAAACGTAAGTATGCGCGGCGCGCGAATAAACTAAAACTCGGGCGAATAATAAAAGTGAATTCATGAACTAGTTACTCCGCGATGTTGCTCGGCGCGGCCGCGCCTAATTTACATACTGCAGGGGGCTGTAAACTCGCGGAAGTCGCTGCGAAAGCGCCCCCTTCGCAGAGATTGTATTGCGACATTTTGTCAATGAAACGTTAATGCTTCGGATTTACTCTCGAGCGTAAGGTGCAGTCGTCTTTTTACGGAAAATCGCGCGAGCGTGTATGCAAATCAGGGTTACGCGCCACTGTGAAACATTTATTTAGCCTTTTTTACGCGGGCATAAATAAATAGCGCGCACGCAATTATCTCTCGGCGCGTATAAAATTCGAGAAAACCATAATTTTTTCAAAGTGATAATAACGACGCCGTAATGTTAATTAAAACGCGCATGTATTACCCCGCGGGAGCCGTTAAAAAGTAGTAACCACTTTTTGCGCCGGCCGAGAGTGAAAAAAATGAATAATCGCAGATGCCATTCGAGCGCAGTTTCGCACGGGAAAGTCAGTCTGGAAAACCCGCGGAGTTCCCGCGCGGTGCGCTCTTTAATCGCGAGTATTTAGCGCGAGATTTCGAGCGCAACACCTGCGGGCCCGCTTCTCAGGGCGCAAGAAGCAGCCTCGGTACAGTTATTCCCCGAACGGGGAAGAGAGCATCTCTCTCTCTCTTTCTCCGCCGGGCGGCCGTCCGCGTATCCATACTCGGCTAAGAAACCACTGGGTTATGTCCATTAGTATGGAAATAATTCGCTAAACCAGTTTCTCGCTCCTCTCCGCGCCTTTTTCTGTCTCTCTCTCGCTCCTAGACTTTCTCGGCGGCATTTTTCGAGCGGCCGAAAAGCCGAGCGGCGGAGGAAAAACGGGACGCGGAGCGATTACGAAAGAAAACCAGTTTCCCGATCGATCGATTTTCCGCGGCTCCTCTCCCGTCGCGAAGCTTTTCGCCGCGTCGCTTTTCAATTATGCGGAGAGGCACCGATTGATCAATCGGATGCTCTCTCTCCTCCGAGCGCGCTCTCGAAAAGTGCGAAATTTCCACGCGGAGCCCGTACATTTTCATTGGGAAAATCGTTGCGTAAAGGATTGTGCTCGGAGTTATGGCGCGCGGAGTTACTTTCACGAGCGGCCGACAACTTTTGCAAATGTAACGCGATCGGCGCGGAAAAAATATCCGCTCCGCTCCGAGCCTCGCGAATTCGGAAAAATCGGCTGTATTGGCCGCGGCTATCGGAATTAATGCGCAATTATATTGTTTGATTTACGTGGGTTAATCGCTCGGGTGCTTGGGAAATCATATTGCTTTTCATAAGCATTGTCATTATGGTTTTATGCCTCTTTTCCTGGTTATTTTAAATATATAAACAAATATGTAACGCGGAGTTGCGCAAGGCGAAAATGTATTCATTGATATTTTCATTCGCGTTATGTAAGAATAATAATCGAAAGGATAAGTATGGCGTTACGCAAAATCAATAATTTACAGTGTACTTTTATTTTTGCGCCATTTGCCTCCGTAGATCGTAACTTTTATTTCTATTTATTGCCGATACTTTGAAAAAAAAAACAAGAAAACTGCCCGTCTATTGATTTAGAAGCACTTCCTTAAAACGAACGCCACGGAGCGAAAAGCGATTCAAGATCGTTTTCAAATTTCAAATTCCGCCGATGTTAATCTTCGGCAAATCACCGCCGCCGGCAGGTTCAGGTGCCAAGGCTTGATGGATCGCTTCCACGAAAATCTCTATTTTCAAATTCGCCCGATATCGGATCGATCCGCTTCCCCGGACGGTCTCTTTTTTTCTGTTGCATCGACTCTCTCGACGGTGCATCGGATCGAGGAAATTTTTGCGAAATTAACAATTCACTCGTCCGGCGGAGCGTGAATTTATATCGTTTGGCGCGGCATTGTCGAGAAAGTTTGCACATCGTATCGCGACGGAAGAAAATCCGGGGAAAAATATCGATTTTATCGCGGGTTTATTAATACATGGCTATTATTGTCGGACAGAAAAAGGAGCCGTACTTTTGTCGGGACTCTGATTAGCATCTGCGGCTCGCTAGAAATATCTTTATGAAACCAGATAAATTTCGCCGGGAGAAACTTGTAATTTGTCTTTTAATTTTTTTTAAACGCAGAGTATAAAATCGAAATCTACGCTATCGGCAGTCATGCTAAATGTTCCAATTACTTTTAAAAGTCTCGGTCTTTTCTCTTTTCCATTTAAAATCGTACAAATCACTATTAATAACTACATTCGAAACGAATAAAATCGAATGGGATGAAAGCTGTGGTGTTAAATCAAGCACTGATTTCAAATCGATAATAATGGTCTCTAGCATTACTTATCCGGTATATAGCTATTAATCTGCAGTTAAATCCTCGTTTAATTTCACGCGAGGAACGCAGATTTAAAGGATTTATTTATTAATAATGTACTTTTAAATGAATTAGATAACTTGTTGAGGTTTCAAATCATAATTCACGATCAGAGAAACTATCTTTGCTCCCTATTAAAAAAAAACTTAAGTATATCAAAATATTAATTTTTTCATCTCTCATTTTTATTCAATTTAAGCAATTTGTGATAAATTACAATACAAGAGTAGATACGTATATAGGAGCTTTTTTAAGCTCCTGCCCATCTGTTTAAATTGAACGCTTTATTTCCCGATCACACCGCATTAAGAATACCCACACCCCATTCTCGCCACCAGCACCAACCCTAAAAAACAGCCACCTCTCGCCAGGCCTCCTCGTCGAAAAAGCGCGTCCCCCTCTCCCCCCGAATCTCGCGCTCGTCGCCGTCCGCGGCGAGCTTAGACTCGCCTTATTCGCCGCGGGGACTTGCGCAAAGCAGGCGGCTCGGGGAAATTCGTGGGTGGCGCGCGCGCGCACAATGCGCCGCCGCCGCCGCCGCCGGGATGACGCGCGTTCGAGAAAGGCGCCTACGCGCCGAGCGTTCAAATCTCCCGGCCTTCGCTCGCTTTTTCTCCTCCTCGCGGCCTCGGCGTGCGCGCGAGCGAGGTTTCTCCTCTCGCGCGCCTGGACGCCGAAGCTTTTCGGGGACTCGAAGCGGTCCGGGTGTTTGGGGAGCTCGCGTTGGGGGAGGTCGTCGATCGCGGGGGGGGAGGAATTGTAGTTGAGAGGTTGACGGACGCTTTGTTCCTTACGATTCACGAGTTTCATTGTTGTAAGTTGCTGCTGCTTTTGATCTCATTGCGACTGCAATGGTGTTACTCGGAATATGTGCAAATTTTCACTGCTAATTATCAGTTTTTCTAATTGAAAAGCTCCTGTAATTTGGCTTGTTACGATCGGGAGTTTCGGAGCTTAAAATATTTTAATTTCCACCAAGAAGCTATAAAGCAAGTGTAAATACAATAGAACCGATTGCAATAATTCTAAGCGTAGTACAAAATTAGCATCGCCCGGATAAAAAGGCCGATAAATCCACGACCGGCCCGCGCGGCATTGCAAAAACTCGTGAAACCGCGCGAATTCCCACAATGAATCTCCCTCCCCTCCCGCGAGAATTCGATAATAATCGACGGAAGACCCGCCGATAAAGACGCTCCGCGCCGAGTAATTGAGCGCTTACCAAGCCGCAGGAATCCGTGTACGCGAATCCGCGAAGCCGAGCCACCTGCCGAAACCAGCCCGACGCGTCTTCTCTCTCGCGTCTCGCTCGAATCTGCAGGATTCTCTCTCTCTCTCTCGCGAAACTCCCCCCCCCCCACCCCCCGGCTTACGTAACGGCGGCCAGCGAGGCTTTCTAATTGCGCCGATTCATTCGCGCCTCTGCGGCCGCGAATAATTAATCGGGCAGCGGCTGTCTCTTTCGGAAAAACGATCCTCCCCGCGGTGGGCATCTCCGAGAGAGAGAGAGAGCCGCGCTTTAATTGCCAGGCGTCGCGCGACCTCCTGGCCTGCCGTCCGGCCGCTTACGTTACTCTAATTAGGCGCCGAGTACTTTATAATTGACTGCCACTGTGTCGGGCTGCGGAGTCTTTTTTTTCCTCCCCCCCCCCACCCCCACCGCCCGACCGGCGGAGGAGACGAACTGCCCCGCGAGGCTGACCGTGAGAGACACGGAGACGGGCAGGAAGTAGCTTCGCGATTCGGATCGACGAAGCGCCGATTTCGGTCCCCGCGCGAGATATAACTTTCTTCGGCCGGGGAGCGCGGCGACTTTCTGCTCTTTTTTCGCCCCGCCGTGGGATCATTCCTGCCGCGATTCGTTGACATTGCCGCTCGCTGGAAGTTTCTCTTAATTAGAGCTCCTCGAATTGTTCGCTTCTGCGGGGTTTGAATGCGCGTGCGTTTTGATTTTGCGCGAAAGTACATTTCGGACGCAGGAGAGAGAGAAATTGACGTATCGATACTTTACGAAATCAGCTTTTCTCACGCTCAAAAATTACATAATTCTCGTTTTAATCAAATGAGCACTATCGAGGCTCGCTAATGGCGTTTTATGGTTATAAAAAAGGCCAGCGTAACAATTAATCTAATGATTCTTTTAAGTACCTTAATAGGCGGGTCAAATAATTTGTAGCGACGTTAGTCCCGCAGATTCGAACAAACGTCGATTGAAATACTAATTATCGCTGTTATCATTAGTTGCCATTAATTTAACGAGCCTAAAAAACTCATTAATGGCATTTAACAAGTACACAAAAGAATCTGTACGTATATACACAAGGTGCATTAGACATTCCGTTCCGCAATAAAAGGCAAAGATACGCTAATGAAGAGTTTCTATATATATAAACGCAATTATGCAACAAGACGAATTCGAGAAGAAAACAGCTGTTCGACATGCTTTTTAAAGTATTTACCCGCGCTTACGTAAGGGTAATTACTCGCCGAGAGCGAATAAAGTAACCCAATAGTAAAATATCATCGATGCCTATCTTATCAATTTTAAGAGACGTGTTTCCCCTTTTTCCCCCCTCCGAAACATCGCTAATTTGTCTCGTTAGGATGTTTTGCGTACACCGCGATCGCCGCGAGCACGTAACTCACTCTCGCGAGAAGCCCTGAAATCCGACGAAACCACTCCTCCCCCCCCCCTCCCGCGCGTCGCAGCCTCCCCGATAACGATCGTCGGCGCATCGGGAAAAATCGCCCGAGAGCGAAAACCGCGCCGTCCCGCACTCCTTGGAGAACCGCGCGCGCGGCGCAGGCCGGCTTCCACGCTTAGCCTTCGCATTCTTCCCGCCGAGGTGAAAGCTGGCGGTTTCAGGGAAATTCCCGCGCGCATGCGTGCGACCGCCGCCGCCGCCGCCCGGCGGGGCTCGCCCACCCCGGATTTTTCTACTGACGCCGAGAGAAAGAGCGAAAGTCGCCGTCGGGGTGACTCTGGGGAGGAGTTTTTGTTTTTTGTTCCCGGCCGTTTTTTCGCGGGACAGTCGGCGGTCAATTAAGATGAATGAGCGCTCGTTGAGCGATTTATTTTCGCGACTCCGTTGCGCAACTCTCGCGGCGAGGATTTCGCGGGCTGGAAAAACGGTTTGTCACTCCTAATGGCCGGAAGGAACGGAGTCACCTGCTTAATTAACGATCAATAATTAATTATTTCTCCTTTCCGCGAATCGAGCCGCGCCGCGGAACTCTTTCATTTCCCCCCCGCGATAATTAATCCGCTGATTTTAAGGAGTTTTATAATTCGGCTTTATAGAGCGCCGCTCGAAGCCTCCCAAGCCTCGCGCGTAAACTTTCTATTCAAAATTACGAGCGCAATTAGAACCAGTTTGTTGAAAAATCTTACGAGCCCGGCAATCGCGCGGAGAAATTACGTCAGTTTGCCGGAGCGGCGCGGCGCGGCGCCTTACGAAAAAATGAAATCGTAAATTTTCCGCCGCCGCGTTTTCCTCCTGCGTGCCGAGAGAGAGAACAGGGGAGACACGTCTCTCCGCGCTCGAGGTTATGCATCCAATCGATTGGGACACTTGCAATTGCACAACGAGACTATCGGCACTGTTAGCCATCCGGCGATATTAGTTAGGGAGGGCCGAAAGGAGCCTAATTAATTCCGAAAGGCTAACAATCTAATTTATCGCCATGACTTTCATTCCGAAAACAAAAGCAATCTCTCTCTCTCTCCCGGCGGAAAAGGCGACTACTTTCCTCCTCTGTCTCTCTCTCTCTCTCTCTCTCTCTCTCTCGCGCCTTTATGCAAATGGCCTTTATGCCTTCGCCGAAAAGCGCGGAGCTCTCCGGCTTTTAATCGCTTTTAATTTATACGGATGAACAATTCATAAGGCGCTCTCGATCAATCAGCGTACATCGTCCGTCTCATTATCATGACAATGGGGCATTTGTATCAATTTCTCTTCCTCCCTCCCTCCCCGCGCGGCTCGGCGAGCTCCCCGAGCGGAAAAACGAGCCGCGACTCTCGCTTTTCAATTAGCCTTCTCGCTCTCCGCGAAAAGAGAGAGAGAGAAAAAAGAAGCGGGGGAGCCCAAAAGCTCGCGGAGGATATCAATTCCTCGCGTTACCCAACAATGCCGCGCGAGAGAGAGACCTGTGGGAATCCCGCCACCTGCCGCGCGCGCGCGGGCATTGTGCGTGTATTCCGTTCAATTAATTTGACTGCGAGAGAGAGAGAGAGAGAGAATTGCCGCGAGTTTCACATTTTTATGCGCACGATGGGAGAGCGCGCTCTTTCTCCGAAGAAACGTCGGCTCCTTTTCAAGGCGATTCGGCTCTCCTCGTCGTCGTCGCCGGGAGAGGACCTACGACCTCGATTTCTCTGTTATTTAGCCGAATTTGCATATTCGTCGAACTTTTACCGCCCGGGCAGTTAAAACGAGCGTCTGCTCAAAGAAAAGCGTCGCGCGGCCCGCGCTAATTTGAATATTTTACGGCGGCGGATTTTTATTGATTACTTAGAGATTTCGAGGGGGGAACGGAGAGATTTTCTCGATTCGGTTTTGGGGTCATTGCTGTAAACGACGTGCTTATCCTTTATGTTTCAGGCGAGTCGCGCGAGTAATTGCTTTGGCCAGCTTTCTTTGTCGCGTAAGCTTCTGCTCGGTGTTTAATTACATCAATTTACGCGCGTTAAAACTTAACTAGGTTAGACTTAAACTTTCTTTACAATTAAACTACTCACAGAATTCGGGCGAGAACCAAAAAAAAAAAAAACCACGCGTCAGCCGCTACACCAATCGGGCAAATGACATAATTAAGCGAGCAGGCCGAGAAAAGCGACGGAAAACGAAAACGAAAAGACACGCGGAGCGGACGACCTCCTAGGCCTCCTCTCCGGGTAGGAGGAGAGAAAGATCTCGCGCTCGTTCGCTCTCCGAAGAGAGGGAGAACGAACGAGACGACCTTCCTTTCGCTCGCGAAGCAAGCAAGCGGGACCTCGCCTATTTTTCGATATCGCCGCGGAGATAAGCGGTGCCCGGCCGGGCGCGCGTACGGGCGATATGTGGAGCAGCCCCCCGTTGCTGCTGCTTTTCTCCGAATTTTTTTATCCTCCTTCATTTTATTTCTTCGGCTTCCCCTCTCCGCGCATCGCCGCGACTCCTTCGCGCGGAGCGACGCTCCCGTCCTTGTCCGCTTCTCACTCTCTCTTTCCTCGCCTTTCTCTATCTCCTCATCTGCGCCTCCTCCTCCTTCCCGATTCTGTCGCGGTCAGTTGCACCTGATTTAAAAGGGAAAGTCCCTCGCAAGATATCCGAGACACGCGGCGGCGGCGGCGGAGGCGGCCGATTGACAATAAAAAGAACGCCCTGCAAATTGTAATTCGTTTCCCCGCTGGAAAGTTATTTACGGCCGCTATCGCCGGCCCGAAACGCGGATAGGAGAACCTGTTATGACCGACCTGCTCGCGAAGCCCGGGCTTTATAGGAAATTCATAAATATTTACCGGGAGCCGATCCGTCTGCGCGTCCGTGTGTGCGTGTGTGTGTGTGTGCCGCCCGCGTGTTTGTTTAAGTAATGCCTAATAAATTTTTTATGAGGGTAAATTAAATTTATATTGTAATTTTAGTGCGGCTCCATGTAAATTTATCTAAATGGGCTTATCCGGAACGATAATTGACAGTGACTTAGTTGACAAAAATGCTCGGCTGAATTTACTTAATTAATGTGTATTCTCGTTCGCGGGTATTTATCAAACTTTGTCCTTCGGGCCTTTTTTTCCCCCCTTCTGTCTTTTGCATGCAAGTAAATCTTGATATTATATTCAGGCTTAATTAAGACCTAAATATTTCGTGCTCGAGGATAAAGTTTTATTGAAAAAAAGAAATTTCAAATCTAAACAATGCAGCATTTCGTTTACAAAAATATTCAAAATTACGAGAATAATAACACGCAACCGAGATAACGACGTATTCATTGCATTACCAGGCTGCTTACTCTCCCGAGTGAAAGCCCTTTAGCTCGAAAAACCAACCTTCCAAAAGAAAAAAAAAAAACAAAACCGTGAAAAATCATCAATCCGACATTAGCCGCTGAAACGAGCCAAAATCTCACGTCGATTTTCCGGCCCCTCTCGCCTCGCGGCGAGCCGCGCGCTCGCTCGCACAAGCGCACGCGCACGCGCGCGCACATCGGCAAGAAAACAACCACGTACTCGCTCGCCAAAAGGGAAAGTCTCGCGCTCCTCTGTCTCGCTCGGCGGCGAGGCGAACGAGAGGAGGAAAAAAAAACGCGGCCTCCATTGCCACTCTCCTTCTCTATCCTGCCCCGTCTCTCGAGCCTGCGCGCGCACACACACACACAGACACACACTCGCACGCGCCGCGAGCTCTTTCCTCATTCACGACTCGGTTTTGCGATCGAAAACGGAGACGAGACCGACGGCGAGCTATGCAAATGATCGCGCGGGGGGATTGATCACGTGATTTTCGGCAGGGAGAGAGAGAGAGTAAACGCTTTTTTGTCGTAATGGGCCCCGCTCGCGGGGAAAAATATATTGAATTCCTGCGGTGATTACGCGGCAGGAATTACGAGAGGCACACGCTTGGCTTTATTATTTTTAGCGAACGAGGCAGCGGACGTAGATGGGAGTTTTTAATAAGCGGCGAATTTGCGAAAGATTAATTTATGCTCCTTCTTCTTCTTCTTCTTCTTCTTCTTTTTTTTTAGGAGAGAAGCGCCGTTGCGCAACGCGAGATTCGCGGTTTCTTTTTTCTCGCGGCTCTCTCTCTTTCTCTCTCTCGCGTGCGCGGGGGAAAACGTTCTCACACAGTGCACCGTTTCCTGATATTCAGCGCGATGCGGATCGCTCCCGATAATCAGCTTCTCCGCCGCTGGCCTAGAAAGACAAATGTATTCCTCGCGCGAATCAATAGATATATACATATATATATGTATATATATAGTCTCGCTTTGCAAATGCTGAATTTCAAGTGCCACCCAATTTCCTCCTCGCGGCCGTTCCTCGGCTCTCGCAATAAAATCACGTCGAGACCTGCCGATAAAAAAAAGTTATCGGCACACTTATTTGGACGTTTCGCTCGTAAGATACATATTGTATACGTTAATGCACCCATAAAGGCGGCAATTCCGGCTCTAAAATTGTCTAGTCCTCAACGAACAAAAGCAGAAAGAATCGAAGAATCACGAAAAACATTCATTACCTCTCCCCCCCCTTTTAAAAATCCCAGCCGTCCGAGGCTCGAAAACGGGAGAGGAAGCTCCCCCCGGGGACACGGGGAAGCAAGGCAGAAAAGCCGATTTCGCTCGGAGCCGCGCGCGCCTCGCGTTCCTGCGAAGAAAGTCGAGCAGTCGGCGGCGCTCGGCGTATATGTGCCGCGACGACGGACGCGCGCGCGCACCGTGACGCCTCGCACTCTCCTTTTCCTCGCTCTCTCGCTGGCTGGCCCGCGGCCGAGCGCGCGTGCGCGGGGAAAGATGCTTCGAGCGTAAAAATTCCTACCAAGTTTCGATTGAAAATTGGGAGGTTTTGCACCAAGCTGGGGGCGAACTCGGGCTGTGTTAAATTTTTGTATACGGTGTAGTGAAGTTTCAGATTAGCCAATTTTGCTGCACTGCGTATCGAATTTTACTGTACGGTATATCAAATTGTACTATACGGTATATCAAATATTACTAAGCCACATATTAAATTTTATACATATTCATTATCATAAAAAAATTTTTTTTTTTTAGAATTCTAATTTTAGTCATTGCTAATAAAAATTTTTACTTTATTTTGTAATTGCATGAATTTTTAAGTATAAATTTAATGCAATGTATTCTTCAGTGATTCACTTTTTAAATTGCGCTAATTATTTATTTATATATATGTATTACGCATGTTTAACATTTATTATCGCAGAAACATTTTTTTCCCTGCTATCAAACGCTACTAGACCTCTGCGTTATGAGGTAAACGCTCTAACCATTACGCTACGCAACGCTTACAACAGAAAAATTTGGATTTCAGTTACACGTCATCTTATAACTTGTAATTAAAAATTACTATACAGTATATCGAAAATTTATCCGGACGTATTACACTGTAAATTTTTACTACATTATACAGCATTTTTTGATACAGAATTTACTTAGATTTTACTATACCATATTCCAAAATTTACCCGAATGTATTTCATTGCTTAATTGTATAATTTTTACTATATCGCATAGCATTTTTTGATACACTGCGTATTAAATATTCATACAAGTATATTAATTTCAACTTAACCATTTTTCTCCGCGTACCGACCTCGTCGCTCGATACGTGCCGCGCGTGCGTCTGCGCGCGGGTAGCTTTTAATTTTATTGCCAGTTCTTCACGAAGCAGGACCTTTTCCGTACGCTTCGGGGATTTATACATTAAGGTCGGTTATAATTACACTATTCGGCGCAGCTTGTAATTTGTAAAAAAAAAACAAAAGCGTGCCCCCTCGGCAGCGCTCGAATCCCCGAGTCTCGGGCCCGCGCGTTCATAAATAACGAGTGCGCCTGCCTTCGCCGATAAAAGAGTAAGTGCCCGCGCCGGGTCTCGAAGGCTTATTAACTTTGACACATCAATGTCAGCGACGCAATTTGCGCGCGCGTCACGCGCGCCCGGAGGAATTCCTTTTTTAGCGGACGCACTTATGTATATTCGCAGTTTACCCCCTGTTCCGTTCGGTTGCAAAACGGAAATTGACCGACGGGACGAAAATTTAAAGATCCGCGGAGGCAGACGTCGCGATAGTTTCAAAATACACAGAGAGAAAAGATTATTAATATTTAATCCACCGTGGATTGAAAATACGATCAAATGAAAACTTCCTACTCTT
>JAWWEM010000044.1:19201829-19230736 GCA_035582935.1 Ormyrus thymus
ATACGACTAATTCCGACTGTCGACGATGACAACGATTGTGTCGATGAAAAAGTTAATTACTGAAATTAAATCTCAGCCTTGCCCCTACCTTTATGTAAGCATGAGCTTCCTCAAACCTTGCATATATTTAATCCAATCCTTTACTTCCGGATGCGCTTTAAAAAACGTTCATAATATCTGCCTGGCTCTTTCGAGCTCTTTGTACCGCAGTTCGAAATTGATGTATGCCTGCCGTGCCGATTGATTTACTCTGGGAAGTCTTGATAACCAATATCAAAGTGCAAATAGCACGCCCCTCCTTGACGTAACATTCTGGCAAAAGAAAAAAATTCGCAGGCAAAAGAGACACCGTTTCAACATTCACTGTTCAATCAAGACTTTAAATTCCAACGAGAAATACGCGTTAATTGTTTCACATATTTAGTATCACTTTATTATTCAGCCACCCAGCCTCGCTAACCAAAGCTACGACGCTCTAATGAATAATCCGTCGGTCCCCTTAATTTTAGCTCCTCGCTTAGGCCCATCCTCCCGATCTCTCCTCGCTTAACGACTCGCGTCCGAATATCCTTCCCCGCTGCCTTTTAATTGCCGGGTGTATATAGCCGTCGAAAAAAAAAGGCGCCTGCCTCCGCGCCGCGCAATAAAAGCGATAGCGGCTTTCGACACGGCGTTTCTCGCGGTTCTCTCTCTCCCTCTCTTTCTCCTCCGAGCCGTACAATTATTTCGGTGAAACTGAGAAATCTGCCTCCCCGCGGGATAAAAAGAAATGTGTCATTGTTGCCGCGGCCGCCGTCGGCCGGTGAGTAAAAAATTTCGGTCTCGCGCCATTGTTTTAGGAGAAAGAGCCCGGCGGATGCTGAAATCAAAGCTTTTTACGTAATTTAATAAAAGTGAAACTGGACGGCCCCGCCGACGCCTTCTCCGTTTCCTCCGTCGATTCGGGGACCGGCGGGTTCTTGCGCTTCCCCCCCCCCCTCCCACCCGCGGCGGAGCCTCTACCGAGGCGCCGAGCTCGGATTTTGAGCCGGGCTTCTTGGATTTGCCCAGCGAGGGCAATATAAATTTAGTGTTAATGTAAAAAGTCTAAAAAGCGAGCGTCTGAAGTTACGTAAATCTCCGTAAAGAAATTTTATGTAATATATAAATCATAAGCCGATGACCCAATCCGCTTTTTTGCGAGAAAAACCCTAAAATATTTTCCATCATTATTATGCAATTCTATACAATAACAAGACAGCCAAGAGATATCGCTGTAAAACGCCTCGGCTAACGTGACTCCTTGATTTTTCAGACATAAGAACAGCGGCCCGGGATGGTGTCCAGGCGAAAAATTCTTTCACGTTCGCGGGACAATCTCGCGGACGCCGGCTACAAGCAGGAGGAGGAGGAGGACGTCTGGTACAACGTGGACAAATTGTACAAGGTGCGTGATCCCCCACACATTTTCCCCCGCAACGATGACAAACGACGAGCCGCGACGAGCGCGTCGAACTCTTCCCGGCGGCGTCGTCAAGCGAGCCGCTGCGAATTCAAAGGAGGCTCTCGAAAACGGACTCGCAAAAAGCGCACAGGCAAACTTTCTTTCTCCTTCCCCGAACGATCTGCTTCGCTTCGCCCGCCGACACGTCTGACCGATTTGCCGAACATCAAAACAATGACAGCCAGATTCTTTTCGCAGACAGGATTTACACCGCCGCCGCCGCGCTAATCTCCGCCGCTCAATTAGCCGAGCGGCTGTTTCGCGCTGAAACCTGTCTCGAGCATCCGGGCCGCATTGTTTTACATCGGGAAAGACTCGAATCTTTACTTGGAAGCCGAGCGAAATCGCGGAAAAACGTTGTGGAACGGAGCGCTGGAGCTGCTTATCGCTCGATAAATATGTAAAAGCATAATTATACTTCTCGCGAAGTGTGCGTAAACGCGGCGATAAAAATTAAGATACATGCTAAGCAGTCGCCGCTCGAAGGTCAACGACCCCGGCTATTTTTCCGTCAAATCACCAAACCGTATTGACTGCAAACAAATCGGCTGCTCCTCGGCGTCTTGAGTTCGACGAAAAACGTTGCCGGCCTTTATGCAACCGAAAGAGCCCGAGGAGAGGTCGATGAACTTTCGCTAAAAAATTTGTAAAGGATTATTACATTTGAATAAGTGAGCGTTCGAAGGCGACAATTAGGAACGAGAAAGATTACCCGATGAAATCAAGACGCGCCGGGAGAGGGCCGCAGAGTACACAATCATTAAGTACGTCTTCAGGTTTTTGATGCTCTTCTTGTATAGGCGGCCAATAGTATAGGCCCTGCAATTTCACGAGTAGTTTTCGCCGGACGAAGGATCCGCCTTGCAATTTAGCTTAATCGCATTTTAATAAAAGGCTCCCCGCGCGCAAAAACCCGCGACGCGGCGAGGCGAAAGTGTTTGCTCAGCCCGAGCCGTCAGACGAGCCGTCGCCGTAAACGAATCGCCGTAAAATCGGAAAAATTCGCCACGACACGCAGCTGCAGGCTGAAGCAACAGAAGCTGGCTTGCGCAACGTCGAGCGATCGACGACCGTTTTCGACTCGAAACGGACAGCAATTTTGTACGCGAATTTATCGGGCCGGCTGCAATGTCCATTCCTCTTAATTACCTTTCGATAAAAAAAAAAGACCTCCGCCAAAAGCTGAAATTACACAAAACGCGAGACGCTTACATAACTCTCGCCACCGCCGCGCCCCGGGAGAGAGAAAAAAAGCAGCGCAACACCTCGGCGCAACCGTCAATTTTCCGCTCCTCCGACGAGGCGCGCGCGCTCGAAAAAACTTAATCCCCCTTTCGTGCGCACCGCCAATTTACCCGCACCTGCGACGCATATCGAGAGCCCGCGGCCGCTCCCCTCGGACGCGCGCAAAAAAAGAGGAGGATTACCGCGCAGCGAGGAATCGCGCGGAAAGAGAGAGAGAGAGAGAGAGAGAGAGACGTCAGTCAGCAGGCGGACGGGCTAAACAGAGGAACTTGCTCTAAGCACGCGAAAATAATGACGGGCCGGTTTTTGCCCGTTCCGATTGTCCGTGCGCCGGGGCGTTTGCGCGCCGATTCGATCCGCCGCGGGAGAGGCTTCTTCGAGGGTCCAGGAAGTGACTCGGACCGGGAATAATCGACTATTGTCCGGCGGAGGCTGCCGGAGCGGAGCTTAGGTAGAATTTAAATGTCGGAAAAATGGGCGATACTCGCTGGCTCGACGGTTCTTTTCTCAATCTGAAGAAGCTCCGAGTTAACGAGCGCTCGAGGCGACGATTTAAGCGCCGAGGAGATAATCCGACAAAGCTCCGCCCCGGGAGATCTCAATTCCTCGGCCGATTGGCTTAAATCCCGGCGAATTCCTCGGCTGATTGAGGCGGGCGATGAACGAGGCCGTATTTATTTATGCGGGCGCCAACGAAACGAGGCCCCGATTACATCGCAATCAGGACGGCTGAAATCGAGCGCGAATTACGGGCCTGTTAACTTTTTTAAACGGGCCGCTAATGACGCGTCGACGCGGCAATTGAATGTAGGATTTCATTTTTTTTGTGAGAATGCCTTGTTAAAAAATACAAAAAGTATCATAAATTATTATTCAATGAGGTGAATTAAAAAATGAAAGTTTTTCATTGCGCGTAATGCGAGAACATTTAATTAACTTGTATAACAATGAAAAATAATAATAATAGTAAGTGCGCACATAATGTCATAATATACGTAGAATACCAAAGGCTATAAACGACATTATCATTAAAAAGAATCACAGTGTAAAGCTCAGATGAATGTCGAGTTAATTAGATAACAATGGACGCGCGCCGCCTGTAATTTGACGCAAGTTTTGCTGATTTTTAGAATATCTCTCTCGAAAAAAAAAACGGGAGGAAATGATAAAGGAGCTGCCCGCGAAGCCTTGTCATTATGTCGTCATTATGCAAAAACGGGTGTTGCCCCGTTGCGTCACTCCGACTTTTTAATCCCCCGGCCATTTCCATATAAAATAAATGCCCGGCTCGCAAAAAGACGAGAAATTACAATAGAAATTGTATGTCATCCGCCATTATTCTAATAGTAATTGAGGCATTAGGCGGAGAGAGAGGGCCGCCGGATAATGCCGGTTTTTTGCTGTAAATATCCGCAAAAATACCTGTTTATTACGTAAAAACGGCGTGTTGATGTGAGAAATTAGGTTGGCCGCTGCGAAACTCGATTTTATTAACATTTTTCCGGAGTTTTAATTTTACCTTCTTTTTTTTACTGCTCTAAGAGAAACTTATCTTGCTGAAATGTCGTTTGAAATATCACACGCGATTAATATAAATTAATTACTTGCATTAACCTTTAAAAATATTTCTCAAAGATAAATTACAACACTTCAGTAAGAAAACCTCGCAAAATTCAATCTACAATAATCACAGCTACAGCCGCCAGTCGAAATTAAATTCTCGAAAAACCCTGAAAAAAAAGCAAAGCAAACGCGCCTCTCCGCCCCCGATTTTGTCGCGGCTCAGCCGGAAGCAGCCAGACGCCCCCCCGCTGTAAAATTCACTTTCCACGCTCGCCACATCGACGCGCCGCTCGCTCCTCTTTTTCCGCCTCTATTCCTCACCGTGACTAATCGTCACTTTTTGCGCCGTGGGCAGAGATTGAATAGCCCCCCACCCCCTCCGCCGCAAGAAGCCTTTACTGCCGATAAATGGGCGGCGTTTATTTGTTTATCGGCCGGAATTGGGCATTGTCTCGTCGCCGGGATGTGCCTGTTTTGCGCCGGTTTTCGACTTTTGCTCGCGGTTATACTGTTATTTTACTTTCTTGGCGATAAAATCGTCGGAGGAAGAGGCGCTTTCCTTCGGCCGACGGGGCGAAGAAACGAAAACAAAAGCGGCATTGATCGTTAGAATTAGAGATTCTTATATTGTACAGATCGCATTAATTTTCCCGCCGATGAAATAAATCAAATTTATATTGCAACGCGCTTTAATTGCGCGAAATTGAAAATAAAACCATAAGCTTTCTCTCTCTCCCCTCGAAATTCGTGCGGCGGTAAAAAGCAGCGCACGCTCCTGCCTCTCTCGCAGCCGACAAATAAATTTTCGAACTTAACTGCTCGAAGAAAGTATCCCCAATTAAACTCTCCTTTCGAATTAATAAAAAAAAAAACAGAAAAAAAAAGAGGGCGGCCCGAGTCGTTACCCGGGAAAAAGAAGCCGCGCGCCTTGACGATTTATTGCCGGTCGACGAAAGAGTCGCGCCTCGTTTCATTACAATGTCTTTACGCCATTGCCCCCGTCGGAGGTGATTTTCTCTCCCGCGGAAAACTCGAACGAGCGCCGACCGCAAGGACGCACTCGCGAGGAGCGCCCGCTTTGGAAAATGTTTATTAGCCTACTTCGTACGAGCGAGATTTCCCTCCGGGCCGAGTTTTCTTTCTCTTAGGCTGATTGGCTCTTGGGAAAGTATTCATTTTTTTTTTTAATTCAGCGGTTTTATTTTCGGTTTTTCAATCTTAATATCCCGGGACTTTATAAGAAACTTAATGGGATTCGCGTACGTGAAGCGGGTAAATTTTTCATTCGCGCGTTATCTTGGACACCTGTTTCTACGTGCAAGTGAATCATTACAGAAAAGTAAACACTACGGATAACAGAGTTAAGCTAAAAATATCATTACGTTTACAGCGCTCAAACACCGCGCCGTACCAACCAAATAACAATTCCGCCGCTCATCAAAGTGAAAGCTCCTCCGCGCCGCGCCTTTTTTCCTCCGATTCCTTAATTAAAGAGCAGGCCGACACCTCCGGGGATCCATTTTTATCGCGGACGTTAAAGCGCGAAGAGGCGGCATCTCTCCGCGGCGGTGCGCGATAATAATTGCGCGCTTGATTTTACGGCCGCCGCGCTAAAGCCGATGACTCTCGTTGCAGGACCACATACAGGAGGTGCTGGACAAGTGGAACCAGATCGACGATGAGATCTGGGCGAAGGTCATCGTCTTCGAGAGGAACAGACGAGTCGCCAAGGCGTACGCCAGGGCGCCGGTCCTCACCGTCAACGGATCCAACGACGGCTTTGACGGATTCAGGTGAGCTGGGGGGCAGTTTTTTTTTTTTTTTTTGTTGGTCGCAGAGGGATTGCACCACTGGATGGACGGCGCCAGTAGATGGACAGTTTTGTAAGTTATTGCATCTGTCAAAGTAATTATTTTTTCAGCTAAAATCTTTTATTTTAATTGCAAAGAAGTTTATTTGATCGCAGACTGTAAAAATCCTAAAAAATTACCGTGCTCGTAGTAAATTTTACAAGTCTAAATATGAAAATTTATCATTGACCTCGTAAAATTTACTAGAAACTATGGTAACTTTTTAGCATCTGTACAGTCGGTGATCAAATTAAAATGCATTATTGTAATTTTTTCTAGAAAATTTTTCTCCGCGTACAGTAAAATTTAAGCTGATACTTATCAACAAGTGTCCTTTTAACATAAAATAGAGTATATTCAAAAAAAGTGTCCATCTACTGGGGGTTGTCTATGTATAACCTATAACACCAATGGATGGACTAGTTAACTAAATGGAGATTGCCAGCTGTCCATCTACTGGTGATTCGCGACTTTCGCGTAATTTTTGCAAATTTTCAATATAAACAAATATTTCTAATACATCTGGCATGTATTTACTGATAAATTGAACTTTCTTGCATTCAATAATCTCACAAATTACTTAAAACAATAAATACGCACGAAAATCTGCTTAATACAAAGTCTAAAAATCCTTAAGCGTCCATCTATTGGTGAGATCAGCCTACCGCACGTTTGAATATTTTTATTTTTCTCACTGCACGGTCTGCACAAGAAAAGCTAGAAGGATCGGTTTAACGAGCATTGATTTTCGATTTTGAAGGTTTGACGGTTCGTTTGTTTCTTAAACGTTTGCCTGTAGAATTTTTCGTTAAATGATTGACAAGCGCGAAATAAATAGTTAATCATGAGATTTGGATGCAAACTCTCGAGGTGACGAACCTCCTTGAACGACGTGCAGAGAGGGTCAAAATAAAAATATGAAAATGAATAATGCAACGCAGAAAATCCCATAAATCCTCGATCGAATTACGGGCTTGAAAATTGCATAATCCGCGCGGAAAAGAGATTGAAGAAAAGCGCCTTGTCCAAACAATCTATAATCAAACCGCATTAACATTTCTCCACCACGCATACCGATTCCCCACCCGATAAATTATCCCAGAAACTACAAAACGCCCACCGCAAAACACCGCCGTAAATCACCCGTCGCTCTCCGCTAATTCCCGCCTAATCCCCGGGTAACCCGCCCGAAAAAGCTCCCCAGAACAAACAGCGCCTATCCTCGCGCGCATAATGAAACTGACGTCGCAAAACCGCCGAGTCGCGCGCCTTACGTAAAGCCGCCGCCGCGCTCGTTACGAAACGCGGCGGCGGCGGCGATCGCGCGAAAGCGCCGGGGCATATTATAAGGCTCCCCCGATTTTTCCGACAACAATTGCGCGCGTATAATGCACCGATTTCTCCCCGGCGCTTCCGGCCGCGTTACACTTTGCACCTCCGCGCGCGCGAGAGAGTCGATATCGAGTGTCGCGGCCGGGGAAACGGGCGAATGCACACAGCGCGAGAGTCGTGACTTCCGCGGCCGAGGATCGGCTTACGGACGGGGCCTGTAAGCCGGGTCGGCTCGCCGAGTGCGTCTTGCCTCGGGAGCGAGAAAGTCGGCCGGTGGAGGTGGGAAGGGTTGCTCGGGGTGTTTTTCAAGTCTCGCTCGGCTGCGATTTACGTCATTTGTCAATTCGCGGCGATTATGGGAGTCGGAAGTAATGAAGTTTTCTTCTTGTCGTAAAAATGAAGCGTAAGGAACTGCTTTTTGGACGTCCGTTATTGTTTTTAAACATTAGTAAGTGCTTCCTTTTCCACCCATTAATTTAATAAATCATTCGGATATAAAATTGAATAAAGGGTCTTAACGACAGTCGGCTTTCTTTCCCGGACGAAAAAGCGCTTTTATAAGGAAATGACCGTTAACCTGCGAGAAAACAATAGCCGACGATGAAAACGAAAAATTTTTCGCGGATCGAATGAAAAAAAATTATTACCCGCGAGTGGGAGCTTCGTCCCGGCAAACAGATGTTTCCACCGCGGAGAACCGTTTTCCAGCCGAGCGGGAATTCGCAATGACGCCAGTTTTGCGTTCTCGGATGGCGCGGCGTTATTTAGAGCGGCGAGTGAAAACGACATTTTCTCGCGTCTGACTTCGTGCTTACCCGAACGAGACTAATTTTTCAAAGCGCGGGAGAGGCATCAGCGTCGAAGTAATAGATTTCTCACGAGACAAAGTGTGCACTTCCATGCGGCTTTCGCGATATCCACGCCGGGGGGAAAAGAAGTCTTATATGCGCCGAAGCGCGCAGTTTTTCAAGCGCCTCGATAAAATCGGAACTGTATTAGCGAAGTAGCAGCGAAGGATTTGCGAAACAAAGGCCGAAGAAAAAAATGGCCAGCAGATGCCGAGGATACGGGCGCGAGCTTATGCCTTCTCGAAAAATTCAGATTTTCCCCGCGAGTTCCCTCCCCCTTATCGAAGATCAGAGGCGCAGATTACGTGCGATTTTTCGCTCGCCGCCGTAAATTCCATGCTTTCTTTGACCAAAACGCTAATGGAATCGATTACTCTCCGCTTTCACCCCGCCGCCGCGAGAGTTTCTCGCCCCCTTCCCTCCGTCTCGCGCGGACGTAATGCACTCCGCGTGGCGTTTCGTTATCTCGGCGAGGGAAGACGCCGCCGGCGGTGTGCTCCGGCCGCGGGGAAGTCACCTTTCCAATCAATACGGGCCGGAAGAGCGCGCGGAAGCCGCTTGATTAAGGGAGACGCGCGCGCGCGCCGATCACCGATTTACGCAATGGGGAAGGAGAGAAAAAAGGGGGGAACTTTCGAAAACGCGTTGTGGGTCGTAACGCGGAAAAATGCCGCTCCGCGGAGTGGATTGTTTTTTATGCTCCCCGGGATATGGGTGTTTTCTTTCGAAAACTGTTCGTTAAGTTTATGCCTTCTCGAAGGATTTTTTTTTTTTTTTTTTCGTAATAAATGATCTTCGGGCGATTGGTCTTTATGCCTCTCCGGAGATTTGCCGACAGAAATCGGTAGAAGATTCTCGAGTTTATCTAAATTGCAAAAGACTTTTAATGGAATAAATTTCTTCCATCGGTTCTGAAAGGTTTTTCAGCTCGAATATCAGTCGACGTCTATTAAGTAATTCCGCGTCGTTAACAGAGTGACAAAGATAATTAATTATACATCATTGTGGTTACATAAAGTATTACATAGATGAAAATTGCTCCTTTAGAAAAGAAAAAGTCCTTTATCGAAAAAGTGAAATTTAAGCGATTCATAAACAGTGAAATTTTCGTCACTTTTAAAAAGAAAATTTCATCAAATCCACACAACAAGCCTTCCACAGCCAACTCTTGCACCTCAAAATAAAGCTCGTCAAAAGCCCGAGAGTCCCGATTAAAAATCCGGCCCGCCGACAAAATTCTTCGAACCAAATCCCGCTCCGCCGGGAGATAAAAAGCTCGCAATCACGCTTACGCAACTCGAAAAAAAGATCGGGCCCTTCAGCCTGTCATCCTCCCGGGCGGCCGGGCGATCTCGTCGCCGGCGGCGGCGTCTGAAAACGAAAACGCGCGAGGCGTGAAAGGCCGATTAACGCCGCCGGGAGAGAGAGAGAGAGATAGAGGTTAACGACTCGTCGAACTTCGCCATCGGGGTCGGAGGAAATCGCGATTTTATGGGAAACGCCGAGGGTGTGGATGCGATTGTGCGCCGCCGCCGCCGGGCGTTGCGTAAGTCTCGGGCGCCGCGGAGCGCGAAGGATCGCGCGGCGCTTTTCGGGGGGAGCTGGATCGGCGGGCCGCGTCGGGAGCTGCACGGTGAGTCGAATAAATATCATTGGCCAATCCGTTTCATAATCGGCTCGCTATCAATCCGCCGGCTACGACGGGATCGTTATGAGAATGTTCATGGGAGCGCGGCGCTTCGGTGTCCTCTCTGCGGTGCGCGCATGTTGGATTATTTTCGAAGGTAACGACTGAGAGAAGTTTTGGCATTTCTGTCTTCGGATTTAAGGCTTTTATTAATGCTTTCGTTGTAGAAGTAAAGTTGGTGGGGTAAAAACTTTCTGATGTTCGAAAGGTTAAATTCATTTCCTTAAGAGTTTCTTAGTACATAATAAGAGGCCTTTCTATTTAATTATGAAAATGTATGCACATATATTTAGAAGAAGTATCCATTGATGCCATATTTAAAAAAACAAAAAAAACTGGGTCAGTAAAATTTAAGATTTCCTTCGAACGATATAAATAAAAATTTAAATGTAAGTAGTAAATAATTCAATTGGCACGGCTTAATCTTCAAACAAACAAACAGAAACTTTTTTTTCAAATATCCATAATAGAACTCTTTTAGTCACACGACGATTCTGCGTGTAAAACTTGTCAAGGATGCACATTAGTTTCATGAACGAAATATTAACGAAAGCACAAGCGCCGTCTTTCAAAAAAGAGCAATTTTCCAAAAATCGCCAAGCAAGCCGCCGGTAAACATTCAAATAATCCAGCTCCAAAAAGCAAAAGAACCCCGTCGAAAAAAAAGCGGCCCCCGCGTCTCCCCTCTGCCTTCGAGCCTCGGAAAATCCGCGCTCGGGCCGCATCGCACGGCAATCGCATCGCGCCTCTCTCGCGAGTCGAATCATCGAAAGTCGGCGAGAGACGGCGGAGAAACTCGCACACGTCCACGAGAGCGTCCCGATTTCTATAATTATTCCGCGCCGGGGGGATTATCACCGCGCGCGCCGGTCACGTCCCGATTCGCCGCGAGAGAGAGAGAGAGGCGAGAGATTGATACGGTGAAATCGAAATTTTTTATAAACGACGGGCCTCGGACGGGTGTGTCCAGCGCGGCTTCCTCGCGGGGATTAGAAACCGGATAGGAGGAGCTAAGGATGGACGGGGAAGTGAGGTTTACTTGGGAGTTTAATGTTTGCGGAGAGGTTCGTTGGTCGGTAGGAAATTTTGCTGGGAAAAGTGGAAAAGTGCACTATGAATCTTGGAAGATTTACGAGAGGCTGTGTGTAATTTTTGTAAGTTTTTACAGTCGGTTTTCCGAAGCATTAAAGAAGTTGCAATTTTTACTGCAGCTGTTGCCATTCCGGTTAGAAATGAAAAAATTGACTGCCGCAAGCACTTCGTACATTATGAAGGATTTCAATGTTCTCGATTTCAATAAAATTCCCTACGCAAATTTATGCGTTTCGAGTCCGCGATATGCATTCCCCACAATTCCCTTGCCTGCGAAACTGAAGAAAGTCATTCGCAATTTTCTCAAAACTATTTCGCGGTCTACAATCTCGATTTTGAAACCGAACCAATTTTTTTAGTAATTTATTAAGAAAAAAATCACTTATTCGAGTAGATTTCGTAACTTTCCGGCAGCCTATAATTCTAGAATTTTTTCGGATCCGAGTTTAATATAGAAAATACGTAAGTATTATAAAATTATTATTTTTGACACATACGTATATATGCATAATCAATAGAGTGAAACACAGCTTCGAGGTACTTTTCAAGGAAGTCTGCAACCGTACATAAATTTACGCTCTGCTTCCGAATCCTTAAATCCTAAATCACGCAATCCAACACAATTAAAACGACGAACATCAATTAAGACACACCGCACCGCCGACGTCCAGCCACGTTTTGACGAGCGGCCCAGGTCGATCTCTTCCTTTTTCGCGCCCGCCGCAAGAAAGCTTCAATTAAAATTCCAGCTGCCGAAAAACGACGAGAACGTCCCTCGCCTCGCCTCGTGCGCGCGCAGCGAGGTAGCACCTTCCGTGAAGCGACTCGACGAGACCGGCGGCCGCGCGCTGCGCCTCCCGATCGCGAGTCAATGTTTTCGTTAACGAAGCCGCCGCCCGCGGCCGATAAAAGCCGAAAAGTCCCGCAAGGGAACGAGCCCCGAGCGGCCGGTCCGCTTCATTAGCCGCGCGATCCGAGCACACACCTCCCTCCCTCCCTCTCTCCCCGGCGTCCATTAACAAGAAGCGCGCGGAAAACGGTAAGAATAACACCGAGCGACGACAACCTTGCAGGATAGGACTGTGCGGCTTCGACAACCCGATGCGCGACAGCAAGACCGAGGAGGCGAAGCGACACATTAATCAGGGCGTGAAGATAAGGGTGGACAAGCAGATGATGGGCAACATCATGATCAAGAGGCTGTGCAAGAGCAACGTCTACGTGAAGCCGACGAACCAGGAGGACAACGCCATCGGCCAGGAAATCGTGCGCAACTCCCAGGGCGCACTCGAGCACGAGAAGCCGGGAAAGGTACGTAAGACGCCGCGCACTTTCCGGATCGCGTATCGCAAGCGCGCTTAATAGTTCGAATTCCTTCCGGAGATCCGTTTGCAGCGAGAGACGTTTGTATGCACGTATATATACGCACTGTGCTCCTTCCACCGCGAGGAGGAAGCCAATCGCGCGCAGTCGCGCGAAGTTTCTCTTTTTCATGCGAGCGCGTAATTTCTTTTGCACTCGCGACGCATCGGGATTCCTGCGCTCTCGCGAAGAGCAGCGGTCCGAGAGCCGCGTGGAAATCGCGGCGCGCGAGATGCGCTCAGCGGAAAATTCCGTCCGAGTCCGCGCTCGCCGCTCGCAATGTCCTCGTAGCTTTCTTCTCGCGCGCCGCTTCGGGAAAAGCGCTCCGCGGATCCTCGACAAATGCATCCACGAGCGTTCCTTCTTGCAGCTCTTCGACATGAACAAGTTCCAGACGAACCTGATGCGCGAGACGTGGCGGGCCTACCCGGACAGGCGCCGGCTCGAGCTCCAGTGCCTGAGCGCGATCGTGTTCGTGCGCACCGAGGCGGACATACTGCAGTGCCCCATCTGGGTCCTCGTCATCAACGTCGTCGGCCTGGACATGCTCAAGTCGAAGCTGCCGCCAGGTAAGGGCGATTGTTCTTCAGTTCTCCTTCGGGAAAGCGGGAATTGGGGTTTGTAGGCTGTCCCCGAGAGCCTGGGAGGAGCTTACGTTCTTTCTTGCGTTTTCTATTTTCGGATGGGGTTTTGTGAGCAGGTAAGCACAGCCAGCGACTTCGGTGCCGAGGATGGAGACGATCGCCGCCACGACGATTTGCCCGATCGTGCTTCAAGCGCAATTGTTTTTTTTTTTGGATGTTTTAGGTGCTGATTCTGTAATTAAGTTGGCGAATTTTTAAACGCGCTTAAAGCTACTTTCGTACAATAAACTCTCCTTGCGGATATCGCGAATTGGCAGGCGGTGATTTAGAAACAACTCCGGAACGCGATGCTTTCACAACAATTTGATTGAGCTGTCCACGGTTTTATCGATCGGTTGACCAAATAAAACGCCTGCCATTCACGTCTCCGCGCTCGCCGATCAATCAGATCTCAGAAATGTATCATTGCGCGCGCGCCGCCGAGGCGCGAATTAACCGTTGGCAAAAAAAACCGCGTTCCTTAATTGAAAAATCAAGTGATTGACGTCCGCGTAATTGAAAAAAAACAAAAAACTTGCAATCATATCCGGCTCAGCGGGACGAGGACGCTCTTTCTGCACTCTAGATCTAAATGAGTGAAATTTCACTTATTCAGTGTGCATCTTCACTTACTTTGAATGTCCAGAGTCGACCACGTATAATAAGTGAATAATCACATTCTCAATAAATGAAATGAATCTTCCTTTTGAATAAGAAAAGTTTACTAATGAAATAAGTGAATATTAACTTATTGAATTAGTGACTTATCACTGTGTAATAAAAAGTTAAATTATCTTATTTTCAAAGAAGGTTAAAAAAAGAAAATACTTTACTTATTAACATTTTTTTTTATTAATAAAAATTTTAAATTTGAGAAACCTTAAATTACTAAATGTTACAAATTTATTATAATATTAATTATTTAACATAAATTCACTTTGGTTAATTAAGCAAAGGATCGCGCACATGCGCAGCGAATCTTCAATTCACTTATTCAATGAGTAAATCAAACAGTTCCATTTTCATTTTAAAATTTCACTTTTTTAAAAGACGGTATCACTTTTTCATACGCGAATAATTCACCCACTCATTTAAATAGTGAAATTTTCACTCATTTAACTTCAGAGCATGCGTCCAACTCTGCATAAAATAAAAAAGTCCCCAATTAATGCTCGAGCCCCGCAGGAAAGCAGCACAACCCGACCCACTCCCGAAGCCGCGTCCCCGCCAGTCGGCCCGCGCAACCTCGAATCAAGCGCGCGGAGCCCATACGAATCGTGCGCTCCACATTCCTCGAGCCGTGTGTTTACCCTGCCGCCGTGCTCTCTCTCTCTGTTCCCAGTGCTGGCGCTGCAGAGGCCGGTCGACATAAAGAACCGGCCGCGCATCCCGATCCCGGACGAGGACCCGTACAGCGTCGCGGGCGTCTCGACGAGCTCGTCGGTCGACGCCCTCCTGGGCCGCGACGGCCGCGAGCAGATCTACGCCGGGCACCCGCTGCAGCAGCAGCCGCCGCCGCAGCAGCAGCAGATGGGCCGGCAGCACCGCCGCGGCGAGCGCCCGCCGAAGCTGCCGCCCCGGGAGAACCTCTACGGACACGACATTCCCAAGGTGAGCCGGGAGCGGGGACTCGTGACTCCGGGCGGCCCGGTAATGCCGGGACGCGCGCCGATTGCAGGTTGCGGAAAGGGGGCCAAACTCGCGCGATGCATCACGCGGATCGGGCTTGCCTGGATTCCGCCTCTCGCGCCGCTGGGAGTCGGCAGTTTCGCGGATCGGTGTTTACGCGCGGATGGTGGCCGGGGGAGGTTCATTTCGACGGCTTCTCGTGCGCTGACGTTCTTTTTTTTTACGGGAATTTCGAAGGTGTAATCAAACTTTGAGGATTAAACGCGCGACGAATGAAATTCCGTTCTCGGTTTAGAATTTCAGTTGGACAGAGCACGTTTTGAAAAGACGTTGAGGAGATCTCGCCGTGAATGGGAGTTTTTAGAAAAACAAAAACTATGTCGCAATATTTGATATTATTAGTGATGCAATGTTGGGTATTTGATGCACTCGAAAAAAATGATAATGAGAATTAGAAACAAAAATATTGTTCGTTAAAGAAAAATTTAGCCAGACAACGAGGACTTGTCTCATTTTTCATTCAATTTGAATGCAGAAAGCTTATTTTACTCAATTTTTTTCAAGCACACCAATCCCCCATACTTCTCGGCCAGCAGCTACATAATTTCCTTCTAAAACTCCTCCGCCCGCGAAGGAGCCTCCTTAAACAGCAAGCACTCATTAGCGACCGCGCGCGGAATCGTCGCGCATTAACCGCCTCTCCCCGCGGACGTATTAGGCAAGCTCTCCTTCCGAATCTCCATCGTAAACTCGCGCTCGTTCTCGCGCGATCGCCCCTATGTATAACTTGCGCGTTAATTTTTACCAAGCGCCACGTCATAGCTCCCTGTGCATAACCGCAATTGTCTGTTGTATTTTAAGATGCCGAGGCAGGTTTACGTGAAGGTACGTCTCGACTTTATTACAATTGCACCCTCGTTCATAATGTGTATGCCTCCTCTTCTTTTCCCTTGAGCACCGAATTACATCAGCATGCAGTTTCTTTGGGTGGTGTGTGTGTGTGTGTGTGTGTGTGCGCGCGCGCGTGTGTGCGACGAGAGCAGTAGTCATCGCGTCTTTGCACCGTCTCTTGAGGTCCAATATCGCACTCTCAACCTGCCTCGATCTTGACTCGTTTGTGTCTGTGGATCTGGAAGTGCATGGATCGGGTTTGGTTATTACGCCTCGGCTAATGTTTGTGTTGCAGCCCGACTACGACGATATCGAGGACGACTACATCCCCAGTCCCATGAGAGCGCCCGTTATGGAGGAGAAGAAGAGTAAAAAGGAGAACAGTAAGAAATACGGTGAGTTGACGGAGGATTACGGCGAGTTCGAGTCTTCTTTCGAGTGAGATTTTACAAAGTTGTATTAAAATAGCGGTAAAAAGTATATTGCGTGTACTTAGCCGAAGTTTCTTTTATTTGCTTCTTTAAACGGATCCTTCTCCCGTTTCGCTTTCGTGTACCGATTTCGAAACGAAATGACGCCGCCGCGCGTATAAATATTTGAAAGTGAAATTTCAGCGGGGAGTGATAAATGGCTTAGCTGACTGGTATTTGCAGCGAAAACAAAAAGGAATTATCGCATTAACTCCGGCGCGCTGTAAATCACGCATATCCTAAAGCATACTTTATCAAGCATCTCTTTAGCGCAAAGCAATTGTGAAAAAAAAACATCAAACAGAAGTAATCCTTAGAGCAAAAAAACACTTTCTATTTACGTACTTAAAATCACTCGATTTCCTATGTAGGTCCCCTGGTAGAAAATGAACCAGTTGGGCTGGTTAACGGGTGCATTTTTAATGCTTTGAGATTAAATTTTAGCATTTATTGGCCAATTATGGAGTATTTTTTGGTCATTTATGAAAAACTGGCCAAAAAATGCTCTGAAAATGTTTTCAATTTCCACCAGGGTAAAACTGATGTCTAAATTAAACAAGAACAATTGGAAAATCATTTTATCATTTTAAAAGATAAAATATAATCCTTACACCGAAACATTCACGAACAAACATATCCAATCATTTGATAACGGCAGAAAAAAATATCAATTTCTCGCTTCCCACACAGCACGATATATTGCTGCAAGGTTTCATAAGGTTTTAGTAAACGTTTGAAACCTTGCAGCAATATTTCGTGCTGTGTGGGTGCCAACCTACAAAGCAAGCCAAGAATCGTCCAAGAACTGCTCAACGCCCGACGAAACCCCTAAGCAAACCCTTGAATCCGCAGACGACCCGTACTACTGCGGCCTGCGCGCCCGGGTGCCGAACTTCGTGAAGTTGGCGAAGAGCAACGGCCACCCGGCGGGCCCGAAGCTGTCCGTGGCGGCGCGGGAGAGCATCTACGGGCACACGACCGGCCAGCGGCAGCAGGCGCCCCCGTCGGCGGCGTCCCTCGTCGGGCACCACCACCCGCACGCGGCCTACGTCGCCGCCGGCCACGGCTACGCCATCGGCCACAGTCAGTCCGCCCAGATCTACGGGCACCACGTCGTCGCCGCCGCCGCCGCCGCCGCCAAGCGGGCCAACCCCGGCATGCACCACGCGCGCAGCTTCGAGAGCGGACTCGGTGAGTTGGGTCGATGCTGCAAATGTTGAAGCTTCAGTGTTTGATCGTGAGATCTCAAGCTTCCATTGAATCTAATGCTTTGAGAAAGATTGGTATATTTCATACTCAGAAACCTTAAATTTTATGCACAATTGTACATTAAAAGAACATTCAATTTTATGTTATTTTTGACAGTGAAGATATTATAGAGTGGTCTTGAATGAGATTTTTCATTGGTAAAAAACGAAAAAAAAAATTGCCCTTGAAAAATTTGAAATGGCTACAAATTGCTGCTACGTTCATTAATTTCGAGTATAATCCTTTAGGTTTAAGATACCTGTAATTTTGTTTCGTTTACAAAATTTAAAATCCTCGCGAGACAAAAAGAGCATCTAAATTTGCCGAAAAACGTCTTAAATTCAACCTCTTCTTACAAGTTCGGAGAAAAAAGAAATTCTAATTTCGTAACTCTTTAAGCTTGATAATCATCAATTAGGATTTCGCCTTCAATTATACACTTTGCATCGGCTCGCGCGGCATCCCTCTTAAGCGGCTATTTTATTGCGCCTTTTATATTCGCGCAGCGCAGTGGTCGCTTGTGCAGGACCACATTTTTCACGATCCCTTCGGGTATATTAATGGCTCGAGTAATGAGGCCGCCCGGTAATAATAAGCCAGATTATTCGGCTACGTTACTCTCGCGCGCATCCGCGTAAGTGCGCGAAATTTGGAGGCTTAGTAGGCCGGCTCGGCGATTTATGCCGAGAAGCGACGCGTAATCTCTTTCGATTGTAATTTAGTGCTTTCGAAAATCGCTCTGCTTCACCTTATACCTTCGAGAATTAAAAGCTGATTGAAATAAGACAGGAGGCGCGGAATATTCCGTTCTCATTCTTTCGCGTGGGTGATTATGTAAAAGATTAAAGTGGTTTTCTTTTTTAGGAATGTAACTGATGTCTTATTAATGCATTTTATATTTATTTTAATTGCAGACCTTTATATTTATTTTTATAACGTAAAAAAGAAAATCGTGTTAATAACCAAGCAGCTTTTGAAATTATAAGTTACGTTAACGGTTTGACGATGCTAATGAACTTGCATTTATTCCTTTGCAGATTCCGACGACAGAATCGACTCTTCATACAATCACATTTACGGAAGGTTACCCATCCCAACGAGAGGCATGATTCCACCCACACCTCGCGCTATGTTCATCGGCGAATGGGATTAGATCATAAGACATACTCCACTCTTCTTTCCCGTCCTTCTCTTCTTCATTTCTCACCTCTTCCCCTTCTTTGTTTCCTTTTTTACCTCCCTCCTCCCCTCGCTCTCTGTTATTTGAACTTATAAACCTTGTATATTGTTAATGTACTACATAAATATTCAAAAAAAAAATTTTTATTGACAGAACGTCGTATTTCGTATTCTTTTTCTCTCTTTCACTTTGCTCTTTATATATTTTTATTATTTCTTTTGAATGTCTTTTTAAGTCGAATGTAAGCTATTGATACTTGATAATTTTTACGAGTTAAGGAGAGAAATTGTAAAATATTAGATGTAAATTGTTAATCGTATTTGTGTAATTCATAATGAACATAAAAAAAAAGAAGACTAGTGTGCCATGTCAATGGAGAACAGTGGCAAGCGTTGACTCTTTTCTCACTCTTTATTGAGTCGACAAAAGAAAAATATTTTATTCAAAATGCATAGTGAATGTTTTAAGTCAATCGAGTTATTTTTTAATTTAAACTGAATAAATAAATACCCTTGATGGAAAGATTGTGCGTTTCAATAATGTAAGAAAGAAATTTCGTTAATGTATGTATAATAGCATTTAAGGTATTAAATATAAGTCTAAAATTTTCAAAAACTTGTTGAAAAAGTTATATTTCAATTATCAACTCGCCCAATGCCTTCTGGTTACTTTGTTAACCGACTATACATTAAATGAACAAAATCTTACTCATAAATTAAATCACTTAACATTTGTATGGTGCGTTACACAGCAGTACAAGAAAAAACACTATTGTATAAAAAAAATATCGTAGTAGTAGAGATTGTTTTTTTTTATCACTGGAAGTCCAAACTCATCTTAATTTAAAATAAGGAACTCTCAAAGTGTCAGTTGCCTCGATTCCGTAAGTCTTTGACTTTGTAAATGCGAACTAGCCAATGCTCAGTCGTGTAGGCCTCTTCAAGAGTAGTAAGTTCAAAGTCCTTGTTACCGATTTCCATATTTCTTACTCGATCATAACCAGATGGCTTTCCTACAGATAAAAAAGCCGTTTAATTTTTCGTTAAATTAATTTTTTTTTTTTAAAGATATTATATTTTCAATTTTGTAAAATTAATTTTAAAAAATTTTGATGAAATTAAAATTAATCATAGTGTAAAGAATATCACATAAGAAAAATGATAAATAATATTTTTACTTTACCTCCTTCTGTATAAACTTGTCCAAATCTATAGTAGCACATTTTGTACATCAAGCAATTGAGTAATGTAGGAGTGCCTTCTTTATCGACTCTAAATTCTCCAGCCGGATTATAATAATCCCATTCAGAAATAGATTTTCCTTTTTCTGTGCTTCCAGCAATTCTTACCATCCATAGGAATTTATTCAGATCTAAAAATTTCAACGAGACGTAAAAATATTGTCAATAAAATGTTTCTTTACCACAATTTAATTTTATACGAAGCAAAATATTTACCGTCTGACGAATAACCCGTTAATCCACCGAAAATAACAAGGACATAGTTAACATCAAGTTCCCTCATGATTTCATATGATTTCTCTTCTGTACTAGCCATAGCCTGGCCAACTCTAGATATGTGCGTATTGTTCCAAGTATTATTATCCACTAAAATCGTCCGATTAGCCATTGCCGTTATCTGATAACCATAATCCCACCAGGACATTACTTTAGCATCCTGAAGAATATATTAATATACATTAATTAAGTATAAATCAGAATCATTCAATATTTAAAAATTTTATGTGAAAAACGAACTTCTGGTGTATTCATACGCAGCCAATAATAAGCTTCCCTAAAATCATCAAAAATCATCCTTCCTCCATCAGGAGACCGAGCCGAAAGTACAATACTAGGAGAACTATAAGCTTCAACAGTAACCCACGTACAATGGAAAGTATACGAGAAGAAAAGGACGCACATCACTACGACAAACAGCGTTGCGACCTAAAATTTTTTTAGAAATATTTTAACTTATGAAATTTAACAATCTAATTCTTTACTTGTAATTAATTCTTTACCTCGCTTCTTAAAACATAGTTACTTTCAAATTTCTTTGCCTTCTTATCAACAGTTTTGCTACTATCTATTTCTTTCATGTATTTAAGAAGTAAAGAAGAAGCCGCTATTCCGCCTAAAATGCACATCACAGGTGCTAGCACCAACATCAAACGCACCATAACACCCTAAAAAATCATTTTTTTTTATAATTTTAAATACTAAATTCAAATAAAGTATTATAAACTTAATAAATAATTTTGAAAAAACTTTTTAATTTACTTTAATAAAAAAAAATGTTTTTTCGACAATTTAAAAATATGTATCTTGAAATAATAAAAAACTTACAGCAAAATAAAGACTTGTAGCACCATAAAGAATCAAAAAGATGTTAGAATCCGTTAGTTTTGAAAAGCAGAAGTATAAACCAGCCGGGAATAAAAATACTAAAATCTGTAAATCAAAGTAAAAAGAGCTCCAGGAAGTTGGCTGATGTTCAGATACTGAAGCTATAATTGGAATGTGATTTTTGGCATAGGAAGGATCTAGTAGAGAGTAAAATCTTCCTGTCCAAGGCGAAATTTTCCCGGTTACTGTCAAAACAGCTCCAACAGCAATAGACAAAGCCAGTGTTGTAATGATAAGACCTTGGAATAATGTATCAAAATCACTTTGTGTTAATCTACTTCGAAGATAGTCCACAAAAGCATGTATTTGACATAATCCAAAAACTACAATTGCCTGAAAAAGTATTTTAAAATAATTATCGCAACATATTTTTTTTAATTTATTTGATATACAAACAAGAATATTTGCAATCATAAATAACAGTAATAAAATACTTCAACTTACAAGCATATGCTCAGAGCTTTGAACTGGCTGGAAGCCCACGAATGGTATTTGCATAGAAAATATTGTTCCAAGGCAGTATAAAATGCTATATGCAACGTAGATTCTGTGGGAGAATCTACCTGTGACCATTAGAGTCAAAACATGCAAAGGTATAAGATTTATCAAAAAGACGTATCCTCCCCATGATGAGACCATGTAAAAGTATGCAAGAGCAGTACAAGTGGACCAGAAAATTGTACCCGTTTTTACAGCTTTAATCCACATGTAGTATGTAAAAAGCATGCAGAAAATAGCTATGCCTTCGTTATCATATGACCCTGCAACAGATCGGGATATGTAACCAGGCACAATGGAGATCATTGCTGCTGCAAATAATCCTGAAGCAGAGTCCTGAAATACAATGTGAATTAAAGTAAACTTTTCGAGAAACTTGATTATATTTTATTATTTACCTTTAATTCCTTTGTAAGTAAATATGTTACAATAGTGGTAAAACTGGAAAACAATGGTGCAAGGAAGACGCAAACATTTCTTATATCTATAGTGATGTTTAACATCCAAGCTAAATGGTAAAAGGCTGCTGAAGTTACCATCAATCCAGGATAAATTGTTCCTATTTTCAGATTATATTTTAGATCTCAAGATACTAAATTTATCAATTCAGAAAAATATCATTTCAAAAATCATCAAATGAAATTTTAACATAATAGCAAAAAGATTTTATTTAGTTTAGAATAAAGTTCAAAATATTAAAGTAAATCAAATAACCTCCTATAATTCTTCCTAGTGGATACCATACTCGATCATCAAACCAGTTCAAGAAATTGTAGAATCCTTCCTCAGTCAAATACCTTGTTGTTCTGTAATTGAAGTAAGGATCGAATTCATGGATAACACTTTCAAATCTTAAGACAGAAAACAATCGCGTGGCAAAAGCTAAAAATAAAGTTGTTGTTAATACCGTCCTTTCCAATATTATCAAATTTCAACTCACATAATATTGCTGCAAAAGAGAGAATAGTCAATTTGAGAAGGGTCTCCTGTTTTTGTGCAGACATTCGAAGTCCTTTAGCTTTCAGAAGGACTCCCATGGTTGATCTGAATAAAAGTATACATAAATATTAATTTTTAATATATAATACTTTTAAAGAACTTTAATTTTTTACCTTCAAAGAAAAGTAAACAAAACAAAATTAAATTTCCTTTGACATTGAAAACAAATGACGTATATACTATTCTAATTCTATTCTATTATTGATATTCTATAGTAAACAAGATAATCAAAACAAAAGATAATTAAAATTGGCCAAAAAATTCGAAAAATAATTACGAAAAACTAAGAATTCACGAAGTTCTCCAAACCATCGAATTAAACATCTGCAAATAAAAAATAAACGCTGCAACTCTTTACAGCTTTTGACCACGTATACACGCGAATTTTCTAGCCTAAGCACCGGCCGGCGCTGCGGAGGCCGCCTGTCCAAGTGTTCAATATCAGTCTTGGAAATTCGCTTAGCGCCAAGCAGCAGAGTAAACAAGGAGGATAATTATGCACTTACGGCCTCTCTTTGCGCAGCCCAAATGGATAGAACCGATTTAAATCATGAAAAGCGAAGTATAAATTTGCACCCGCGAATCTCGGGAATCGCGAATTCGCGACGGCGGCGACGTGTATATTCCCTCGCTGCTCTGTCGAAAAAATCTACGATGCCAGCGCTCGTAGCATCAAATGCGGGAACTTGCATGATAAGTCAATGTACTGCCTGCGGTAAAGATTAGGGCTCGTATCCGCTGCTAAAAATTTTTTACTGGATCCGTAAGTATAGTCAGGCCGACAGGTTTGCCGTAAGTGGCCTTGGTTTTTGCGAGGATGAATGTTGGCAGGTACTTTGATTGGTCTGACTTTGATGCATTTAAATTATAACTGAATTTAAGAATAAGCGCAATATGTTAAACAATATCGGTTATCATGTCAGGAAAAAAATTAGAAAATAATCAGTCAAAAGCTTTATTTATTATTTACTAAATAGTCGATAAGTTTTTAAACTACTTTAATTTTAAGTTACTCTTACGATTTAAAACGAGTATTGCAATTTAATTCTAATAAGTACTTTTACAATTTCAAGAAAATAAGAGTAAATCAAATTATAGTGACCATTTAACTAAATAAAAACATTAAATTAATTTTCAACCTTTGTTTTATTAAACAGTATTTAAAAAACTTTATAAATCTTTTAAAAAAGTTCGAGTTACATATAATACATATATACATTTGTTTAACATCACGTGACATATCAAAATGAAGTTTTTGATCCTGAACTCATTAAAAGTTTATTAACTTGTTCAATTCTAATTTGCAATCGTGATATTTGCTTATCAGATAATTTTTCTTTTTTAATACGCTTAAGAAGGAAATAATTAATAAATAGCCTCAATCCTTCTCTAAAGTGATGTAACTTGTCAGAGATTGCAATTCTTTCAAACACTTGCAGACATGTCTCTGTGTTTTCATGTAATAAAACATCAAGCATTACTTTTTTAAAGAGCTTCATGGTAACTTTGTCTAACTCTCCAAGCTCAATCACCTGCAAAAATAAGACCAAAAATGAAATAAATTTTAATGTTTGTATGTATAAACTATTGGTTTTTCATTGAAATTTTCTGACCTTTAATATTGATAAGGGTAAAGCTTTCTGAATAAACAAGTAGGACAGCATTTGGGCCATATTCATAATTTGTTTTATTTCATAACTATTTAACATTTTGAATTTATCCCACAAGGTATATTGAATAGTCATCTAAAAAATGTATAAGTGTTAAGTAGAAAGTAAATATTATTTAATCATAAATGTTCTGCATTTACTTACTTGATATTTTCTATCATATTCACAAAACTTTTGCAGTAATACAGCGTAATAAGGATTAAATGCTTTTTCTTGAAGGCAGCAATTTAAAATTACGTAAACTATTTCCCGTTCTTGACGTTCTTTCAACCCTAAATGATGTAATTTTTCAAATGCATCTAAATAATCTTCAGCTGTCATTAAAACGCAGAAAATATTTTTTCTGGCATCAGTATTCATTCTTTGAGCTCGTGCTGCTTCAAGAATCTTCTTGCTGTAAACTGGCTTATTTTCAGAGGATTTGGTTACTTTGGTATTTGGTATTTCTTTCCCTGACCAAGCTGATCCAACTATCCACCATTTACCTCTTTCATCCGCTGCAATCGTGAGTTAATAATTAATAATTTAATTTAAACGTTTAAAATGTAAACATGGTGATTATACATACCGTTCAGTAAATCTTCAAAAGAAAGATTTAATTGAGATATAGTATTTCCTTTTCTAATCAAAGTTTTCGAAATTTTTTTTAAATGTTCTACGATACTTTGATCATACTGAGGGATTTTATTCATGTTATTATTTTTTATAGCCAACAAAACATCCAACATGAATTGAATTCTTGAACTGTAACAAATTAAATATTTAGAATTGAATTAATCAGAAAAGTAATCTAATGAATTAAGTTTTTAATTTGCATTGATTCGCCTGCTTCTTACTTGGATGATTTTACTGCAGCAGCTTTTTGCTGTAAATTCAATATAAGTTCTTTTAATGCAAGAGGATCGTCCTTTCTCATTCTAAATCCAGCCGTTTTTAAAATTAATAGAATAATTTCAATTTCTTTCTCAGTAATGTTATTAGTTACTTTTCCTAATATTTGGTAAATAAGTTGTGATCCAAAAACCTACAATTTAAAAATATTTCAATTTTGAACTTGAAATGTTTTATTAAGAGTATAAATTAAAAATTACCTTAAAATTGTATAAATGACAAATCATCAAAACTAAATTATCAAGCTCTTTATTTTCTACTTCTTGTGTTTCTTGAATCATTTCATTGAACTTCTTTATAAGCATCATAATAATGTGAGCTCCAACTTCTGTTCCAACATTAGCATGAAGTATTGCAATGCACATCATGTGCTCAATTACAAGCCTTTCAGCAGTTAGAACAGGAGCCACAATAGAGTCTAACATCAAATTGACCAGCATTTGATTCATGTCATTCCTACTGTTCGACATGTATAATTCATCTAACTGCAAAAAATATAAATATTCAATAATCAAAATTAATGTTATCTTTTACAATTTATTTTTATAAATATATTTACCTGCGAAATAATACCAGGCATATTACTTTCTGCTAGTTTATTTAGAAGACCTTTCATTTGTCTTCTTAATTGCAATAATGTTTCATTTTTCTCAGCACTATTCTGTAATTGCTTCATCCTTAAAGCAGGTGCAATATATTTTTGTTTCACTTCTGTTATTACCTCGCCATCTTTGTTTCTTTTCCTACCGTAAATATCTTCCCAAATATCATCTTTTTTTTCTGAATTATCTTTTCCCGCAGAATCAATTTTTTCTTCCTCTTCAGAAGCTTCAAAATCTTCCATATCTTCAGAACCAAAATCTTCTTCACCCTCAGATCCAAAATCTTCTTCATTCTCAGAACCAAAATCTTGTTTGTTATCAAATTCAAAATCTTCATCATCTTTAGAACCAAAGTCTGAGATATCTTCATCACTATCAGATATTTTTCTCTTTTTAGCAAGAGCTTTTTCTCTTACAGCAGGAACTTTTCCCTTTTTAATTGGTATTGTTTCCTTTTTAGAAGTACTTGCCTTTCCACTGTTTTTCTTTTTCTTACTTACAGAACTGTTTTTTCTATTATTATCACTTTCTTCATGACTTTCATCATCAGTTTCAAATTCATCGTCCTTCTTACTTTTTTTAGACTTTTTGCTTGCTGGTGTTACTTTTTCCTTCTTTTCCTCAATCTTTTTCTTTTTTGTAACAGGTTCTGTTGATACATTAATATCACTATCATCATCGGACTCATCATCTGACTTCATTACTAATCGTTTTTCACTCTCTGCAGCAACCTTTCTTGTTTCTTCATCGCATACATCCAAAAGGTCTGAAATATCGTTACAGAAAAATAAGTATTAGAAATTAAGAACCTTAAATTATTAAAAGATTTTTAAACTCACAATCTAATCCATCACATATGAAAGACTTTGGTAGAGATTTTTTGTTCTTTTTCTTCAGATTTAATTTTTTTTCCAAGCTTTTGATGATTCTGTCTTCAGCCAGATTATCTTTTTTCAAAGCCAACTTACGGCTTCTGTTAAATCTTTTATTTTTATTCCCCATTGTCAAAGATTCCTTTTACGTTCTGATTGATATAATTAGTTGTTTTTTCTTGTTACAATTTTCACATGCCTTCTTTCAGGATTCTCTCTCTGACGGTTGCAATTTAAGGTTAGATTTATGTTGTCATGTGCCATGTGATAACAATACAGTTTTTTTAGCACGCACTGTACAGGTTATGCTACAAGTTTGCTTCTTGGATGTAGGCGTGGAAATAGGGGGAGGTGGAGCAGTAGCGCCATCATAATAACATTTATATTAAAATTTTTAGGTAATTGTTAAAATATAAAATTGCAATTACTAAAGAATTAAAAAAATTCGATAAATAAATAAGAGCGCTTAAAAATAAAATCTGTAGTCAAAAGGTTTATTTTAAATTCTATTTCTTATTCTTAAATATACGTAAAACCTAAAAAAATGCTCTCCTTCCTCACTAGCGGAAGGAAAATAACACAGTGTAAGTGTATAAGGCATTAATAGAAGAGAGTACCTATTTTTTTTATTAGTATAAATGGTATAAAATAACTATTTTTCAATCATTTTTCAACCATAAAATTTTGTTTTAAAATTTTACTCGATTTCGATATCGAAACGTTCGAGATATTCGAGATAAACTCGACTAGGATTATGGAATTCTAGAAAAAAGCGCGTAAATTCCAATTTAAAATGTATATATTAACAAGTAAAAAGATGCATCAAAAATTTCAAGTTTACCTAATATGTTTTTAATGAAACTAGCATAAAGTGAAAATTTTTTAGAAATAAACAAAAAAATTGTGTTAACAGACCATTAAATAAGTCGAGGTCTGAATAATTATTATATCGTTAAGGCAATCAAACATATTTTATCAAATGTTCTTTATCCAGATTGACAACTTTACAATTCCATATTCCAGCTAAACTTAAACTATTTACGTCAATATCTCTTCAACTTGTGTCCTACAACCTTTAACAAATACAATTCTTCCCGCCACAACCGACCGATAACCTTCAAATGTTCAGCCCCTCCAAAGCCCCGGGAGCCGCCCTCGAAAAAGTTTCAAATCCCATTTAAAAACAGACAAGTGCACGGGGCGTCGGCGCGCGCGATACGCGTCATGCACACGGGCAGCGCGCACACGTCTCCCGTCCGCGCAATTGCGACGTCGGTCTCGAATGGGTCAATGTCTGAGGGCGCGCGCGATTAGCCGCGACTTTTTGAAGTCGCGCCGCGATAACGAGTCCGCGCGCCCGTCCGTTCATTGTATCTCTCCCGGCCTCGTGTGTGCGTTTACGGACGCGAAAATCCGGGTAACGTCAGTGTCAACGGCCGCGATTAGGCAGCTTGTCGAGCTTTTTATTCGGGGGCTGGAAGGTCTCTCCGACGCTTCTGGAGGAATTGGGTAGCTTAGAAAGTGGCGTTATTTTCATCTGTACAGCGTGATCATTAATTCACGAGAACAATATATCTGCGTGCTGCGGCATTTTATATAAAAATCACCCCAAAATGAATAATCAAGCTGAAAATTCGACAGCGGGAAGAAGATGCACAATTTCACGAGAATTAAAGCCGAGGCGGACACCCTCGCTCGCAAGCCTCGCACTCGCCCTCGGGCGAATCGCGACCCCTCCGCAGTGTCATTAACTTCCAATTTCGCAATGTTACGCGAGCGGAGAAGAGTTCGCGCCCGGCGGAGGGTGCGATATACTTGGCGGATTACGCGCGACGGCGCAAATTGCGCGCGAGCTCGAGCGCGGCTGTAATTGGAGCCTCGCGAAAATGGAATTTCGATTAACCGGTTATTAAGATCTCCGTGTATAATGTAACTATTTTCGTTGTTCCGCCGAGTCGTTTCGCTCGAATTACGTCGCGCGCCTCACAATTAATCCGAGGATTTATGGACGGACTTTGGTAATTTATTACGTTCCGCGAGCTTTATTTAATGAATAACTCAATGAATTCTGTATAACTCGCCCTGGAATAATGTAGTTTTGTGTGCCGTTTGTAATTTGCATCGGTAATCGACAATCTCGCTGTAACTTTGAAATGTAGTTTGAAAGCTATTTAAACACAAATGTCTTGCTAATCGAAAATTTTTAGGTGTAACTAAAAATTAACTATGGATAACTTCTAATTTAGAAGTTCTAAATGGCCGGACTTTTTTTCCTTTTAGAAAAGTGCAATATTTTCGTCGAAATGTAAAGAAATGACTTTGTGATCGCAATTTTATGACACTCGTTCGCCCTTTTTATAAGGTATGTTTCTGCAATTCTATATCTAACTATATACACTGAGAAAAATTTTTTTGAAAAATTACTATTTAAATAGTACTCGTGGGACACACACATCTTTTAACAATTT
>JAWWEM010000044.1:19230836-19247949 GCA_035582935.1 Ormyrus thymus
TTTTAGGATTTTTGCAGTCTGTGATCAAATTAAAATGTACTATTGTAATTTTTTCTAGAAAATTTTTCTCCGTGTGCGTTTCTTTGCAGCGAAGTGATTCTTGCAAAGGAGACGCACTTCGCTCGCCAAACCCTCCACCCCGAAATGTACGACACGTCGCCACGAGCGTCGATTACATTAGTGTTTAATATATTAAAAAAATACGAAACGAATAGTGAGAGATGTACTAAAGCGTCCTCGTTGTTTTCCGTTCTTTTCTATGGGTGGTGCGATGTACAACGCAGGCAAGGATGGCAGTAAGGTGACGACAGTGGTGGCGACCCCCGGCGCCGGACCGGACCGTCCCCAGGAGATCGCCTACACCGACACGAAGGTCATTGGCAATGGCAGCTTCGGCGTCGTCTACCAGGCCAAGCTCTGCGAGACCAACGAGACCGTCGCCATCAAGAAGGTCTTGCAGGACAAGCGATTTAAGGTCAGTTTCCGCGGTATCGGAAACGCTCTGTTGGCTTCTTTGAATTTCAAAGCGATTAAAAGTTTTTTTTTTTTTTGTTTGAAAGTCGAATGGAAAATGTTGTTTTTCCGATTTCTCGAAAGAGTGAAATAAGTATTCTGAAGTTTGAAGAAGCGATAATTTATTCTCCGCGCCGAGGAAAGAGAGACAGATGCAAAAAGCGCGAATAATCAGCAATTTGATTAACGTTCTTTCCTTTTTTGATTACAGAACAGGGAACTGCAAATCATGCGACGTCTCGAGCACTGCAACATCGTTAAACTAAAGTATTTCTTTTACTCTAGCGGTGATAAGGTAATTCCACATTAATTGCATAATTTTATATTTTAGTTACCGGCGAAACAACAAAACAAAAAGTCTTAAGTAATTTTCTTGTTTCTTAACAAAAAGGAAATCCCGGTTTTTCAAGCAGACGAGAATGTTTTCTCTTAAAATTATTCACTTCCACAAAACATTGACAGACGGCGCATTTCCTTAGACGAATAGCATTCAAAGTCTTGCGACTTACTGTTTTTGTTACATTTTCGAACTAGAGTTTCTATAAATACATTTATTTATCGGTCAATTGAATAGAGCCGACTATCTTATTGTTATACGTTATGCCCCAAAGATAAACCACCCAATATAAAAGAAGCGTCAAAAATAATTATAGGGTAACAACACGAGTGTTCTTTTGGCTTTTGTTAATGCATGCGTCATTGTTATGTTATTTTGTAGAACGTCTTAAACGCGACTAATCCAGTTTTTCACGTGGACGTAAGTTGAAGCGTTACCCAGTAGTTAAAGTGAGATAATCCTTTGCCCGAGTCTTTTAGGCAGTCACGCTTCTATCGGTAGACCGAGAGAAAAAAAACGCAAAAGTAAAACGAGAGCGAAGAGGTCGCTAACGAAAAGAAAAAAAAAAGAATTAATCGGCAAAAAATCGACTGAAAGTTGGTTTTCATTGCATAGAAAATTGCATTTGATTAAAAATCTAGTGGCTAAAGCTGCTTCGCTAGTCATAGAGAGCATTTTTCAGGCCAGTGTTTGCGTCCCGAAATTTACTAGATTATGAAACTTTTCTGTGATGTTTTACGAGTATTACTCGACGATTAAGTTAATAATGCTCGTAAAACTTTGACGTTGCTCAAGTACAAGTGACAGTATGATTAACAACTTGCAGGTTGTCGATTAAAGTAAACCAACGCGATAAAGATTGCAGACAAGACAACTAACTGTGAAAGCTCTAATATCCAAGCTGAACCTTCAAGCTCTCCTTTAATTTCGTTAAAAATCTGAGAAGTTGTAAATCATCCTCTGCTATTTGCATAAGCGAAAGCTTTGACACGGCGGTTGACCTTCCTTTAACTTTTACCGCTAATAAAAATATACAGATGACACTTAAGGTTGACACTTACGACTCCTTCGCAGAAAAGTCTTAATTCAAGCTCTTCGAGACACATTCACAGATTCATTCCGACGGGCGCAGAGTTTCAAGTGATTTCACTAACAATGCCTTTACGTACTTGCAGAAGGACGAGGTTTACCTCAATCTAGTCCTGGAATATATCCCCGAAACCGTGTACAAAGTCGCCCGACATTACAGCAAGAACAAGCAGACGATACCGATCAGTTTCATTAAGGTAATTTTAATTTAGTAATTTAGAGTAATAATGTGAAAAGTAAAATTCTATTTTATGAAAATTGCTAGTGCAATCGTTTCCTATTTTTACGAAAATGATACACAAATAAGTGGAAAATTACAAAGGCCATTAATTATTTTTAGAAATTAAGCAGAAGTCAGTCACTTTATAGCAAATGACCAACAAATACTTTATCCGGTGCAAACGTAAACACGCAGCGACAGACTGCAGATGCCCGAGATAAGCGACCAGCGACTAATCCCCATCCGTTTGATTCGCAGCTATATATGTACCAGCTGTTCCGTTCCCTGGCATACATCCACTCGTTAGGAATCTGCCACAGGGACATCAAGCCGCAAAACCTCCTCCTGGACCCGGAGACCGGCATCCTGAAGCTCTGCGACTTCGGCTCGGCCAAGCACCTCGTCAACGGCGAGCCCAATGTGTCTTACATTTGCAGCCGCTACTACCGCGCCCCCGAACTCATCTTCGGTGCTATTGACTACACCACAAAAATCGGTAAGCGACGCTGGTTCGATTTGTTCGAGGATTTTGGGTAATGAAATTATATTGCATAAGATATAGCTAATATCAAATTTATTCAATAATCAACTCAAATTTGATTGTTGAGCTGATCTCGTAGAAATAAATGGAATAAACTTTTTATTGAAATGTGAATAATACTTCGAATATTGAATGTTTTATTTTTTTAGTAAAGCTATATTTGTTTGGTTTCGTAACTTCAAAATTATGAAATACAGATAACTTAGAAACGTGTTTTTTTTTTATTAGCAGTAACTCTTAAAATCATGAATAATGTTTATTGCATGTACGGACGTTCTAATAGCATTACCAACGCTTTCCAAAATTTACTGATTTTTAAATAAATAGGATTTTAAATATATATATTCGAGAAACTAAAATTTTATTATAAATAGAATGCTGAAAAAACTGCGTTTTTTCTATTACAAGATAAAATAAAAAATTTATGAAAGCAATCTTTTGGTAAAAATACGTGATTCTAATTACATGTTCTCTAAATTAGATGTCTGGAGCGCTGGCTGCGTTTTGGCAGAGCTTCTTTTAGGCCAACCAATCTTCCCTGGAGACAGCGGCGTGGACCAACTCGTCGAGATCATCAAGGTTCTCGGCACACCGACGCGCGATCAGATTCGCGAAATGAATCCTAATTATACCGAGTTCAAATTCCCGCAAATCAAGTCTCATCCTTGGCAAAAGGTAAATTGGCGATCTTTTGTCGCTTCATAATCTTCGACTGTTCGTGTTGGTCATTCGGAATCAGCCTTTACTTCCCCAAAATTATCCTCACTTCTTTTTCCAGACTATTTTTTTTTATTACGCTCATGCACTGTTTTATATTTAACGTGAATGTTAATGTGACTAAATCCTATTCGCAAGATATTCTCAATCGTGAATTGTTCGAAAAAGTTATGACCGTTAATTTTCGTTGCTGAAACTTTTTCAAACACAGGAAGTTTCGAATATCTTAACAAAATAATTGTTTAGAGGTTTAATTGTCGGCGCAGGAGGAAAATAAGAGTTTTAATAACTCATTGGCTGTCCTTTTTTTCAATGTGTATCAACGATATATATTACTCGTAATTTACAGTATATGCTTCAACGATTGAGCTTGCCAAAGTGTTCCACCGAGCACCAAAAGATTAGAGTAAGTGGTGACAAAGTTTTGGAACGTGTTTACGTGGCTGCCACATTATACGTTTTTCTACGTGTTGTTTCTTTCTATCAGCGAGCTAACAAAGCCAAACGAGTTATGAACTCGCGAATATCACTGTAAAAAATCTTGTGTCAAATTTACTATTTTACTTTTGTTATAAAACGAAATAAATTAATTTAAAAATTTCAAACTCGTATGTAGACAAACATTATCTTTGAGAATGATAGTCACAAGATTTTTCAGTTATTGCTTTGTAGTTGTACATTGTTATTGAAAATTCCTATTTTACAGGAAAAATTGGTGATTTATTTACCATGTGCTACGTTCTCGCAAGTTCCTGTAAATCTTAGGCCCTAGATCGTACTACATAACTAATAAAATATTTTTAAAGAGAAGGAAACTTTCATATTTTACAAATATCTTTTTAATTTACAATGAGCTCAGTTTTTTACAGTGATAGTCAAAGAAACCACTTATTTCGTTTAACGAAATAAAGGTAAACTGTCCCATAAATGTTGCGAAGATTCATTCATTCATATTTCATTAAATTTTCTTACTTCATTATGTATTTACGTATTTTTAATTTAGATTATTTTCCTTTAGTTAAAAATACTTCTAAAAAGTAAATCTATATTTTACAAACAAGATACTGTTTGATGTGTACAATCAAATTTTTGTGTAGTATCATTTGCGACAGATTTAACAGTATTACTAACCTAGTTAATTCAAAATCGCAAATGTCTTGAATCAAATATCACTTACTCTAATCTTTCGGTGGTCTTTTCTTCGATATGAAGTTATAAGGCTCGAAAAAGGACTCTAATGAAAACTTTATTTAGATTTACTCATGGAAAGTATGTACTCATAAGCACCGTTTTGTACTTTATTAATGTGTAAAACCATGTAACATTAGCCAAACAAATTAAAAAACATTATTCATTTTGATCGTTTACAGTTCAATGAGTTTGAACTTCCTATAAATTAACTTTGAATGTGTAAGCTGAAACGTCATTTACATCTTCTTTCATAAATAACATAAATGTTAGAGAATTTCAACATAAATTTACCCTAAAATATTTCGTTACCTTAGTATGTGTTCGTTAAATGCTAGTCAGTATAATAAATAAATCTAGTTACCGATACAGCATTATCGACTTTCTCATGAAAATTACGAATGAAATCATAAAAAAAACATTTTTCTTTCATTATTTCACGTTAATAAAAGAAGCATTTATTATTAAATAATTTACTACTAAATTTCAGCAGAATTTTATTATTAGTAAACAAATTTTGTTAATTATTTGAACTATAAATTAGCAAAATTAAAATAATAAGTAAATTGATTTTTATGATAAAGAAAAACACGATATAGTTAGTTTTATTGTAATAAAATGTCTAAGGATTGTTATTTATTTATATTATATTAATTGACTTTTACGAGTTTTTCCAATCTGTAAACATTTACACCCAAATTCACTTGAATTAACTTAATGATGCTGTAAAGGCTAAATTAAATTGAAAACGTTCTCCAATAACTAGCTGTTAAGTTAACTGTCTGAAAGTATCCCTTGCCTAAAGAGCTAGGAAATGTAACTGTCTAAGCCAAAAGAGGTTGATCTTACCTTAATCCAGCTCACTTGTTTGGGCAACCGACTCTTGTCTAAAGCTTTCTTTCTGCCTGCAGGTGTTCAGGGCGCGCACGCCGGCAGAGGCGATGGACCTGGTGGCCCGACTGCTCGAGTACACGCCGTCTTTGCGTATGACGCCGCTAAGCGCCTGCGCTCACAGCTTCTTCGATGAGCTGCGCGAGCAAGCCACGCGGCTTCCGAACGGCCGGGAACTGCCGCCCCTGTTCAACTTCACCGAGCACGAGCTGAGGATCCAGCCGTCGCTCAATTCGCTGCTCCTGCCCAAATACCTACAGCCGGCCGATGGCTCGCAACCTACCGCGGCGTCTCAGGGCGACGGCGCCTCCACCGGATCGACCGGCTCCGGTTCGGCAACTGCGAGCTCCACTCTCACGAGCCAAAGTAGCCAGGCCGTCGCCGGCACTACGAACGACGCCCAGGTCAACGCCGCAGCCCAGCCTGCCGCCACGCAGAATGCCGATGCTAGCCAGTCGAACATGGCTTAAAGGGTACGAATATTCAATTAAGGATTCTTCGTTTTAAAGAAAAAGTATTTTCTTGCGTTTAATGGGATCCGAGATAGCGATATTGCAGTTCTCCAAATTCTGAATTCGTATTTTCACATTTTGTTTTAAATCTTTTGAGTACTTGTTCATATAAAACGACATAAACTATACATCATTCTATGAATCACATAATTTTATTTTCTTTATTCGCGAGTTATAAACATTTTATTGTTTTTAATAATGTTTATCATTGGTAGTTTGAAGTAAATTGCAATAAGATTCCTTAAGAAAGCGGTCGAGTAATTATTATTATTTTCATCCTAATTTTTCTATATTATTTCGCAGGTTTGCGCCCTTGGAAGAATCGGCTTTCCTTTTCTTATCTTTCTTTCTACCTGACTCTTGTTTCAGTATCTGATTTAAAGAATAAAACAACAAATAAAAGTAAAATAAACAAACAAAAAATTGCGAGAGAAAGAGAGAGAGAAAGATAGACAAAGAAAATGTGGAATCCGCCTCGTCTTGCGCGGCAGTCTGCTCGTTTGTGGCGTCGGAGTAAACCTTTTGCCGGATTGGCACTACTCGTCTGCGGCAACACTTTCCTTCCCATTATCGGAGGTTCCATCACATCACACGCATCATCATTCACAAGATTTTGTATGGAGAAGAAAGCGAGAAAGTTATGAACGGTTCGTAGGCTTTTACGAAAAGTGAATATTAAAACATGCACGTGTGCAAAAGGGAGAAAAGCGGAAACTTGAGCACGACTGCGACAGCAATGGCATCGGATAAGCAGCAAATGAAAGAGAAAAACGTCAGCGACGTTGTGCGCGCGTCGAGTAAGGGGAATAGATAGAGAGAAATTTTGACGACGTTCGCGATTTAAAAGAAAAAATGAAATGGCACCTTCGAAATACCTTCCAATAGGCTAAAATGATAACAAACTTTGTGTCACGTACTCGCTAGTAACTAAACGAAGCTCGTTGTCGACTCGCGTGTGATCGGATCTTTTGTACATAAGAAGCGCTCTAGCAATGATTTGTGGAAGTAAATGAGAAAGAAAAACAGAATACGATTAAAATATGCAAAGAACGATTTCTAATGTCAGTATATATATTATATATAAAATAAAGATACGATGAATGAGAGAAAGAGGAAAAAAGCCCACACCGTGAGGAAAAAGAGCAACGCAAATAGTTACGTTTGTATGAGAGAGTGACATGTGTTTCATACATGCATGTACGCGAGAGAAAAGTGTACGAACGTTTAGATAAAAGCTCCTGCTTTGGCCTTGAATTCTTTGAGAGCCCTTCGAACACATTTTTCTCTTCTTTGACCCCTTTTTTCCTTTTTCGATATATACATACGCTTCGCTCGGTCGCGCGCGGAAAACAACACTATTAATGAAAAAGAAAGTAAAGAAAGGGAAGTACGCGACTTTATGAAGCTGCATTGTACTCGAAAATTTTTTTTCTAAAGACACAATTCAACACCTCAGAAGCTCGAGAATCTCGGAGCCCCGAACGAGGAGAAAAAGCTTCTTTTCTCCTTTTTTCTAATAAAATGTAACCCCTTTGTGTGTTGCCCGAAGTACACGTGAGATGCGCAGCCAACTCTCATCAAGCTTCGATAGCACACAAAAGCTTCAATAGCATGTCTAAGTCCTATCTCGTAGAATCTTTCGCTTTCGCAATTCCCTTGTCGATTTTTAATAAAGATTTTATAATTTTTTTTACCTTCAGTTTAAACAGTACGTAAAATGCTAAATTTGATTGCTTAACAAAAACCGAAATTTGTTTCAATCAATTTCTTATGCTACATATAAATTACCTTTATCTCGTTAAAGGCGCTAATGGAAATGTAGTATGTAAATAGCTATTTGCATCACAATTGTTTCTATTAGTACGCATTATTTTATCCGATCTTTTAGTAGAATTTTTATAAATAAAAATGTTTTATAGAACGACAAAAATGAAAATAAAAATGTTATTAATTACAAGGAAATCAGTTTCTTGGCTATTTACTTTTTACAAATTATTACTTTTTAAAAGTTTCCAACTTAAAATAAAAATTGCGAAAATGAAGTATACTGCTAAATCAGGTGTGTTTGCTTGTGATAAGAAAGGAACAGTTTATAGCACGACGAAACTCGCAATGAGTGATACTTTTTTAATTCTTTAAATCTTCACTCGAGTAAGCTCGGAGTTTCTATTTTGTGATATCTTTGTCTTCTGTTTTATATTCTCTTTCTTTTCTATCTTTTTCCGTTTTTAACTAAACAAGGAAAAGAGAGCGAAATGCATTATATAAATATAATTTTGTTTTGGCTATAAATAGATTTTGTGTGTTTCTTAAATAGTATTAATTTTAGATACAATTATTTTTTCAATTGGAATAATATGATTTTAATAAAAAAAGTGTTTTTAAAACCAATTTAAGTTTTTTGCTTTATTTTCAGAATAAAATGTTGAGACTCCAGTTTTCTCGACTGAAAAGTGACTATATAAACTTAAAAAAAAAAAATATATATATATATAGATATATAATTAACATGGACTGAATTATGATTTTTTATTATCAATTTTGTATTTTTATAAAATAATGTTTGGTCTACAAATATTTTTTTTATAAAATATGAAAATTATATTAAAAAGTCAGTAAACGAATGACGTATACGTTCTCTTTCTATCTGTAAAAGCAATCTGTCTATCTACTTTAAAAAAGCAAAGGTGACGAGCATCACGAAGCTTCTGAGATTTGTGCATTTTCGTATATATATGCCTTATCTTGTAAATAGACAACGAGTTACATCTTCACCTCCTAATGCCAATTATAAAAATTTTAAAGCGAACCTCCGACTTGCAGTGGTAAAAATCTATGTAGAAAAGCAAAATAATTAGTTGATACTTTGTATGAATGGATGATTGAAAGAATACAATTTTTTAAAGTAAAGTTAAAAAAGTGCAAAAAAAGAACTTAACAATTGTATGAATGGAGAAACTTCGTCTCTGTTGACTGCCTGACACGCGCCTACATATCACAAATGCGCCAGTGGTTGCTGCAGCTTAATGAACTAATAGAGTTCCTCCCTGTAACGTGGGGCAATTATCTATTTACGCTATTTAAAAAAAAATTTCGAAGGTTGCGTGCGTATGACGGAGACAAAGCGTTGCAAAGAGTGTTTGGATGTCTACCAATATTCTTTTTCCTTTTTTTAGAATTTTATTCTTGTCAATATTTGAATTAAGTTTTACTAATTATTATAGAAATTCGTTTTAAATGCGTAAATATTGTCGCGTTGTTAAGTAGTCAATTTAAAAATATCGCTACCCTACTTTTTTATTGTTCTAGAATCCTGTAAATTACGAGAATGTGAATAATTGTTTTCAGGAATTCGATTAAAGGACTTTGATATAGAGTACTTTATTTTCATTATATATTTTTTGGCTGCTTCTCATGCACAGTTTTAAGATGAATATAGAAAAGCGTTAAAGCTATTAAATTTTAGTAGCTTTTTTGTAATTCTTTTAGTGTAATTAAGAAAAATAACTCCTTTTACTAATGATGTCAAACGTATTGTATTCAACATTTTGTAAAACAAAGAATCCTTAAATTAAATATTTTTGTTATCTCTATTAAACCTTCATTGTACTAACAAAAATTATTTAAATAGCCAATACGTTATGAGATAATGATGCTAGTAGTATTGGTTAGTATGAACCAATTGTAAAAGCTTTTAAAGATATATAAACACTTTAAGTAATATAAAATTATAAGAATGAAAAACATTTTATAATTAAATAATTTTGTGATTTTTTTTATTTTCGAAAACGACAAATTTTAATTATGATCTCATTATAAAAGGAGCTAACTAAATTCCTGCATCGTATCATGGAATCAATGAGTGATAATGAAAAGCTCTGCAAGCTCCGGTAGGTTGGGCTTCTTTCCAAATTTTGCAGGATTGTACATGTTATGACAGATTTAATTTTCTAAAATGAGACCACAAAAATAGTCTCTCCAATCTTACGATAGCTTTAAGTTCTTTATTTTACTCTCGGCCGAATCGACAAGTACATATACACGATTATGTACGTTAAATTAAATAAACGTACGAGGTCGTATTGACGGAACGTCGTTTTTTGAATAAACATGTTGACTTTGAAAAATTAAAAGTATGAAAAGCGCGACATTCCGTCAATCTTTTAATTGTTATTATGCGAAAAGAAACGCAATTTAAGAACTATGCTATAAAACAAAACTGATATAGGAAGCTTATGCAGAAGCAAAGAGAAAAAGAATAACACAGCGATAAACGTATTTGTTTGTAAGAGAGAGAGAGAGAGAGAGAGAGAGTGAGTGAGTTTCAATTGTTGAACGTGTGCGAACGCCTTTTCGACAATTTATCCTTATAACAACATCAAGGACCTATCGTCTAATGAATAAAGTGACTAAAAAAAGAAATGAAAGAAGAGAAAGTGATTTCTAATTTACAACAATTAGTTCAAATTTAATGTCTTATACCCTAATGAACGTGCGTTCTGCTTAAAAGGAAGAAAAAGAAACCATGGACCTTCACTAGTATAAACGTGAGCAATACCAGTTGATTCGTTGATAAGGGTCTGAAAGCTTGCGCGACGTTTATCTAGCAACTACTACGTAATGAAAATAAATTATTATATATATAATTATATATAAAAAGAATCACACGTACATTGTCGTTCTCTCTTGTAAGAAAACCGAGTACACAATCGATTTTATATAGCTCGCTTTGCGTCCTTACTGTATAAATAAAATGACCGAGACAAACAAGAAAACACTAAACTGCAAATTAGCCTCGACGCGAAAAAGGATAGATAATTAAATGAGTAAAGGGATCTAGTGAAGAATTAATACATCGTGAATCAGCGATTGTAAGATAAAACGAAAATAATCTTCAGTGTCATCGGTGTGTATCTTTCTGCAGTGGAAGACAAAAATAAAATAAAAGACAAGAGAAAGAAAAAAAATAACATAAATTTAAGGATTCAGTGTCTAATTTGTACAGAGTAGCGAAGTTCATTGTTTTTTCGACATAAGTTTTTAAGACGTGTTAGTTCTGTAAATCTCGAGGAGGAAGGCTTCGCAGACGCTGTTCGTGTGTTCACTAGTACTTGGTTTTTTGTAAGAGATGGCGATTGATTTATTAGTGAGTAAAGTGATCGATGCAAGAAAGCTAAATTCTCTCGTACCGATGCCCAAGGTAGTTGACTGTGCGTGCAATTCAGAGGGGAACCGCTTATTTGTTTGATTAACTTTTTTAATTAGTTTTTCCTCTGGAAAACATAGATGAAAACATTATAAAGAAAACGAGCAAGTCTCGAAGCCACGCGTGTTGTCGATGGGAGGTAAACCTATTTTAGAGGTAAGCGAACCCGTGTAAAATACCGAAAGTCTACGTATAAATAATTATATATATATATATATTATATATATAGATTATATATATAAATATATATAAAAACTAAATTACGATATATATATGCAGATTAATTTTAATAATTAAGATTATTGATAGGTAAAATTACACTGCTGCTGTTGTGAAAAAGAAAAATGGAATGATTATACTGAAGTATATATAAAGTATAAAGTAAATAAAAAATAAATAATAATAATAATAAATCGAAATTGAAAACTTTGTTATATGCTACTGCGACACACAGACACACGCAAATACCATTTCTTCCCCATTTCTTCTCTGCATGAGATTGATTGATAAGAAAACAGAGCGATTATTATAAAGAAAAAAAAAATTAAAACGAAGCGAATGAATATTAAAGAAAATAGCGCTCGATTTGTCATTCGCACTTTTTCCCCACGATTTTCATATTCAGCTGGGCAAAACGATAAGCGGACATTGAAAAGTACGACTCCAATTCATTTATATAATCTCCCGTTTTTGTAAATGTTAATGTTTTGGCGAAGTAATCCATTACGTCAAATACATTTGAATTTAAGCGCAAATTGAATAAATTTGAGAAAACGTATGTATATACAATGTTCTTAAAAATTGATAGAAGGTTTATCGAACGTTTCATTTGAAAATGCGCTTAAAGTGTATGATGAAGAGCGTCAATTGTATATGATTAATGAAATATTTTGCTTAACTTAATTAATGAAGCAGTTCATGAAGTTTTTTTGTAAATATTGTGTATCCATAAAATTAACAGACACATTGAAACGTTATGCAATGGTATCAATTGACATATTCTTGTAAATATATTATTTTCACATATTATTTGTCCGTATTATAATTATTTTATTAAATAAGCGCATTGACATTTATAAAAATATATCCACTGATTTGAAGCTGCATTTTTCAAAACCGCTTACACAGCTGCCCAAGCTATGCTTTCATATTTCGACACAACTCTAGGCGATGCAGAAAGGCGATAAGTGTAATAATTGTTTACAATATGGGTATAATTATCGAGTAACGATTTACAGTAACGATAATAAGAAAATAGCGACGACGATATTGCGTATGTGTATAATTTAATCTGTGAGAGTGAGAATGTTAGAGATTGTACGAAAGAGAGAGCGAGAGGAAGAGAAAAAATGAAGCTTGTTAAATGGGTGCATATACTTGTAGATAAATGTAAACGACGGCGACAATTTCATTGTTTAGTGCACCGTATGCAAAAAATTAGGGACTATTGCACTGATTATATGAGACAAAAAGTAACAAGAAAAAAATGTTCTCTTGCTTCGAATGAACATTCGAGTGCCGAGTCTTTACAATGTATCATTCGACCGAGTCTCCCGTTTTAATTTTTTGTAACGTATAATTGCGACGTTTTTAATTTTAGTGACGCCTATTTACTATTAACAAATAAAATTAAATGGATAATCAATCGAAATTGTTTTATAAGTGTTCTTCTTTATTTTTATCATTTATGTAAACATCTTTCTTTATATAAGGACATTGTGTATTATAAATAATAATAAGACGATTAAATATTTTGTGAAGACTCACCAGTTGATTGTTTATTTGGATTTAAATGTCATTCGCCAGTGCTCACTTACTTCAATTTCGAAATTTCTTGTAACCCTTGTAGTCTCGAAATTTCCCTTGTACTTTTCTTTCATACGTAACTAAAATTTCGACTTGTTGCGCGGTCACTTTTTTCCCTCTAAAAGTACTGTACACACTATGACTACATGTAACATAAGTCTTCATCGTGTCGTAAAATAATTCATAAACTTTTGAGCAAGCAAGACAAATTTAACAAGCAATGCGTACATCGTGTGCAATTTTTTTGTAATCTCGACATTTCAACGTCGTACATGAAAAGAAAAAGAAAAGAAACCATCCATATATACTACACATTTTTCTTACAAAAAATTACTCTGATTTAAAGAGTTTTCATAAAAAATTTGTATTTTATTTTTTTAATCGCGTCAAAAGAAGGCAGGCTTTTTTAATATGCATATTTATGAAACATTTACAAGAACGCTTACGATGTATGTATAAATAAACAAATTAAAACCCTCAAGAAACCTTTTTATTAAATAGTACTTAATACGCTCGATTTTAGTTTGTACGACACCAACACTGAAAACTATCGTTTTTAAGGACTGCTTTGATAAAAAGGTTTGCTCGATATTTACTCTTTTTCTAGTGCATCAAAAAAGCCTATCGCATGAACAATTAAATATTAAAAAAAAAATAATAAGCAAATGAAAGTTTTTGCATACTGAAGAGATGAAGAAGGTTCAAAGATCCTATACGCGTTAATTGAAAACTTCCTTGCCTCTAAGAGCCATAACATCCAGAATAAAAATCCAAGCGTCTTAAATTAAAATTTAGATTAGAAACTCTTTGAATATTAACATTAGTTTGAAATTCTTTCTCTTATGATTTGAGTTTAAAAAAATCTAGCTGAATCTTATTTGAAACGTATATACAAGGATGAATATATAATTTTTGCTGCTCAATCCTATTTAGGCTCATATCCCTTAAAAAAAAAGTATATCACAAATTATGTAAAAATAGTAACTAAAATACTACACACGAAAGTTAAATAATCAATCGTGCATCGAGCACACATTAAAAGAACAGAGTTCTAATTAATTCTGTCAAAAACAAATTCAGAAGACTTAATTAATTAAATATGTTCCTTTGATTTATTTCACTCTTGTAAAATTTGGATAATAATCTTGTAACCTGAAAAAAGAACTTGCACGTCCAAGTCGTAGGTAAATTAGTTTATCAAAGAAAATCAGCTTGCGTCTTACAATAATTTCAAGCGTAATAAATGATATTACGCGTCTCCAATGTATTATAGACCTCTATTTAATTTTCCAATGGCTATTTTTACTCTGCTCTTCCATATCACAAGTTTTTTATAGTAACTGAAAGATGCAACGCAAACAAAGAGCAATCCGATAGAACACGATAATTCACGTCGTCGCGAACCAAAAGATAATTTAAGCGGAGTGGAGGGGCACCCGCAATTACCAATAAACAATAAAAACGAAGCGAGCGCACGTAATTCAAGTAATAAATCTGTACGATATAACGGAAGGCGAATATCCTTCGACTTTCGAACCAATACCTTTATATATTCGGTGTTCTTTCGTTCAGTAGCAGCCGCAGCGCGAAACGCTCTTAAAGCGACGATGCATTTAGGAGATCGAGGAATATGATGAGAGCGACTAAAAATGGGAGAAAAAGCAAGAACGGCACGCAAGCAAGAAATTGACGATAAAAAGAACACACATTGATCGCATTATATATATATTGATACAACATATTTGTAGCATATTATTGAATGTGTTAACGCGAGAATCGAGCGCCTTCGTGTGCGCGCTATATGATACTATTATTACTGTACATTTTTGTGGTTTATTTAACAATAAAATATTAATAATAACGTTGACTTCGTGTCTCATTTTTTTTGGTTTTCTTCCTAAATGGTTAAATATTGTTTATTTTAAAGTTAATTGTTTTAAGAAATTCAAATTCTGCAAAAGCAGATGATAAAGTCATTGAATTATCTTTTTTATCTTATACTCAACGTCGACAATGCCGATTTCGGCAGCAATATATAATGTATAAATTGTTTTATAAGTAATTTATCAAATAATTAAATTCCTTGTCACATTTATTGATTTGATAGATCAATAACAGTTTAAAAAAAAAAAGTACAATACAATAATTCTTCACCGCAAGATTGAGCCAATACAGTTTTGCATTTCAGCAACTCAAATTAGAAAAAAAAAAAAAAAAAATCAAAACCGCAATTCCCCATAACGTCGTGTCACAATTAAATAACAATTCCATTCCAATAAAAAAATTTTTATTTCCGCGCATAAACAGTCGAACTCGCGATAAACAACACAATAACTCAGACCGACCGATAACCCCTTAAACGAGTGTTAGAATGTCTAAATTCCGCAAAGCAGGGAGAGATAAAGCAGGCGCGAGGAGGCCTCCTCCCGCGCGGAGCAGAGATTTATCGAGCGCGGAGTCGACGTCACAGAGCCGCGGCGAAGTGAGATCATGCTCGAGCGGGAGGGCAACGAGAGTGAGAGAGAGAGTCGGCGTCGGCCCCTCAGCCGAGCAGCACCTTGCGGATCATGGCGCCGCTGACCAGCTCCTCCTCGCCGTCGCGCGGCCCGATGCACTTGCTGCTGCACAGGTACTGCATCAGCGGCAGCCTGTACTTGCCGCAGAAGTCGACGAACTTGACGTGCTCCACTCGGTTGTCGAAGAAGACGCCTGGGGGTCAGAGGGAGCGATTGTTAGACGGAGGATCGGTGAGATTGTCGACTGGGGAATAAATTATTAGCCACTTCTCGATGATTATTTGGGACAAGAAGCAGCTTGTATGGGAATTTTTTGCACCGGGAGATGATTATTTTTGCGCAACGAGCGCAGATTTCATCGAATTTTTGAACGATGCAAGCTTGTCGCTTCGGTTACTTATAAAAATACGAAATATTGGCTGATCAAATTTAATCTCATTCTAACAACAAAGATCGTAATAAAATCATTGTAAAACGTTAAATTACCTTTGCATAGACTGTTTACGCATCGATGTCCACTGTTTAGATAATCGATTAAATTCCTAGGTAAGTCTTCTTCTCTGTATTGGATTTCACTAGTTTTTATCACACGAGCTGCTAGTTCTAAAAGTGAGGGCGTATTGTGGGTCATGTCCGAGACGAATCTGACAACGAGCGGATTGTCCCTTAAAGAGAGCTGAAAAATAATTGTTATTGCTATTATTGCTATGCATTTAATATAATTTTAAGCATAATGTTCGCAGATAAAAAATATTAATCCTTGATATGTTACTGATATTACTGATCTTACGAACAAATTTCTAACTATTTTTAAAAATTAACTTGTTCGAGTGTTATACTTAAAAAAACTATTCTAGTACCAGTCGGCGGTTCTAATAATGTAAAAAACACAATTGCACACCTCCGTAAGGCACCTGAGGGTAATGATTTCAGTCGGCAGAGTTCTCAGACTGTTCTTGTGCAGCAGCAGAGACTTCAGATTCTTCAAGTTCGCAATGGAACTCGGCAGGCTCTCGAGCATATTATCACAGAGTACCAGAGCTTGGAGGGACGTCAGCTGACCGACCGTCGACGGTACCTCCGTCAGTCTGTTGCCGCCCATTGACAGGACCTGTAAACTAGATAGGAAAAATCACACCGGTGCTAAATCGAGTTGCGGGAGAATTTCGCGCCCTCGGACGGGACGCGCAGTTCCGCCACGAGCCGCCAGGCGGCTCGAGGTGACATTTACAGGAACCGCAAGTGAAATCAGCCTGTCGAGGAGATATAAAGGGGCAGCGGGGCAAGGAGAGACATCTCTGATTTCCCTTCATCATACGAACAAATCTTTCGCCTTTTACTAAAGATTTCCGTGGAGGGGAATAATTGATGAGTCTATTGACAATTTTTTTGAAGCCCGACGCAAGTCGGGCTCGCAAACTAAATCAAACCTAGAAATTTGCAACTCTTCTCTATACATTGAGAGAAAGGAATCTTTGTCACAAATCATTCGTGTATTAACATATTTAAGGTGGCTCCGGCGCGCTGGGCCGTATCTATAGGTGGACCTCAAGGGTGCACTGAATTTTTTACTTAAA
>JAWWEM010000044.1:19248049-19284465 GCA_035582935.1 Ormyrus thymus
CCAAATAAAATAACCTTAATTATTAAAATATACGTACGATTAAAGCATTAAAGTTTCAGGTTAGCCCAAATAAAATATCCTTAATTATTAAAATAAACGTACGATTAAAGTACCGACGTCTCAGGTTAGCCCAAATAAAATAACCTTAATTATTTAAATAAACGTACGATTAAATTACCGACGTCTCAGGTTAGCCCAAATAAAATAACCTTAATAATCTGAATGATAAATATACGATTAAGGTATCGACATCTCAGGTTAGCCCAATTAAAATAACCTTAATTGTTAAAATAAACGTACGATTAAAGTGCCGACGTCTCAGGTTAGCCCAAATAAAATAACCTTAATTATTAAAAAAACGGATCGGCTCTAGGTGGGTGGAAGCGAATACGTAGATGGTGCTGTTTTTGTGTAGAGGTAGGCGACACTCGTTGCAGGTTGGTTGTTGGTTTATGGGCAAGTGTAGCTTTATGAATCCGCGTTCTTGGCATTTGACGAATCCGGGGAGAAAGCCGTATTTGTACAGGGCTTGGATGGTTTCGTAGTTTGCGTCCATTTTCCTAGTACTACTGGTACGGAGATTAGTTGCGTATGCCATGGTGACCTTGGATTTGACCTTGACGATGACCTTTAAGGTTATTTCCAGACTTTTTGGACATCCTATATATTGCTAGTAAAAGTGTTAAATAAAAATATATCAATCTCAGGGGAGTTTTTAAAAAAAACCTTAAATAAAATTTAATTATAATTACAATAATACTATAATGACTTCTATAATATCCATTTATGGCTAGCAAGTGCAGTAAATGAAAATATAAGATCTCAGGGGAGTTTTATACTAAAAACCTTAATTAATCGATTAATAATAGCATACACAAGTGTTTAGGTATTGCTAATAAAAGTATTAAATGAAAATATAATAATCTCAGGGGAGTTTTTAAAAAAACCTCAAATAAAATTGAATTATAATCACAAACTAATTGTTTCTGATAAGTGTTTGTGTTATGTCTTTCTTCTTTTCGAATGCATCCTCCAGGCTTGTCATCAATTTCTGTATTGGTCTCTCCACAGCTATATCCTTCGATGAGAGGACAATCTGACTGCGATACGGGGCTTTGCGCCACCATTGCTGTTTTTCTCGGCGTACAACATCGTCGAAGCTGTAGATTTCTAATTTTACCACAATGCACCCAGCGCTCTCCACCGTGGATGATTTCAACAATCCATCGTTCCCCGGACGACAGATTGTACTGACCCAGTGTTCTTCATCATATCATCAAAAAGCTGATTAACAAATGCGTTTCTATCATTTGTACTTTCGTTACATGATCCACCATTTCGTAAAGTTCTAAAATTGTTGCTTTCTGCTTGCCTTTTCGCGGTGCTACCGGTTTCAAAATATCGGTACATTGCTTCTCTTCCGCGAATATAATGACTTCTATAATATCTATTTATGGCTTGCAAGTGCAGTACATGAAAATATAAGAATCTCAGGGGATTTTCAAATGTTGAACTATTATTTTAATTCTTTCTGAATTCACAACGGCATTAGTGCTGCATTATAAATGTTTAAAATATAGATAAAATATAAAAATCTCAGGGGAGTTTTTTTTAAAAAAACCTTAATAAAATCTAATTTTAAGGATCCTAATAATTTAAAATAAGCTGTATACTACAATGTTTATTTATTGCCAGTAAAAGCAGCATATGAAAATATGCTGAAAAGAATCTCAGGGCATTTTCAAATGTTGAATTTTTACGTTTTAATTATTTTTTTTATTTAATTGTTAATTTTAATTAATGTTTTTTATTGGCGTCGAACGGCTTTGTGACGTACGGAGGTCACCAGTTTTTTTATTTAAGCTGATTCACACCGTTGGTCACTGGTTTTAATAGGCTGTGACGTTCTGAGGGAACGTTCCGCCGTATTATTACTTAAATGATGTTGTCAAAAGACGCCGAGCGGTTTGCAACCTTTTGACAGATTGCGCGGCTGAGGATTTCAGAGGAAGGAGGTGGTTGCTGATCTCGGCTCGAGAACCGTTGTCGCGAAAAATATTCTATTTCAATTCTTTTCTTAAATGACTTTTCGACAGATTCGTAATTTTTATTGGTCGTCGTCCCTGATCGTTTTACACGGGGCGCAACACCGAACGTAGTTCAATTTTCACACACAAACACATGACGAAAGAATAAGTAAGATGTTCCTGGGTCGGCTGTTTCAATATGTTCAACAATACAGAAATATCCAATAGTATTTATTTTAATTTACTAATTTTAAAAAACCTCTCTTTATTTTATAGTCTATTATTAACATGTTAAGGACTACTATTGTTTCAAACATAGTTGTAGACTTATATTGTCTTATTATTTATTAATTACATAATTAGAATTTGATAATAGAAGATAAAGTAGCAACTATTTATTTATGTTCCTAAATGTATTACCTACTTTTATAAATAATCAGATAATTTATTATTATTATTAGTTTATAATTAATAATATAACAATATAATATCTTTAGTATTTTGCAAGTAAAAATATTTCTTTGCATTATTATTATTTATTTATCTGAACTATTATTTAAAAGGTAAATTTCCAAATCAATTAATAGAGGAGATAAAAAGAAAGAGAAGAGGGGAACGTAATGATACGTCACACTATAGATACACATTCTTAATAGTTACAAAATAAATTTATTAATTTGCATGATAAATGTACGTGTAATGTTTAAAAAACATCTTTCCTTTTAGATATTTTTGCGATTTGGTTGCGTGACTTGTCAATAAAAGGAGCTGCGAAGGTTTCGGTCGTGGCTTGAGAATCGTTGAATCTTATTTATTTTAAATAAGGATAAATTCTTACATTTTTGACGATTTTTCTGCTGCCTTATATGTTGAAAAAAGAGAGGGAAGCAAATTCAACGCACTGCATGATTTTTGTTCTCTTTAAATTTTATTTCGATTTTGATTTTGCAAATTTTATACTTTACGGTGTTTTAAACTTTACAAAATTTTTAGATTCAAAATCTTCAATTTTTATAAATTCTAACACTGAATATTGAAAACAGGCTGAATTTTGAGTGATTGATTTTGGAAAATTAGTTGACAAGTAATTACAGCAGTCGAGGAATTATTATTCAAATGAGAAGAGAAAGGATACAATACATAGAAAAATCTTTAAAAAAAAATATTATGGGAAAGTACCTGTTCTCAAATTGTACGTGTAATTTTAATAAGCAGCATCTCTTGTTCTGGGCCCCCTGAGTTTCTCTCACTATCCTCTCGAGTGAGTTAAAATAATCTCTGCAGGCCAAGTTTTTACTCTAGTAGATTAACAAAAATTTGATAAATTGTAACGAGAGTACCCCAATATTCTTGAAGTAGTTGTTCAAAATTCATAATTATATCTATTTAAAATAATAATGTTGTACCGTTTTTACCTCTCTTAGCTCGAGAACCATGCTGCGGATATTTATTGTTAATAGTAAAATCTCTTATCTTTTAAGTTGAAGTTCTCTGTTGGCCTGTCTACTGCTAATTATTGTAGTTTAAATAATAGTGGTTTTTTAAAAGAAATATTTATTTTTTGTATACAAGGGGTTTTTTCCGAAAAATGCTTTTTTCGAGATACATATATATTTGTGGTACCTTATACCTTAGTAAATTCGTTTTTTCATCTTAATAATTAGATAGTAATTATGCATAATGATTAATAGTAGAATTTTACTCAAGACAGAACTACGTTTTTTGTCTTGGTCTGCACATTCTTTTGGCAAATTTTAATCAAAAAATTTTTAGTCCAAATAAATAAATTTTTTTAATTGTTTTGAGTACGAATTTTGTTTTGTGGCTATTTTATTACCTATATCGCATATAAAAAGAAAAAAAGAATGGAAGCTTTTAAATAATTTACTTGATAAAAATACTTCTTTGTCTTCTTACAGTTTTTTCAGGAAAACTTGAAATTATAAAGCATTGCATTTCTGTACATTTTTACACCATCTATAAACTAAAAGTCATAATAAATATTTAGAATAAAATGGAAATTAAAATAAACGGAACTGCTTACAGAAACTTATTATTTGGCCATCAGAAAACGCAGACTTTTTATTAATTAGTTACAAAATCCGTAAATGTTTTTAACAAAATATGAATTTATTTTTTTCAGGTTCAGTCACCGAACAGTTAAAGATTATTGGCGACTATTTTTTCCACGCAGCAACTGTTACTTTTCCATCTTCGTGATGTTCTAAGAACGTTTAGCGGGGCCAATTATTAATTTTTTACGTATATCGAGCGACATGCGCTTGTAGAATAGAGATACGGTCTACGCGAGAACCTTTTTCGCTGAAAAATTTTAATGTGGAAAATAATAGTTACTATTCTTACCTTCTGTAAGTTGTTGGTTAGAGAAAAAACTTGCTCAACATGAGATTTAAAAAAAAAGTTTACTCTTTATTCTGGTTTTACAATGATTCAAGAAAAATAAGCTGTATCGTTGGGTTCCGCACTTTGGCAGTCAAAAACGAATTGAAGAAAAGTAATTTTCTTTAAAGAAAAAAAAACGAAATTTTCTTGTAATAACGAGTGCGCGTAAGCCTCGAGCGGTTTGAACCTCCAGATGGTTGCGTCGCTTGAAAGAGGCGGGATAGGAATAGTGATTGCGCTCTAGCTTCAAGAACCTTTCCCGTGGAAAAATTATTATTGAATTATTCAAAACTGTTACTTTTTAACGTAGTTCTGCGTTTGTTTTTCTGCTGCTAAACAACGGATTGCGAGGAAAAGAACAAAAAAATTCCACTCAAAATTTTGAATCACTTTTAGATTTATGTAAAGGTTCTAACAACCACCTTGGAAATATTACTCTTGAAATTTTTTCGGTTTAAGGCAGTTAGAAAATTTACGGAACACTTTTTAGATTCATACCGGATAGATCATTAGAAAACAATTTTTCATGTGACAGTCCAGAATTTTTCTTTTCTCTTTATTAATACCTTTATACTTATGATTTTTTTACGAAGTGAAAAAAATAAATCATTCAATTTTAAAAAGTTAAAAAATTTTTTTATTAATTAAAAGAATGTTTAAAAATTACTCGAAACGTTAATGCTATCTGTTAAGCAACATTAATAATTAAATCAAATTTATATTTAAATAATTAATTACGGTTTTAAAATGAAAAATGTGTGCAGTTCGTAACTATAAAAAATTAATTTCATTTTAATAAATACTTAATTAATAGTTAGATCAATGTTTGAAAATCACCTGAGACGTTGATGCTTTAATTGCAGCGTTAACAATTCTAATTTATTAATAACTTAATTCATTTTAATCGGTTATAAAATAAAAAATATATTTATTTTATAATTTATATGTTCTTTTGTATTCTTTTAAAGTTATTTTGAATTATTGTTATAGTCTTATAGTTTTTAATTGTGTAGTTAATTTTTTAGCTTATAAATTTAAAGAAAATTAATTTTGTTTTAGTAGTACTTAATATTATTTTAAGGTAATTTGTGTTCTTTTAATGTGTTTTGTAATTAGTTGATTCTTGTATTCTTTTTATGTGTTGACTTTCATTATTTGAAAATCCCCTGAAATTCTTATATTTTTATTTTCTATTCACATTGAAATAATTAAATTAAATTTTAAAAATTTTAAAAAGTTTTGATAATTAAAGTAATATTTGAAAATTACCCGAAATGTTAAAAGCTTTTAAAACGTTAATAATTAATTTCAATTTATATTTAAATCATTGATAACCATTTTAAAATAAAAAACTTTGTAAATTTAAAAAAAAACATTAATTTAATATTATTAAATATTTAATTGATAATCAGATCAATATTTGAAAATAACCTGAAACGTTGATGTTTTGATTGTAGCGTTAACAATTAATTCTACTTTATTAATAATTTAAATCATTTGTATCGGTTGCAAAATGAAAGATGGCTTCATTTCTTTAAAATTAAATTTATAATTTATGTGTTCTTTTGTATTCTATCAGTCATTTTATATTATTTTTATAGGTTTATAATTTTTAATTGTGTCGTCATTTATTTCATTTATACATTTTAAGAAAATTAATTTTGTTTTAGTAGTATTTAATAGTTTAAATTCAGTAGTATTAAGTAGTTTAAATTCATTCGTTTTTGTATTCTTTTAATGTATTTTGTATTAGTTCATTTTAATGTATTTTGTATTGGTTCATTTAAATGTTCAATTAAATTAGTTTATTTTTTATTAAAAGTTTCATAATTTTTAATTAAACCATTTTTTTTTAAATTAATAGTTTAACGGTCAATGTTTGAAAATTACCTGAGATGTTGATACTTTAATGTTAATTCGAGTAATCAAATAATTATAAAATAAAATAATCTTAAAATGAAATAAAATAAAGTTTTCTAATTTTAGGTGAACACAAGTAATTCACTTATATATATATATATATATAACATAATAAATATTGTAATTGAATATGTAATTGAATATGTAATTGAATATAATTAGTATAGTGAATAAAATAGAGTGAGGATTTCGGCTCGGCTCAAGAATTTTTTTGTGAATACTTTATACTTTCTGTTTGCCTTTGTTTGGTGAAGTTCCTTAATCAAAGTCGCTGCCGAAACTTCTCGATCAAAGAAATGTTATTTTATAAAAATTCGTAGAAACGACAGGTTCCAAGGTGGATGATAGAACCAGGGAAAAGAGGTCTCCTCGGTGGACTCTCGTCGACTAAGGTCTGTAGTTTTAACTACGGGACGCAATCGACGGGTCTGCACCAAGGGGGTGAGGTTTTAGTGGGTATGCTAGTACCTTATGTGCTGGAGAGTCCCACACACCAGGGGGCCGGCCCCCTGACGGTCTATGAAAGATTTCCTCCCTCTTAAAAAAAAAAAAAAAAAAAAAAACTATATATTTATTAACATTATTGACAAAAAAGTAACATATTTAAATTAATTAAGAAGTTCTTTGCAGTATCTGAATATTCTCTCAGAATCAACGTTTTTATTTAATGTGAGTTGTTAAAAAATAAAAATTGAAAGTAATAAAAAATTATTAATGTAATTATAATTGTAATATAGACTATGTTGCAAATTAAAAGTAGTTTAACATTACTTCTGTTGTATATTTGTAAAAAGTGAAATTTTATAAAGAAAATATACGCAATTGGTGAATAATTCTTAATTCTTACCTTTTTTATCCTTCCTTCCTTCCTTTATTATACGTATTAACATAAGTAATTTATTTTATTGGTTAATTGAAACGAATAAAACTTGAAATTTATAAACATTTTTATTGATGACTCAAATACAGACAGTATTTAAACAAAAATTGTTGAAATTTAGATTACAGGATCAGTTTCTAGAAATGACACTTACGACCTTTTATGCATTTTTTATTTTATCAAAAAATTATACCTAAGATTAGTTCTTTCATTAATTCTTTTTTATTGACTAGTATGTAAAGCATTATATAAATGATATAATTAAAACTCAATGATTTTGAACTTGATTTTTGTATAAATCTAAATTAAATATTAACAGTATTGCATTTTTCTTACTGATAGATAATAATTAAAAGTTATATGTTTTGAAAGTCAAATTTAATTTACATCCATATAAAGGTGATAAAATATTTTTTAATAAAGTCACTTCTTTTATGATAAAGCATACAGTTTGCCTAATCATATACTTACATGGTGCATAATTAGATAGAATTAAACAAATACTTTCGTCAAAATTAAACTTAACTTAAAGGATTCTGCCTCTCACTGATTAATAAGTTACGTAAATAATGCAGTTTAGTGTAACATAAAATAATGACTTTTAGCATATCCGTATTTACTAACCCTTATCAGACTTTTAAAATTATCATTATAAAATTAAATTTTTTTGTTTTTATTTTATAATAACAGTTTGTATTGTAAAACATTTATTTTTGCAGAATAATTTAAGATCAGATTTTACTTTACTTAACTGTAGGTGTATAATTTTCAATTGTCTTAAATTAGTAGTAGCTGAATTTTTGACGTGAAAAATTTGATTAAATATATAAGCTTGTTTAATTAATAGTTAAAAATGCTTATGTCAATCAGCTAATTGTTTTAAGTAATTTCCAAAAATCTCTTAATTGTAAAAAGATAAACATTTATTTGACATAAGTGTTGATGTTCAGATATACTTACTTTTTATTTATTCAAGCAATTTAAATTCTCTTTAGAAATTTTATAGAAATAAATTAAATATGGTTTATTATTATTAATATTATCATCACTTAAAATTCAATTTTCACACGTCTTCCTATATAATTTTGAGAATTTTGCATTTGACTTAAATATAAATTTTTGGTATACAATTCCTAAATTTTTATTAACATAATATTACGATTACATGTAATAAATTGTTTAAAAATTATGTTTTTTTATTAGCAAACCTTTGTTGCTTTAAAAAATAATATAAAAATAATAACTCAGAATTAGTTCAATACTATGCATTTGTCTAATTGTGTAATTTATTAACATAAATTGCAGTAACAGAATATTTCGGAATTTTTTTTATTATAGATTGTTAGTAAATTTATAGAACGTATTTTGATATTTTTTACTGTTAGTTTTTATTTAATCTTATGAATTTTATTAAGATTCTTGTATAAAAATCGGTTTATTAAATCTTTATCTACTTCAACCTATGAGAAAGTAATGTTTATCAATGTGTTACCGCAACATTTCGACGACATAGAAAAAGCTTTAGGCATTTTTTAGAAGACACAGGTTGAGGCTTATTTATTGAACATTCATATGTCCGTTTCTTATCACACATCTAATACTTGTTCGATTTGTATCTTATAAAAGAATTATAAAGATAATTCGCTAAATTTGACTATTTTCGTTGTTTCAATCCATAATAAATACGTTCTTTAAATGTAAAGTTTTCAACGATTTGGAAGTTGGAAAAAGAAAAAAACTTAAGTAGTATTACAAAGTATAATTTAATGCTTAAATTCACAAATCATTCGTTTTTCCATCTAAGTAATTACATATATAAAGGGTACGCACATACATGTTGAAATTATTTACTAAACAAAAATGAATTTAAGTATCACGTATATTAAGAGTGACGAAGACAATTAGAAAATTTCTATAAATATTAATGATACAGATTAAAAACAGCGGTTCTTCAATACGCCCAGAACTGCAACATTCCTTGCATAAACAATCTCTTATTGCACTTTATCACCGACATATTACTCTTGAATATGCAATTAAAAATGCCGATCATTTACCATTAATAAATATAGAATCGATCGATTGCACGCGCGCAGTCACATAGTCACGTTATCACTCACATCATAGTTACATCCACACTCTATGTATCGTACAATTAACTTCGGAAATCTCAGATTTGGTTAGGTGCAGAAACTTTTATTGCGAAGCTTAATGAAAAGGAAGGGGAAATATCGGAGGAGGTGTAAGAAAGGCCGATTCGTTTTGTCTACTGCACTGCGTTCCTTCCGAAGTGTGTCGCTTTCTTTTTCACTCGTTACTGGTATACAATTAATACAGATTTATCGACAGGATCTTCATGGCTCGTCGCGGAAGAATAGCGGATCAGGAGCCACCGCCGCTGGAAACGCTCGCTGTTTTCGGCCACGCGATCTTGGCGTCGATTCGCTTAAACGCGAACAGGCAGTGAGACATCTCCTGTGGACACTCGTGATCGCCGAGCAGGGTTTCTGGAAGCAAACATTTTTCTCAGTTTCATACGTTTTGGTGTGAGCAAAAAAATAAAATTTCGTAGAAACGTTTTTTGTTTTTAGTTCTTAAGAAATTGCAAGTTTTTAAATGTAATTAAAACCAATTTTTTTTTATTAATTATTATATATTACTGGTTTTTACATGCATTTTTTATAAAAAGAATCTTAGATAGATAAAGTTGTACTGTTGAAAAAGAATATTAACCTTCTCCTTGAACGAGCTTGAAGAGGCCGTAATCCTGAGGATTCGTGCATCGAATTTTGTGGGCGAGAATTCGGCAAATGTCACGGGTATTCATATTTGGTCGAACTGGCAGTGTTCTGGTATTGAGGGAACCATGTAACTCATCCGGAACGAGGACACGAAGAACGGAGGAACAATCCGGCGTTCCGCATCCCTGCATCATAAACAGAATTTTCATTTTATCACTGTATTTCAACTAAGCATAATTGGTGTTTTTATAGCGAAAAACTGCAAAAACTAACGATCTATTGTTTTAAAAAGTTCTAAAAATTATGTTCAAACTTTTCTTAATTGTGTCGTTTGTCCTATAATGCAGCTAGTCAAAATTAGACGAACTTGGTCAAGGTTTGAAAGAACTTTGATTAAACGTGATTCGCTAATACAAAATGAAAAAAAAAAACAGTTGTTTTAAAATAGTGTACCAAATTTTATATGTGTTGAAATATAAATAATTATCAATATTGATAATTATTACTACTATCTTTTTAATTTAAATGTTTGTGCATTTCTTATTTATATCGAAATGCTGCATATTTTGAACAAAGTTGGTCTAATTTTATTCAAGTTGTTTAAATTTGATTCTCATATATTGAAAAAATTGAACAAAGATAGATAAAGTTTAATAAAATTCAGTAAAAACTCGGTCAACTGTCTAAGGAGGTGATAAAAAAACTGCTAAATTATATTCTTTCTATTGCCTTGTTCCAAAAAACTAAGTCAATATCAATTTCATATTTTATATCAATATGTTATAAAAAAATCGTGAAAATTCTTCGATCAGTTTCGCATAAAAATTTAACGGTTTTATTGTAAAATAAATGTACACAAGTATTATTCTATCCAATCAATATAATGATTATTAAATAAAAATGAATAAATTAATAAAAGCTAAATTTATTGTTTTTCTTTCAATTTGACATTTGATCTCAAAAGTTTTTTACAAACCATAAGCTTTACAAATCACAAGTTTGATTCAAACTGAATTCTCGAATCAATATTCAAATATCAATCAATAAAAAATTCTGCGCATCTTTACACAATACTTTTAAAAGTACAATCTCAGTTTCACAAAAAAAGAAAATAAAAACTAAAAACTAAAAAATAAAAAATAAAAAATAACTCATCGCGGTGGGATAAAGAAAAAACAGGAACTTTCTGACAATACTAAGTCGTCGTCGCTTCGTCATTAAACACTACAAAACGTCGTCGCATCCGCGCGAAAGCAGCGAGCTAGAACGGCAGCGGGTAGCTGCACTTCCGGCAGCCTTCGCAGCGGTGCGCCTCGTCGCGGGCGCTTACATTGATCGTGGACATGGTCCCTTGACTAGACTTAAAGGTCTTCAAGACGTGCACGGCGCTGGAGAGGGTCGTGAGGTAGTAGCCGCCCTCGCCGGTGAGCAGGGACGGGTGCAGCAGGCCCCACATGTACTCGGCCTCGATCTCCGCGTCCACCACTCGGCCGCGCACCAACACCCACACGAGAAGCGGCAGCAGGTCGTCGGCTCCCAGCGTCACTGGCTTGCCCGAATTGGCGTGCTTCACCTGGTGAATGTAATTGGTGCGCTTGAATTAGTTTTTCCAATGATTTCTAAATAAGCGCTTTGACTATTTTGAATGCTTCCTCTTGTCTCGGGATAATTTTTCTTTGCAACTAAAAATTCTAGAAGCTTTTCTTTTCATTTTTTACCGGCGCTCAAATCTTTTGCGTTGACAGTTCTTTTTTGTTAAATTTAACTATTTTAAACGTTTTCTCTTATCTCGGGATAATTTTCTTTTTTTACAACATTGCATCATGTTTCGTAAACGCTGAAACATAAAATGGAAACCTTTTTTTCTTTTTCGAAGCGTATTTTTTCATCGAGACTCTAAATCGATAAGATAAATACAAATAAAAATAAGTCGATCGATTTCATTTCTCCTGCGCATTCAGCAGGTATTCGTTACTCGGCAAAAAAACCCCCGATAAGACAGACAATGCCGGTCGCTTCCAATTTAACTTACCGAATTGAAAATGGCGGAGAAGGCGGCCAGCAGGTTTTCGAGCTTCTCGAGCGGGGAATCGGCCCTCTGCAGTCTTCCGATGTACTTGAAGATCCGCGCCAGGCTCTCCTCCGACGGCGGCACTATTTTCGGCTGAAAAGTTTCCGAAGAAAGCGTTACTAACTTATCTGGCCGGGGAGTTCATCATTCTTATGTCATTGTTTAAGTGTCCCTTATCGTTACGCGTGCCGGAGAAGTCTATTTGTCTGATAGTTGCTTCAGATAACAGAAGATTCTATGAAAGTGTCTTATTTTCTAAAAACAGTATAGCGATAGAAATAGAAAGGGACTTTTTCCGAAATTCCCAAGCCTCTAATCACCATTGTATCGTTACTCGATCTAAAATACACGAAAACAATATATTTACGCCCGGGCGAATCGACTCTGAACAGCATATCAGTAAAATCTCCGACGCCCGACAAAAAAAAGAAAGAAAAAAAACACATGTCCGAAGTCCGAAACAGCTCTCTCTCTCTCTCAGCCTTACCCTGACGCCGAGGTCCTGGATGTGCTTGGTCTGGGCGAGCTGGATGCTCTCGGCGATGGTCTCGATGGAGCCGTCGCTGGCGTAGTGCTCGACGAAGAGCCTGTAGACGTGCTCGCGGAGCGGGCTCACCACCAGGCTCATCATCACGCCCTCGAGGATGGCGTCGAGGTTCAGGAACTCGTTCGCCTTCAGCTTCATGCGCTCCTTCTCCACCTCCTTCTCGAACTCGCGCTCGCCGTGCTTCACCTGAAAGACAGCGATGACGGGACTTAGCGAGGGCAGAGGTCGGGGGGAAGGCGATTCGGGAAGGGGAAATTACTGCACTTTTGAGGAATGCGAGGACAAAGTGACTGTACTTGTGTAGTTTGATACACTTGTAAACTGAGAAAAATTTTTTTGAAAAATTACTATTTTGATAGCACTCGTGGAACACACGCATCTTTTAATAATTTTTACTATATATTTCATAAATTTTACTATATTATTTGTAAAATTTAGAAATTATTTTTAAAATTTAAAAATAAAATAGTAAAATTTACGAAATATATAGTAAAAATTATTAAAATATAGCGTGTCCCACGAGTACCATTAAAATAGTAATTTTAAAAAAAAAATCTTAATATTTAAAAAAAATTTTTCTCAGCGCAGTAAATAAATAAGAAAAATAAGAATTTGTCTCCGCATCCCTCAAAATCATAGCTTCTCTTAACCTTTCGAAAAGAAGTGCTCTCACCAAGTAGTTCTTCATGCCGGACATGAACTGGCGCATGTTGCGCATGACGACGTGGGGCGAGGCCTCCTTGCCCTCCGTCGTGCACTGGATGAAGTTCTCGATGTTCTGGGAGAAGGTCGTCGTCTTGTCGGCGGCGAGCTGCAGGGCGTAGGTGCGGATGGCCGCGCCCGCGCCGCAGCCGCCGGTGCCGTTCTCGCGGCTCCTCAGCGCCTGGAGGCGAGATCCAGCTGGAAGGAGAGAGAGGGTCAGTTGGGATGCTTGGAAGATTGAGCTGTTGCTTGGCAATTCTTGGGAGCTTGTGGGGTTGATTAGAATTTCTTTGATTGTTAAAGCTTCGATTTATTCGAAGTGCTTGAAAAGAAGATTACTGCTTTCTTTTTCAAACCATTAAAAGCCTTACTAAAATTCATTTATTGTTACACGAGTATTAAAAATTTTTGTCGAAAAATTTCATCGACTCACAGGGAAAGTCCCCAGTAAACCGAGCCTCTCGCGAAGAATTATTTCGAAAAATCAAATCACAAATTTCACTCTCAATCACTCGACCTCGTCCTCCCGATCCTTACTTTTGCATTTCATGTGAAATTTCTCGCAGAGCTCTTGAAACCACTTGGAGATCTTCCGGAAGATCGGGTGGCTCTTGATCGAGAACTTCTTGCCCTCGACGCAAAACTCGCCGGCGCTGCAGTACAGCATCTTCTCGACGCGGGGGTCGAGGCTCCTTAGCGACTCCTCCATCTCCCGAGCGACCCGTGCAAACTGTCCTCTGTCAAACTCGCAACGATCTCGAAAAGCGCACTGAAAACGTATTCCCCGATTCACAGCTCTGGCACGTCTGGCAGGTTCGTCGATTCCCGGAGCTCCGTTGACTACGGACAGTCGATGCGAACTGATCGGTCCCTCTGTAGCTGCCTGCTTCGTACCCTTGCCATGGGCCAGCAAGAGGAGGTCCTCGTCGGAGCCAGCTTAACGTCCAATCCGGCGGCCAGCCTCTCAGCTACCTGACCTCGGCCGCAAGCGTGACAGTTGGGATCCTTCATAAGTGGCGGCGGCTTTTTCTACCTGCGCCTAATACCCGATGCCCCGGATCAAGGCACGACTCTCGCACTTTCGGACCTTCAAGGGCGAAGCACTGCTTTCTACGGGCGGGGGAGCACCGGTGCCTCGATCTTTCGAGAAGCGAACGGAGCGTCCGTCTGCGTCGAGCGACTGATAGAGACTGAGGCTTTCGCGGCCGTTGCGGGCGATGTAAGCACTCGCTGGCGGTTGAGCCCGATGTGTGTACGTATCGAGTGTCGGCGTCGCGCCTAATAAATAGGCGAGCGAGTATCTCTCGAGCCTGCGGGAGGGGGAGGCAAGCCCGATTTTCGAGATTAGCTCGGTTAGCGAGCGAAGACGCTCGTTGTCTCAGCTTTAGGTCCGGCTCGCGGCGAGAGGAGACTGGAGCCCTCTGCGGTCGAGCGATCGAGATCGTTTTCGGTATGCGCGCCTTAAAATAAACGCTCGCATTCGGTGGGGGAGGTTGATTGCGATGATCAATGAGAGGTAATGATGCTTTGCGAACACGAAGATAGGGGGAAATCACTTTTGCTGCTTGTGCAGAAGTCATTTGTTCTTTTATCTGGGCCAAAATTAAATTTACTTATACATTGAACGAGTTATACGGCACAGTTGGTACATTGGGGAATAGTTCATTTGCGATTAAGAAGATTAGTACTGATTGTTAGATTAGGCTTTTACCCAAAGTCCGCAGTGGCATTATCTTTTTGTGAAAAAAAGTAACTATTGGCGTAAAAATCGCATCTTTGTATCTTGTTAAAACTGTTTAAATTGTCTTGAAGAAGTTTCATGGAATAAATTTTATGGTAATTTTTTTACAATCTAGCGTGCTAATCAAATAACTTCAGTGTCATTTTTATCATTTTGTAATGCTGTGAAAACATAAATAAGAGTCGATAAAATAATGATAAGAAAACTTATCTGTTTTATATTGTTTTTTGTAATATTTTCCTTTTTTTTTTAATGTCATAAATTTAGAAAGAAAATTATTATTTTCAAGTCGATATTCAAAATTATTTGCAGTAACTACTATTACTTTACGAAATACGGTTCTAAGCCGGATTTGTATTTATGGGGAGATTGGTAATAAATTTTACGAATTTACTGTCCGAGATCCCCTTAATCCCTTAGAAATGTAAATCTCAAAATTTAGGATTTTCCAAATAAGTGGCAGTTAAATCAAGCAAAGGTAATAAAACGGTTGTTAATTCTTGTCACGAACGATCTTTTTTTGCTGGACTGAATAGAAGATCGAAAGGATCGTCTGATAATTGATTTTACTTTCAATTGTCGAGATAAAATTATAGTTAGACCGCTTGCCTTGAGATAAAAGTCTTTTCACCTTAGAAAATGATAAAGATCAATATCTGAATTTAATTTAGTAATATAAATCTTTCCCACTTATCATCGCAACGATTAACATCATAATTTTTTAAATGTCTCTCCGAGGTATTTTATTTTTTATCATTTTAGTCACTAACTAATATTTTAGTTTATTTTAATAGTATAGCTGCTCCGTAATTAAGTAAAATATTGTTTTGTATTTTGTAATTTGTCTACTCTGCCAACGGAGAAAAACATGTTATGATCGAAGGGAATACTATGTGATGTTTCTTGTCCAACCACGATGGCTAACCACGATTTATCAGTTAGTTTTCGAACAATTGTCAAAACAAGTTATGCATCATTTTTGTGCATGCCAAGTAAAGAAAAAGTGCCTATGGTAACAGCAATTCTTTTGCAATAGGACAGTAGTTCATGTTAAGAGTGTCAGCAATTATTTTTTATCCAAGCTGTGGATACGGAAGCTCCAAATTCTTTTACTTGTCGGTAACTGTTATTTTAATCATTAGTTTACTGAAAGTACCACGAATTCTGTAGCAGATAACAAATGAGGTTTAAAAAGAGTACTATTCAGATTGAAGAGGGATAAAAAGACAACGTGAGATCCTCCACGTTTTTACAAGCTCTACCGAATCATTTAAAACGAATGGTTTCACGCCGACTGATTGCAAAGAGGTCAAGATTTGTCAATGAAAGAAATAAATTTATCTAAAAGTCAAAATTTTATTTTCGACGCGAAATATCTCCTCTGCCATTTTCTATGAATAGCTGTCGTGAAGTATCTTTTCAGGCTATTTATATTCAGTAATCAAGTACTCTTCTAAACAGAGCTCGTAAAACAACAATAGTCTCTTCTCCGATACTGCCTGAGAACCCTGAGTGCAGGTATTTCCGATGCTTCACGACTTCTCCAAGTGGCGAGGGGGGATATTTGTAGTTTCTAATCATTAGTGCTTATAATTGTTGTAAAGATAAAATACCTTACTATTTTATTAGCTGGAAAGCGTATATTTATTTAATGCTTCATATTTGTCATGACTTATAAATTTGTAAAAATTACTGCAGCCTCAATGTAAGACCTAATACAGCTGTATGAAATGTAGATGAAAACGATGTTATGACACGAAAACGTTATCGTTATCGTCGAAATCAATGCATGAATGGATCTTGTCACTATCAAAGTGTTACTTATTCTTCAAAAAGAACACTGCTTCAATTCTTTTTGATAAAGAGTAAGGCGATGAAGATCTAGTTTGAACTTAATAATTCGTTGATATGTATAATAATCCCAACTAATAATTGTAAGCAATTTATTGTCTTAAACGTGCTGTTCTGTGTTCCTTTTTATACAAAGTATAAACAGTTAAGCTCAAGACTTAACGATTGAAATTCGTTTTTCCAAGTAATAAATAATGGTGCTTGATAAACAAGAGTTTTATGCAACTAGAAATTTGTAGGTCAAACTTTTAAACAAGCAGCTTGATAAATAATTAATTAGACGTATTAATTATATGCAAAATATTTTATTGTCGATTAAAAAAATCTAATAATGTATTCAACCTAGTTCGCATCTGTAAAAGTGAAATTTAACTTTCAATACAAATACTAATTTAAGTGAATATCATGACTCTTGTTAAGATTTATGACACGATCGAAGTAAATATTAACCCATCATTTTGATTCATCAAAAGGATGATCAATCGCATTAACGATCTCGAAAAGCAAAAAATATAAGTAGAAAAATATATTTATTGCTATACAATAATGCATTATTTGTTTGTTTAAAAAAACTCACTGACTATCATTTCATGAAATATCGGTTGATCGGCAAGACATTCCAATCTAATCTGCAGTGCCTCGTGTTCATCGCGGTATTATTAAACAATAACCAGACAAAGAAGCGTCGTCTTCAAAAGTTATTAATAAAAGGCAATATGATTCCTGCTGAAAACCTCACAAAATGTTGACACCATCCTGTGAAGTTAATTGAGCGTTTTTTTTAATTTTCAGGAGAATAGTTCGGTATCTGATTCAGATATTGCCGAGACGAGGATTGCGGCGCGTTTTACTTTTATTACTTTGACTCTTAAGCTGGGGAATTAGCTTGAAAAACTTTGCAGATTAAAAGGTTAATGCGTCCGAGACGGAAAGTGCTGTTACAATTAAAACGATGTTTCAGCTCTGGAGGTTTGGCATTGAACCAAAAGCTCATTTTCCGCGGCAGTTACTAATCTAACTCGTTCAAGCAATGAAGAATTCGAGTTCATTATCAAGTTTAACTTTTGAATACCTGGTCATAGAAGGTAGTTTTACGCGCTGTAAAGTTTATGTAAACATGATCAATAACAGCAGTCGCTCAAACGGACAAAAAGAATTATTAGCTTCAGAGCATTAAAATATAATTTTCTGCCAATTAATTTAAAGATAATCTTGCAACAGTTTCGGTTACAACACATAAACAATTTCTTCCCTCAAACCATGACGCGCAAAAGTTCCATCAAGAGTCCATCGCCAGCCCGAGCAAAAAAAAAAAAAACGTCAAAAGATATCCATCAAAGAGATCGCCAAGGCACGTATGTACATCTGAATTGCAGGTGTTATCAGGGATGAGTGCGCGATTACAGAAACGGGGGGCTCAGTCCGTCATGCAGCAGACACTGCGGAGTCTCGTGGGCTCGCTTGCAGAAAAGGCGCGAGTATCAATGAATCGCGCCTCGATTGGCCGAGGGCCTTATCGATCGGGGAGATGAAGACGAGGCGATAGCGCGCCGTCACCGGATGTCTATCGTTGACCGGCTTTCGAGTCGTTGGGGGGCTCAGCGTTGAATGGGACACTTGGATTTGAGATTTTTTCTTCTTCTTTTCTTCTTTTTTTCGCGGGATTGTTTGTGGCGAGATAAAGGTGGGTGACTCGCAGCTCCTTGTTTGTACGAATGTATCGGAAAATAGCTAAGGGAGTTTATTGGGGTTACAGCTATTTTAGTCGCAGTGAGGACGATAATGAAATGTGGGTGATGAGCAGGGAAGAATTTTAGTGATTAGAAAGTTTCACTTGTCAGGCAGTCTGAAATCAATTGGTTATCCAAAAATGTTTTCTTGATAAAAGTCAACAATTCAAAATCTAGAACACGTTTGAAGATACATTATTGGGTCATTAGAATGTATTTAAAGAATTTGCTTATCAACGGGAAAGTACGTACACGAAATAATTTTGATTTCTTTAATGTCATTACACTTTTAAAAGCCTGTAATCTTCAAGTGTGTGATATCGTGTGATGCTATTTCTTATATTTCGTATAAGTTACCAATATTTTGAGCATCATTACATTAGTAATGACGTCTGATTTAATCGCTGAAGACAAATTTTGTATCAATCCCATGAAATGTGATGTACAATAATTCCTATTAGAGATTATAAATAATAGAGCGGCCAATTTAAAAAAAAAAAACAAAAATTTTTTTCCTTCTAAACTAATAAAATCATCAGCATTACCCGATCCTTTCTCTTTCCTCTCTATATAAAAATTTCTGTTTTATCGCACAACAAAATGTTTATCTTCTGGTTACGTAAAGTCTCCTTCAAATAAACTTAATTAAATCATCCATCGAGTACAAAATTCTTTCGACCTAAGTGAAAATCATGCTGATAACGATCGAGCAATATCCCAAGTGTATCTTCGAGCTTTTCCTTGAGAACCGCACGAGTATACACTCGAGTTTCGGATGGAAAACCGACGCGATTCGGACGCTTATTTGTCGCCTCCCCGCAGGCCCGATTTCGCCTTGCACTGAGCTCTTTATTTTCGTCGCAAATTGTCAGCTGCGCTTCTGTGACGCGACTCGTTTGATAGTTTTGACGCGACGCCGTCGGAGTTACGAAACGAGCGCTTTTTTGCGCTGCGCTCTTTGCGGGTGTTTTGAACCGGCCGATGACGTAACGGCTATTGACATTTGCATCATGTTCCGCGAAGTTTGCACCCCAAACATTAGACTTCCCGTTTCGGCTATCGCGAAAACACAAATGCATAAGCCAGCTGCGTGCTGTAAATGAAAAAATATTCTATTGGCGAAAAAGAAATAAGTAACGCGTGGCGGGGGAAAATAGAACGGAGTTCTGGAAAAATTTACAGTAAGCTAATGTAACGTTTTATTGTAAACGAAGGTTTATTGTAAATAAGGGGCTGTATAAGTGATGTGAATTAAATTCTGAAATAATTTTCGACCACGAGCTGACAAAGTAATTTTAGCAAATTAGTGTAATGACCATTGGTTTTTGCATCACCCTTGGCGAAATTAACGTCATCAAATGAGATTTATAATCATCATGCTGTGAGAAACATAATGTGTCAAACTAGTCAATAAATTAGTAGTATCTTAATCATTTCATTAAGTATAATTTAAACTTTTCTATTTCCAGTTTCTGATATTTGCAGAATAATTTTCTTTCTTAACCCAGAACTGATTAAATATACATTCACTGCATAGTCTGAAATATTGAAAAAATTAAAAGTATAGTGTTCTTCTATTAGAGTTCTCAATTTTTGTCGAACGCTGAATCAAGAAGTTGCTCTGAATCATACATTTGAATAATCATGAAAGCTGGACAATAAGAAAATCCGAAAACACTAAACTTTTATGGCTCTGGATTCTTAATTCATTTCAGTCATATTGCTTTGTATACATTGGTATATTAAGACTTTTAATACTTTTAAACAAATTTAAAAATTAATCCACTAAAGTACAACTAATTCATTTCCACATAATAAAACAGTCGGCATCTCTCTAAAGCTTTCGTTAAATTGAATGCTAATCAAAATGCGCGCTAAAAATTAGCCCGGATCCTGGGCAATTCATGCTCTCGAAAGCCTCGCCGCAACGTGAATCCCGGCCAGGAACGAAGCACGTTAAGGGCTCGTAAAGGATTACAAGGGGATCGGGGGAATTTGGGGCCCTCGACCCCCCCCAGTCTGAACTGCCGGGAAACTGCGAAAACTCAGCAATATTTCGTCCGTTGCATCTGTCCCTGACGGCGAAGACGGTTGGGGATGAAATCCGCGCTAATTATTTCATCATTTTCGTTTCAAGTTTATCTTAATGTGCGCTCTTTCCAGATTAAAAAGGGGCGATTTTTTTTTTCGGAAAAAAAATGAACTGTGTTTTGCCTGGTGTGTGGACGCGGAAAATTTTGTCTGATGCTGATCGGGTGAGAGAGGCGTGGATAAAATTGAATGAAGGAACTTTCTGAAAATTGTTCCCTTAATTAGAGGTGCTTTGTTTATCGATTAGTTGTGCGCAGAAATCGGTTAATTTGTGCGATGGATTTCTGTTAGATTCGAAATAATATAAGAATATTAGATATTTTTAGAAATCTGGTATGTACAATTCCAGAAAAAATGAGTACACGAAAGTACTGAAAGGACTCAATACGTCAATATTAGAATTGGGGTCACGTGCAAATTAGCATTTACGTTATGTCACGCTGATAATGCGACTAATCAGCAAAATAAATTATGCGTTTTCACGATAATCAATATTCTGCAAATCTTTTCAGGAAGACAAAGTTTAAGTCTATTTTAAGATGTAATTGTTAACAAAGCTTCTGATTACGAATTAATTATCCGTTATTTACAAACGTAAAATAAACATTCATTACAGGCTGTTATCTGCTACAGAAAACAAGTCAAAAATCGCTGTAAAGATTTTCGCGCAAGAAAATTTATATAATGCAATAAGCGCCTCGGTTAACATCATCTGCCGTTTTTTTCAGAGCGGCTTCAAAAAAATCAAGCTTGATTAGCGAAATGTTCAATTTGTTCGCTGAAATGTTTGAGCGATGAAAGGGGCAGTAATCTCCCACGATTACTCTGCACGTAGGATTCCTGGGAGTTTAAGGAATTAATAACGTTTGTTTGTAAACATTTGATTCTTATACGTAATCGGCGTACGATTTGATAAAGGAAGTGCGCATAAATAATTCTTAAAGAATTTTTAATCTTGCGCAGAAATGTATCAAGCTCGATTCAGCTGTCGAGATGATCGGCTTAGAAGTTCTTACCGCAGAGATATTTATCTCTTACATCTAACTGGCAATCGCGTGAACTCATTTTTTATTGCAATAAATAAAAGGGGCTTAATAAATGTGCTGCATCATTTGCTGACCAACAAATGATTTTCTTTGTTTATTAATAGCTTATAAATTAATTCAACTAGATTAAGTTAATTTTCTGCATTAATTTTTTTCTCTTAAATAAAGTAAACACAACAATTTGTGCAATTTCGTGGCATTAAGTGTTTGTAATTATTAATATTACTGACACGATTTTTTACTTTACATTTGGAAAGAACTTTTTATAAACTATCTTCAAATTATTTTTCAAACTATACTTTTCGCCCTAAATTATAAGAAAACAATAGAAGAGCATTTGTTAGACTCAGCAGTGTCTTGTATATATATACATATATATATATATATATATATATATATATATATATATAATAGTTTCTCTATCCGTTATCACTCGGCTGCTAATTTATATTGACTAATATCGCTCCCTTGGTGCCGATCGCAATTACACTTTCATGCGCAATTAAAGCGATGTTCCGAATAGACGAAAACGGCCAGGGTCAATGTGTATGCAAGATCGTGATTCACTTTGCGTAAGATGATACACTCGAAGTCATTATTCCTTGTTGATATGTAGCTTTTAATGCCTTTTATTCTGACTTTGTCGACTTCCATTCTTTGTGTACGCTCATTTATTGTTTGAAGAAAGCTTGCGATAATAGATTGTCAAGTTTAGTAAACTTTCGCTTTGACTGTTAAGAGGTGGTAAAAATACAGTTTTCATTAAATTTTTGGGTTCGTTAATTTTTATTATTTTATTATTAAATTACGAATCAGCTGCATATTTCAATCAAAGTTTACCGATTTTGAAAAGAGTAGTGATTTCTTAAAATTCTCAGAACAGATTAATTACGTTTAAGATGATGACCCTTGATTTAATGAAATCTCGTTCAGATGAAAATCGTTGTTAATTATTAAGGACATCGGGATGCGCGAACTTGATACAGTGAAGCCTTAGTCCTTATCAAACCAATCTTGAAAAACAGATTATTGCCGAATACACGAAATTTTTTCGTTAATTGCGTTGATTAGCCACGTAATAACAAGCCCCAAAGGAAGGTCAACTGCCGATATTTGACTTTGAATCTGCACCGTAATCTATTATCTCACACCGACCAAATCGTTTATCGATTCGCACTTGACTATTCTAGATATCGAAAACTACGTCGTAATTTTGGTGTAAAATGATGCACAGCGTCATCGAATTCTCTGGATGATGTCATCTCGATTCGAGTGATTCCAGAAAGTGCGCCTTTATCAAACTATGTCTCTGTTTCTGTAAAAATTCGAGATGAATAAGGACTGAAAGGGTTTTTGTCTGACAAGAATTGCAATAAATTTGTAAGCTCTGAAAGATAAATCACCTTTTTGGTTGAAACGAAGATTTACAAATAAGAATTACGTAGCGTAAAAGTGTAAAAGTGTATCGTAATATGAAAAAAATAAATAAGATAGTGAATTTTTAAATTTATATTTTTATATTCTTTTCAGATTAAAATTTGCTCACCAATGTATTTTTTTATTAGTTCGTAAATGCGTAATATTGTGTAAGAATAAAAGACAATAATGTTCGTTTTTAAATGTTCCATTAAAATAATATAATTGCAAATAAACATAATAAAAAAAAATCTTTCTTACAATTTGTTCTATATTTGGTATTTAGAAAAATATTTTCTTTGTAACATGGATTTCCAAAATATTCATCTGCATTAATAATTGTGCATTTAACAGTTCACGAGGATAGCTCAGCCTATATTCACCAGTGATTCCGATCAAGTGTCTTCAAGGAAGATTTCAAAACGCACGTCTCAAAAGAACACTCAACGCTCATAAAAATCACCATAATATCTTGACAGAATTTGCAATCGCGTTCTAATCTCAGAGCAAACTTGAGCCCCGGATTTAGCCACTCGACAGTTTCTCAACGGTGCCGCGCAAAGTGCAGTATCTCAACGAGCGGATGAGGAGAAAAGTGGATCAGGCTGCGATATTTTCCGGGCCGCTAAATGAAATCGAAAGCAGGAAAGCCGCTATCGAGCGGCGGTCCAAAAAAATCCGGAGTGATTGACCGCCTTTAACACACCGCGGCGCGTTGCGAGGCGTCTTATCCGAGATTAGCTAAGACGGTGGTTTGATTTTTCCTCGAAGCACGATTACGGTCGGTGCATCTTTGTTTCGCAATAGGTAAGTTTGAAAAAGTGTAACGATCGAGACGCTGATTTATTTTCTATGGAGTTGCTGGAACGATTAGCTTATCTGAGGCTGACTTATCGAAAAATGCTAATTTTTAATTACTAATTAATAAAAAATGCAGACATATCAATTACGTTTTGTTTGGAGCTTACAATAAGATAGCTTAGATAATAAAGGAAGGTATCATTTTTGGGGAAAAGATTGTGGAGTTCATTTGCGTACAATATGTTTCTATCGTCTTCTCAAATCTACGAATACGACTACATTTTTGACATACTTAAACTGTCGCTTTCGAATCAGATATGAAATATGTATTCAGAAAATAAATTAAAAGAGCACTCGATGTATAATTAATTATTATCGTTTATCAATTTTTTGATTACGTTCTGTCATTGTCATCCTTATCGCTTGGTTATTATTGTCAAGTTTAATAAAAAAAGTATAAGTTTTATTTTAAATCTTTTCTTGGACAATTAATGAAGATTTATTTTCTACGAAGCAAAAGTTTAGAAATAAACATCTAATGGAAGAAACTCAGAATTTTTGAAACCTCAGCTGCAGAATAAACAGTACATCGCGGGAAGAGGTCAATACTCCGAACAAAAATTTCTGATAACATTTTTTCATTAGTCCTCGAAATACATGCGGTGCTAGAAACTGATTATTTTCAATGTCAATTGTACATATATATCTATGAATAATATCATTTTTAACAACCCATATCTGCAACCAGAATCGCTTGCCCAAGATGGTCCCCCGATATACACTCTTCGACATCCGTTTTCGGAGCACCCAGTATGCCGATGAAGAAGTTTCTTCTTACAATCGCACACTCCATTGCGACACAGCAATCTAAACTGGTCGGGAAAAAATTCCACGATCCCCGAGATAATATTAAAGAATAAGAAACTGCCACTGCAGTTTTTGCCAGCAGGTGGAGATTCGCAGTGTATTTGTATCGCCTCCAAATCGAACGGAAGCACAAGAAAGATTTCGTCAAACCGAAGCCTGTGTCGAGACCCGCGAAGGTGGGAAAGAAAGGAGAAAGGGCAGCAAGTAAATTATTACTTTTTACTACTATTTTGTCGCTACAAAGCTTTCCGGAATAAAATTAAACAATGTTACGTACATTTGTATTGATTTATTTTTCATTCATCTTATTTTAAACTAAGATGAATTGCACATTCGATATGTTAAAAAATGGACTATCAAGAATAAACACGTTTATCTTAAAAAATGTCTATTTTTATGCATTTTTTAAACGAATCTTTGTTATCATATTAAATTTTTTTAGCATTTCCACAATTATCAAACATTTTTTCAAACCTACATTTTTAATAAAAAAAAATTTTAAAATCAATCCAATATTTCAAGAAACACCTTCAAACTAAAATAGCGAAATGTTTAAGAACAATAGACAATTCCCGCAAATTCACTCCCCGAACGCCCAAAGCCCGCAATTAAAGGGTCGCCACGTCAACCTCCCAAATTGTCAAACTTTTCTCGCATCTTCCCGACCAATATCCAGATTGTCAAGTTCCCAAGATTAACGGTCTTGTTTTGACCGCTGCCTCGCAAACTTGGAAAGCACGTCTAAGCAGACGACGAATAAGAAACTCACATAAAAGAGGGTCGACTCGCTCCTTGAAGCTGCGGTTCCGCCGGCTTCGCTCGAAGTCGCTGTCGTCCGTATCCAAAACGGTCTCGGATTCGGACGGATCGTAGCTACGATCGCCGCGCCTCGTGTCCACCGTCGTCAGCGCCGTCGACGTCGTGGTCATCGTGTTGGTGGTCGTCGTCGACGAGCTCGCCTGTTGTTGCTGCTGCTGCTGCTGCTGCTGACGCCTCTCCACGTTGTCGTACGACGAGTTGCGGTCGCTGTACAAACTCTCGGTCGTGTCTGCTGACTTCAGCAACTCCGGATATCTGCAAACAAGCGGTTTTAGGTTTTTTTTTTGTTGAATTGTACTTATTTTAGTATCGGCAAGAACGGCATTCAAACCTTCTGAATGAAATTCGCATTGAATGCTTGCAGAGGCGATAATACATTATGAATATAGCTTTGCAACATGTAATTTGAATTTTAAGAAGTCTCTTACCATTACTTACTGTTGCGATACTTTTTAATGAATAATTTTTATCGTTTAAACGTGTTATTTTATATTGTATGAATGGGTTATTGGGAAGGGAACAATATCTGTGCACTGCAATCAAAACGTAAATGAATTATCTCCATCTCTGACGCAATAGATTCAAAATCAAAATTCATTATGAATTATTTTTAATATTCAAATACTTTAAAATCTGATTAATTGCACAGTGCATTATTGCACAATAATTGTAAAGTATGCACAATAAGTGTAACTTCTAAAAATAATTTTACTTATTTTTAAAATTATTTCTCATTATTAAACAAAAATTTCCGAGTCCTTTCAGAATGCATGAAATCTAAATGAATTGGGGAATACTGAGAGAAATGGAGTTAAAATTAAAAGCTTACCTTTGCAAAATGATAGTTTGCGCAGTCAAAATATTGCGTACGATGTACTTGTCTTGCTCCTCGTCTGGGAACTTACGGCCTACATTATCCATATCGTAATCAGCATCACAGTCATAATCCGGTTCACAATCATCTGCGTCGTTACCTAAGAATTTAAAATTACAATAATAAGTAACTTTTACTAACTTTTTGTAAAATGTACGCTAAGAAGCTATTTTTTTATCTACCATGATTTTGTTTTAAAAAAATTCGATTCGTTGGAAATAAAACAAGGATTATTAAATCGAGAGATTAAAAGCTATATTCTATGGATATTTTGTTGGTTCGCTTCGTTAATCTTGTAGTGGCAGATACCCAACCCACCAGTAAATGTAAGATTTAGTCATATTTAAAATCAGTCTAAAATTGTAAACCAATTTTCTGTTGTGCTATATTGTACCCTTATTGCAGTTTACATAGATTAGTTTATAATGAACAATATTTTTATGTTTCCCTACTTTTTCTAGAAACTTTATTGCAGTCTAATTATTTTAAACTTAAAGTTTAAGCCTTATTCCATAACTGTATTATGCTATTTTCAAGATTATCAATGTATAAAATTAAACATTTTTATGGGCTTGCTATTTTTTAAAGATGCAAGTATTTTACTATTTTATCTCTACTTCATAACAAATCCTTGTTTAATCCCCATCAAATTACATTGATTTAAGAACAATTAATACACATAATTCGTAATACATAAAGTAAGTTTTAGTTTGTGGCACACAACGCACCACAGATAAAGTTGACATAGATTTAGCCGTGCGAACGAGTATGAATTTTCAACGATGCAACATATTTATTATACGTCCGATTTTCATTTTTCAAATTTTGACATCGCTTTACAAGTATACGTGTGACGATAAAATGAACCACCTGTAGCTACTTAGTATCACGCTCAAATGAATTTTTCTGAAGGTGAAATGAAACAATTACTGTCTTACACATTTCTCTAGCAAATCAGCAAGTTCCAAGTTATGAGATTACGAAAAAAAGTTAATTCCCGCGTAAACCCACCAATGAATTCCCAGCTAGAATCAACAGCCCAGGAGGTGTCGCTAAAGATCTTTGGCTTAATCTTGGGCGGCTGCACGGGCTTGGCGGCGCAAGGCAGACACTTCTTGGCCTCCTTCCCGCTCAGCCTCTTGGCCAGATTATCCACGGAGGAGGATATCAGGGGGGTCTTGTCCTCGGCCTCCTCCGAGTCGTCCCAGTCGATTGGGTGGAGGACGCCGCCGGTGAGGCCGCAGCCGTGGCTCAGCTGGGCCTGCAGCCAGCCCGGCTCGCTGTGCCGGAACCTGTTGTTGCTGGCCAGCTGTCCCGCCAGGGCGTTCAGCGGTCTCGGTCGCCGACGGGTCACCAGGGCTGGACGCGGTATCGCGTCCGCCGGCTCGGCGTAGAACGGACTGCCCTGCTTCGATTCCGGCGTCATCGGGCTGTTGCTCTCGGAGCGGGCGAGGACTACGAGGCCCAGCTTGTTGCGCGGTGGAGTTAGAGCGCTCGGGCTGTTTAGCGAGTTGGCGCTACCTGCAATTTCGTCAGGGGGTTAGTGATTTACAGATTATTGGTTTCGTGAATTGAACTTGAGGTATTTTTTACGTTCGCTCTTGTAAGTTTATCTTGGATTACTTTAATAGAATCGTTCATATTGTAATAATATCTCATGATCAAACCAAAGATGTTGGCCTTTAATTTTAGGTACCAGAAAATGTTTTACATGAAAATTACCATGAAAATTTTTTACAGCACTCAATTGCAAGGATATTTTACAAGAGCAAAAATCTAGAAAGAAGCACTGTTATGAGACTCACAAACTCTGGATAAAAGATCAGGTCGTTTGCCCAAAGCCATATCTTCTGGCGAAGGAGTAGTTTCGGGACTTTTTGCATCCTGCAGAGGCTTAAAGCTGCTAAATTCAGGGCTGATTATTTCCTTGTAGCTCATTTTCTCAGTTGCATTTGTCTTGTCGTTTCTTATGATCATCTTCTCATTCACTTGCGTCACCAATTGATCGGTTCTCACAACTTTGTCCATTGGGCTCAGAATCGTTTCTTTACATTCATTGCTTGTCTGTTTTTTGCTAGGATCATCACCGTTCACCTGTAAAATTACCAAAGCATGCAATTATCCATTTGAAAAAACAGATTTTTATAAGTCGTACAACTATTTTGCTTAATAATACGTTCGAATTTCAGTATCGAGTGAAAAAGCACATACTTTCGGCGACCAGGTCGACGGGTTCGACTGGTCAGTGGTGTTCCAAATGTCCTCGTAGTCCGAAATCTTATCCGCCGGCGAGCTCCTGTAGTACGACTCCATGATGTCGGACTCCTGATAATGCTGGGAGTTCTTTCTCGCGTCGCGATCTCGGCGTCGTCGCGACTTGCCCGCCGTTCCCGAGCCCGGAGTCAGCGGCGATAAGACCTGCGGTGTTCGGTTGCCGTTCGAGAGGTTCTTCGGAGCTACCGGGGACAGAGCCGTGGAGGAGGACGATTTGTTCGAGGACGAGGGATTCGACGCTATTGACTTGGTAGACGAGGCGCTGTGAGGACTCAGGAGCGACGGTGTGTTCGAGTCTGATGGCGTGGACTGTAAGAAAGCGGAGAGTATAAGTTTTGATGGCACTTTATTCATCAGGCGATAAAGGTTTTGAAAATTGAAAGATTTTTTTTTTAACTTTCAGATAATACGACTGCAATATTGTTTTCTAGACCGTTTAAATTAAATCTTAAAAGTCAAACCAATTTTCTCTTGTAAATAAACCCTAAATTGAAAAGAGCAATTTTCGGAAAAACTCTACTATTATATCTAAAATCCCACCTGCACAGTATCGGCGTCGTTCTGATTAACGTTGAAGGTCACCGTGGCCGTGAAGTTGTGCATCTGCGGGTGGGGCTTCGCCCACCTCGGCGGCGGCGGTGGCGGGCTCTTCAGGTGGCAGCCCGGCGTCTGCACGACGTCCGGCGAGCTCTTGGCGGCCATGTCGTTGAATCCGCTGGCGATGTTCCGGTGGAAGTTGGAGGTCATGGAGTTGCTGCTCGCGGTGAACTGGCTACCGCGGACGAACTCGCTGGACTTGGAGTCGGCGCCGCTGCTGCAGCTGCCGCTCGTCGGGCTGAGCAGGTTGGACTCGACGTTGTGGACGATCGGCGAGGGCGAGCGCACGAGGCTCTGCACGAGGTTCGGCGAGATGAGCCGCTGGGAGAGCTTGTCGCTGGGGGACAGCTTGTTTTCGCGCTGCTGCTGCTTCAGGTCCAGAGGCTCGTTGAAGGTGGTGAGGTTCAGCGTGTTCGGCGGAGTCGGTCGGGGCTGACGCGGCAGGGAGGCTGTGAATGTCGTGGCTGCGAGGGTGTTCAGCGGCGAGGTGTTGGCTGGAATGTTTACTGGTGGCTTATCGAATCGTTCGGAAATTTACTGAAGAAGGAGACGGGAAGTCGTTTGTACTCACGGGAATCTTTTGCTGAGATTGGTGTTAGATTCAGAATGATGCTTTCGGTTGCTGGCGTCATCAAGCCGTTGTTATTGTTGTTGTTACCTGTAAAATGGATAAGCTAGTGATTTTAAAGTATCTAGTTATTTTAAGTAGTCGTCGTTTTTCATTTTGCTTTTCATTAAATAAGCTTTTATAAAAGTTGGTTCCAGTTTTCAGCAACTTTAGATGTAGTGCAGAAAATTATAAAATTTTAAGTTAATTTTTAAAATAAACTAATTATTATAAATATACTCTACTAAGGCTTCTTTACTTTGAATTATTTATTATTTTCAATAACTAAACATTATATTATATAATATTCAATAATATACGTCGCTAATTTCTATTGCCTATACTTTGTGACCTTCAATAGCCTTGCTATCTTAATAATAGAACGCCTAATGATCAATATATTATTTTTAAAAAGGTAAACACTAAAATTCCTTTGATCGACGACACAAATAATACATTGACCTACACAGAACCTTAAATTTTTGCAGAATTTCAAAAAATGAAAATCCAACGTTCACAATATCAACGTCGAACAAATCTAATAAAAGAACAGACGTCACTTTACATCAGTCCCGTCAATCCAAGCGAACATCTCGGCAGAAGCAAAAAGAAACGGCCAAGCTCGCCGTTTAAATTACCGGCGTGAAAGCTGCTGAGGCTGGAGGTGTTGCTGCTGCCGCCGCTCTCCGGTGGCTTCGGGTTCGCCATCGGATACCTCCAGAACTCTTGGCCGAGGAGCGCCAACGACGAGAGCTGCTGCCTATTCTTAGCCTCGCGCATCGCTCGCGGCAGTGTCAGCTGCACCGGCAGCTCGTCGCTGTTTAAACACAGAGAGAGAGAGGTGGAATACGTATGTGAGAAAACGCAGCGATTATTTGCGGAAAGAAGCGGCCCGTCTTTTTCGAGAGGTGGGGGAGCATCGATTATTCGCGGGCTCGGCTTAGACCCGCTCGAACGCGACGGAATTTTTCGAGCTAACGTAAACAAACGACGGGCACAGCCTTCGGCCGGGCTTTGTGAGGCGCGCGGCTCGATTTGCAGCAGCCGGTGGAGCTTTTGCTTAGGCAGGCCTTTGTGGCGGTTCGTCTGTCTCGCGTTGATAATAGTTTCAGGCGCGTTAATAATGCAGTTTTTTTTTTCCAAGCAAGACGCGTGGTAAGTAATTTTTAGAAGATTCAACAATTCTCTTAAAACTCGCCACGAATTTCCTCCGAATTTCACGCGTCGCGTCTTTTTTCTGAAGAGTACAAGCACTCGAAAGCGAAGTCCGATTAAGAGAGGCGCGCGGCGGAGGGGGATAGAGACTTGGCCGCAAATTCCGCCTTGATGAGTATAGTAGTTAAAGCTTTTTCTCTCACCAGCACTGGGAGTAATGGGCGATGAGGGAGGGGATGTTGTCGAACCTATTCTCGCTCGTTTCCAAGCTCAACTTTCCTTTGTTCGCCTGGATGAGGTAATGCTCGATGTAAGGACCTTTGCCGGCCGGCAGCCTCACCGACAGGGCCATCGTGTCGCTCTGGCTGGATTGTCGCACCACGAAGTTCTGAAATCAAGAGACAGGAGAGAGTCAAGCCGCGAAGCTCGGGGATTAGATCGCACTCGCTAATGGGAGGCGTTTGTTCTTTGGACGCGGTTGAACGGAGTGTTTTCTTGGCTAATGCTTTTCAGGATTATTTTGTTTTTCGGCTGAGATTTGTTGATTTTGACGTGTGTCTTGTTTTTGTGATATTCTCTTTTGAATAATAATCTTGAGCATTGGCAATATCGTGTTTTAAAATAGTTTAATTTTCTTACTATAACTCAGTGCGTTTTTAATAACAGCTTCTTTGTATCCTTCTTTTTATATTATTAGAGCGTCTTTATGTTGCCGATTACATAAAAACTTGACCTATTCTCCACTCATCCCACTTTTCAAAATAGCAGTTTAATAATCGATACAGGTTATTTATAAAATACAGCAAAGCCGTCGCGATTTCATTTAGAACCAGTTGAAACCCTCATAAAGGCCCGGAAAATTACGCCGTCGGAAAAGGCGATCTTCAATATAAATTCCCAAGCCCGGCAGTAACTCATCGCCTTCTAGCTCCGCGAAAGTTTCATTCCGCCTGCAGTTGGGGAAAAGCTGCAGCAGCGACCCGAAGGACAAAGAAACAATCCCTCCCGCCCCCCTAAAGCCGTCCAACTATCGCAAAAATTTCTCCGTATAATACAACGGCGCGGCACAAAGGGCGCATCGCCGAGAGATAAAAACTCATCCGCGCCGCGCAGCTCTCGCTCGTCAAAGGGCTGCCTGTCCCCCTCTCTTTCGCGGCGTACGCCTCTCTCTCTCTCTCTCTCTCTCTCGTCGGCCGTACAACGGCGGAGTAATTGCTGCGCGCGGCATTGTTTTTCGGGCGAGTCGCGCGCCGCGCCCCATCGACGTCGCCGGAAAAGCAGCGAGACAATGCCCTGATTACGAGCGCGGAAGCGAATTTCTTTCCCCGGAATTTCTGCAGCGGCCGACTTTTGCAGCGGTGGGGGGAGTGTATTTCTCAACGGCAGGATAATATAGGATTTGATCGATGAATTGTGAAGCTTTCGATTTTTATCGGGACTCGATTTTTAGCGCTGAGATATTCTAGCCCGTATACGCGGGGAGCAATTTTTAATTAAAGCTTTTTCGATTTCTATTTTCCGCATTCTTCGCGCGCGGGAGTTCGCTTCCGTTTCCCGTCGAGGCTTCGGGGGTTATTTTTTAATACGAGGCTGTTTTTTGGCGATAAAAAAATTCAATAAAGGACTGTGTACGGCTTTGTGATACATAAAACCATGAAAATTTATCGCTGGACTTTATTAATTCTTCTCTGATGTGTAAAAAAGTATTGCAATTAAATTTATAGATTTTAAATAAATTGCTTTTTACAGAAAATTGCTCTGTTGAATTTTTATTTAACGCCATGTTTTTACGGCAAAAAAGTAATAAAATTTTAATGAAATTTCATCGAGCTCTGCTACTCCAAAACGCCCGAAGCCCACAAAGATACTTTTCAAAAAAATCCATCAAAGTCAAAAGCTGCCTTTCCAACTTCCGTCCAGTCCCTCCGATTCCCGCAAAACAGCTCGCCTCGCTTCCGCACTCGCGCCCATCCGCGCGTCGACGAGCGTCGAAAAGCGCGCGCGAACCCGCCGACAACGAAGCCGCCGCGAGTCCCGGCGATTGTCTCGCGCTGCGGGCATTGACACACTTTTCACGCCCCGGCAGATGGAGCGGAATCGGGCTCCTTCGCACGCGACGCGCGCCGGATCGTATCGCAATTGGATTCGATTGTTGCTACGAGCCGTGCGCCGATAATCCGAGACTAACGGCGCGCCGGGTAATTAGCGGACGGATTGATTGCCGAGTCGGGCAAACGAATTGCTAATTCGACGCGACGTCGTTTTTGCGGAGCTGCTTTCTAACGATCGGCTGATTCTGTCGAGGTCGCGTTAGAAGCGTCGGTAGAATAGATGCAGACGAGTTTTCGCCGGCAGTACAAATCCGCGAATAGTTTTTTGTATACGACGGGACTCGCGCGTAGAATATTTGAAAAGCGCGTTTCATTTGAAATTGAAAACGCGCGGTGGGTTTTAAAATAGCGCAAAAATATTTAAATATCGTGTTTCGAAATATACACCTCTTCTGTGCACGCTCGAGAAGTAAACTTACGGCAGAAATTTCATCGGCACTTTCTCACGTAGTGAAATGTTCAAAACGAGTTTCGTCGCTGCAAAGAGCCATATTTATGCTCGTCGGAATCGATAACGACGTTATTTTTACATTCGCATGTTGCCGAGTTGACTGAACTCGGGGCCCTTCGAAATTCCCCTCGAATGAAAAACATTTCGTTTGCAAAAGCTCCGTTTATTTATACGACGAAAAAAATTGTTAATACTACCCATTAAAAAATAGCTCTCAAAAAGCAAAATGAATTCTCCGCGCCGAAAATCCCCTCGTTCCACCGACACAATCCATCATTTCCCCCAAAAAAGCCGCGCGACCGAATTCCAATCCCGCCGACTCCCGCGACCCCGACTCGTCCTCGTCCACCCTTACGTAACCGCGCTCGACCCGCGAGCTCCGCGCGCTCAGGTTCGTTGCTCTCCTTACCCCCTCCTCCTTGCCCTGCAGCAGGTGAAAGGCGCCGGCGCGCTGGATGCCCGGCAGGAACCAGATCGGGTGCGAGCGGATGAGGCGCTCGATGAGGGTGATGCTGCAGGCGACCTCCTCCTCGCCGGCCGAGTCCTCCGAGCTGCTCGCGACCGTCGAGCCGCCGCCCGCCGACGTGCCCGAGCCCTCCGATGACAGCGAGCCCTCGCTCTGGAATCAGTGCAAGGGACGTTAGGGGTGGTGGTTGGCTTTTGGTTATCTTCGGGGAGGGTGTAGTTTTTTTTCGCAGATTCTGGGTCGGCAGCGCGCGGTTTGAAAATTGCGAAAGTAACGGCGAGCCGAATGGCTGGGTTTGTTTTTGTGTACGGGTCGCAGATGCTGCTCGGAGTGGGATTTCTTTTCTTGTTTCTTATTAATTTGTTTTCGTTTATTTTTAGCAGCGGATTAGATGTCGCAGCTCTCTTATTGTATCTCAAGGTGTTATTACGTTGATAATTTTGCGCGGTTGATATAATCTGCACTTTACAGCAATTGAAATAACTATTAAACAAGATTAAGAACGAGTAAAGTGGAAATTCAAGTGTCGTACAGTGGCGATAGTAGATACGAGATTTTGATTTTTTTTTTAATTCGAAGTACAGGAAACCTAAAATTAGAGAGAAAAAAGCTTGCTTATAAATTTTCAATTATTGTTTGCAAAAAGTAGTTTTTTTCCTAAAAAATCAAAAACAACTTCCGGAATAAGCGATACTCTTTCAGCTCAGAAATAAACTATTTTCCCGCCACGCAAACTCCCGAATCCCCGCTGTCCCTTCGCGTCGCCCCGTTTATTGGACCTAAATCCAAAAAAACTCGCCTCCCCAAAGAGGCACTCGGAGCTCAAAGAGCCTATTACTCTGGCCGCGCGAAGCCTCGCCATAAGCGAAAGTATCAAATTATCAAACGGCGCTTCGAGAAAGGCAATCTCCGACGAGCGGGCCGCCGTTCATATTCCATAAAGTACAATCAAGCTCGCGGGAGGCGGACTTTCGCCCCGCTGTTTACGGGTGGATCCTAATTAAAGAAAAGAGAGAGAGAGAGAGAGAGAGAGAGAGAGAGAGAGAGAGCGGAAGCGGAAAATACGGGAGCGTCTAGACTGCGAAAGAGCCTCTGGAGATGATCGTCCCCGTTGCGACAGGTGTTCTTTCCCTCTTTGGCAGCGCGCCATGTGAAATCGAGGCCGAGAGTCGTACTCATTGTTTCCACTCCCGTATATATATATATATATATATCGATTTGCGTGCTTATGAAAAAACAGCCGAGCCTTTCTTTTCGGCTATTATCGTTCTCCGTGGCCGTCGCCGCGTAATTAAAAAGTCGGATGGCTTCTGCGCGTTTTTCGCGCGGTCCTTTTTCCGAATTAAAGGCACAGAAATGTGCCGGTCGCTGTTTCTTCTTTTTTTTTCCAAGCGTATTGCAGTCCATTGTGCGGCATTTTTTCTCGGAACGTCGCGGTCCTATTGTTCCCGTCGGGTTTGCTTTGCCTCCGTCCGGGATATTTCCAGGGGGAAATTCTTCTGGACGCTCCTTTGCGATTGAATTTGATCGGCGGATTATCGGCGGACGCGCTGAATTTAATTCGGTTACGCGGCGGAGAAAGCCTTTTAACGATACGATAAACAATGAGAAAGTGCGCGGTATTGACACTTATTAAGTGGAAATAATCCTTGATAGCCCGGCTCGTAAATCGTTCGTGCACTTTCCGTCTGCTGTGTTATTGGCCAGGTGTAAATGAGTATTACTTTCTCCGAGAAAAAGCCCGACAATTTCGTTAAATGCTCGTGGCTTCTTTAAGACGCTGCGCGCGCCGTGCAGGTTAAGATCTCGTAGCAGAAAGTGCTCAATTAACAGACGAAAAAATTCATCGTTTCACTCAACGCGATTCTAAACACAGAACAATGAATTTAAGATTATAATATTCACAATCGTGAAGCGGAGAAAATGCCCCGGGGTCGTTATTCGTTACATAACGGTACAAGTAAATCAGGGAGAAATCGCTTTCCGCGATATCGCGAGTGCCCAACTTCTCGGCTTATTTCTCCACGGGATGATTCACGCAAACGTCGTCTCCCTTTTCTCCGGACTCTCGGCGGCAGTTACCGCGGCTATATCGCTATACTGCTCCTGCTTCGGGGACAAGCGGCACTGATATTAACATTTGAATGATCTGTATTTACACTGAGAAAAATGTCGTAAGAAAATTTAATACATCATGTAATAAAAATTACTATATTATATAGTAATGC
>JAWWEM010000044.1:19284565-19297212 GCA_035582935.1 Ormyrus thymus
TAGCAATTATTATTTTCCTTTATTATTTTTCTCTGTTGTAACGGTTATTTTTTTCTTGCGAGGTTAACTTTCTTCATCAGCTGTGAACCCCCTATGCAATGCTCTCACTCGCTGACCGTTGCCAAGCAGTTTGTTAGTGACCCTTATCTGTAATTGTATTGGCCCTTAACAATTTGTCACTTTCTAACAGCGATTTTGCTTCTTGTAAATTTCTGTCTGTCTTATTTTCTGCAGGACTTGATTTAGATTCCGAGTCGTCTTCTTTGATTATTTTGAGTCCTTGTTTACCTTAAAAGTAATAATGACCCATTACGAAGAGATTAAGTATTCTTGTTAAAATAAGTTGAAAAAATCTATAAAATTACCTCACAGTTCATTACATTGACGTCATTGCCGTTATCATTTTCTATATCTTCAAGATTTACATCGGACATATCTCGTAAGCATTCCCTTAACTTTTCCCATGGACCAAGTGTTGTCGCTGAGATTTCTCCTATCTAACAGTAGTAGTACATTAATTAAAGATTACTTACGCCTCCATTACTCTGCACTGCAAAACATTCGCACAAATTTTTATTATTAAAGGTTAACTTTTAGCTAAGTTGAACTAAGTGCCAATGCATTGGCAGCGGTTTTTTTTGCGGGTCACCCTGGTGACGCACTATTTGTCTGTTGAGCATTTCAAGTAGACTTGAGCATACACTGAAAGAAATTTCGGCTTGGAGACGATCAATTTATTAAAAACTTTTTGAGCACTAAATAAATTGAACATAATGCATTCCAAATATAACAAAGAGAGTCATATGCACCTGGGGGTGAAGAGATTTGTTAATGGAACTAACGCTGTCTGTCGCCAGTATCATAAGCGCTTGTTCTTTGAGCGTATATCTTTTCAAGTCTTTTAATCGATCGCGTGCGCATGGCTAATAAATTTGAAGGTAGTTATTTTCTACAGCTGAAACATTTGGGACTCTGAGAGTCCCAATTTGGAACGGTCCTGGTACGATATCCACTTAGGAATTAAAGTTTCTGAATAGAGCGCGTGCGAATCGCTTTTAAAAATGACATCAGTCACAATTGCGTTGAAGCAGCCCAAGTCGCTGAATTTCCCTATTTACCCGGCAGCAGTTGCAAAGCGTGTCAGTGTAATTCATAAATCCGGGGCGGCGCTCGACGGCAGCTCATATAAATTCGAGTCATCACTCGATTGAGCGACAGCTGACAAAGAGGCGCACATAGCGGGTGCGTTTAATCAGCGATAAAGAGGAGATTGTTCAGAGCGGCGCCTCGGAAGTCTCGTTCCGGCGTTATCGTTACGGAGCCTGAGCCTCGGAAAGGAAGCCGGCCGGAGGTGCAATAAAGGAGATTACGCGAGTCGACGATTCAGCGATGATGATGAACTATGCTAATCTAATTCTACCCCTCGGCGTTGCCTCTTCTCGCCTCCGGAGCTTGATATCTTGTTTACTGGCTGTCCTCGCTGCTTTTATTGTAAAGGGAATAACTGGACGAACGAGCGAGATCCCGTTTGCGAGGAATTTCCTTGGCGTTAAGCAGATGGTAATTGTGGCGGGTAAAGAGGTTTCTTATCTGTGTGAATGAGCGTTGAGGAAAAAGTTGAAATGCATTAATTAGCAGTGATTCGATGTATTGCAAATGAAAACAGTGTGTATATACGTATTTTGCCGTTCTTCATTGTACGAAGTTACTGAGCAAGACACGGAACATCGACCGCACTTACTGGACTTGCCAAAGTTTAGCGCGGACTCGGAGCAGAACTGATGGTTAAAGGTTTCCGTCCTTGGGCATAGAAAATTGGGAGTAAAGTGAAGTTGCAAGGGATAAGCAGCTCTGTTTATAGTAGAAATTGTTTTCAACGCGATGATGATAATAATGATAATAAATTAATTAATAAAACACATTCTTCGCGGCTACTCTTATTACAAACAATAAAAGTTGTTTTAAAACTCTAAAAAGATAATTTAATCCATTTCGAAAAAGGAAGAAAAGCGCCATTGAAGCATTACGTATAAATTCGCTCCCTTCGCCGGCAAACCTCCATTATACTAAAATCAAATAACACAGGTCAATAAATCACCTCCTAATTAGCATCCGAATGCCTTTTCAATAGCGGGCCAAAACGCCTTTTTAAAAAGGCTCGCGCGCCGGCAGATCGATGGCTCCGAAATACAAAACGGTTCGCGCGCCCCTTCGCGCATTAAAGAGTTCATTTGACGCGTCCCTCCGCAGAGCGTTCCGGGGCACTTTGTGCAGGGACACGTACGAGCGGACAGCGAGTCAGCGGAAAATTTGCATCGCGCAGAGCGATAGCGGACTTTACGAGGCGGCTTTTAAAGAAATTAATTGCGGAGAAAAGAGGGGGGCGACGGCGCGCTTCGGGAATAAAGGATGCCGAGGACTAATTGTTTAGTCGATTTAGCTTCGCGATTACGTTTTTGATTGCTTTCGGGTGAAGGGTATTATTCGGAGTCGTTCGATGGTTTTGTATAAAGGGCGGTTTTTGAAAAGGAATAAAAGTTTTCAGTGGCTTTTTAGTAGACTTTCTGGACTAACTTTATTGTCTGTTCGATTTTAGTATGATACTTGATCGTAAGATAGAATTTATGAAAAGTAGTTTAGCTGCATTTTAGTAAATTCTTCTGTAGACTATTTAAAAGCTTGTTTGTTGCTTCGTAAATCAAACTGGAAACGTGCTTACACTGACAAAAACTCAACCAAATACAAAATATGTGTTATTTTTTCAACCGAATATTAAAAGCATATATTTTTTGTTTCATTAAAAAGGTTCCAAGAAACGCTTCTCTCAAAACACCACTAAAGATATTTTTTGAAAAATTACTGCTGCATCAAATTAACTCGCATATTTCACGACTACCCATAACTATAAAATCTATCGCGCGAAATTAATATTCCCATTAACTCGCAACTATAAATCCAAACTACACCAGCCGCTCGCTCCGCCGAAACAAAAGCACTCAATCATTTTCCCGCGCCAAGCTTCTGCAAAACACGTCAAGTCAACGCGAGAGTAAATTCGGTTTGCAGCTCGCACAACAAATTTCGTCGCATCCGCTAAACAAAAGGCTGCCGCTTAGCTAAGCGAAATCCCGCTCCCCTCCCCGGCTGCCGGGGAGACGCCGCGAATAGGGCTAATTTACCTAAACTGCGGAATTCGACGATTGTCGAGAGCGAAATTACGCTTACGCCGAGTTGGAGGTGGAAGAGGAAGCGCGTCTTCGCCTCTCTTTTCCTCCTTCGCCGCTGTGAGCGCATTACGAGAGGCTTAGAATTCTGCCTGTGGCTGAGGAAATGGAATTGTTCGTAAACATGATAATTAGTGGTGAGTCATTTGGTGCGGGAAAATAAGTTGGATGGAGTTATGATAATACTGGATTTATTTCCCCGATATAGTTCCTTTTTTATTACTTTTCGCCGCCAAATTTATCAGGAATATGATAGAGACTTTGTAAACGAAAAATACAATTAACTTTCAATTATTTTTCTGTCTAAATAATGTTATGTACTTAAAAAAGAGTAATCTAATAAAACTTTTTTTCCTTCTCTGAAAACCGTTTTATCTTCTTGAAACAACTCGTAAAAATACAGCAAAGTGCTGTCGATAAAAGCTCTCGTGCACCCGATGCTTTTGGCGATGTTTCGATAACGAAACGTACGAATATCAGAATCATTTCGATAATTTAATTGAAATAATTATCCTAGCTCAAAAATTAATTAGCCACTGATTAAATCGAACGGATTATTCGAATTTTATCCGTCCACTTCCGCGAGGCGGCGTAATTAACTCCGCAGCTTCCGTCGCGCACTCGAAATAACGAAGTATCGCCGTAAAGCGTTATGCTTAAATGAACCGACGAGCTCGAAATATCTTCTCTACAATCTTGCTCGGATCGCGAAACTTTTCCCCGAGCCGCCGGCGAGCCTCGGCCCGCACACAGACAAAGCTTCGTTACGAAATCTTCGCGGCAGCCTTGTCTCGGCAATCTCGTGCGCATCCGTCACTTCTTTTCCAGCGGCGGCGCAATTCCGTCTGCGTTTTCGGAATAATTTAATTAGCGAGAGTCTCGGCTGAAGTGCCTGCCGGGTCTCGTCCCGTGGGCTTAATAGCGGAGGGTTGCCTCCGCGCCGCCTCTCTCTCTCCCCTCTTTTGCGTGCGGCTTCTCGCGAGCATCTCGCGGAGAGCCTCCGGGGAATCGTCCTCGGGCTCGATCGGTTTAACGAGGATGATCGTCGATGTCTTCGCTTAATGAGCGCCGCTCTAAGTGTGCCCGCCGTGTCTCCCGGTGAACGGCGGAACTTCCGAGGAACGCTCGATTGCTCTTGAGACGCGCTCGCCGCGGCAACTGCTGACGGCGGGGAGCTGGAAGTGAATTCGATTGCCGGATTGCGTTTTCGACGTGGTGACGAGAGAGAGGAGGCGAGGGTTCGTGCGCCTTTTGCGCTTCGAGGTTTTTTCTATGGGTGTTTGAATGTAGAACTTTTGAAATTCGGGCGAAATTGCTTAAAAGTATTAGCAGAAGTACTGAAAGTGGACGAAGTTAGTAGTTTTTGCAATTATGACTTAATCCTTGCTTCATAAAGTTTAGCGTCATTACCTTAAGGTTAAAAGGGCGTTTATTTCGTTTACGATGAAGTTTACTGCCTCCCTTATGGACACTAAAAATGTGTGAGCCAGCTTAATTATAATTTGTGCATTCGTTTCCTGATAATTAAGATTATAATAAACAATAATATAGTGATATAAAATAATGCACCTATCGTTTTATATTACAATGTAATATAACAAATAATAGATAAAATATTCTTTTTTACATGTAGCCCTTTGTCAAATGGCTTAATTGCTTTAGGTTTTCATTATAACTTTTAGAATCAAGGAAGAATTACAGGGATTTAGAACCACCGGAGCGAAAATGTAAAGCGCTCGCGTCCAGCTCAAATAATACAATTATCACTTAGCTGCGGCGTACTCCAAGTTAATTTTGAAACTGTTACGTGGAACACCTGACTACCAACTAGTTGCGGTATCCACGGAGAAAGTTTCCGGAGCCGGGACGAATTGAATTTGCGTGATTGGACTGCGAGGTTCAGGTTTTATGGCCCGAATTAAAAAGCCGCCCCTAAACAACGAAGCCCCGAGATTTTTTTTTCACCGCCCCGACAAAAATTCCATTAACGTGGAAAGCGAAAATTTGCCTTTCGAACCGCCGCGCGCCGCCCGTAAAAAGCCAGCTTTCCATTTTACAACAAAATAAAATCTTAACGAACTTCGCCGCGGAAAGGGCAAACTTTCCGCGGAAACTTTCAAAGGCTCCACATTTGCAATTTCACTTTTGATCCAGTGATAGCCCATCCTTTCGGTCGCTTGTCCCCGGGAAAAAAAAATATTTATACACCCAAGTCCACCGCAAACTTTGAGCCGGGAAAACCGGAGGACGTATGAAAGCGACACAACGGAAACATTTCCGATGTGGATTCGTCGCTCCGGTCCTTTGAGCCTCCCGAATGTAAATGGCAATTTTCAAAGTTTCCAGCGTAACGAGATCCGCGGAGCAAGAGAAAAAAAGGTTAAACTTTTAATTAAAAAGTAACCGAGAGAGAGAGAGCTTTCAAGTCCATCCCCTCGGGCGGCCGACAGTTTGATTGCGCCGGAGGGACAGCTAGCGTGACCCCTTTGTCGAACTTTAAGTCGATCCCGGCGCTTATTATTTACTGCGAAATCGATACGGCGATTATCCTCGGAGCTCCTCGCCAGCCATTATCCGCGGAGGCGCGTGCATTGTCCGCGCGGAAAATGCGAGATCTCGGGATACTCTTATTGAATGGTTATTGTTGGATGTTGACAATGCGCGGCGGGAGGGACTTTTTTCCGTAACGAGAGAGAGAGAGGAACTTTTCTATGGAGGCGAGCCTTTTAGACTGGCGTTTGAATATTTTCCCTGGCTAAGTGAAATATGGATCCAATGCTCGGGCGTTTCTATGTATCGCTGGGAGCTCGCTCGTGAATTTTAAGCAGAGAGGCTTGGTACTTTTGTACGCGCTGAAGTGGATTTTAATGGAGCTGGAGCCAAAGGGAAAAAGTCTTTTTTATGAAAATTATAATGTTTAGAAAGTCTGGTGCGCCCGTGAAGTTTTCGATTTTTATTTTGCTGAACGAGAATAAATTAGCTTGAACTTGAGAATTACGCATGTCAGCAGAATTCGTGCACGTTAATAGTGTACAAGTGTAGGTGAAAAAAAGAATCTGCTTGCGCGATCAACTTAAATGACAGTACGATGAGAGATCAGGAAGTTCAAATTATAACCTCCTCACCATCAAAAATGGGAATCGCATCTAGTCCAGCTGCGTATCACTCCAACGCTGCAAGCAAAACAGACTATCAGAAATTCGTAACCAAAGACTCCGCAACCGGCAGATCCGCGAAACCAGCGAAGCCGCACGTCCACAACGTCCAGGTAAGCAGAGGCGCTGCAACCTAAACCTGCAGCTCTTCTGGAAGCTGATTTTACCCGTCCTTAATTCGATTTGGGCCAAAGTACATTTTTATTCCTTAAACCACTCCGCATAAGACAATAGACCGAGCTCCGATTGTCGGTGAATTTAAGCTCGTTGATTTAATCCGCTGGCCCAAATACTAACTTTGTATAAGAAGTCGAAAGGGCCTGGCTGCATAGAAAGCGGTTGAGCTTAAATGGGGTATACTTTTGATACTTCTAACTGAACTTAAATGAAGCCCAAGGACTTTACGCTGAATTTTAGTACACTCTATTCTTTAACGTATTTTTTCTACACAGCGAGAATCTAATTATAAAAGTTATCAATCTTCGCGGCGAAAAATTTTATAATAGATTTCGGACCTAATTAGCTTCGAAACATCAGATGCTGTTAAGAATTACGTCATGTATTATGAAACGCTGTACACTTAATTATTTAAAATTATAAAGGAAGAGCGTAATTTTACGAAATTCTATATCTTGCACACCTCACGATTTAAACAAAGAGAATAAAAGAAATCAAAGAGCGCGACAAGTGTCATTACTTCTGAATCGGCGCTTTAATCCGAAACCCGTCAATCTCAGCACCGCAAACGCCGAGTCTCAAGAAACCTTCCGCCCCGAGACAATACAGATAGCAGTCGGCGCGAGTCCCCGAAATCCGGCGCGTCCGCGCATTCGCGCGGCGCAGCCCCCGAATCCTCCGCCGCGAGAGAGAGAGAGAGTGGCGAGGGTGCTGAAAAATCGCGCCGGCGAGATTAATTTCCGTTCGGGGCGGCGTTCGTTAAACTCGTCGCATGATTAATCGAGCCGCCTCCTTCCGGCCTGTCTCGCAAGCTGCACTTTCTCTTTCTTTCGAGGCCCCCCCCCCTCCCGCGGTATGAATAATTTCGCGGCTGCCTCTCGATTCCGCTCCCCCATCCCCCTTTTCACGAGTCGAGAATAATTCACGCGAAACACGCACCGCGTGTGTCGTTTCCCCCCCTCTGTGCGGGGATCCCCCGCCGGTCCTCTCCGCACGCGAACCTCTGAATCTTCGGTCGTGCGCTCCCGAAAATGAGAAGACACGCTGGTGGAGAAAAGGGATTCGAGCGGCGGATGCTCTCTCGGTGCTGATGTGCAATTGAATTTTTGAAGGGAGAGACGGAGCGCGCGGGCAAGGTTTTGTAAGAAGGTTAGGTACGCTTGGGGGGAGGGGCGGCAGATCGGGTAAGGAGATTTAGGCGGTATAGAGGAGGTGTTAACTAAATTTTATAACGTTGATTGATTTAGTTATAAAATGTATGGCGGTGCAAAGAAGAGAAAGCGTTATGAAATATCGTTGCTGAAAGCAGCTTGCTACCTCTTTTCTTAGTTCGAAATTGGTCCCTTGTTCTGCCATTTATTTTTCTTTCAGGTGTTTTAAAAATAATCAATTCCTATCCGTTCATTATTCGCGAATCCTTTAATATTCAAAGTTTGTAGTGCAACTTCCGAAATTGCTCATCAATTGCGCATTGACACTTAAATTAGAAATCCTAATACATCTTAAAACGAATGTCACAATTAAAAGTTAATATAATCACGCATTCCACCGTGAACCCAAGATCCAAGCGTAATAGAACACTCGACGCACCGGTGTAATTAAGCGTCTCTCAAATATTAAATAAAGATATTAATTGGCGCAATTTGCAGCGCGGCGGCCCATGTAAACCAGCGCAAATAATTCACCCAGCCTCCGTCGGGGATCGCCTTTTTCCTCCGTCTCGCTTTCCGCCGGCCTTCCTTACCCGCGAGCCCCCGCAGGCTTTTCCTTTTCGCGTGCCAGCCGCAATCAAGCGTATCGATTCACAAAGGCGAAATGAATTGGCCTTCATTTTTCATGTACAAATGGGATTAAAAGACAAATTGATTTACCAATTACGCGCGAGCCGTGATCTATTTCTCCTTATGCTCCAATGATGTTAGGGGGGGAAACCTGACTAATGCCGGAACGTGCCGAGCTTTCCTTTTTTCCCTGCCGCGCAGCCCCCCCCCCTCTTTCCTTATTTAATTCCTCCGCCTGCGAGATTTCTCGCAGACGCCTGCAGTCGGGGGGAGGGAAATCTTTTTTTGATATGAACGAAACGTTCGCGAAACGGAAAGGCGCTGCCGATACAGGGGTCCGAGTGGTAATTACGGTCGTTTGGTTAACTGTCGTATTATTGTGCCTATTTACGTTTTATCATTTAAGAATAAAAGCAGCTGTAGCACCTGTTACTTAAGTTGGAGGAATGTTATGGATATTGCCTACTGTATTGGTGGCGGTGCGGGATGACGTTATTCAACTCAATCATAATATCATGTTATGGTTCGGTTATTTGTTGTATTGTTCGTATTCTTAGTTTGTATGAAAGCTTATGATATTACATGTTGCAATAATAATAATGGTGATAATGAAATATACGAACTATCGAATAAGACATTCGAGAATATCTCTGAAGTTCTTTCCTGTTCTGATTAAATAATAAATGAATTCATAATAATAATCACAAAGCATCAAATCTCTTTTTGTTGTTAAAAAGAAAAAAAAAACAATGAATTCAAAACAATAAATATTCTTCCAATAAAAAAGTAACTCCCACTTCGCCTTGCAACCTATAATTGAAAATTCAAACGCACGACAAGCCTCTCAACCGACAGCCGCCGTCGCTTCGCCGCCACATAATCGAAAAGGAAATCTTCACCCCCCCGCGATAACGCGGCTAAAGGAATCACTTTCCATTTGTTCCGCGAACTTGCGCCTAACCTCCTTCTCCCCGAGCCGCGCGCAAAAAAGCTCCGCGCCAAAGAGCGGGAAACTTTTGTTTTGATTACCGGGCGCTCGGGAAATTATGCCAAAAATTACGAGCCCTCTCGCCCCCCGGGCGGCTAAAAGGCTTTGAAGACGAGGAGCACTGAGAGCGACGTCTCCGCCTTAAAATAAAGTCGCGGGACGGGGAGGGGGAGGGGAAGACCCTCCGGAGCTCGGAGCCGGGGCTAAATGCCTGCGAGGGCCTTTCGGCACGAATCAAGGCGGCTTCGGCGTGTCTTAAGGGCGGATGAAGAGGCCGCGCGACGCTCCGAGCAATCTCGCTCGATTAATTGGACTTTCTTTTTTCGTCCGTGTTTCGGCGGCTCGTTCTCTCTCCTTGATTTATTGCTGATTTGCGGGGGCTTCCGAGCGCGCGAGTCGGAACTCATTTCGGGGAGGATTGATTGTTTCGACTCGGGCTTAATGATAATATTTTAGTTCGCGATTATGGGGCGAATTAGCCGCGATGTTTCATTGTTTTCGGGGCGGTTTTAATTGCGATTCTCGCGCGAAAGGAATCGTCAATTATTTAAGTTTAACAATACGCGAAGGCGCTCGAAAATTAAAAGGGTGCAGTATGATTTGCCCCGTGCACTTTTAATCATGTAGCGAAATTGAACACGTGCTTATAATGTGTAAGCACGCCGTTTGGGTTATTATGATTGGGTCATAATTCTTTGACGGTAACTCTTGAATATGCATGCGCCGAAAGTAATTTAGAAATGTATAATTTCTGAGAAAATGTAAGCTGATTTGAATTTTCAAGCCATTATAGAGAGTACACTATATTAATATCTAAAACCATTAAGGCGGAGAAGGTTTCGGCGATGCCCTAAAACCTAATTGCTTCAATAAACTTAAGTGTCAAATTAGTTGACTTTAAACAGTTTTTAAAAAACAGTTTAATATTCAAAAGTCATGAACAATAACTTTTGAATATTTAAAACGGGGGAAAATTGAATATGTAAAACATGATCATTATTTATACTTTCTGCATTTAAAATAATAGTATACAAATAATTAATGTAGCTAATATTATTATGTATTTCGCAGAAAAAACTCGTCGCCAATGCAGAAGGAAAATAATTTTTTTAAAATTAGCACCGCACCCCAAGAAAAACTGAAAGCCCTTTCCCGCCTCCAAGTAGCCCCCTCCAAAATGCAAAAGTTCGCCGGCTCGTATAAATTTCGGGCCGAAAGACCGCCTGAAAAACTCGAGAAAACGAGGCAAAAGAGCAGCCGCCGATAAGCGGGGCGTCTCCTCGCGTCCCGGGCGCACGGCATCGGCGCGGAAAAGCCCTTCCGGCCGGCGTCTCCTCGCAATGAGAATCAATCAGCCTCGTCGCTGCGCAGATTGGGATCGGCTGGCGGGGCGGCCCGCTTTTATGGTGATAGCGTCCTGGCTCGGCTCCAGCCCGGCATCAAGCGCACGCAGCGGCTCCTCCTTTAATTCAGGCCCGCCGCTCGGCGGCGGCGCGCGCCCGGTTCTCAAGGCGAAGGCGCGCGCGCGCTCTCCGCTTGCTTTGTTATTACGCGCGCTGGACGGCGCGAGCTTCCTATCATAACTTCGGGGAGATTGCGAGCGCCCGCTGGGAACGGGGGCTGCCGCCGGGAGAGCCCTTTGATTACGGACGACGTTTCGGCTTTTATTTTTTTTTTTGAGAAATTAGAGGGGCCTGCTATGTTTTCGGGTGCTTGTGGAGTTGCTTTTGAGGGCGGGGAGCTTTGATAAAGTGGAGCTTTAGCACCTTAGTTAGGGAACGCTTGATGATGTGAGAAATGAAAGAAAGAAATATTACGTTGGTGTTGACGAATTACGTATTACTTGTATGTTTGTGAATGTTATGATGCGTAAATATATATTTCGTCGTAAACTTTTAGTATAACAATTCTTGATTTAATATTCTACGTAAAATCATCAATTTATCATCTCTGTTTAATGATATTCTATAGTTTACACTATTATATTTACTTTTTTTCTTTTCAAAGTAAGTATTATCCGCGACTTTGAGATTATTTCAATTTCTAATATTCAGTTTGCATTCTGAAGAAAGTGCTTTGAGCAAATTCCTTCGGCCATGGCATTTTTCTGTGCCTTTTTCTGAATAAGGCTTGAATATTCAAGAGCATCGCATAAATGCAAAACTCAGCTGCATTAAATTTGAAAGAAGCACTTTGCATAGCAGAATAAGAATGCGCCCCTTTATTTTCCAGTTGTCCGCCTTACTGCCAAATGGAATGTCGATAAGTGAAAGGGTTTAAGGCCTTTTCATCCGTTTCCTCTTTGTTTTCCGTAAAAAGACAATGTGAAAGTACTTTTTAAAAAGTTAAACACAGTGAAAAATTTAAACAATTATTATATATCATATTCTACATTCTTTAAGTTGTAAAATAACAGAAGCTCTGTTTCTAAATAAACGAACCATATTTTTAGATAAAAAATTCAAAGGCACACTTACGCCCGTTTTCTCCTCCGATCTCCCTTAAACGACCAATAGAGAATTCATAACTTAAAAGCCAATCTTTTAGCGCTACACCTCAGCCCGAAAGCGACTCACCGAACGATCCTCAGATTTACAGCCCCTCAAAGTCCCGCAACGACATCCGCCGCTCTCCGGACTTCCAAAAGCGCGGCGCGTAAAAATCGACCCTCGAATCTCTCTCCGTGGAGGCCTCCGCGGCGCTTCCACGCCCGGCCGTAAATACCCGAAGTGCACCCGCGGAGGTTATTGCCCAGAGTCCATAATCCGACTCCCGGGCAGCGATAGCAACTAGTTGGCAAGCTTTTTACCCGCGGCATTCCGGCCAAGAAGCTAAAGAGCGAGATATTTACGAGGGCCGCCGAAATTCGCGAAAATAATCGACGCGGCGCGGGCAAGACGACACCCCCGCCCTCCGGCCCGTGTTTATTGCGCTCTCGACGCGTTGTCGCGAACCCCTCCCCGGGAGCGCGGCAAGTTTCGCCGCTGCTCATCAAGCGGCGAAACATTAAACGCTCTCGGAGAAGCTCCGGGACGGGGAGTGTACGGTTGCGTCAACCCGCGATATGAGCTGGGATAGGAAGTAATTGAAGTTCACTGTTCGGGCGTCGTAAAATCATGTTTAGGGCGACATTCTGATGTATTATGGAGGAGGTTTTTAGTATCGGGCGTGCGAGAAGAGATTTGTAAGGGAGTTCGATGTTGACTGGATCCGGTTTGTCGACGAGACTGTGTTTTTTGATGTAGATTCCCTGGTAGAAAATAAAGCAGTCCTGCTGGTTAAAATATTAAGCACTGCCTAATTTTTTTAAGCTACTCATTAG
>JAWWEM010000044.1:19298506-19315596 GCA_035582935.1 Ormyrus thymus
ACACGGAGAAAAAGTTTCAGTAAAAATTACTATACTGTTTAGAAAAGCGAACACAGACTGCCAAAATCCAAAAAATTCTTATACTTTTTAGTAAATTTTAGTAAAAATTCGCGTAATTTTTTTTATATTAAAAATTAAGCTCAAGGTATAAAAATATGTAAGACGTAATTTATTAAATGTTCCTGAAATTTAAGAAAAATTTACTAAAAAGTATGGTCATTTTTTGGGTTTTGGCAGTCTGTGCTTGCAGTACCAGAAAATTTAGTAATTTTTATTGAAATATTTCTCTCGGTGTAGTAATTTTAAATACAAATAGATAACTTAATTCAGGCATAACATACACCTTTCGTTAAAAATTAATGAAATTTTACGTTTCTTACATAAGAAAAGATTACAAAATCTTCTCAAATTTTTTTAATTTAAGTAAAAAAATGTATAAAAGTCAAATTAATAATGCAAAAGCTTAAAATGAGTATATAATCACATTTGACAGACATTTCACGACATTATGTAACATCTTGCAACGCTTTTTTTAAAAAAATTATTTAAAATAACTTAAATCTTATCTTTCTTTTTTTAGCAAATGAAAAGGACGACGAGTGCGAAATTGCAAATACCATGAAATTCTGTATGATGGAGTATTATAAAAAACGAAGAGAGTAAAATCACCTGTAATATATAATAAATTAAAATTTTTTACATTATTATATAATAATAAAGAATAAAATTATCCATATTTTATACCTCATTCGAAAAGGTCACTGTTACTCATTGCTGCTTCACGCTTTCTTTACAAATGTAAATTTCCTTTATAGCGTTTGTGGTTCGATATTATTAAGTAAAACTGAAGGTAATGCATAACTAAAAACATACTTCTTTAAAAAGATTACGTTAATTAAATGTAATTTATGATAATGTAATCATAATTTACGAGGTATTTATATTCATATTTCTTAACTAACAAACGGAGACATTAGTAACGGCAATCCAATGCTGCGAAATTAGACCCTATAAAATTTGCCAATCACCAAATTTGCCGCTTCCTGGAAAACTCAGCCCAATCAGGTCATAAAACCAGCCGTATTTTCCAACTGGGAGTGAGAATTTCATTTTAAAACAATTATTGCACATTCCATTGGTTTCGCCGTACTGATTCACTGTTCGACTTAATAAACAGAATTGGATTAGTAACGTTACTTACGAAGTGCGTAGAACGTTATAGGATTCTATATAAGAGCGCAGCATATCCATCGGTAAGTTTAGTCACGAAAAACTTGTGGACCCGTCGAGACACACTGTTTTCTGCGGAGCAGAAGATGAGAGCGTTCAACACTTTATTTGCGGTATTTCTTTTAATTGTGAGTACTGCTACTGATCAGTTATAATTAACTTTAGAGAATCAGCTGATTGAAAGTGAAGTGAAAGATGCAATAAAATAAACATTAGACCTTTACTAATAAACTTACATATAACATTCAGGTTTTTTATATTGCAATTTATTTCTTAAATTCTAAATCTTATTATCTGACAATTTTTCTTATTAAATATAATTCCATTATCAATAAAATCTAACATATTCAAATAAAAGTAGGAGAACTGATCGCAACTATTAATATATCAATAGATTTTTATGCATCATTTATATTATTGTTCATATAAGTCTTTCATATCTTTATACCTTGAGCTTAATTTTTAACATAAAAAAGTCAATAAAGCATAAGTCTATTACAGTTTCTGTCAAAACACAGATTTATTCCAACATAATTTATGATTTGAATTGCGTGAAAAGTGAACAATGTTTAAGATACAAATTTTTCATTTTGATAAGCTCCATGTCAATGGTCAATTAGAAAAAGATGCAAACATTCAGAAAAAGATTCAAGAATGCTTCGATGACACTAACGTGCCTCCAGGTGAATTTTCTTACTTTTTTATTTATGATTTAGTACCATACAAATTATATTATTGTGTATATTGAATCTTTTAAAAAATACCTTTTTATATTAATCTCGTTTATAGTTTTTAACTTTATGCCGATTAACGTAATTATTATTTTTCATTGTAAGAACTGCGTCGAAATAATCCAATGGGCTTACTAGAAGACCCAAGATTAAAGTGTTTTAGCGCTTGCATGATGAAAAAAAAAGGGACTGTAAGTAAAATAATAACATATTTTAACAGCATTTAAATGATAATTTTAATATCAATTACAAATAAGTAACCAAATTATATTAATAGATGAAGGACGGAAAAATGAATTTAGAGAAGCAATTAATGACAATGCAGCCGGAGTCTAAAGATAAAATCAAAGAAGTTATTAGTACATGTTCTAGTACAGGTAAATAGCATAATTATACATATCGAACAATTTTCATTTTCAAATTTATTTAAACCTTTCAGCAAACCTGCAAAATGACGAATGCGAAGTTGCTCATGTGTACGTTAGCTGTTTAATCAAGAACATAAATTTTCAAGGATAAGCACTATTTTAATATAAAAAACGCATTAAACTCATAATCTTGCCTGTAAAATAATGAGATATCTCTTTGCCTTATGTAAACATATGTAACAGTCAAATATATAATCGGTAATAAGATGTAAATATGTATAAATTATTACCTAATGAGTATATAGAACCTATTATATTTTTAATAAAAACAAAGTAGAATTAAGCAGATTTTAAACCATTTTATTAACTTTCGTGTTATTACCAAAAACCTTATTTACAAATGGATTACAAATATTTACAGACTAGAAATTTCAAAGTTTTTCAAATTTAATTATTTTAATGTGTTGATTTGAATGTAACTGTAAATCATCAGCAAAAACATTCATTATTCAATTCAAGAATTATAATTAAGTGCAATAATGATGCATATGCGCTCAAGAGAAATGATAATTCATGTGTCAATTCGTAAAGTTTCGGTTCGTTTGATCTCTTAATAGTTTAATATACGGGTCTGAAGTAGCATTAAAGAAACGTTTTCAATTTAATGCTTGAGTTGAAAAGACGCATAATGCATAAATAAACATACACATTTGAAGATTTATTTTTTCATCGATTGTTACATGATTAACTCCATCATATAAAACTGTTTTAACATTGGAATTACTATTATTATTGTATTATTTATTTATAAAACAAAAAAAAAATTATTTATTATTATTATTAAATTTATCTGAATTTTGATTCAATAAAATAAAACAGCTTTATAACTTTTACTAAATTACAGCAAATATAAAATTATTAGAGCTAACATCTGCATTTTCTAGAATATATATCCTCAAAATTGAGGTATGCCGCGGTGTTAATATAAAAATCGGAATATGAAGATTATTTTTTGTGACGCTGGCTTCATGTGCGTCATCAAAAAGAGAAAAATTAACTTCAAAAGAAAAATACGAAGTAATAAACATGGCAATTGAATGAAATCGGAGTCACTGAAGGTTAAATTGTTATTACGTCATAAAAGAATCGATTTATTAAAAAAAGATTACGTTACATTACTTTAAAATAATTTATGTTTTAAAAAACCTTTATAAATTGGAATCCTGAAGTATCCTGACAAAAAGTATCTAAACAAGTTATTTTATAAGAATGGTAGCGTGTAAGCCAAAAATGTGATTAATTAATTTCTTTATTCGGAAATAGAACATTCAAAAACATTCGGAATTTTTTGAACAATAGACCAATTGATTTTCGACAAATCTGTTAAAAAATAGTATATATCGAAAACAAAGCAAATGAAAAAAACAAAGGATAAATAACTTTGAAACTACTTACTAAATAGTACCACAACAAATACATAATTATTTTTATGTTGTGTTTAAAAGCCTTAGTACTGTTTTTTTTTTCAGTTTATACTTTAGTTTCAATCTGAGCTGCAAAAAATTTATCTGTTAGTAGAAAAATATTTATTTATTCTAACTTTAAATATTAAATCCAAACACGTATTCGTGAATACTTTTTAAATAATCAAAATGAAATTTTGTGCAATATTATTTTACTTATTAAGTGCTACAGTAAGGCTAGCAATGAAAATATGCAATTATTTAAACATAATTTGATAATAAAATACTTATTTATTTAAGATAGTTGCTAAGTGCTCAATATCGCAAGATGCTAAGCGGCATGTTGAAGAATGTTTAGAAGAATTTAAATTGACAAAAGGTTTGTTGCAATGTTCATTTTAAAAATATATTTTGGGTATTTAACTTAAAAAATATTTAACGGTCAAAATAAGTTATTTAACCATTTCATTTTCTGCAAAGTAATGCCAATTTTTTTCAGAGGAACTCGCAATATTAAAAAGAGAAAACTCTCCAGAATTGAACTGCGTTTTTGCATGCATAATGAAAAAGCGAGGATCTGTAAGTAAACATTTTACGCATGCATCAGCAGATAAGAAATAATTTATGTGAAAAATGTAATACTAAAAACTTTGTATTAAAAGTTAATAGATGGAAAAGTTGATGCGGAAAATATGATAGAAACATTGAAGCAAATGAGAGTTTTAAGCAGAGGTCGAACGGAAGAAAAAGTTCGAAGGTGCGCTGCTGCAGGTGAAATTATTTATTCTTTTATTGTATATAAGGTTTTATTTGTTACTCAATATAAAGTATAAATGAAATTCTTTTAGCTAATGCACACAATAATGAATGTCTAGTGGCAAGAGACATGATAGGATGCTTATTTTTTGAAAAAGCTCAATAGCTGAATTTTCATTACAGAAAATACTAATCTAGAGGTTACCAAATACACTTCAAAAATGAAATATACAGCTTATTGCACGATTTTCTGGTGAAGGTTTAAAAAAATATTCAAAACTTTCAATTTAAAATAAGATTCTATTTCAATTATTAAAAAGCGTTAAATATTTATTACAATTACCATCTTCTCATGATTTGAAATACCTTGTTATAGATACTTTAAAGATAATTAAAAAATCACCTCATTAAGTTTGTAAAGATGAGCTATTTATTTTTTCTGTGAACAAAAATTATGAGTGTGGATTGTCAAGGCTACTTGTTATAACCTAGTAAGGATAATTGCTCTTTCACACTGACATATTTAAATGGAAGAAATACGATTGCCAGAGCCTTTCTATTTAACGTCCTATAATATAAAAAATGAAACGTAATTTATATAAATACATATTAATCCTATGTGTTCATTCACTTTTCGAATTAATTTTCAACGACGAATGTACCTTACAATAATGTAATTATAAATCATTTCAATTTGATTAACGAGTTCGAAGTTAATCACAAATTGGACTAATCTTGAATTGCATGTGCATTATGCATGCAATTTACTTATGCAGACAGAACTTTATCATCTGATAAACTCTATGAAAAATTTCAAGAGTATTAAATAAGATTTATAAAAACGATGACTCAATGCTCAGAGAGCTAAATATTCTGATTGTGTTGGCGCATGTCACTTGCAGCGTTTCGGGAAAAATAATAAGATACTTTTTTCAAAGACACGCGATCTGGCGCAATATAAAGAATCGTAAAACGAAGATAAGCTTTTTACATAAAATAATTGTGGCTGCTTATATAATTGAGTTTGTCTGGTTTTATTCGTTATGCAATCGAGGAAATTAATTTTCGGTAGGATACCTCATCTAATCATTCCGATGTTAGATCCGTGATAATCGTACATTTTCCCTGTAGTATAAAATGTATTGTATACGGAATCAAAAAACTAGTTCTCCGTCGCCAAGTAAGTAGTGCAGTACCAAAATATGAAGTTCGTCATTTTAGCTCTCTGCATGTTCGCCTTAGCTGTAAGTAAATTAATTACCTAAAGTGATAAATTTGTCATTCGCAAAGCAAGTCAGACAATTAAGAATAATGATTAGTGACACTTTGCGTTATTTTTTCTTGTGTATTGCAATTTTATAAACTCTTATTGTTCTTAAGGTACAAGCTTCTAAAGATTATGAAGTTCTGCTCAAACAATGTATGGAGGAAAATGATATAAAAGAAGGTATCTAGAAATTCATTGATATTTTATTAATTGCATAATTATGATGTAAATTTTCTAGTCAAACCTATATAATTTACTTTGTAGAAGAGTTTGAAGAGATGGCAGAACACGGTGATATTAAAATGCGATGCTTTATGGCTTGCTTGATGGAGAAAACAGGCTCTGTAAGTTCTAAACTAAAAAATGTCTTATTTTTTCAATTTCTTTATTATGTAAATAAACTTTAAAAAATGTTCTTGACAGCTAAAAGACGGAAAACTTGATAAGGAAGTCATGAAAAAGGATTTACTAGAAGATATTCCAGACCTTGGAGACAAGAAAGTAAACGACATTGTAGAAGAATGCTTTGACTTAGGTATTAAAATTAATATTTCTAAAATTTAAGTACGCGTAAATTTTTGAAAAAAGTTAATTTTAATATATATTGTTGTAACGCTTAAAAAATATTTTTAATTTCCTCCGTCGAATAAATTAATTAGAAAAGAAAAAAAACTTTATATTCCTTTTGAAGACTACGAAGTAACGCTGGATTCTTCAAAATGAATTTCGTAATTTTTACTTTGCATTCATGTATTCGACGTTGCAGAAACCCACTGAGCCACAGTTAAAAATATATTCAATACAAAAAGTGGATAATAAAAGTAAAAAATAAATTCCTCCCGTTTTGTCGTTTTTAAATAATTTTATGCACTTCTTTGTTTTAGGAAAAGATATTTCAGAAATCTGTGCGATGTCGAATATGATTGGAATCTGCATAAAGGACAAACTCGACGATCTCGGTATTATTAAACCTGCGTAAACAATATTTGACTATTGAAATGTATCATAATATAATCAGTAGGTGTTGGAAAAATAAAGATTAAAACTAATGTTACTTGAATTCATTTCAAAATGTTATTAATTTAACTTCAGCTGGTTACGAAGCTTAATTATGTACTTTATATACTTAATGACAAATACGAATTGTTAATATTAAAATACCTAAACAAATATAAAATTTGTCAAAAGTTATTTAAAACATATTAAAATTATTTAATTTATTTAAAATAGATAAAACCTTTATTATTAGTCCTTTAATACCGCCAGTAGAAATTTGCTGTAGATAAAAAAACTGGAGTTTCTTAATTTTCCTTGCATAACTCCTCTTTGAAACTGTTTTAAATAATCGACTCCCTAAAATAAATATTTATTTTAATTTAAAATGTTTATTTTAATTTAAAATATACATTTAATTTAAAATATAAATATACAGAAGCATTTCACGCCAATCCAGCTCTCAACACGGCGTGCGAGCACTAAATCGTGCTATTTGTAAGTCTTGCACAGGTATCACTTTAAACGCTAATTGCAAATTTTTTTAAAGTAAATTTAATATCGTGAACATGAATTACAAATAGCCCAAAAGTAATTTTTTTTCTATGAAACTAAACCAGTAGATTTTTTTATAAAAAAATCTTCATAAAAAAGTTCATTGCGGGGTTACGTCCTAAGACCTAATTATAAGCGCAAGATTTAACAACAGCATTAGTAGAATGGGCTAACCGCTAAAATTTTATCTACTACTAATTAGGAATAAATTTTCTTTGATAATTTGATAATGTCGAAGTGTAATAAATTGGAATTCTGTAAAAATTATGAAAGTTTATATCGCTCTATATAAGTGCACGAAATTACAGTTGTTAAGCAGTGTCAGATTTTGTTTATAATACAAGAAAATTAAAGCAATTAACTTTGATGACGTAACTTTTCCAGTCTTTGTAGAATTGAAAGTGTAACTAATGTCTTCAGTGCTCAACGTGAATTCGTGTCTCTTGGAAAACTTAAACCATCAAATTATCTTTAAAAATGAAACGTCTCATCATCAGCTTTAAGTTTTTTACGTTTATTGTAAGTAAAATATAATTTGTTGTGTTTTATTTTGAATTCTTTTTGATTTGGATTTTATATCCTTTCACAGTGTTTCTTAGCAGAACACTAATTTCTGTTCGATAATATATACATAAAATTTGTACCTTACAGTCTTTTAAAAATTTATATAATAATTTTCATCTACACGTGTTGACTTAAGCAAGCAGACTTAATTATTATTCACAGTATTATTTTGCGGGCTTAGAATTCTACATTACATTTTTTTTTATTGCATAACTTATTTGCCGTGTGACAAATTCAAGATTTTGAAAAGTTTGATAAATGTATTACTTTACTAGACGGTCATTACTTCTGAAGTTCTGCAAACATCCACACATCCTGCTTTTCTAGAATGTGTTAAAGAATTTGGCGTCACTGTCGGTGAGTTTAATTTCTAAGATAGTCTTATTGTATAATTTTGTAATATATTGTAATTTTTTATTTTATAGATAGATATAAATACCCTATTTTGAACGTTGATGAAATTCCAAATTGCTTTCGAGCTTGCATAATGAAAAAACAAAATACCGTAAGTATACCATTTGCATAATAACGAGTATATTTAAGTAACCGAAAGCTTTGAAAATTAATTATTTTATGAGTTTAGATGATTCACGGAAAAATCGACGAAGACAAAATGTTCTTACACTTATTGCAATTTGGTTTTCAAAAAGCCGATAATCTGCGCAAGAAGCTCATCACCTGCGCCACTGTAGGTATGATAATAATAATTCTATTTGGTTAAAATTATATAGTAAAAGATTATTAAAAAAATAATTTGAATATCTTATTTTAGCCAACCGTTTAGAGAACGAATGCGAAGTTGCAAATACAATGGCTAAATGTATGTTTCAAACACCTCTGTAATACATTATTCTTAACATTTTATTTTACGAAGTTTAAAAAAAGATAGTTTATTGCTAGATTTGAAAAGTGTATTAAAAAAATAAACTTGATGATATGTACTGAAAGGTTAGGACTAAATCCCTTAGCTTAACTTTTTTCAATTAACAATTTTATTTGCTATTTAAATTCTGTGATACGTATGACGTATCAAGCAATCACGTACGTCAATGTTCTAGGAAAATCAGGAATAATTCGATAGGCTGAATTTTGCGCGCAAATATGATAGCAATTTTGACAAGTTGTCAATATTGCAAAGATAAATTATTAGATAGATTTATGTTCATATCTCCTGTCAGGTTATTGAATTGATATTAAATGGATCTTCGGTGACTATCTGGAAAATTAATTATAATTTTTTAATTAAATTAGAATTATAATTAAAAAGTGATAGTTAATCGTATCAAATATCACGAAATTCACTTACATCAAAATTCTATTATTATTTTAAAACTATCACTTACTCAAAATTTCAAATGCTAATGAACAACTGTATCAGCGAAATTGCTTTAAAAAAATTGAATCGCTTTAGCTGTCAGACCCTCGGCGGGCAGGTATTGATTTTTCGATCATCCTAAATGGGGTCCAAATCCGCAGGTTTCGGGTTACCAACACCCCCGGAGTCTAATTAAACAAGATTATCAAGTTTCCATCCCTCGATAAGTCCTTTGGCTAATAATGGTTCTATGATTCATCCGATCTTATCTTACACTTACAGCTTTCATCTCGATTGCATTCGCGCACAAATCTCGCCGCGGAGTGACTTTGCACTTTTGAGCAATTACTTATTTTCACTTTACAAATTGCTTTTATTGTAAATAGAATCAAATTAAACACTATTCGAATTTGGCACTAAGATAAATGTGCAGAACAGACTTATTTTAAATTGATTTAATTTAAGTAGACTTGTGAATTTCAAGATTTTTATGATAATTTAACATGAAAATATTGATTGTAAAAACTTACAATTTAGTAATATTTGAATGGTTACGAAGATTTAAAATCACCGATTAAAATAGTTCACCCACTCAGAAAGCTTCACACATTTTTCATTATCCTCTCTATTTTCCCTTTAAACCCGCATTCCAGAAACAATAATGGCACAGTTAACGCGCAACACCCCCGCATAAAAGTACGGCAACAACCTCGCCGTCCGAAAAAAGGCGCGCAACCGTCGTCCCGGGACAATTTATACGCTCGATAAATTCCATTTCGCTTTCATTAGCGGTCTTGTCCAGGATTTTCGTCCGGCAAGACGGAAAGAAAAAAAAAGGGAGAGAAAAGCAAGGAGATTTACAGCGAGACTTTCGCCCGACGTATCGATTGCGCGTCTATATACAGAGTATCGCTGTAATCGAGGGGGATTAAATCGCCGGGAACACGTGCCGCCGCCGCCGCTGCGCGGGATTTCGTCGGCGGAAGTCGGCCGGAGATCGAACTTATGATGAATCGCGGCCGTGATTCGAAGCCCCGCGTTTGTTTCTGCGTCCGTTTTTCTCTTTTTGAAAGGTAATTGGATAGCTCGGCAATTAAAGACGCATCGGCGGCTGCTCGCGCTGGGAGAGGGCATTTCGAAGTATTTCCTGCGCGTTCGAACGTTTCCTGATTGTTTCATTAAACGAAACTGTCGTTTTTGTGTGCTTTATGGTTCGAGGAATTCAATCTCTTTTTTGCTTCGAATGAATCATAGATAATGCGTTCTATGCTTAAATTTGTCATGAAAATAGATCCAATATTTATAATGTATGTAAAGGCAAAATTGTAACGTCGGCTGATTTATAAAAAGCAATTCGGGGAGGAAACAAACCGTGATTTTCATAAAACCAATGAAAAATGCAGCCATTAAAAAGCTCAAAGTGACGATTCGTGTAATCGCTCAAAAGGCTAAAAAAAAATCGCACCAATTTTCCAGGCCAACTTTTCCAAATCGTCAAATATAAATTTCCACAATGACTCAGGCGCCTAGAGGCGGAGAGAGAACTTATCCTAGATATTCAAATCCAAAGCCGACGCAAACAAAAATACATTCCTCCCCCTCCTGGACGTAACGCTTATACACACAAAGGAGATAAATAGCCGCTGCTTACGGCGGGCATTAATTTCCCGCGAAATTCCGTCATTTCTCAGGCGCGAGCAAGAAAATTACCGCATTTCATTCGGATCGGGAAGAAACCAAAGAAAAGCTCCGAATGTATTCCTCCCCTTTCACTCTCTCTCTCTCTCTCTCTCTCTCTCTCTCTCTCTCTCTCTCTTGGCTCTTCCCGCCATAACCTCCGCCGGCTGAAGGGAAGTATAACGAATGGTGGGCGCCCGCGGAATTTCGTATTCGCGATTCGTCCGCGCATATTTAAATTCGTAAATTGGCTCGCCGTCTGTGTGTGTCTTCTCTCCCTGTCTGTCTACGGATTTATTAAATTTTCATCGCGTTGTGTCGCCTCTCTCTCTCTCTCTCTCTCTCTTGCGAGCCGAGATAATGGAGAGGAGGGCCGCTCGAATTTTCGCGCGAGAATTCTTTTGTTTGCCGGGATATCGCCCGGGATATTGAGTTCTTGAGCCAAGTATACATGCTAAGGAGCTGGGTTGAAGCGAGCGCCGCTGTCTTTTCTCCTAGTTTTTAAATATCATCTTCGCTTTAGAAGAAAGGGAGGAGGAGGGATTCAGACGGCGGAGATTACCGGGAGAATTCATCTGGAGAAAGTTATTGTGATATTTATTAAAAAGTCTCCTTTTACTTGTGAATAAGCTTTACTTTTTTAAAGGCTGGGGCGATATTTATGGTAGCTTTGTAAAGTAGCTGCAGTGTGAATAAATTGTAAGAAATTTTTTATTTTGTTGCAGTTTTAGTGTTAAATAAATAATTTGTTTTTTTTTTCGTTGCTTTTTTGGTCAACTGTAATAATTCTTCACCTTCATATTGCATATCATAATTCTAATTCTATGCAAATTGTAAAATTTAACATATATCATCTTGTAACTCCGTCCTTAACGGATTAAGTAAACTTTTATTTACTAATAATTTGATTGTAAGTTAATTTATAATTAACTAAGTTTTGCACGTAATTGCATGAGTAAAGCTTTTGAAAATTAATAAATAAAAGTGAACATATTTATTGTCGCGTAAAATAATAAATATCGCTCAAATTTGATCAATAACTAAAACATCGTACAAAAGTGCACAACAAATCATTACAAATAACACCGGTAAGAAGCATAAAGAGCTTATCTCAAGAATTTAATTTAAAGAAGGACGATTCTAAGAAGAGCCGGAACGAAAATGAAATGGATTTGTAAAATCCGGTTGAACTTCGATCGCTGATGCGACACCCACGCATCGAACATTTACATTTTACATCGAATATTTCCTGCCTGGGTGCGATGAATCCACGGCGTTTGGCTCCATTTGATATGCACATTTCTCCCTCTTCTTATTCGCGGAATTTATTCGTATATTATTTATGAGGCTTTCATTTAATGGATTATATTATCTTGAAAAAGGAAAATGTAGCACTTTAACGCTTTTATTAAAATATATAATATGTCGATGTATTAGCTCACTTTGTGGGAATGAATGCAAATAATAAAAACTATTGACTGGTGCAAACAAGGTATAGATTTGCAATTAATTATACACGGTATTCTGTTTTAGAAATTTTCAGCAAAAAATTTTCTTCCAGTCTCCTAAAATTAATCAATAATTAATTCAGCAACCAGTAACTTATCAAAAACTACTTTCCCGTAATTTCGTTGTCTAAAAAACAAACATCTTGACCAAAGTTCCATCTCCTCGAAAAACCATTCTCATTATCAAACCGGTGCAGCCACCAAAGGACTTTCAACCAGCGCGAAACAATGACTACCGAGTTCAGCCTCGTAAATCTATCGCCTCACTCGCCGGCTGCAATTAATGGTCTGGCAATTCCACGCTACTCGAGCTCGCGGAGCAGAGCATTAGCTCACTCTTATAAATAAGAGCGAGCACGCGTGCAAGGCGAGCCGAGGCGAGCGCAGCAGCAGCAGCGGCAGCTGCCTGCTTGCGCAAGAATCTCGCGCCCGCGTGGGCGTGATCCCTTCGAATTTTCGCGCGGCGCGGAGGCTTGATTTCTGCCGGATTGCGGGAGTGATAGTGGGGGATTATGCTGATGGGAGATTTCGGCGGGTTTGTTGTTCGCTGCGAAAAGGAATTGTGCGTGTTCTTATTACTTTGTTTTTTTGAAATTCGTTGATCTGTATGGAAATAGAACGAGTATCAGACAGTAATCAGACAATTTTTAAAGTTTAAATTATGAACCAAGAAAATGATGAAATAGGATTAATCATTGTTATTTCAATATTTTAAATTAAATTAAATAAAACTTTCGGAAAAGCAAAGATTTACGGAAACAAATTAGAAAAAAAAAAAATTGTCCCTCCAACGAGTCAAAGAAGACTTCAAATTTATTTCGAGCAATTAAAATCCCTTTCAAAACAGAACAATCCTCCTTCTAATCAAAGCGACTCCGACGCGATAAGCGGGTCCCTTCCTTCCATTGAACAAATCGGTGAAAAGCGCTCGCTAAACGCGGCATTACGCGTCGCCAAGTTAACGACACAACGAGCGAGGATTATATTTTACTTCCTGCCTTCGCTCTTCGAACGCTCGGCAGGCCTGCCACCCCCGCCGTTCTTTTTGTGCGTACACACTGCGGGGAAGGGCGACTCCTCATTGTTTTCGCGCGCCCGCTCGACTAAACTCCGTTCAATTTTAGCGCTTTCGCTCTTCCGGCCGTTATCGCGAGCGAAAAGTGTACTTAATGAGGTGTCAGCTGCCGCCGCCCCCCCCCTCCCCCGGCGATAAAAAAAACGAGAGCCCCTTTGTCGGGGGCTAATGGATCGCGAACTCCCGCTGGCTCGGGTGGACATTTTTTTGAAATTTAAGGAGAGGGATTCTTTGTGGCGGCCTGACTTATCGCGGGCTGTAGATCAAGACGGCGGAGGGGAGGGCGGTAATCCGGTGAAAGCTGCTGTTGCAATTTTCTAAAAGCTCACCTACGCGAGGTGGCAGGAATTTTTATGGGGAAAAAGTTTTTCACCTTTCGGGGGGGAGAGGGCGGGATGGAGGATGTGAAAAAGTACCCGGCTGGGGTTGTTTTTTCAAAATTTAACTGCGTGTTACCTGCGCGTTATGATAATAATTTTCTCGCAGTAATATTGTTCGTTGAACAATTGTTTTGTTTTACTATGCAATAGTAAAATAATTCTAATTTATGTCGTCAGTATGTAACAAGATATCATAATGTAATGAATAATGTAAAGTTTTAACGTTAAAAGGATATGTGTAATTCTTGAAGTCTGTCGTCTCAGCTGTGCATAATAAAATACTAATAAGGACTATTTATTATTTACCTGAAAGATTGTTTATTCATCGATTGCAACAAGATCCTTGTATACTTAGTGATGCGCATTTTTAATGAGCTCTGAAAGGGAACACTTGTTTAGAAATGACACGCGTTATCCCTTGAATACAGCATATTTGTTTAAAGTCTTCTTCCCTGCTTTCAAAAATAATATTTTTTTCGTACGAAGTTTTGATAAGTTATAGTTTCACACTTTTTTTGGATCGCATAATTTAGTTTAGTCAAGTGGATTGCTAAAAAACTTTCTTCACTTTAAATACTTATCTATGTATATCTACCAATCATAAACTTGAAATTCAAGTGTTAAAATAATTACTAACAGGTCTATTTAACGTATCAAATCACACCACACGATGTTCAACACTCCATCCTTTTACCCCATACCAAAACATTCCCCAAAAAATTCCACCATCGATCCATTCGAAATTCAGTATAAACTTCACGAGGCGGTAAAAATATTTGGCACTGCGCGACTCGATTGCACGCACATTCACTCGTGTAACTGGTCTGCGAACGTTTGCCCACGTTTGACTCGAGCCTCGAGAGTCGAGATTTAAAGGCGTTGGTGACGATAATCGATTTACCGGGAGAAAATGCCGGAGAGAATTAGAATGCGTTTTTCTTCATTGATTACTTCTTGTATTTCATATTTTTATTGGAGTTTTTTACGGGTACTTTGGAGCTGGGTAATCAAAATTTCGTTAAAAGGATTACTTTTTTTTACATCGATGTTTTACCTACAGATTATTGTTTAATTTTTTTGTGAAAAATCTGTACAAAAATAAGTGGGATTTTCAAATTTTTTCATCTTATCTTTCACAAGTTGTGAAAAATTTATTGGTCAAGTAAGCATGGGTCGATAAAGTAAAAACCTGTACTGCGATAGTAAGGTAACTCTCGTTTTATCTACAATAGAAAATGTATCTTTTTATCAAACCAATTCAACGATTTATCTACAGCTGCAAATTGTTCTATAAAATTTTATTTAAAATTTGAATAATCTGATTACATAGCAGAAATTGAATGATGATAATAATTTCCAATATTTAATAACGTTTTATATTCAGTTATTCTCTTCTGAGTGGACGATAAATTTTTTCAAAAATGCATTTGTTAAAGGTACCAGCAAGTTCACAGTCGTTAGTATTTTCTTTTACTGAAATAACAAAATTAATAATTGTATTAATACTTTAGAAAATTGCAATTATTTATTCCTGAACTTTAAGTTATTATCATTTGTTTAACTTGCCATTGAACTTTTTAACTTTATATTATGTTGAGGTGGACACTAATATTAAATATACTTACTGCCTATATCTAATTGACATACCTGTTCCAACACACTCAGTGACTAATTGCTTTAGATTTTCGTCTTCTCCGGGTACGTTTTTGATGATGTATTCAGTATACTTTTCAGCATCTATCTTTCCATCCACCATCTACAAAAAGAATGACGAATAAAGGAATATTCTTTCATTAGATCACACTGTCATATTGAAGTCATTAAACATTTTTTATACTTACTGTACCCCGTTTTCTCATCATGCAGGCGTTAAAACACGCGCGTTTCTCATCGTCAAAATTTGAAGGTTTAAAAGGTTCTACAATTATGATATAAAGTATATTAATCAAAGAAGATAAAAAATGTGCTTCATTTTAATACACCCACGTAAAGGTTCAATTCCAATTTCAGTTTTACACTCATCTAAAGCTTTTTTAAAATCATCTGTTCCTTGACATCGAAGGCACACCTTTAAATTATTACTCGTTAATCCAAGAATTGCATTTATTAAAAACTATAATGAGATTAGTAAATTAATAAAACCAAAGAGTTTTTTTATTTTATCGTATACTTACAGCAGTTGCAAAAACCGAAATGTAAAGAAGTGACTTCATTGCGGATTCAAAAATAAATGCACGCAAAACTAAAAATGTAGACTTCTTATTCGTATTAACATAAAAAATACGCTACAACACAGGAAATATTACGTCATAAAATAATTTTTTGTTTTTAACTGACTAACAAATTTAATTTGTTTCAACGACTACTGAGAATTCCCGTGTAAAAAGACTATTATTTAGACACAATTATTCACTCATTAAGAAAGAGGTAAAAAAATTGACAAAACATTACTGTCAAAATATTATGAAAGTATTGATGGAGATCATTACGTAAATCATAATTTTTCAGAATTGAGAGTAATAAGTATCTTATTCGCTACATTATACATTTGACTATCTGATTGTATATTAATACCAATATTTAAATAAATCATTCAAACTATTACTTGGGTGATTATGTGCAATTTACTAAATAAGCTTTCTTAACGGATGACGGATGACTTAACGAGATTAACAAAATTTTTATCAGAGCAGTTGATAATTTAAATTAAGAAATATAAGCTTTTTAAAAAAACACGTTTTTGTTAAAAACAAAAGAACCATAAAAGCTAGAGTAACTTTTTTTCTCTGAAATTATAGGTATTTTTATGTTCTTTAAATGGCCTTTGTTCGATTGAAATATCAATCCTATCATTAAAAAAAAGTAAAATTAAATTTTTTGAAAGTCGAAAATTTGCGATAAAAAGAAAACAAATGAGCTAAACAAAAAAAGATTTTTTTGCCGCCATAACAAAAAGAAAGCAAAAAAAAAAAAAAAAAAGTGAGCCATGAAGGATGAAAATCCGTTAAGTAGAAGCTGAGATCCAGGCGTATACATACCTACACACACACACCTATCCATACATCCATACAGACATTTTTCAAAAACCATTATTCTTGTTCTTGACGCCTTAAAATATAATTATAACAGGTTTTTCGAACAACTTCAAAAATTACTATACAAAGCTTCCTCTAGAAGGAAGCAAATATGTATAAATGTATATTTTTTC
>JAWWEM010000044.1:19325696-19349934 GCA_035582935.1 Ormyrus thymus
TTCCAAGCTATTTTTATTGGCCAGTTTAGATACCTAGAAAAGGTCTAAGAACTCGAGCGAGAAAATGGCGACGAGGCGAAATTAATATCATTCTTAATTTCTTGCGGAAGGACAATTACAAACGTTCCATTAGTTTAAGCTACTTCTTTGCATTTACATATGCTATCCACAACATTTAAATGCTTTTTGCTGTATTACTGAATAACTAAGAACGGAGACTGATGTGTAATAAAAATATGTTAGGTTATGTTCAAGCTAAAAAATGGTCGTTAACCGTTTCAAAAAACGTTTGATTATGACCTGAAAACTGGTCATTTTTCATGGCCATTTTATAGATTGAAAATTCTACCAGGGTCGGAACGTCACGAAATATATGAAAACTAAAAATTGTTATCTAATAATCCATTTCAAGTTCAATATGTTTGAGAAGCTTTTACTCGTGCTTCGAAATGTAAGATTCTGAAATGACTGCACTTCTTTTTGTCAGTTTTATACTTGTAGTTTTCTGGCATTTGTTTTTAGTACATGTACTACAATACTCTTCTCGATTCTTCTGTTTGTATACAGACTATAAAAAATGAAATATGACTACATAATTTGAGTTCCCTGGTAGAAAATTAACCAGTTGGGCTGGTTAACGTGTGTTTCAAATAGAGCCTTTTTTAGCTAAAATTGATGCCTAAACGGATTAAAAACAATTACAAAATCCTTTAAAAAGATAAAATATCATTAATGAATTCTTCATGAGCAACCATATTTAATTATTTGATAATGACAAAAAATCATAGCAATTTGTCGTTTTCAACTTCAAAACCAGCTTAGAATTGGCCAAAAACTGCTTAACATTTCTACCAGGGTTGTTACGATTGTAATTTGAATAATTCAGGAACCAAATATATATTGCAATAAACCTTCACATTACTAAGCTGAAATTGATTCATAAATTCTTATAGATTTTTTATACTACTTATTGCTGTACAGATCTCTAAGTTTTAGCTGGAATATTCGAACAAATAAAGATTTATCGTAATAAAGAACAATATTTATAATTATTGCAATAATGCCCACATCCCAAGACTATTACTATAATATCCGTGTCCTTTGTGAGTTTTTTAATCATAATATATTTGCATCGATCAATATCACAAAATACTTTCCTCCCCGAAACCTCTGACTTGCAATTTCCCAGGTATTACGCGGCTCCGTCAATTCAGCTCTTTAAAAGCCGCAGGAAATCAATTAAAAAACCGGCATCTCGGCCCGGCGGCGAAGCGCCTCGTAAATCCCGCTCATCATCAGTCAAATCACGTAATTATCCTTCCTCTCTTCCGCTGAAAAAGAAAAAAGCCGAGAGACCAGCCAGTCCGGCGGCAGAACCCGCCGCTCTCCTCGCCACTCCCCGCGAAAAATCCCCGCCACCGAGGAGGTCAAAGAATCGCCGAAAAAAGAGGAGAGAGAGCCTCCTCTCTCTCTCTCTCTCCCTCCGAGAGGCCCTACCTAAGCCCTCCCCGTCGAATGACGAGAGAGAGGCGGCGCGAGCGCGCGCGCGCGAAAAGAACTCTCTCACCTGGGCCGCGGGGGCCACCTGAGAGCGAGGAGCCGCGTGGGCGTCGGCGGCCGGAGGCTCCTCCCACTCGGCGGCGGGCTCCCATTGGCCCGGCGAGCGCCGACGGGTTTATATATACGCGGAAAGCCGCTCGGATGCAGCGTATATAAGCCGCGCGAGTCGCCGGGCGCTCGCTTTCTGTTTTATTATTTTAGTCGCTGCGCCTCGCGCGGTCTGCCCTACCCTCCCCTCGCCATCCCCCGGCCGAGGCTTTCGATGCTCTTCCGGAGAGTCGGCTTCTTCAATTTCAGCTAACCCCCAGACTGCTCCTTTTCCCCCAGGCTGCTCCTTCGGCTGGTCTCGGAAATTTTCCGGGGCCCCGTTGCGCTGCGGGAGGTGGACCGTTCGCCGGACGGCGGTAACCTTTGCCCGCTCGGAGGTCAGGGTTCGGGTTAAATATTGAGAGCGCCGGCTGGACTTTTGGCGCTTCCGGGGGAGCGTGGCGAAATTTTGAAAAACGCTCGGGCGCTCCTTTTTACGTCCGATAGGCGGTTTTTATTTTTTAAAGAAGTTCTCGGGGGGAAGAGGGCTGTTTTGGACGTTACTCTTGAGTTATTGCGCATGAAAGTTTCAGTGGTTTTATGGTAAGATCGCAACCGTAAAATGTGCTGGGACGTAACTGGCAATAAAAATGGAAATGAAAGTACAAAAATTAATTTCGTAAATTCGTGGGTGATTTAAATTTCAAGGGTTATCGCTGCTGCAAGTTCATTTTCGGCGAAAGCTAACATTTTTTCCAATGCAATGTGAGTTTTTATTTCCAAAGAAATTCGGATGTAACAAAATAAGCTAATGGAGATGATCCTTCTGAGTCGTTTTTGTACGCCTCCTCAATTGTTATCAACCAGATTTTATGCCTACGGGAGTTGTAAATAATTAATTTCTATACAAAGATAGCATGCGATTAAATATCTGCACATTTATTTTTACTAAATGAATTTACAAAATTTATGAGCCTTTTAAAACATCTTTCTAGACATTTATTTCTACTATACTGATAGTTACTTCCACAGAATAAAAGATATTTAAAAACAAAACTAGCAAGGCCTTATTATCCGCACTGGTAGCACAAGAAAAAACACCTTGCAGCCTAAAGGAATAATAAAGAGGTTGATGAAAGTGATAATTTTCATTATAATATCGTTGGTTCGAAGAAACCAGTAAGCTTTTATAAGTTCCAGGAATCCAAACCAGATTATTCCCTTTCGCATCGTGAACGTCTTATTCGCCGAATAAAAAACAATAAAAAAAATTGACACATTCTACCGTAAATCCAATGCACCCAAAGTAATATTATTCAAAAGGTACACTTCTCCGGCGCGCCGAGGCGGCAATTTTAATCATCAAAATCTGCTTCCCGTGCGATTTCCTCCGAGGAATTCACCACGTGCCCGGAATCGGCAAAGGCCGAGCCCCTCGACTCGGTGAGCGATTTCGAAACTCATCTCCGCGGATACGCGAGACAGGCCATAAATCGCGAGCCCGAGCAGCTGCACCGACGGCTAACCGCGGAAGAAGCGCGGCAGGCTGTTTTTTTTTTCTTTTCTAAGCAAAATTGGAGATTCGCGGAATGAGAGAAAAATGACGGGAAGGCTGAGGGAGAGAGGGATGCTTTTATGAAGCTGTTTCAAGATGCATTGGATATGTGGATTGTAAAGTCGGGTTTATGTCTTTTGAATAGTGAGCAAGTTTTGTACGTTTTGTCCTGGAATTGACATTCCAGACTTTTTTGCAACATTTGGAAGGTATTTATGATTGTGTAGTTAAATAAGGCACGTGACCAAACTTTAATTTATTTAAATTTCTGCAGCTTGTTGCAAAATTTGTTCAAAATATCAAAATGTACGTAAGCTTGATTTGTATACCAACAGTTTTTTTACGAGTCTTGGAAAGGATTTATCTCATTGCTATTACGAATAATTAATTGTAAATAATTTTCATGCAGACTTTACCAACTTATAGGTAGAAGTATCAAAGTGCAATATCGCTTGAAATTCGGCAAACTTTATTAAAAATTACGACCCCGCAACGACGCCTCGTCCCCGGCGAATATAAAATAAATCGCTCGCGCCCGAAAAGCAAAGCGGGCAGAAAAACTTGCAAATTAATTCCTCCGTATCCTGACAAAGCGTAAGAGGGAAAAAAAGCGGCGGAGGACGAGGGAAAGGGGGGGGTGGGGGGAGCCGGGGACTTGTTTAAAAAGACACGTAATGGAAAAGAATAAGAGCGAGATGGGTAAGATTAGGGCTGCACATTAAGAATAGTAAACGTCGTCCCGCGGGAAGGATGCACCAGGTGCCCGGAGTTAAACCTCGGCTTAAGCCCACCGACGGGGTCGCCTTCGCCTCAGCCGAGCCTCGAGACGAGACGGAGAAATTCTCCTTCGCCCGACGCGGCGTCCTTCTCTCTGCGTCTTGTGCGCGAATCTCCGGGCTCCGCCCGGGGATACGTGACTGGCGAAAGCTCGTTCGAGCTGCGCTTCGAAAGGGGTTTTTTTTTTTTTTTTTAAATTTTTGCACTTGTTTGTAACAGCAGTGCGTCTTTGTTTTCTGTCTTGTTTGACTGTGGATGGAAATTGAAGGAAGTTTTCATTCGGAGCATTAAATACTTTTTACTTTAATATCCTAGTCCTCGTTAGGAGTATTATTAATGATTTAACATTCATGCGTACGCATATGCTGCGTTATCTGCATCACGAACAGTTATAATCAAGCATTTCAAATAATCAAAACTGTTGGTGTTCTGAGGGAAGTAAAAAATTTGTCCAGCCCACTTTATTGGCTTTCTACGGCAGCCTAAAGAACCAGCTGCATTTTTGAGAAACGTATAAAAGTAACCTGCAGTACACGTTGAATTTCGCATGAATAATTCAGTGCCTCACTTGATTCAAATTTCAAGTACCGAGTTCAATCGTTAAACGAGCTCCGTCTTTCTAAAAATAACGATCTCAGAAGCATCAATTCCAGGGCAATCCCTTACACCCCCCTTTTCCACCGTCCGGAAACAACGATACATCGGTACTAAATAAAAAAGAAACCATCATCCAGTGAATTATTCTCCCAAAACGATCCCAAAGCAGCCCCGGAGGTACGTACACAGAAAAAATAGCCTCGGCATTCAGTCCGCATCGGCTCTCCATCAGCGGCGCGTCTCCATTTCACTTTTGACAACAGGCGCGCACGTCCATACGCCGGGGCTCTCTGTTGTTTCGCGCGTCTGCCCATATACGTCGCGTACGTCGTCGCGTCACCGGCAATATAGGCGCCCCGAGTCTGAGCCGGGGCGAAATTTGTTTGTCCTGTTTTACGACGGAGCCGGGACGTATCGGCGACCCCGCGTCTTATTGGATTCCGCCTCGCGCGCGCGGCGGCGGCGGCGGCGTCCCTACTTTTTTCTTTCCTGAATTTCAGGCCGCGCGGCCAGGGGGGTCGGCGACGGGAGAGAGAGAGAGAGAGCCTCGGGTGCGGAGAAACACGAGCATTCGGGCTTTTATTTGCACCCGCAGAGCTCCTAGGAGTAGAGGGAAAATGCGTAATTTCTGCCGCCGCCGCAGTCGCGCGCCGACTCTCGGGCCGAGTGAAGGCTGGGGAGGTGGCTTTTTGTGATTATGGCGGTTGCTCTGGGATTCTGATTGTAAGCTTTAAGGGGATATGCATTTTGGGGAAAAATTTGCATTTTGATTGTTGGAAGGATGAATGAAAAATTTGTTTAGCACGCACTATTTAGGCTTGGCGTTTCTTCTTCGTCGGTACAAGAAACATGTCTGCTAGTTGCAATATTTGTTGTGCAGTATTAAAATTAAAAAAAAAGTACAAAATGAGATGAATAATTTCAAATAAATATGCGGAGAATACGACCTTTCGTTTGAAAATTTGGAAAAAGCTGAGCCGAGCCTGTTTTCATCAAAATTTAATTACTAATTATTTATTTCTGGAATTTATTTGCTTGCAATTTCTAACTTTTATAAATACATAGAGTTTTTTTTAATGAAAACGCGCATTTTTTTAAAAACATTTCGAAGCTTCTAATGTTACGTAAGAAACAAAAAATCTTGAAGTACAAAAAAGGAGAAAATATCAATTCGGTCACGTTGAATTCATCTCAAAAGAATTTATTTAATTATAATTCCAAATAGAATTCAGGCGCGTCAGTGTCACGCTGAAACGCAGATGTAACATAATCACGTTGTCGCGCGCAGCAACGTAACGCAATCACCCCGTAATGTACATAATAACGTGCAGGATTAAAGGCTATAATCGGTTAATTTAACAAGATAGCTCAAAACATCGCGTCGAGGCTGGTTTTCATTAAACAAACGACAAAGCCAATAGCACTCACCAAAATCCGGCTGCAGCAAGCTTAAAAAAAAAAAACAGAAATCTCGCCTCCTTCGCCATCGACTTCGCGCGCAAAAGACACCCAAGCAGCAGCGCCCGGGAGGTGTTCAACGCCGAGCCTCACCCGCGTCCCAATGCACAGAGGGACCGACTCCTATCGAATCACCTCTCGCGGCGCGATGCAAATTAATCGAGGAGCAGAGTCCGTCCCGGGCGAGAGAGCGGCGACGATCCGCGCGCGTAAATAAGACACGAGGCGCGGCGCGCTCTTAAGAGCGGACTTAGGAGCCGGGGCGCCAAGTTGGATTGCCTTGAATATTTCAGAGACAATCGCGCGCCGAACGGGGAGCGCCGGTTATGCGCGCGGCCGCCCATAACGCGACCAATCCTCAACTGCGCGGGATCGCCGAGCTTGCGCAAAGTCCGAAATCTTTGGACCCAGTCCATTATGCGGAGGGGCGCGGCGGTACGATCGAGTTGTATTGAATTTTGAATTAACGAGGGGAGTAAGACGCCGTCGAATGGCGTATTTTGCGGGTATTAAAAAATGCTAAATTGTACATATCATCTTTCAATGTAGTCCTATTTAGTGCCTAAAAGGAACTAGGCTAATAGCCGCGCGAAAAAGCTCCCTTTAAGATGAATTTTTAACGCAGAGACACCGGGCCAAAGATTGAAAAAGCACGCTTCCTCCTAAAGCAAACCCACTAACGATCCCATAATTATCCTCCTATCGCCAGCGGCCCATAAACAGTCCCGGGCTCCTCCCGGCGGCGGCGGCGGCGCTCGAAAATGGCCCCCGAGAAAATATTTAAAACGAAAGCCAACAGTACGTGCGAGGTATATTAGACTAATCGTTAATCGACTGGCGCGCGCCGCCGGAGCGACTCTCCGGGCGAGAGGGAAGCACTCAGGCTCGAGGCGCGAGGCGCCTCGCTGCGCGATATACGCCCGCGCCGGGGCAAGGAGCGAGAGACCAGATGCACTTTCCATAAAATCTCGTTGTATACGAGATCACTTAGAGCGCGCCAGCGCCGCGAGAGAGAGAGAGAGAGAGAGCAGCAGCCCGCCGCGCGCTCCGGCTTAACGAGCTTTTCAACTTACCGGCGGCGCAGCAGCTGCGAGAAAGACAGAGCCGCCGAGGAGCGAACGAACGGGGGAGCGGGAGAGCGCGATAATTCCCAACTTTTGGGAACGCGACTTTTTTTTTCTTCGTATTACGGTCGCAATGCTTATATACGCTCGGTAGCTCCGTCGCGAGATTTCGGGGACTGCGGGTTTTGGGCTGATGGAAGGCTTTTTGGGACGGTTCGACGTCTTGTCTTTTCAGTCAGTATTGAGTAATTGGAAGAGGCGTGGGAGCTGGGAGACGCGACTTCTAACTTTTTCTATTCAAATAATATTAAAGAGAGGTTTCCCGTTTTCTCCGTCGAATTAAGAATGGCACGACGATGCAATTTTAAAGGATAAACTACCGGAAAAAAATCGACTTTTATTACACATTCCGTCCCAAAAATCCACGAAATCCCCCTGTACGCATACGACATCCATTAAGTAAAAAACACCCTCCGCCCGATCAAAAGCCCTTCCAGCGAGTCGGAAGCAGCGCGAGAGCGAGTGCAAGTAAGCCCGGCGCCGAGTGTCGGTCTTGCGCTTTATTATTGTACCGCGCCTCCGCCGTCGCCCTTCGCGCCCGAGCACACTTACGCGCCGGTCAAACGAAGGGTCGGCGAGCGAGCACTTTATTAGCGGCCGAGTAGACGGCGGTTAATCCAACAGCGCCGACGTTTAACGATCAATTCGCGCGGCTTCACGCTCGGCTGTTGGATAAGCTCGAATTCGTTCGCGCGGGCCGATGCTCCGAGGCTCTCGAGCGTGACCTCGTCCCGGTGTCCCTGTCCGGTGTGCGTGAAGACGGAGGATTTTGTCGGGCGCCTTTTTGACTCGGGTTTTCACGCGAGGGAGGGAAGATGCTGGTGGAATGACAGTTGGACGGGAAATTATTTTCTCTCGAGTTTTTGACTGGATCATCGTTTGAGTGAATTTGACTTGCAAAAAGTATTTAAATACAAAATGTCGACGTATTGTACTTGGTATTAATTCAGAACATAAAATGTGTACTCGACGCATGAAACATTATATCAATACTTGTCCTAAGAATGCAGTAACGTGATTGACCTAATTTTGATTGTAATTCCCATATTGCTCCTATGCTGCTGATCGTGCAGAGCAGCTGCTCCTTTTTCCATCGCTCAATAACCTATATTTGAAGCGTACAATCAAACTGAAACTTTTCAGCAGAAACCTCTACTATCAACATAAAATGAAATACAATTCTCCCTCTCTTTTCGCTAATTGTCATGCAGTCAACGCGCTCTCAGCATAACAAGCTGAAGCTCTCTCTCTCTCTCTCTCGGAATTAAAGCTGCAAAGCGAAAACGCGCGGGCATATACAATATTGGACATCGGCTCATCGATCGGCAGCCGGCACTGTTCCGCCGGTCGATCGCCGTCGCCGTTGCCGCTCGGCCGGCGTGTTTTCCAAATCACAAAACTCACCGAAATCGCCGAGCCGATATCAGCTTTCCTATAAATCATTATCAATTGGCTGTCGTTGACAGACCGTCGGACTCGCCTTTTGCTCCATTTCATTTCTTGCCCTCGAGCTCTCGCTCCGCTTCGGCTCTCTCTCTCTCTCTCTCTCTCTCCTCCTTTCTTTTCACTGTCCTTTCGACTATTATTTCTCTATCCTTCTCTCGTTCTCTGTTTCAGTTTTATATGAAACATTTTGTCGTTGATAAATTGCCGAGGACATTATTTTATTACCGGCGAGTGTAGAAGGAATTTTCTATGTTTGAAATAGTATGTTTCGATGGGGAACTTTGTACTTGGAAAGTAAAATAAGTAATATTATAGCCAAATTTAGCAGTATTAAGTGTCTTTACAGAAATAGCACAAATATTTCAAATACTAGTACAATTTCAATTAAGACTTTACACAATTTTACTTTCATCGTCCAATTGTTTTATAATTTGTCAGCAAATGACCGAATCGCGAAAGCCAAGAGACTCCGAAATCCTGATGAAAACGAAAACTTGAACTTGTCCCCATTGTGCACAAGAAAGCATTCTCTCCCTTGGCACTTCCTCATTTTCCCGAGCAGCGTCGCGGCGGCGAACCGGCGGCACAAGAAAAAGGCAAATAATGGACGAATAAACAATTTCCCTCTCCAGCGGCAGAAAAACTCCGGAGAGCCTCGAAAAGAGTCAGACAGACGGAGAGAGAGAGAGAGTCGAGGGAGAGCGAAGCCCCGGCGGCGCGGCAGTGTGAGTGAAGCGCCGTAGGAAAAGGGCCCGGAGGCAGAGATTAAAAGGAGAGAGAGAGAGAGGAAGGGGAGGGGAGCCTAGGCTTGCACTCGGCGCTACTCGCGCGCAGAGAGAGAGAGAGCTCGCATATTCGAAAGATTTTCGGTGGGTACTTTTGAATTTAGCAGCCATTGTCGCCGCGAGCCCGCGAGGCGGAAGTCGCTCACTTGGCGAAAGTAGCGATACGCCGCTCCTCGCTCCGCGCTATCGTAAACGAGAACGGAGCCCGGAGAGAGAGAGAGAGAGAGAGAAAGAGGGAGACGGATGTATAAACGGGTTTCGCGAGAGCGGCAAAAAGGCGCCGGAAAACGAGACGAATGCCAGCTAGGGAAAATAGCCTCCGAGCTGGCGGAGGGACTTTAACCGAAACGAGAATCGGCTATTGTACGTTACGAGTGGCTATCTCGCTGGACATTTCCGTACCCGGTGGTGCGCCGCGGCGAGGGAGGAAGCTAGGCCTTCTCTCTCTCTCTCTCTCTCTCTCTCTCTCGGAGAGAGAAAGGGCATTGTGGCCTCCGATGCGCCTAATGCAGTTCGCTTCTGGAGGCGGCTCTGGAAAGAGGACTCCTTTTTCGCGCGAACGCGAATCTGGCTGTGTTTAGGGGTTTTCCGTCGATTCGAGCAATGCTCAGGGCCGATTGGTTTTTAGGGCTTTTCCGCTGTTACGCGGCAAGTCTGCCGATTGATTCGACGGCGAGAACTGTTTGGCGGAGAGGCTTTTACGTTAGGATAGATTTGCGCGTCAGTCCTGACTTATTCAATGTGTCAAATGACGCAATCAGAATCCTCTGAAAAGGACTCGGAGACTTGAGATACATAATGCACGATAGCAGAGGAGTGTCGGGAAGAAACGTAGGAAAGTCTATTCACGTGATTCTTCGTTTCAGAAAAAAGTTCACTGGCTTTCAAAGTCAAATCATTTGCCAAAATGATGTTTTTTTTATCATTATTATTGTTCAAATAGTAAAAATTATTTTATTAAAACTTGCGTTATTTCTTACTGAATTAATCATTTATAACACACAAGTATAATCAGAATTATTAATATTAAATTAGATTAAAGAGTATAGCATTTTCTAATATCTCACCATATTTACAATCAACTTGAAATGTTCAAGAAGGAGAAAAAAAAAAGATTAAATTCAGCGTTCCCGAGAACGACCGTAATTCCGCCTCTCGCCAAGCGGGGCGAAATCCGAAATACCAATAATAATTGCGAATCGAATGAGCCCTCGAGTCTCGAGCGCCGCGCGCTTTTAGCGTCGCCTCCTCGCTTCATATAAACGCGAAATCCGAGACGGACTAAATCGCGCGAATCCGAAGTAAGGCCTCCTGGCCGGATAAAAACTGCTCTCTCTCTCTTGCTCTTTCTCCCGAGCACCGGCGGAAAAAGAAATCGTACTCGCGAGGATCCGTCTCTTTCCCTTGAAAATAAGGAAGAGAAGAAAAAAAAAAAAATAGCGGAGGGGCATACAGACAGCGGGGACAACACAACCGCTTACAAGTGCCGCGACGACTGCACGTACACATTCGCGCGCCCGCGCGAACGGCGCAAAAGAGAGACGAGCGAGAGAGAGAGCAAGGCTACGTCGTACGATAATACTACGGCAGACAGTGTATAAAAAGGGGGAGGGCAGAGAGAGGGGCTCGCTCCTCCTCCCGCCAGCAGCGGGAGAATAAAACCAGAAAAATTGTCATTGTCCCGAAGAGATCCGGTGATAACAATGACAACGGCTGACGAAGCATCCCAGCAGCTACAGATCATCCCTGGATATTAAAAAGTCGCGGGAGGCTTCGCTCTCGGGCTGCGTGTCTCTCTTTATCTGCCTCTCTCGCCCCTTACCAGATCGCAGCCAGAGAGCCGCGCTCGTTTCTTCCTCCTTCTTTCTCTTCCTCTCTCTCTCTCTCTCTCTCTCTTTTTATCGAACCCTCCCCCACCCCTCGGCCGCCCGTCTCTCGGCGACTTCCGATACTCGAAAGGGTGTTCCGCGGAAAACAATGGGGGCACTTGCGATCCGTGTCATCGACTTTGGAGTTATCCCGCGCTGCGCCGCTACTGTTTCGCTTCCGTCTCGCTTCTCTCTTGCTTTTTCGGTTTTTGTTTCGTACTGCGCGCCCCGCGCGCGGAATTACGCCGCTCGTTTGATCTACGCACCGAGAGAGAGAGAGAGAGGGACGGAGAGGCGAAGCGCAAAAGAGAGAGGGAGCCGCGAATGAATGTCTGAAGGACGATCGCGCAGCGCCGGTAATGGCAAAGCACCTGAATGAAGAGAATTCGATTTTACGCCGCGGCTCTCTCTCTCTCTCTCTCTCTCTCTCTCTTTCTCTCGTACTATTACTGCTGCCGCAGCTGCGCTCGCTGCTGCCCTTTTTTTCAGCCCGCGTGCATTGTCACTGCGTTTTGTGCCCGAACGAAGCTGATGCGCGAATTACGCGGACTGCACACGGAGCTCGGGACATTGGCGCAGCGAAATGCTGCTTGTTTCGATCGCGCTTTTCTCTTTGCGGAAGAGAAAGGGATTGGGGCGGGTTTTTTCGAGGGTGAAAATCGGAGGGAAAATGAGAAGCTGCGTGGTGTTTAACATTTTTTTTTTTAAACAAATTTTGTATTATTGGCCGAAGGAGAGAAGGCGAAAGTTTTTCTTTATTTAAGTGGAACAAAACAATTATTTCTAGACGAAAAGATTGAGCGAAAAGTGCTTATTCTCCGCAGTCTAATGATCCACTATTGTATAAAGTTTCAAACAAATATATATTTTATCCGCTTCCACAGAAAGGCCATTAGAAAAAGATCTTTCGGAGATTCTTTATTCGACGGCATTCACCAAATATTCAATGCCGCATTTTCAAAGCACTGAAATATTTACTCGAAACTTTTTACAATAGAAGATTGTACCACAATAGAGGTCAAGGGACTTTCTGATTTTCTCGTTCCGATTTTTCTCCGAGGGTAATTATTTGAAATCTTTAACCTTTGAGGTAGCATTGCGCAAAAGTTATTAATAAACATTCTTTTTGGCTCGTGTGCTTTCAGGCATTGAATAACAATTATTTACACCGTAGATACCAGTTATTTCCGTCGTGTACTAAAGATGGATTATGACTTGCGACTGAAGTATGAACTTTAATAAACATAAATCCAGAACTTGAAAGCCTCCCGACAAAATTATTAGCATTCAAAATTAATATTTCCACCGTAATTCCAAAAGCACTCGCCATTCTGCTCTAAAATATTAATTACCCAAAACAATAGCCCCACCGCGCCTACTAATTTACCCCCCGAAATTCCTCCGAAAAGCAGCCACCCCCGACAAAGATCGGCAGCCAAATCGAAGGCCCACGTACGAAAAGCGCGCAGAGCCATCCGGCAGCGGGAAAAGGCAGTTCTCCCGGCGCAGCGGCGCAATAAGTGAGAGAGCCCACAGCACGCTCCGCGGGATGCATGCAAATCCGGCGGCGCTTTGCTCGTGACGTCTAGTGCGCGCTGCCGATGACGTTTATACTGCAGCGGCGAGCCACGCCCGCCGCGGTACGCGCGCCGTCGTCCGGTCGATCCCCGGCAGATCCGCGTGTGCCAAGCGGAGCCTCCTTAATTATCAAGGATTCATGAGCCGGCCGATGGACGCCCAGCGCCGACGCCGGGCGACATCTACCGCGCGTTTTGCCGCCGGCGGAAACGCGCTGGCCGATTCGCGGACGTTCTCTTGATTCTGGCGGGCAAAAATTTGCCGGGAATTGCGCGTGTTGAAGGTATGGTGTACGAGTATCGCGTCGCAGTTGGTGGGTTGACCCCCTCGTAAATGCCATGTTCCGGTTGTGTTTCTGGTTTATCGGTTGTAATAGGGAAATGTGTTTTTCCTCCGATCTCAAAAATTACGTGAAACTATTGGAGTAATCCCCTGTCAAATGCAACAACAAAGATTTGTATTGATCCTAAATTATCAGTGGAACACACACGGAGACATGTACTTTGAATATAGAATGTCTGTCTTTTTGAACTTGGCTGGTAAATATGTTTTCACACAATGTTAGAATGTGCCGATGAACATGACATCAAACCTTTATTAGACGAAATTCATTTTTTTTTTCATGATGTTCTTGTATTGATTGATTGGCCAAACGGTGATTTTTTCATGTTCGTACCAGCTCAGATAAAAGTAATTTATGTTTTTTATTAACAATACGATGACATAAGGTCCACGTTTCTCTTTTTAATCGCCAGCTGAAAACTTACACCCTCAAATTCCAGACAAAGTCCACATCCATCAATTACAGCCCACTTGGCAATCAAATAATACCAACGGCAGCGTTCAGACCTCGTCTCCCGTCAGTCATGAAAACAGAATCCTCCCCGGCTATGCAACAGCAGCCGAATCTCTCGCCGTCCAACATAATTCGCCGATCAATTCCCTCCGCCGAGCAGTTCCAGTTTCCTCGCCTCGCGGCTCGAGAGACGGGGCAAAAAGAGCGGCTCATCTCCCGGGCAATCTTCATAAATCACGCCGCGCCGCTCGGCCCCGGCGCTTATCGGCGCGAGCGCGTACGCGCGCGCTCGCATTACGCGCGGAGAGCCGGCCGTAATCGTAATTTAATAAGAGCGAGAGACAAGGGCCCCGGGAGCGGAATCGAAGACGTACGAGCGGAGTCGCGCCGGCGGGAAAGGAATACATCAAAGTTACATGCGGAAAGAAGGAGGTGCGCGCGCGTAAGGAGAGAGTGCGCCGGCTCGCGGTCGGGCATCATTTTGAGAAATGTGCCCCTGATGGGGGATAGTTGCTGCTCGTAAATTTTGACCAGCCCTTATGTGAGCCGGCTGGCCGGCGTATTTACCCTCAAGTGAGTGGGACGAGAGTTTTTCGAATATTAAGACAGTCGTGAGTATTGTAGTCTACAATATCAAATTAAGTTCTGATTGGTTATCATCAGAGTTATGTGTATACGTAAATGGTTAAGCGAGTAATGGCGGTCGTGCGGTTTACCTACTCGGTACATGAATTACATTTTATTTTCATAAATGCAAATCGAAGAGCCGAAATACTAGGCATTTACAATCCGATCAAGCACCGAATCGATGCACGTCGCTCCGTCTTCCGATGGTCGTCCCGAAGCCCATACACGCGAGCATTAATAAACGCCAGCACAATCCGTTCCCGCTCTCAGTCAGTCGATGACGACGACCTCGCTTGTGGCAAACGCGAAATCACGCGCTTTTGTACTTAAGGTGCGTTGCCGCACGAGGACAGAGAGAGAGAGAGAGAGAAGCAGAGAGGGAGGCAGCGGCGTCATCCCAGCAGAAGTCATAACCAAGATAGACCGCTTCGGGCGACAATCCCTCATGCGCCAGCCTCTCTCTCTCGGCCGCGCGCTCTCTCTCTCTCTCTCTCGTCCCTCCCACGAGATTCGGTAATAGATTTATTGGCTACTCGCGGGCGCGCCGGCTGATATATACGAGCTTGAATCAGAAGCACACGCCGCGCTCGTAAGAGTGATATAGCGGCGGATATCGTCGCGGGCGCGAGCTTCTCTCTTTTCTCTCTCCCCGTGGCTTTATTTATTTTGCAGCCGAGACCGCTGCCGGCGCTCCTTGCCCCGGCTTCTCTCGGACCGGCTTTTTCTCGAGCGGCGACGGGAAATCATGATTCGCGGCGAGAGAGGAAAGTTTCTGACGCGTCCTCGATGGGCCGCGCGACTACTGAATAAATTAAGCTCGAGGAGCGAGATAACGCCGCTTCGGAAATCTTGCCGGGATCGCGCGCGTCTAAACTTTGGCTGACTGCGATCTGAGCGCGGCGAATGACGAGCGCGTGAAAATGTACCGCGCAAAGGGCTCGGCGATGATAAAAATTCAATTAAACGGCGAGCGATCTAACAGAAATAACCGAGCGGCGCGGAGTGCTTTAAATGACTATCCAGTTCGTTCTTCCATCGAGTAATTACACCGCGGCGTGCCTCTCTCAGATTATTCATAAACACGCACATACATAAAAAGCGAGAAACCGCCCGGCCTTTGTTCCCGAAGTTTGAAAGAGAGAGAGAGAGAGATAGATAGTGGCGTCTCTCTCTCTCTCTTTCTCCTCTAAGAGCCTGAAATGTTTATCACGAGCCCGGCCGAGCGTTCGCGGACTCGCGCTACTTATTAGAGCGAGACTCATCGCGCGAGCCCGAGAGAAAAACAAAGAGCGCGCCTCTCGGAAAAAGACGGCGGGGGGGGGTTTAAAGCGGGCCGAGAGCGAGAGCGAGAGAAAAAATAAGATAGACAGAAAACCCGGGCAGGGAGGGAGAGAGAGAGAGGTGGGCGTGCAAAGGGCCCGTATAGCGCTGAAAGGGATGGTTTTGATTAGCTCCGTAGACAATAGCCACTCTCTGATAGCACGCCGTGATTCTCCCTCTCTCACTCTCTCTCTCTCTCTCGCGCGCACCTCGCAGCCTCCTCTCACCCTTTTCTCGCTCGGGTCGCTCGCATTTCTCCATTTCCCGTAGTCCAGGTATATATATGTATATATATATATATATACACGCGTATATACAGATATATATATATATATATATATAGACAGAGGGTGGCTTGCAGCCGCAGCCGGCAGCCGCAGAGTTGGCATCATCGCCTCTCCTATTTGCCAAAGCGGATGCAGCGCAGTCACTTTGTGCCGCGTCTGGACGGTTTTGTGTCTATCGAACAATGCGCGCGCGCCTCCCCCCCCCTCGCAGCGCCCTGTTTACCCTCTAGCCGTCGTGCGTGCGCGGGCGCGGAGCCCGGCGAAACTTACTCCGGCAAAGAGGGCCGCGAAGATTCAGGCGTATAACGCACCGGCTAATAACTTCTCCCGCCCGAGCGTTCGACTATCAATGACGGCGGAGAGTCGTGTTACACAAGTCGCCGGCGGTGTATTGTTCTTGTCTAGGACTCTCCCCCCCCCCTCTCTCTGTCTTTTGGGAGAGGACAATGAGCAGATCGAGTCGGGAGATTAGATAGGCGACGGCTCGGCGCCAACCTGCTAATTGGGTTAATTTAGGGAGGACGGGGGGGGAGCCGGCTGCTTTCGGTGATTTTTGCCGGGCGCGCGCGACGCTGATGAAACCGGAATAACCATTGAGAGCGAGGGACCGAATTCAATTCGCTCCGCGCTGTTATCGTTTGGGAAGCGAGGCAGAGATGGAGTGACGGGTGTTTATGATGTGGAAATGATTTTTATTGGCCGCCGTGCCGGGCGCTTATCTTTGCGACTGCAGTTCGCGATGTTTATTTTTTATCCGCTTCGGATAGGAGTCTTTGCGGGGGGGGGTGGGTTAAAGTGGGAACGGCGTGGGTAAAGACTGTCGGGAAAAAATTCACGCTAAATGGGTACTTTGCGCCGTTGCGATACTGTGGCTTTATTCGACGCGGAGTCAGATTTTTGAGATAATATTTGCGTCTGACGTGGCCTTTACCTTTTCTACTAGGCATTATACTATTTGATAGATAACATTTATTTTGACTAAATTGTACAGTTTTTCCTCAATGAAAGCTACGAAAAAGCTTATGTAACGTTGCATCCACAGCATTGCCAAACAACAACAGAACACAACAGTTAAAAAAAAAAAAAAATTGAAATTATTACTATAAAAATAAGACTTTATAAAGACTGTAAACAAATGAAAATCTGAACTTCCTTTAATTAAAAACAACTCAAGCAAGTCCTCCGTTTTTTCCACCCTCCCTCCTCCCTCCCTCCATCACTCCGCGGTCGCCGTGCCAGGAACGCGTCTGCAATCGATTCTCGCGTTTAATTAAAATATTAGTAAAAAAAAAGAAAAAAAAAATGTTTAACGAGCCGCTTTATGACGCTTTCGTACGTCGGAATTACTATCCGCATAACGTCGGCTGCGGCGTCCGCATTCCGCGGTTAATTTCCTCCGACGGTGTCCGAGAGGGAGAGCGCGAGAGGCGCCCGCTGCGGGGGCCTCGCCCGAAACGGAGACGCGCCGCGCGGCAGCAGCGGGGCAGGAAATGCGCCGGGAAATGCCCCCCCCTTCCCGATACGCGAGCGCGGTTTATTAAAAATTGCATTCGACGGCCGCGCCCAGAGATGCGATCGCGGCCGCTCGGGTACTTTGTGCAGCGGCGAGCGGCTGCCGTGGTCGCCTTGCTCGGGACGCGGGGATCGCGGTTTGCTCCGCTGGGAGAAGTTTTTTTCAAATTTGCGATCGGTGCCGGTTGATTTTCGCGGGCTGGCGGCGAGTGAATTATGCGACGGCTGTGAGATGGTTCGTTCGAAGTTGTTATACTGTTTTTTTATAATTATAAAATTATTATAAAATTTATTGACGGATTCGGGTTAAAAATAAATTTTCCGAAATAACCCCATAAATTTTTAATCATTTTGCGAAAACGTTAATATCCGCTAATTACACGCCGACGATGCATAATGTAAAGTGTAAAACAAAAAAGACGACTGAACGCGGAAAAAATTGCACCGCAATAACGACTTTCCAAAATCGCCTCGTAAATTTTCAATAATTTTACGAAAATATTAATAAGAGCTAATTAAACGCCGGCGGGCGCGCACGTAAAGCGCAAAACGAAAAAGACGCCCGAGCGCGGGAAAAGAGTTGCGAGCGAGAATGCAGCGAAAAAAATAACGGCGCCGACTAAAGTATTTGCAACAGCGCGCGATAGGCGCTGCGCGAATAAACGGAAATCAGCGAGCTTCGGCGGAATTTTTTAATTAGCAAAAGTAACCGAAGGAAAGAGGGAGCACGCCGATCCGCGGTGCTTTTGTAATAAACTTTAAAGGAAATCGAAGTACATTATTTCACGGCTTGACGTCTGCCAATTATCTTTCGAAGAGATTTTTCAATGCGGTCGCGGGGGAGCCTTCGTTACCGCGAAATTTCTAAGGCTCATTCGATTCCTTTAACCTAGTTTTGCTTCTGATTGTCGATATTAATTAAAAATTCTTTTTATACGCTCAAAAATATTTTTCAAGTTTCGACGGCAACGAAATGAAACTGCTCCCGTACATATTAATTACGGGAAGATACATTTTGGAGCACGATAAAAACATGTTTTATTAATTATTCATCGAACGTTTTACACGGCCGTCACGATACATTTGCGCGGCAGTTAAAATTTTACAGTCGTCAAGAAATATGTGACAAAACATCTGTTTCGGGATTTCACGCCGAAAATGAAATATATCTTTTATCCAAAAACTATTTCCAAATTCCGAATTTATCCCGACCGCCCTGTTTACCGTCCCGAAAACAGTCGAACGGTACACATTTAAAATCAGCCGACCATTTCCAAAATTCCTCCTGACCCATAATCCTTGTCGCGATTTACCGCCTCGCCTCCGCGCTCGCTCGTTCCCCGGCGAAGAAAAAGGCCGGGCCTCGAAAAATCAATTTTCCAAAAACAATTTCAGCCGTCAAACTTTTTCGCGGCTTCGAGAGCCGAAGCTCGCGAGAGAGGCGAGGGGCCGCGCGGCAGTTTTCGTCCGGCGCAATAATAAAGGAGATTAATCACAATCATAAAGCGGACTTTAACTGCGCAATAAATTCGCCCTCCCCCCCCCCGCCCCATCGCCCGCCGCGCGTGACGCATCTTACTCCGTCCGGGCGTAAAACTTGCAGGTGTAAAAATCTCATTCATCAAGTGTCGGTAAAAAGGCCGCTGGTGCGCCGCCGCCGCCGCCTCCCGAGTTCCGGCGAGAGCGAACGCGTCAGTCGGTAAGGGCGCGCTCGCCGCGCCGTAGCTGCTGCTCCCCGCTAAGGGCGGAAGTGCCTTCGCTCGCAGATTGAAAGCTTCAACTTTTGCAGAATGGATTATCGGAGAACTGCCCAGAGCGGCGAAATTTCATCGCCGCGCGGCGCGCACGGCTTTTTTCGAATAAATGAGGAGGCGCTTTTTTTTATTCTGGACTGCGGAGGAGAATTTTTTTCATTTCGGTCGGTTGAGCTTTGACTAAGTCACTTCGGAGCGATGATTTTCGGTCGCGAATGATGGCGGGTCACTTTTTATTCTCGCAATCATAATATGTTGCGTTAATTGTCTCTTTGGTATACTGCAAAAAAGGTTTTTTCTTCATTTTCCAGTAGGCATAACTTTAGCTTCAAATTATCGGTGGTATTCTGTGCTGTGAATTTGCAAATCGAAGGAATCGACGAGACGGATGTAGTTGAAAAATATGTACCGCTGTTCATGGTCGATTTCTAAAATTGTCATGCAACAAAAAAGGCGTCGCAAGAAATATTTCAATTGTCGGGAACTTTTTTCACGTATTTGTATTATATCTTGAAGAAGAAAGAAAGCCGTGGGTCCAAAATTTTGCCACGTCCGACAAGTTGAGCGTCCTCCGATCGCCGCGCGGCAATTATTACTCCCTCGGAGAGCAAAGATACTCTCAAAGACGAAAGAGCAAAAGCCATGAAAATCCAACTACCTCCAGCGACTCGCGCGAAACACCCTATCCCCGGCATTACTACCAGCATTACCCCCGGCAAAATATTATCCGAAACGACAAAAAGATCCCGCGAGCGTGACCCAATTTCAGCGAAATTCCCCGGAGCCCGTCGATGTGGTCAGCTCGAGCTCGAGCGAGAGAGAGAGAAGAAAGGAAAGGCGGAGCCGGGAGGGGTGCGGGGGGCGGCGGTCCATTCAACGTGCCGCGAGAATGTGCGTGCACGCGTCCTGATACCGCGCGTCGTCCTCGCGTCTCTCCCTCGCTCGTCCGCGAGCGAGAGGATATTACATTCGCGCGCCGGCGGAGTAACCGCCCGAAATGCCCGGCATTACGCCGGGATTCTGGTATTTTTTAATTTTTACTTCCCCCCGCGCGAGAGCCGCCGAAATTTAATGGCTCGCGAGAGCGAGCGCAGCTTCTGCCTTCGGGACGGAGGAGGTTCTTTTCGGGTGCAGCTGAGGGTGACAGTCGGCGGGATTGCTTTCGCGGACGTTGACGCGGACGCTCTCGGCGGACGCTTCGTTTGTCAATTGGCCGTTCTGTAACGTCGGTGGTTTTTCGTGAACATCGTTCGGGTGGATTTCTCGCGGGATCGGGCAAAATTCTGACTTCGGACCCGGGCGGCGAAGTTCAAGTGGAAACGGTTAGAGAGATGCAGTAGCTGGCTTCGAGAACTAAGATGGCTATCGAGTCTAGCTTCTTGCTCTTACGGAGGGCTACAATCGGTAGCTAATAAATAGGAGGGTCTTATGTAACGCGGCTTAAAAGACGCGACGCCTAGACGTTTAGTTTGTAAAATTCAAAAAGTAGCGTGAAAAATTAAATTATTACTTCGAAATATACATTTTTATATTGTTATTCGAAAATATATGCAGTTCGATAACGAAAAGTTTTGCACGTTTCTCGAAGATGACTAATTAGAAGGAAGTTTTAGAATGCTTCACTTCTGAGGTCATCGCTTTCTTATAAGGCGATGATACGCAAAGTTATTTTTGGACAAAGGAAAAGGTTCAATTTCAATTTTAAATTTAAACTTGGGTAAAATTTTAGTCATTTTAATATTGAAGAAGATCGTAAATGAAAATTAATATTTGAATTTAGCTTTTATCGATTTAGTCAGTTGGTCAATTAAAAGTGCACTTTCTTCCTTTTAATAGGATTAATTTTAACTATTTTATTCTGTTAATGGAATTTTCTACATTTATTGTATTAAAAAGGAGGTACTTCTGAATAAAACAAAATTCATTTTAAAACCTACATTTATTAATTATGAAAAATTTGCTTCAAAAAGTGATTTTTAGAAAATTAAATACGTTTTTCAAAGCTTTACTATTATAACAAGGAGGAAAACGCAATTACACATTGCGCTTTCTGACAAAAGAAAGTTTTATATTTAAAATTATCTTTTAATTATAAATTATTTTATTAATTAAAGAAAAATTTACATTACTTTACTTCAAAATTATTTTAGCAACTTAAAACACTTCAATAATAACGACAATAGTAAAGTACAATTCGCTTCTTGTGTGCGTTTACGTGAACAAATAGATTAAACTGCGTGCCGTATTACATATTTTGAATAGTTTTCAAGCTGAAATAAGCAACAGTTTACCATCATGCTGATATATTGGATGAATTGAGATTTCATACTGCAAGTCTCTTGTAACTACGGTAAACTAGTTCATTGCGGAAATTAATATTAATGCCCGCTCTCGAAATTCCTTCGTGAAACGTGAACTCTGCATTATAACTTGTTTGATAAATAATTTCCAGCATCGATTGTGCGATTAACAGTAATTTATTAAAACTTTCCCCAATATCGCAAAGTATCACGAAATATTTCACCATCGTTCCGCTTGTTTATTGAACAAAGAAAAAAAGAACGAGTATTTCGCCCAAAAAGCGATTCCGCCAATAATCTATATTTTCAGGAAAAGGTTCAATTTTAAGAATATTCATTTCGACTCGCTCCTATCTCGTTCTCGGTTCAGTTGCGAGTCGCGGCGGCGCGCACAGCCCGGCACTGCTGATCTGACATACTTATTGAATTCGGTTGTGCTGCACGAGTAGATACCGAAGACGGTGCGCGCGTCCGTTAAATCTCATCATCGACGACCGGACAGAGGCGGACGTGGAATACAGGAGAGGCGGCCCTACCTATGTGGGGGAACGACCAGGACTCCGTATTGGCATTGATTTCAAAGATGGTTAACGTTCGAGTACAGATAGTAATAGTGGGATGGTCTGCTGTTCTTATTGAAATTTCGTTCCAGATGTGAAATTGGGCTTTTGTTACTTCTGCTGCTGAGGTGCGTTTAGACTGTTTTCATTGAGTATCGGAAGCACCTTCGAGTTTCATTATAAAAATGTAGCAGTTATATATTTACAGTTTCAGCTGCGGTTGTATTAATTTCAAGCTTTTATAATTTAGTAGCCACTTAGTAAATTTCAAAGCGGCTTATACTGGATAATGCAGCTCTGCACTCGTCGTATTTTCCACTTTTAATTTACCCACGCGATTCCGCAATTAGTCCCAACGCGCATCGCTTAAAAAATTCTCGAATTAATATCAAGTTTTTAACATAAATCGTTTAAACGCCCATATTGATACCTCGGTTTAATAAAGCGCGCAAAATCTCATTTAGCTCTCATCGTCGGGCATCGCAGTTAATCGCAGTTTCAATTTTGTTTCACGGAAGATATACCCCGGCGAAAATTTAAACGCCGTTACTCAAAAGTACCGTCGTAAACCGTATTGACCGGCAGAAGCATCGGCCAAATTTTCCAATAACCCTAATTTCCACCGCAGATTCAAGACCGTGCAACAAACCATATCTCGCTGCCCGGCAAAGCCGCCTCTCTCTCCGGCCAGAAATCGATTTGCATCGAGCGCCATCCAGCAGCGGCGCACGGCGCGCGCTATCATTCCGCCTTAAAAAATGGTAAACTGACCGATTGTTTCCGCGAGCCTGTCCTCCCAGCCTCCGCCGACCCGGCCGAAAAAACCTCTCTTCCCCTCTCTCTCTCCCGCAAAAAGGGCTGGCCCGAAAAATCGGCGAGCCCGACGAGAGTCAGCTCGCTCGCTCTCCCTCGCGAGAGAGGCCACGTCGCGTTTTCCACGGCGGGGGCTTCCGATGCGCCCGGCAGCAGCAGCAGCAGCACGAGCGTCACATTCGTCGGTCCGCGCAGACACACAGACGCGGGCTGCGTATACAGGGAAGGGAGACAGGTACGTACATAGGAGAGCCTCGGTACGCGCGGCCGCTATGCGATCAATGCCACCGTCGGCCTTTCACGGCCTCTCTCTCTCTCGCTCTCTGTCTCTCTCCCTCTCGCTCTCGCTCGCCGTCTCGTCGCCATGACGACCTGGCCCGCGCGCAGCATCACCCCCTCCCCTCCTTCCCCCGCGGAGAGAGGGGCGAAAATCGCGCGCGCGATGCCGAAGAAGACGCCGAGTGCGCCTTGCCGATCCACCTCTCTCTCTCTCTCTCTCTTGCTCTCTCGCTCTTTAGCGTTTTATCATCCTCGTTTGCCTTCTCTCGTTTTCATTAAGTATATCGCGCGGGGGCCTGAATTTTCTCGCCTGCCGCTGCCGCCGCCGCCGCCGCCGCTTACTTTACGCTTTCGGGGTTGCTGACCCCTATTCCTGCCACCTCCGCTCCCCCCTCCGCCCTTACCTCCACGCCGACCTCCCGAGAGCGAGAGCGATGTGTGCGCGGCTTTTTGCCGGATAGTCGGGAAATATTGCGTTAATAATTAGCGCGACACCACGTTTAGTCCTTGCGGACTTGAGGGGGCGATGTGGGCCGACTTGCGGAGCCTTTTTTGCGAGAGAGAGGCAGGGTCGGAATGAACCGCCTCGCTGATGTGCTATTGCGAGCTCGCCGCGGGGATATGATTTATTTTTCATGAGCGCGGCCAATTTTCGCGAGGGCTGACCTAATTATTTGAGAAAGCCTAAGCTGTCGGAATAATGAATTGCCGGTCGCTTAGCTATTGATGGCAGCGGTTTTTTTTATTTCTCGGGGGGGCATTGTAGATGAGTTGGTCCATTTTCGTCGAATGAATTTCAAGGTCTTAAAATAGGTTTAATTCTATATGAATGCGCCCAAGTGGAGCACCGACGTTTTCGGCTCCAAGTTGAAAATTACGACCTCGCCAAATTCATTTCTAAAAGAATCCCGACTCAATCCTCTGCGGTAACAGTCAATCGGCCTCCTACTAAGGACGTAAAAATTTGCCGAGCGACCAGCGCGCTAGACATCAAAATGTTTAACAAGCCTACGTAAATATCAGTTAGAAGACGCGATAAACTTTACTTCGAGCCGAGAAATTCGCAAAGATTTGTATTGGCCGGCTTTCCCTGCATCCTTGCATCCTTTTCCCACCACTATAATTTGTCCCTTTCCCGATCTCTCTCCTTCCCTCGCCTCGCGGCAAGTCGTTCCTCTTCATTCTCTATCACTATATTTCAATTCCTATAATACT
>JAWWEM010000044.1:19350034-19361609 GCA_035582935.1 Ormyrus thymus
ATCTCTCTCCTTCCCTCGCCTCGCGGCAAGTCGTTCCTCTTCATTCTCTATCACTATATTTCAATTCCTATAATACTAGCCCTTTCTTCATTCGATCCTCCTTCATTCTCCCTCGTTCTCTCTCTCTCTCTTTCGAATGTTCTCTCTTATCTTCCCGCCTTTTCATCCAAGATTGTTTTCGTTTAATGGCCGGGTCTTTTCACTCGCGAGATGTAAATTGAGATATCGCAATCAGCACCGACGAAGGAGACTTGTAATTTTCGGCGAAAATGATCGATTGAAAGGAGCGTTAGGCGATCTTTCAGATGTTTCTGTATTTGCGGACGATGCGTCATTTTTACGAAGCGACGCGTCGTTATTCGGGCAGTGAATTAAAAAAATCACATCGACAAATCCTTGTCATCTCGAAGCGCAAAACAGAATCCAGCGGTCTCAAGTTTTCCGCCAAATTCCAACAAAGGGCGGATTACGAATGCAAGAAACTCGTTCAATCCACTCGTCAAGCTTGCAATTAGAGCACCCCTCGTCTTACCTATCGCGTCCCGATCTACTTCGAGGTGCGCGCGAAAGAGCAAAGTGGACACTGCCTGTCGAGGAGCCCCTCCTCTCCCCCCCTCGCGACGAGAGGAGGCCCTCGATGCGCCGCGCCGCTGGCACGATTTTTCCCTGCGAAGCCGCCACATGTTTATCGCGGCGGTTGCCCTTCCCCCCCCTCCCCCTCGAGTACCGAGAGAAAATTTATGATCGAAGCGCGCGTAATTGCCGCGAGACGAGCTAATTGTTTGCCTTTGGCTCGTTGGGCAGCCGCTGAGCTGTGCCGCTGCTCTGCTGCGGAACTGCCCTCGTTGGGACGCGGCCTTTGACTCCGGAGCCTTTTTTTCGCCCGGCCTTAAATTGTTTCTCTCTCTCTCTCCTTGAAATGCGAGTGCTTGGGCGACGTGTGCGCGGGGACTGATTTACATCGGAGGAGGAGGGGAAGAAAAAATGAAGATATCGTGACTGCACAGGTTTCGTGTAATTGAATGTAGCACGGAAACTTGTTATTCGCTAAATTTGAAATTGAACGAGGGAGCGAAATGATAAATGAACGCGTTTCGAGAGGATGATTTTCGTTATACGGGATGATTCAATCTTTTTCTAGAGATTTCATCCACTGCATCTTTTTTCTAAGCTTCGGACTAGAAAAGCGATCCAACTACTATTGGATTCTGCTGAACTGTATATATTGTGTTTCCTTCGCACTAATGGTTGCTTTTTCTTTTCATAAATTACAGTGAATGCACAGACTTTTAATGGTGCGCCATCCATTTACAAAGTTTTTAACACTATATTCTTGCCAAGTGCGGGAACTCTATTCAAGTCCTTAAATCAAATTCAAATCGTGCAAACCTATTACAGCCAAGGCTATCGTACACTCTCTTTAAACGGAACACTTTATTCCCTCACCCCAGCCGGTTTACCCCCTGAAATGAGTGATTGATTCGAGGTACTTGAACCATAAACAAATCTTGCAAACCAGCAACACTGCCGCCCTCCCGAAATTCCCTCGATTTTCATTCGCAGTTTCATTCAGCCAGTCTTCCTCCTGGTCCCAAATCTTCTCCGAATCCGCGAGAGTCTAACATTGTAGAGAGCACGACACGGCCAAGGTGTTGATCGGCCACACCGGCACATCAGCATTCACGAATATACATCCCGGTTTTTATCTCTCTCTCTCTCTCCGTCTCATTCTCCTCCGATCCTGGCGCGCATTTCAGGGGTTGGCGAAGAAACAGAGAAAAAGCGAGAGAGAGAGAGAGAGAGAGAGAGAGAGAGAGAATGTAATAGAGAGAGAGACAATGCACGGGCGAGAGGGAGAGAAACGGCGACGAGCGAAAGAGAGAGAGACGGAGAGCGGCCGAGTGGGGATGCATAAGGGGAAGAGAGCGAGCGCGCGGTAGGGGTGGGGGCGGCTATATGAGGCCGGCGCGAGGGGGGAATTTCCAGTTCGACCGAGAGGAGCGTATCGTGCACGTTGTTGGACCCGCCGCCGCCGCCGCCGCTGCCACTGCCTTCCGCCGCTGCTTCCAACATGCATTTTGCAAGAGGTCCACCGACAGTCGACCTATAACCTATGCCAACGCCGGGGACGTCGACTCGCGAGAGGGAGAGAGAGAGCGAGAGAGAGAGACGTCTGCGAGGAGCACGGAGAGAAGTGCAGGAAAACGCCGAGAGCCGGATCCGCGACCAGCTGCAACCGTCAGAACACCTTTTTCTCTCTCTCTCTCTCTCTGCCGCTCGCACGAGGCACCGTTTTGCACCGGAGAGAAGGAGAGCACTTTACGAGGGAGAAGCTGTTACCGCTCGACGTGAGTACCCACAATAATGCGTGTGCGTATATACATGTGTGCTCACCCCGTACGCCAGAGCCTCCTTCCCACCTCGCTCGCTCCTCTTTTTTTCCTTCGCCCGATCGCATTGTGTGCGTTCGGCGCGGAGCTTGTTTCTCGTTTGCCGAGAGGGCTTTCCTGTTTACGAGCGGCGCTCGAGAATCGCCAAACTGCTCGCTTTGCCGCGGAGATCGCCGCGGCCGCCCCCCGGTTGAACCTCAATTATCCCGAGAACCGCGGCGTTTCCTCTTACTTTTCCGCCGGCCGCGCTGCGCTCGCGCGGAAAATAGAGCTGCTCGCGGGAATCGGCTGGAAAATGGAGCGACGGGAGAGCCTCCTCCTGCCTTGCGGGGATCGCGCTTGATTGACGAGGAACGAGGCGAGCTCGCGGCTCCTGTTGAATGTCGGGCTCGATAGAATTTTCCCGAGCGTCTTTGGCAGGCTAAGAGGGAGCTCGACGAAGATCGAGTCGTTTCCAATTTCGGGGGAGGGATTGCTTTGGTCGGCGATTCGACGTCGGGCGGAGAGTCCTGTGGTTGTTTTATTTTTGGCTTGCAGTTTTTATCCTCTAAGTGCGTTATGAGGCAGAATTGTGTGAGAGCTTTTTGAATATCGTTTTGGCCAGATTTTTTTATGTTGCAATGCTGCACGATTATGTTTTTTTTGAAACTTATTTAAATTAAACTATAAATTTATCAAAATGTATGTGTTGCCGATAAATAAAAATACTTGATACTTTATAAAATGCTCTTATTTCAAATTATTAATAATTAATTCATATATAAATAATTCATGTATTTTTTTCATACATTTTTATTTTAAATAAAAATTTGGGTTGTTTACAAAAAGATTTTTTATAAGGGCAAATTTTGATGCAAAACTAAAATAGTATCATTTAAACCAGTTTCTTCGGCTGTAACTACAATCGAAAACTTCGATAATATGAAGGTGTATTCAGTAACAATATTTAATAAAAATTGTAAGCAACCTGAATAATATTGATTGATGGAAATAAAGAAAATCAATACTCTTAGCAATTTATCTTTTATCTAAAGAAATTAACTAAAGCTTACTCCCCGACGAATTAACAGCACGTAAATTCGATGCAGGAAACGTCGGGTTCTTTTGCGAGCAAATTAATTAATTAGAGGAACGTCTAAGTAAATCAGACAGTCCGAGCCGATAAACTCGTTACTGTGCAATCAAAGCCAAATTCTCGCCATACCGAATCAGTCATTCCGACAGCAGCGAACGATTCGGCCGACCAAAATAAAATCCCGCAGGTAGAAATTCTCCTCGCGTTCGATTCGGCCGTAGCGCGCATACATTCCATTTCCGGCAGATTGCCTTCGGAAAATCCGCCCTCCGATATGATCGACAAAGCGAGCGGCCGAAGCTGTAACTAATTTACACCGCTAGAAGCTCCCTAAGAGCTCGACGGCTTCCCCGGCCGCTCGAAGGACGCTAAAAGTGTGCGAAACGGCTCGGATCGAGGAGAAGCATCGCGGCGACGAATTGACGGAGCACTGCGGCCGATCGATTCGCTCTCCCCTTTTTTCCTCGGCGATTATACCACTTTTCGCGAGATGGCACAATGATAAGCCGTTAAAAGGGGCAGAGATTTACGAGGGAAATTAATTTTTCCGCGGTCGTTTCCTCGGCTCCGCTGAAAAATTAATGCGGAATTTTCGCCGTCACGGATTCCGCGGTCGCGCTGATCGGCGATATTGGGGGAAGAAAACGCAGAAAAAAAGAAAACAGAAATTTATCGGGAACAAAATAGTATATCGCATACTTCGCGAGCGCGAAAAAGAGAGTAGCCCGCTGATATTTACTCCCGCCGCCGCGGCGGAAAAATCCGATAAATTGTTCTCCGTTGCGCGGCGCGGCGGAAGAAAAAAAAGAAAAAGGAAGAAATGTGCGCGCCGAATAATGAAATGGAACGACGTTCTCCTGCTTTTCGTACCTTTATTTGGCGAATTATCGGGCTGGAAAAAAGTGGAGGTCTTTAATTACCAGGAGTAAGGAGAGCCGATTGGAAATCTTCATTTCATCGTTTTCCAGTAATGTCTCGAAAGGAAATTGAATTACGGAGAGTCCGATACGAAAGTAATCCCTCGGTTTCTTTTATACTGCACGGTTGAGCTCGCCTTATTCTTTTAATTTCCAAATATCTCGGGAGTTTCAGTTAAAAGTAAAGCTACATCGACCTGATTTGCTACGTTTCCATCGACACGTTCTCAAATTTTCCGAAAAATTTTTCAATTTACAAGCTTACGCTTCATTAAACCTTCCGAATAAAGCTTTGCACAAAACGTTCTCAATCCCGTTGAGCTCTTCCGACCGAAACCTCGCGCTTCCTAAAAAAGTCCTCCTTATTAATCGAGAGAGCAAGATTACCGAATCTCGCGAAAACACCCCCCAATTAGACCAATCCGTGCAGCGGTCCCGAAGTGCGGCGGAAGAAAAAAGCGGAGCGGAAGCGCGTCTCGCGCGCAGCTCACCGCGAGCAAAAAAGATGACGAACGGCGTGTATAAGCGGAAGGGAGAGGAAAAGGAAAGAGAATTAAAAAAAAAACAAAACTGGGTGAGAGAGAGAGAGAGAGAGAGAGAGTTGGCGACGGTCATAATTATAATCCGAAGCTACAATAGCCGCTCGCGGCTGGGATTCTCGCGCTCGCGTCTTCTTCTCCGTCGCCTCTCTCTCCTTCTTCTTTTTCATCTCTTTTTCTTTTTTATTATCTCGCGAGTCGTGCGGCGGCATCGACGGCCTGACCTCCGTATCATTAACTAATGAACAATGTAAGCGCCAGCAGCGACGGCAGCAGCTCGCCTCATTAACGGCACCTGTCATTCATGGGGAACGGCCGAAAGAGAAGCCGGCAACTTTTCTCTCTCTCTCTCTCTCTCTCTCTCTCCTCTCTCTCGGCGCAGCAGCCGACGCTTTCTATCCCGGCTATCTTTTTCGAGTCTGCCTCGGCGTTTTATGCTACCCGCGCGATTGTCGTCGCCTATTTGGCTCTGTAATTATGCTAATTAATGTAGAATGCCGAGCTGTCGCAGTTTTGGGTGGTGGGTTGCGGATATATTTTCAAGCCAGTAAGATTTTTATTCGGGGCTTTTGGCAGCCGTTTTTTTTTTTTTTTTTCTTTTTTTGTATGGATTTTTATTTCGTGAAAGGGATTTTTCTTCTGGTTTCAAGTAAATACCTAAAAGAGAATGTTTGCTGGCTTAGACAGAATTTCGAATTAAGATTCAGCGAATATAAAAGATTAAAACATTATTCAAAAATTTAATAAGAATGGCAATTTATTAAAAACTTTGAAAGATCTTTTAATAATTTAATGATTAATAATGCATTGCAGCTTCAGCTCAGAGTTTCACCCTATTTTCTGCAAGGCATATTTTTAATGCTCTTAAGCTCAACAAAAGTGCTTCGACAGCTCATTTATTGAAGAGTTTCTCCGTTATAAATTGAGCGGAATTCTTGAAAATTTCAAGATTATCCATACTTCGGCTATAAGAAACTGGGGCGTTCGCTTTAAAATTAACTAAAAGCATTATAATCGAATTCGAAAGGGCGATTAAAAAGGAAATTTGAAATCTGACAAATGCACGCTTGCAGCTAATTTTTACTTTACCCCGACGTAGAGTCGTCCTCATCCGGAATAAAACCAATAAGAACAGTATCTTACCCCCAAGAAGAGCCCCTCGCCGGCGCGAGAAGTTCAACAGGCCCAGAAAACGCGCCGAAGTAAATTTAGAAATACAATCGACAAGGCGGGGGATACTCCATCGGGAGCCCGCAGCGAAGAGCACCTAACCGACGGAGCCATTGTCGGGGTGCGTTCGAGTATCAAGGAAAAAACGAGCGATTGTCGCTCGAGAGGCTCCTCTCTCTCTCCTTTTCTCTTCATCGGAAGTGCGAAAGAAAGGCGCGCGCTCGAAATCGGAGCGACTTTGCTCTCGAGTGTGTGTACACGCGTTGTTCGCTGCACCAGTCGGATTAATCGATGCCTCTCCTCGCTCTGCTCCTGTCTCTCTCCCTCGAATCGGGAGCATCCAGAGAGAGAGAGAGAGAGAGAGAGAGAGTCACGGAATTCACCTCGACAAACTCGGAAATGCCGGGCGTTGCTCGCCGAGTATATATAGAACGGCGGGCAGGTATTTCGGTATTTTACCCTCTCTATCCGTCTCGCTCGCTCGATCTCGCACGCTCTCGCGCTTCGAGGCTGCTCCTTCCTGGAATGGAGGCGCCCTGATTAAATAATCGCCCTCCCCGAGTATTGTTATTTAAATGGAAAATCTATGCGGCGCGCGAGCCGCGGGAAAGAGCCGCTTTTAAGGCTTCGGTGCGGCTCTCGCGGTAATGAATCTCACGCGGATCAATCGGCCGCCCCGTCCGTTCCGCGCGCTACTTGCGGAGTGTGCATTTTTGCCCCTTCGAGCCTGCGTTTTCTCGACGGAATTCCGCCCTTAAGGCGCGTGCGGCCTATTTTCGCGCAGAACCAGAAGGGAACTGGAACGCCTGCCGAGATACTGCCGCCGACGAGTATCGGTTTCACGGGAGGTAAGACGCATTTAACCGAGAGACTGAATATTCGAGGAAAGTCAAAAGTGTGGAGATCGAATATTAACCGATTTATTTCTAACCAGCGCTGCCCTGCGCGCTCGGGTATATATACCGCTAGATTTACTACTCAAGTCGAGCATCAAATATTCATTGGGACTGTAAACATGTCTTAAACCGCCCATTCCATTATGCCACACATTAGAATTCCATTACTCGGATTACCCGCGACTAAACAAGCGAAGATGCCTCGAGTTAATTGAATATACTTCCTCGCCGCGCGCTCGGGGTATAAAAAGCACAAGGAAGCCGAGAGAGAGAGAGAGAGAGAGGAGAAAAAGGTCCTTTAAAAAATTCCATACCTCGAAGATCGCCGTGCACTTTACCCGGCCGCGGCGATCGATGCGACGGGCATTCAGCGACTCTCTCCCTCTGCCGCCGCCGAAGAGCCCAATACAAACGGGCCGTACAATTAACAATTCATCCCCCTATAAAAGTATTTTCATTCTCGCGCCGTCGCGCGCGCCTCGCTCTTTCAATTTCCAGCGCCTCCTCGGCGCTCGCGCGAAATAAACCCATCTCTCCGGGAAGATCCCCTGCAACGACCGGGCGCCCGGAGACCTGCGAGACAATCGATAATTTGTTTTAAATTCCCCTGTATATACACACACACACGCACACACTCGCAAACGTTTCTCCGACATGGAGAGGGAGAGAGTTGAGCCAATGAATCCGGGCTGAAAAATGAACGAGAGAGCGAACGGCAGCGGGCGGTGTAGGATGCGCATAATGGCTAGAGCGCTGACAATGGCATCGTTAGTCGGGGCCTCGGGCTTTGCTCTCGCGAAAACGCAAAAAGACCTCTCTGTCCGTTCGTCCGTCCCCTCCCTATTTACAGCCTAGATCCGACGCTCGCGCCGCGCGTGTGTTTGCGCGTGCGCGCGCGCGAGAGAGAGAGAGCTCCGATCAGTCGCATAATGACGATACTCCGGAGGTATTATCGAGGCGTCGATGATGATCCTTACGTGGGGGAGCGATTGTGAGCCTCGCGCCTCTCGATAGTCGACTTCCGGACTCGGGGAGGCGGCGCGCGACGACTGCCTTTTTCCGCGTCCTCTTTCTCCGACGCTCCTTCGGCGAGAGAGTGAGAGAGCAGATCTTTTATTCGCCCCGGGGTCAGGGAGAGAGGAGGGAATATTGTGGCTGCGCGCGATTTATAAGTTTTGAATTATTTAGGGGAGCTTTCTCGGCTGCCGGGGGAATTTATCCGAGGTCGAAGCGAGAGTTAGGAGGATTGCTTTTATATGGATGTATGCAGGTGGTTTTAAAGTACCTTTATTGCCCGCTCCCCGGGAAGGAGATTCTCTTTTTTTTTCTTTTTTTCTTATAGATAAAAGTCGATATAAAGAACGATTTAATTATTTAAGGAGGAGGGGGGGAGCGATGTAATCAATTAGGGCAGACTTCGGGGAGGGCAGCTGTTTATTTTAAGAAAAATTTGTTTGTCGACGAGCGAATCAATCGGGATAGAAAAATAAAGCGAAAATCCTGGTGTGGTATAATATAATCGGGGGGCGGGGATTCCGACGCTGCCGAAGTTAACGTCCGCATAAACAGAATTCTATTTTAAAGCGTGGGCAAATATTTGCTCTTCGCCCTAAATAAAGCAGGCTTCAAATTAAAAAGAGAGTTTAGTGCAGTTTTACTCAAATACGGGATGTTCCGCGTAGGCCGCTAATAAAACTGGGCGCGCTGCTGGCTTGCAGTCTGACAGATTGGACGCGAACGATGCGCTTTATGAGCGCAATATTTAGCGTGGGAATCAAAATGTTTTCCTGACTTGTATTACTTTTTAACAAAAGTATATAGCGTGTAATAAACATGCGTATTTGGTCTAGGCGCTGGATATCTACAAAACCAACAATGTTTTTTTTTTATTCAGCTTCGCCGAATCTGAATTTGGACGGTGGGACAGCGGAAAAGTGGTCAAGAAAATTGTGATAAACAACCACACCTTAGTGGGCCGCAATAGTCTTTCGCACAATTACGAATGCAGCTTTTTGTGCAAAATTCAAAACAGTCGATCGCATAACTCGCGATATTACAAGAGTGTAACATTTTCACGTTCCGCGCTCATTATTTCTCGCGTGCCTTTGGTGTTTTTGATCATTTTGAATTTTGCAAAACTCGCGTGTATTCGTAATCGAAAATGAACAAGCTGGACGTATCGCACACGTCAGTCTGTTTACTTCCCTGGCCAGTGCAGCCGTGCAATCAATAAACTTGTTTGCATCAATACCTGACTGTCATTATCTTCATACTATTTCATTCCCCAACAGTTTTCGCCTGTCCGTCGTTCCAATTTCGGATTCGAAAAACTGAATGCACATTTCGCAGCTTTGCTGGCTTCGAAAACCCCTCTGGCGCCTAGACAATAAATTAATGAGATATTTAGCGAGTTTGCCGTTTAACGCGACTGCACAATGCGAGAGAACTTCGTGCATCGGCGATGCCCCCCATCGTTCTACACGATCAAGGAAGCCTAAGCTCTGAAAATATCATTGTCAGAGATGAAGCGCAATCCCGATTGAGTGGACGTGTCAATAAACGGCATTATCGCTCTCGGGGAAAATCCTCTCGCATCATCGGGAGGATTGCGCATCTCTAATGTCACGGCTTCTCGCTCCCTTTCGTTTGAGAGCACTTTTTCAAAAGTTTATACAAATTTCTGTGAGCAAAAGAGCAAGAAGGCAGCCTCCACTTCACCCTCGATTAGCCTGGCATTTGCATTTTCATCGCGAGATCCGGCATCGGCATACACGCGGACTCGAGAAGCCCGAAACAAGCGCGTCTTATCGCGCGCGAGACGACGGTTTAAAAGTGGTTAAAAAAATTACCCTCCCTCGCGTCTCGCGGGCAACCTACATATTATGCATAGAAAAAGTTCTCTCCCTCCCGTCAAGATAAATTTTTGCATCTTCACTGAGCGACGCGGGAAACTCATGCTCCGGAATGAGATATTAACATCACTTTTGACAGATTTAGATATTCTCGACCTCCTCCCCCCTCCCCCTTTTTTCGCTCCTATAAATTTCAAACTTACGTAAATTAATTTTAATAAATCCCCTCCCCGGGCCGCGCAATTTTTTCGCTCCGCCCTCTGCGAAGGAGGCTCGTTACCGACATCGGCAAAGCGCGGACACGCTTTTTTTTACAAAAGGACACGCGCTTGTTTACAGTGTTTCCAAATGGAGTGCATAATGCACGCACTCGTATATCTCGTCAGATAATGTCAACGCATTTTAAAGTAGGCTCAAAATTAAATTAGCATGCACGGCCGCGGCTTGCGAAAGTTTAACATTGTCCGAATGTTATAATACCACTTGTTTCGCGCGCTCACAAAGAGAATTATATCTCAACGCGAGTCGGTACGTCCACCTTTTTTCTCGCGCATTCGCTCCCGAGCGGCGACGAAAAACCATTTCAGAATTCGCTTAGCCCGGCCGACGAGACTCCCTTTGTAAAAACCCCGCGGATAATTCGATCCAAATAAACTGGCGCGCGGAAAATCTAACGAAGCTGAAAATTTAAAGGCGCCGCGCGCAAAAACCAACTTCTCGACCTCGCGGATGGGAAAAAAAAGCATCGGCGCGGCGTTTGCGAGGCGCGCGTTTAAAGCAAACATCGACTCCGCGAGCCCGGCGTCGCGTCACGAAAATCAGGCCCGAGCGCCGCTCTTCGGCAAACAGCGCGGCGCTCTCTCAGAAAGGAGGCGAATTGAATATCCTCTCGCGCGCATTCCCAGTCGGGGATCGGCACAAAGAGAGAGAGAGAGCGAGCGATTTCGACGCGAGCGCAAAGTGGCATCGACGGCTGAAAAAAGGGCAAAAAAAGAAGGAGCGAGACTGAAAGAGCAGCCGTCATTGAGCCTCGGCAGCCCTTACGACTTTCGCCGCGGCACGCAAAAGAGAAAAAAAAAAGAAGAAAAAAAGAGGAAAGCGCCCGCGGAGAAAGCCGCTTGGCGGCGGCGCGAAAGGCAGCCAAAGCCGCGCGCGCGCGTTCGACTATGAATGACGTCCGAATGAGCGGCGGATCATCCAATTAGACGGGAGGCCGGGGGGGGGGGGCGAGGCGGCTGAAAAATTCCTACTGAATAGCTCCGCGCGCTCGCGACCGCGCCGTATCTTGCTTTATAAATAGGGAGAGAGAGCCGCGCGGCGGAGAAAGCCGCGCAGCCCTGACAGATTGCGCGGGGCGCATCGATTTTTGCACCTCTTTACCCCTCTGGCAGCGCAAGCTCGCGAGCCCGCCTGTTTCGCCGAGTTAAGCTCTCTGGACTCCGCCGCCGCTGCCGATGTACCGTAGTCACTATGACACCCAGTCTCCCGCGAGCGCGCAGACTGACTGACACCGGAGTTAGGAGTAATTCGTTCGAAGCCCTCGCAGCGCGCGGCGCTACTGTCCTCTCTCGCTCTTTTTTCGGCACTGCCGGAGCTTTTCTCCCTGCTCTTCCCGGGCGTATAACGGCGCGGAAAACCATTCGCGCGCGCGCGAGAGAGAGATAGATAGATAGATAGATAGCCTTTATTTACCTCGTTGGCAAAAATTGATAATATAAATAATACAGTCTTCATAA